>PEGC01000012.1:0-600000 GCA_002921095.1 Cladosporium sp. SL-16
TCCTATAAAAGATAGAAACTCTACTATCCTATATACTAAGGAGACTCGTGTGGTATATAACCTACTCTGTATCTACAGAGCATACAGAGTAGCAGAGCAACAGAGCAACAGAGCACTCTGCAGGTCACATGACATAACGCTCTGCTGTCTTAGTAGCTGGCCACAACGAACGTCGTCGCTATCTGACCCTCTGCCTAAGGCCTTATTACACGAGTGTCCTGTTAGGAAAGTATTCCTAGATTATCTTCCAGGAGAGTCTTGGTTTCCTTTAGCGCTTGAGTCAGGTAAGGAGTGTGTTTTCTCTAGCGGAGTAGCATGAGCGTGCGACGATGTCTAATCGGGACAGCGCTATATTTTTACAGCTCCCTATAGACGAACTGATTAGATTACTGAATACGGACATCAGCAGCTCGACGACCACTTGGATCTTAGAGTCGACGACCTGCGATAAGGCAAGAAACATGACTGGGCAATAGCGTGTAGGAGTGCTAAAGGACAAAGAGGTAAGATACTTAGGTGCTAGAGGAATGACAATGTAGGTAGTCGGGGGACTCCGAGATTGCTTAGCGCCAGCCTAATGTCGCTGAAGCCGATGTTGCCTCTTGCTATATCTACTAGCCTACAATGGCTGTGGAGAGATTGATAGCAACGCAAGAGCGTCGTTATAGTACCTTTCTATACGAGTTCAGCGTAGGAACCGGAGCATATCGCTGCTGCTACTGTTACTCTCCTAGTCCACATTAACTACAACTAGATCACTGAAGCCTGGATCGTTCTAGGTATTGCAGTGGTTACTTGCAATTACAGTATCCGTATGTCGCTAATCCTTGTATAGCGATAGGCTCTATACGCCAGATATTAAATTCGGCTATATTGTGTCGGTTGGAGCAAACCAATTAGTTTCAAAGTCAAAAAAGTCTTATATCGATATGTCAGCACACTGGTAGTCCTAGGTAGAATCCTGCTTATAAGGGTTTACGACGGTTTCTTGCAGTACAGAAGCTTCTAGTTGAGGAGAGAGACAGACCTCGGGATACGTCGTAGGCCGGATTAGCTTTCTCGTAAGAGCCTCGCATAGTCGAGCTTCAATATTGTCGCTAGCCGACCTTTACTCCGAAACATAACTAGGCTCGTAAGAAGCTTTGCTGCATCTTGACGTATATGTCTTGCCATATGGCGGGATTGAGACAGGTATCACACTACGTTCGTTTAGTCCAATTCTGTTGCTATCTGAGAGTAGTCGTAAGCTAGCTTGGAGCCTAGAGGTGACTCTCGGCCCTATCTATTGCCGCGTATTAGCCGCGTACAGAGTGATACTCTCGAACTTTGAGCAGTGTAGTAAGCGGTCATAGGCAGGTTCTATTGCTAGTCAGTCGTCGTTCGCACAAGGTATGTCGAATGAGAAAGGATACTATCGACCAGGGCACTAGCTGAATTACTAGTCTGACAAATCCCTAATGCGAGAGGCCTTTGTGCTTCGGCTCTGTTACTATAAGGAGCTCCGAGTGAGTAAGGGTCAATATAAAATCGAATATTATCAAGACTGCTATAGGCACGGAATGTTGTTGTCATATTGTATGAATTATTCTCGTTGTGTATAGACAGACTAGCATAGCGGCGAGAGAGCTAGATTTAAATCGTGACTAATTAGACTAGGATAACTTTAATACAACGAAATTGAAAGAAAAACAGTACAAGGTCAGTCTCGGAAGCAAATGTGTAGGCTTTTTGCTACTAATCAGTAATGAGACTCGCATAGCAAAGGCTACAATCTGAAAGTAAGAACATACGATTAATGACTGCGAGGCGAAGCCTAATGCTATAGCTTAACCACAGCCCGGATATTAACTGCCTAGTCATTATCACTACAGCCTATAGCATCAGGACACTACCCTTCGAAAAGAAATCCTAAGCCTAGATTGGGCCTTGCGTGCGCTTAACGTAGCACGCTATAATAGTGATTAGCATATAGAGAAAAGGCATAGAGCGTATGCAGCCTATGCAGCGCAGTGCATGCGCTCAGCGAGCAACAAAAGTAGAAAGCCTTGCAGATACGACTTGCATACAATGTAGCTTACGACGCGGACTTAGTATTAAGCAGGGCATTAGGACGAACGAGATCGAAGGCTAGTCGCTAAAAGGGTTGAGAGACCATCTCATCCAGAGTTAAGCCAAGCCCACCTCGCGAAAAGCTGCTACTAATGATCCTGATCGAGATAGCACAGCACTAGACAAAGAGACTACATCGATGATTCTAGCGGCTAGCATCCTCGAACGCCAACCTACTATCATAGGAGCAAAGGCGAGCAGGCAGAAGGAAGGAGAACAGCGAGTGTAGGGCGGTCCCTCAACATTCTAGAGCGCGAGTATCATAGGTCAAGGGGGATTAGAACTTTCAGTCTCCGAGCCATAGAGAGGCGCAGTGCAGCGCATAGGGACAGAGCCAGGCGATGATAGCGTAGTGCGACAGATCGAGCGAGGTGAAAGGATGCAAAATGGTCGAAGTAGGAAGAGGTCGAGGGCGAGTGATATATAGGCGAACGCGACGATACACGGACCCCTTCCCGAAAAGGCGAGTCAGGAGCCCGTTTCGAGAGGGCGGGCAGAGGGCAGGCAGGCCCGGATCACCCGATCAGGGTGAGGTGGTCCCGGACGCGGATTCGGAGGGACGCGCTTTATATTATAAGAGTCCTTAAGATAAAGTCTAAGATTATATATAGAGTATAGTATATACTATACTTAGTAGTAACTAGTATAGTATATATAATTCGTATATTTAATAATAGTAAGGAAGTAATAATTAGTCTTTATACTTAAGTAGTATATAATAATTATCTAGATAGAAGTATTATCTATTCGTACGAATTAAGTAGTTAGCTAACTTATAGCTAATCTATCTCGCTTATACTCTTTCTTTTATATATAGTATTCCTACTATATATCGAAAGTAGTAGCTTTTAGTCGTAGTATCTATTCTCTACTTAGTTAGAATATAATATACTATATACTATATATATCCTCTTAATAGTTTATATACTTCTAAATTATACTCTATCGAATATTATATAGTACTTATTTTAGTATTTACGATATTACGAGATATCTCTTCTAAATAATCTAATTTAGTATTCCCTTAATATATTAATAGGCTCTAGAGATTAAGTTTCTATCGTAGTAGATAGTTAGAGTTTAAGCTATCTTTCTATCTTTTAGAATATATTAATAGGTATATAGATCTATCTAAAGAGCGACTTCGGTATTATTAATAGTATCTTTATACTATTTACCTTTAGTAGAGCTAGTAAGTATAGCGCTATCTTCGAGCTATATCTTAATAATAGTATTAAGAGTAAGATTGTCGAGGCTATAATAATCTTCTAGAGTAGAGCTATCTTAGATTGTAAACGAGAGGCAGATCAAAGTTTTGAAGTTATAGAAGTATCGCAAATAATCGGATATGTTAGAGCAAAGGTGTAAGGAAGAGACACTAGCTCTTAAATGATCTATGAGATATCTCGAAATCAGGACAACACTATCAAAAAGGACACGAAAGGAACCGCAGCCGCAGCCCACGACAATACCAAACCTCTACTCCCAGCACTCTCCTGCCCAGTAGCAGCAGAAGCAGCAGCCCCGTCCCGCCCATTCGTTCCATTGCTCAGCCCACCATTCCTATACTGCTCCACAACATATGCGGCCACCTCCTCGCCGTAGTCTTCGACATAAGTCAGATGTGCCTCGGCATTGGCGTTGACAGGATTCCCCACATCGCAGAAAGGATCTCCCGCGGTGCAGTATGAGCGAATCCGGCTGCCCATCGCTTCGCAGGCTAAGAGGTCGCCGCGCCAAAAGATTCCGTTGCCTGTTGCGTTGCCGGCGCCATAGGTTGCGTTGGATTGGTGCGATGGGTCGCCTAGGAGAACGGCGGATACGACTGGATGGACTTATGGTCAGAGTAGCGATAGTAGTGGGAGGGAGGGGTGATTCATGTTTGCCCCCTTTGCGACTTTTCTTTGGGATAGATACGCACTGTTTTTCGTAAAATTTTGTGGTAGAGGTTGGGCGTTGATGAAAGTTTGAGCTAGTTGTCTGATGCCTAGGTCACTCTCGAGGCCGTTGGAGGCATCAAAGGCCCATACAACTGGTTGGCCGCACAGGACATTGCTGGTGGTTTGGGCACCCTGGTCGTCAATATCGATTAGCTATGTTTTCTGACATTGCGGAAGGTCATGAAGCACCTGTGAGTAGCCGAGCAATGATATTTTCGAGTCTGGACAAGCCTGTGAATATTCTATGATAGCCTGTCTGAGGAGTCGAGTGCCGTTCGAGACCGAGAGGAAATAATTGGGATCTTCGAAAGTGGCGGGATAGGCGACACCTTCGACGTTAGAGCCATCGATCTGCCTTGCAATGAGATCTGTAATCTTGCCAATCACGCCGGTAACTTGCTCTTCCCCTGTGCCACGCGATACAAACATTTTCAGGCCATCGGCACAGGTAAGAGTCGAGTTTGAAGTAGTACCATTTGTTGTAGCCTGAGCCGCCGCCGCAGCGTTGAGTAGCAAAGCTCCTGTGAGAGCGAGAGTAGTGACACCGTGCATTTTCGTGGGTATGCCTTCACGAGGTGGCTACATTGGTTTCTTAAGAGATCATGGAACCTGAAAGGCAAGGGTCACAGCAAATCTTATAGGCATACCAAGGACATGGCGTGAGACATGGGCCATGGTTACGGCTGCTGCTGTTGTCTAGTTCGCTCTTATGGCGATCGTGCCCAGAGGCGCGATGAGTGGTGTACGCGATCGTCCAATCACCGAGTAGAAGCTACTTCACATTGAGTTTCATAGAACACGGGCTAGAGCCCGTACCAATGGCTTTCGGAACGCTCGGAGGAATAATATGGAGCATCGCGAGAGTCAAATTATATGGAAGTTTTACTTGCATCAATCGCAATGATGCACGTCTGAACGACCAGCCGCAATTATTGATCTCATCAAAGCAGATCAGCTGGGCTTAACCTCAGAGCCATCTGGGCTCCATATCAGGAATGGGAGTCTAAATCACGTTGCCGTCGGATGAAAGCAAATGAAATTGTGTTCAGTTTGAATCTATTTAACTGCATGGCGATGTCCTAACCCCTCTTCGCAACATCCTCCAACAAAACCTTCGCCGCCAGCTTCCCCAAATTGTTTGACGCCAACGGAGAATCACCCGTAAGCACATAGCGATCCCTGTGCGTCTCGCCCGTCATCTGCGGGTTTACAATCTCAACGCCCTGCTTCTTCAAAGCCTCGCCGACAAGCCACGGCATCTTGCCCGGGATGTATCCAATGTCGATGTTCGCGCCCGTGTCAAGAGAGTCGGGGAAGACGCAAATCTTGTAGCCCTTGTAGATGAAATCGCTGCCCTCGGGCTTGTCGACGCCGGCAGCGAGCATGCTCGCAGGGCCGTGGCAGAGTGTGATGAAGTATCGCTTCTCGGCATCTGCCCAGCGGAGAATAGAGCCGACGGTTGGGGAGAAGGGCACGCCGTTCATGATGCCGTGGCCGCCTGGGATGAAGACACCGATGTACGGAGTGTCTTTTGTGAAGCCGTTGCCCCAGAGCTTCTGCAGGCTGAGAGGAGCGCGCAGCTTGGCTTTGTACTTCTCGTGAATGGCCTTGACAGCCTCGTCCTCTTTCGGGAAAGCCCACATCTCGAACTTGACTGGGTCGCCAGAGACAGTGGCAATGTCGATCTCGAAGCCGGCGGCATCCAGGTGCAGGACTGGCAGCAGCATCTCGACCGGATGGTTGCCAGTTGAGAAGAACTTTCCATCGGCCATCTGCAGGTAGCGTTCTTGCGTGGCGATCAGGAGGATCTTCCACTTGCCGCCAGTGTAGCGGTTGGGGTAGTCGGCGCCATCGAAGTCGGTCTTTGGCGGGACGTATTGTGTGAGAGAGTATGGTGAGGGGAACCAGGCATTGTCCTCTGCCAGGTCGGCAGCTGGGGCACGGTCGGATGAGTTGGACATTGCGATGACGTGGCAGTGGTTAAGTATTGTCAAAGAGTATCGATCGTTCAAGGCGAGCGGTGAGGGGATCAAAAGAGCAACGGATGGCCAGGGCACCTCTTATATACACTCAGACCTTCCAATATTGAGCCCTGAGAGCTGGCAGCTGTCGGTATGAACTTTGCTGCAAGTGGGTTCGTTCCGAGTTCCTTCCGAACCAATGCTCTCACATCCAAGACGAAGACGCATATCTTGGGCCATAGCTCCTTGCTCCAGAGACGTGGGTTTTCCTTCGGCTCTGGAACATGGTCGACTCGTGGAATCGATCGCGGAGAAGTGATGTATCATGAACCGATTCGTCAATCACTCAGGCTAAAGGGACATTGCCGAAAAACAGGATGATATTCGGCATCCCGTGGCGAGCAGGACAGCTTGCACATGCTAGAAGCCGATGGCAGTGTGGGTTGGTTCCTGACGATGTGAGCCGAGGCGGGGACTTGGAAGCTCCAGCTTCAGCTCAGCTCCGGTTCAGCCTTCGAGTCCAGTCTCAGGAAAATGACGTATCGCTATACCTTAATGATGTCAGATCAGTCCCACGGGCCTCAAGGCAAGAGAGTTCTTGTGAAAATTATTCAGCGATAAGCCCACGCGTCATCTGATATCAAATAGTCAACCACGTGTCACGGGAGTATTCCGAAGTACATACATCACGTGTTTCTGCACGATCAGCACCAGGAACCGGGGCAAAGCGCAATATAAAGGATATTGGATCTTCGATTACTAAACACCACCCTGACTCTCCTTACGCTTGACCTCCGGGCTCTGGCCTCGCGATCGTCCCTCGGTCGGGCTCATAATGCTGCCACTCCGTACGCTCTGCACCATGCTTCCTCGTCTGCTGGTGCCAGCACCGCCTGACTCGGCTTCTCTCTCCAGGAAAGCACTCCAAAGCTCTGCCAGCGTCTCTCTGCTCGCGCCGCCTGGGCTTTCCGGATTGAATTCTCCCAGCGCAGGCGTTGATGGTGTTCGCCTGAAGGGACTGACGGGAACGCGAAGAGAGCCAACGCCTGCACCTTGTCGTAGCAGACCTGCTTGCTCTTTCTGCTGCTCGGTCCAGCCCAGAAGTGCAGAGATGAGCCCGAGAATTTGGAATTTCTTCGGGTCGCTACGGTCCAGCGCAAGGAAGTGCAGGAAGTGGTTGGTGACCAGCTGGCGATCGACGTTATCCTCCGGCTTGCCTCTCTTCAGGAAGCGCAGCGCTTTTGTCAGATGGTCATTCAAGATCACTGCTTCGTGTCTCAATTTGCCAATCAGCAGGTTCTTCTCCTTGACCTCCTTCTCGAATGGCAGTGCGCGCTCAAGCTCTTTCTGTGTTGTCTCGAGCTGTGATTTGAGCTCCGCCGAGCTGTCCTCTGCGCCCTTGACCTGTTTTCGCAACTCTTCAAGTTGTGATTGTGATTGTTCCACGATCTCACGTAGCTCCTTTTTGCGCTCTTCTTGCACGTCGCGCAGCGCGCGTTGTAGGCCGTCCACGGTAGATCCTTGTGTGTCCGCTTCGTTTCTCACACTCTCCAAAGCTTCTTTCTGTGCAGCAAGTTGTTCCTCAAGCTCTTGTGCACGTTCGTCCGCTGCTTCGCGTCGCGATCGCTCCTCGGTCGCAAGAATCTCCCAATCTTGCATCGCTTGCCTTGCGACCTCATACTCCTCGCGCACATACGCTTCGCGCGAAATCAGATCGTCGCGTTCTTTCGCCCAATTCGATGTGGACAAGTTTGTCCGCGAGCGTAGCGTATCGATCTCCGAAGCTTGTGAATCCAGCTGGCTGGTCAAGTTGGCGATCGAAGACTGTAGCCTCTCGTTGTCCTCATTTGTCGTCGACTGTTCCTGCTCCAGCTCTTCGATGCGCCCTCGTGCCAGCTCAAGCTCCTCCGCATCGGCCTTCAAGCGCTCGCCTAGCTGCGATCGGATGGTGTTCACTTTGCTCAACAGATTACGGTATTGTGTCTCGGCTTCTTCTTTCTCTTCCTGTGATCGCTCAAGCTCTTCCCGTAGAGACGGAATCTCGTCACCTTGGTTTGCCTGTAGTCGCTCCAGCGTTTCTCGTAGATGTGTGACTTCCGCCCGCAAGTTGTCGCGTTCTTGCTGCATGGCGTCTAAGCGGGCCGCTGCAGCGGAATCGGTTACTGATGAGTTCGTGGAGGGAAGGGCGGTCTCCGTGGAAGGTTTCGAGGTGGCGGGTTCATCCTGATCGTCTTGCGCTCCTTGGGCTCCGTTCTGAGCCGGCTGTTCTTTGGGCTCCTCCACAGGCGTCGACGGCTCGGGTGACGAAGATTGCGTGTCCAAGTTGTCCTCCGTCTTCAGCTGCTGCAAAGTGGGCGCAAGCTATTAGTGTATCAGTGGGTTGTTCAGACCATGTGTTCCATAGCGCGTACCGCTGCCACCTCGGGCAACTCATCCTCGTCCTCGTCCTCCTCATCTCCGCCTACCGGATGCTCTTTGCTTCCGTTGACCTCCGCACCATCGCCTCCGGACTGCGCCTTCCCGTTTACCTTCTTCTTGTTGTTACTCCTCTTCTTTTTCTTAGCAGCTAAAGACATGCCGCGTCAGCCGAGTCCAATGTCGAGCAGAACTGTCGAGTGTTGGCAGCAATGGGTGTGTGTCTTACCTGACTTGCTTATCGAGTCCGAAGCATTGGCAGCTGACATGTTCAGTATATGTTTATACAATGAGCCACGTCTGGTGTATTACTCTGTCGCTTCTTTCCATGTGGCATCTTTGAGAAGTACGAGGATTGGCGCCTGAGGCAGCCACGCTAATTTGGGAAGCCGAGAAGGAACGAGGGCAAGATGTTGTTTCAGATGACCACAACCTTGTGAAGCTTGGATAAAGGTATCTTCCATTGGTGCAACTGCATATCTGCCACTACAGGTACAAACACAACTTCCATGGGTTTTTATCTCGGTTCTATGAGAAATATGCTCAGAGCCAGTTCTCAGAGCCACCGTGAGGGGCCCGGTAGGCAGGATTATTAGCTGCCGCTAGGTTAAGCGACCTGTATCATTACGTCTCGGTGGAATCATGATCATGTCTCTTTCAAGTCGCCTCTCACATCCGCCACACTGAGAACCAGATTCAGAACTACCGCCTTTGCACGCCTCAGCAAAGCGACACAATGTCCACCGAGAAAGCAATTCACACGGACCAGCCAGTGCCACCGAATGTTCATCAGACGGCCGTGTCAACCAAAGGTCACGGCATGAGATTCGCGCTCGAGGCGCCATCGATAGGTCTAGCGACGTACTTGATCGGAGTTTCACTTGGATTCGACAAACAATTTGGATCTGGTGTACTCATCACCACAAGTTTCATCAGCGCTGCCAGACTCATGGATTCCGGGTTCAGTAAGAAGGAAAGCATCGTCCGCAGTGCCTCGCTTGGCCTATTCGCGCAGCTTGTGTGTCATCACTTTGGAATGAATTCCACCATGCGTATAGGCAATGCTCTTAGCACGTCCTTTTCTATATATCTGGCCCTGAGGAACAATTCATCGAGCATCGAAAGCTCGGCTGAGAGACCCCGTACCATCTCTGATGATCATCTTAATGAGGAGGCCGTTGAGAGTACCAACCACAGCGGAAACAAGAGATCAAGCATCTGGCTCGTCTTTGCAGGTCTGGTCTTTGTCATCACGCTCGCGAGTTATCTCTTCACCAACCAGCCGCTAACCAACGATTGAATCGTCACTTCTCGTAAAATTGACAGCGTCCAGTGGCAAGCAGTTGTGCGTGAACGAGATCATCCGGGCAAGAGCTGCGGGGTCTCTACACAGATGTCTTTGGCCGCAGACGAGATCAGAGCCTACACTCGTGGCCTCAAGGAAGAAGCCTGCAGCGTGAGTTGCATCAAGCAGAACTCTGCCAGCTACTGGACTGCGTATGTCTCGATCACTCCGCCTGTGGCCCGGTTGATGGAACCTACTGTAGCGAGGCGTACAGTGACGGGGACTGCGGGTAAGGCTTAGCCAGGTAAAGAAACAGATCAACATGATAGCTTTTGACGATGTCACGAAACGGAGAATATGGCTTTATTGTATGGAACGGACGCGCTACTTCCATCATTCGTCGATAATCCTTCGCAGTTGTTCCTCAAGAGGAATTTCCTTCCACAACATGGTCATAATATGAAATGCCTTTACAGCGGTCCAGAGATCCTTAGCACCGACTCTTTAAGCCTCTCGCATGAGTGACAACAGGTCGTTCGACTTGACGAAGTCCTCCCACGTCCTCAGCTGCAGCCCAGGAAGCTGCAAACGCATTAGTGTAGAACTTGATACATCCCGTAAGGGATACTGGCCTACCTGGCTTGCCTGAACAAAGTCAGGGTGGTCGTAAATCATGCCGCACGCTTCAAAGATCATCAATTGCTCAGTGAAGTCCAGCGCGGTTACTGGGCCCATTGCCGCTTCCAGCTTGTTGCGGAAATCTTGTTGCGGAGTCTGCTCGTAGCGGACGGGGATGTTGTAGGCTGTAGAAGGACTTGTCAGGACTTTTCATTTCAAGATACACCCGGCTTGTTTCCCACTTACCCTTGTGAAGAATCTCAAGTTTCGCCGACTCGCTGATTGATTGAGAGTTGAAAGCGACCGTGCACTTGTGGTACTCATCGTCGTGCTCGGTCAAATACTTGATCAGCTTACCAGTGTCGGAAATGGCAGCGTTCGGGAGCGGTGTTTCGCCAGGGAGTACAAAGGAGCGAACGTAAGTCCCATCTTTGTGCTGTGGGCTTCACATTAGCATTACGCGCAGCAGAAATGTGTACGCGATCAGCTATCAACCCACCTTGACCGGCAAGTACACCAGCGCATTCGTCACGCAGTTCTCAAAGTAATTCGGGAACAAGACCTCAATAGTCTTGGACCACAAAGCCGACTTGGAGGTCTTGATGTACTTCGCCACATCTGCTTTGCTCTGCCAATGGAATATGTTGACAAATTGTCCCTTGGACAACTCCTTCCCATCCGGCAAAGAAGCCCAAACGAAGTGCTCGAGCTGCGGAAGAGGCGCGGCGATGTCTACGATCCGTTTACCTTGCTCGAATTCGATGGTTGCAGACATGCTTTGCCAGAAGTCAGTCATCGCATAGATGATGTGCGCGCCCTCGAAAGCGTGCTGGAGGCTTGTGGCATCGTCGAGATCGGCATGGACAAGCTCGACGCCTTGATCGGCTAATTTCTTGCTTTTTGTTGATGTAGTGTCTCTGGTCAGACCGCGAACGTGGTATTTGGTGGGCTCTTGTAGAAATGCTTGCACGACAGATCCACCCTATGACACTTTAGCTGATGTTGCTGATGCGCTGTGGTATTTTCTATCGAAGAACTGTGGCACGCACCTGTTGGCCGGTTGCACCAAGGATGGCAATCGTCTTCTTAGCATCAGACATCGTCGTGGTAGACTGGTGTGGGCACGGTGAGGTGATGATGCCTCTGTATTTCGGTATCTCTGCTGGGCGACGATCTCTTATAGCTGGTCGATGTGGACACCGACTCATCAACTGTTGACAAAGCGAAACTATGTCATAGATCCAACTCTGGCCTAAGCGCACTATTCGCTCGGGGCGCGGACATTGCTAGCTGCCATGTTCTCCACTAAGCACGACGGACTTCTGTACATGTACCTCGGAACGATGATAGGCTCCATGTGTACATGTATGCAGCCAGAGAGGTAGCGGCTCCTTCGTCAGCCTCCTTCCGGGAGTGCTCAGAGTTACTTGCCACCTACTTGGAAGAAGAACAGCTCTCAACGATACGCCCGGGGTGAACGCAGACTTCATCTTCCCGCAGATACCGGCCATGAATGGCAGCTCCGCTAATGAACGACATGTGCATTGAAGAGAGATGGACGTCATGGCGGTGATACAACGAAGATCCGTCAGTCTCCGCGTAAACTTATGGACACACGGCACAAGTCTTGGCCCGGCTTGGTAGAGGACTTTCGGTTTGCAGCTGAGAGTCCGAAAAGCCCGACTGAATCGCTCTTCCTTTCCCGAATGCGGACTCGAAGGGCGAGCTGAAACAACATATGTCGACAACATGGAGCAAAGTTTCTTGGCTGTCGTCGACGATAGCAACATCACCATGAACCAGAGATCCTACGCCTATTTCCTTATTCAGCCTCGGGGCCACGGGCGCGCGAAGTGAACCTTCTACCAAAACAATGTTGTATAAGTAGCGCGAATAAACCACCTGTGACGGTAGGTACAAACATCACCGCACCATCTCACAGCCTTGAAAGGAGATATACTACTCAACAACACGCACAAAATGGCAGGAAGCTTGACCATCATCGTATGTGGCGCTGGAATTGCTGGCCTCTGTACTGGCATCGCGCTGGCCAAGCAGGGACACAAAGTCATCATACTCGAGCGAGCAAGCGAATTGTCTCCAACAGGAGCTGGGATTCATCTCCCGCCTAATGCGACTCTGCTCTTGAAGCAGTGGGGCATCCTCGGTAAGCTGGAGAGCAAAGCAGTCGCACCCGCCGGGTTCGTCTTCAGACGATACGCAGACAGCTCTGTTCTGGCACGTTCGGGATCGAACAAGTCGACGGAGGCTCCAAGATCGCCGTAAGATTCTTCATTGTCTAGTCTGTTTTCGCTGAAGATGCTGACATTGCCTGCAGATACCTATCTGTACGGCGATCGGACTACCAGCAAGTGCTGCACGAAGCTGCCCTTGAGGCGGGTTGCGAGCTTCGCTTGGGCCAGAAAGTCATCGGCATCGAGGAAGCTCTCCCAGGCGTGCAACTCCAAGATGGAACAACCGTTCATGGAGACATCGTGATCATCGCTGATGGTATATGTGCCAGTCTCTTTTTTTTAATCCTGATCACTAGGCTGACCACATCAGGCATCAAATCTGCACTCCGACAGATGATCATTCCCGAAGAGGACACAACAGCACTGTCCCAGCCCTTGTCGACCTATCGAGCATGGGCTCCCATGGACGCGCTGAACACAAACGAGCAAGTAGCAGATTTGTTAAACCAGCCTGCAACGAACGTATGGCTTGGCCCAGGTCGCCACATGATTGTATATCCCGCAGAAGGCGGAAAGATCCTCGCGATAAACGGGACCTACCCATCTCACAACGACAACGCAGGGGAGTGGAACAAATCTGCCAGTGTAGATGAGATCCAGCAGCGCTTCCACGACTTCGACCCGGTAGCCAAGGCTATCCTGTCACAAGCACGGGACTGTAAGTCCTGGGCTCTCGCAGAAGTCCCAAGGTTACCAAGATGGAGATCCGAGTCTGGCAAAGTCGTCCTGATCGGGGATGCTGCGCACGGCATGTTGCAATTCCTGGCTCAAGGCGCCGCAATGGCGACCGAAGACGCTGGAGCTCTTGCTGAATGCGTCAAAGACCTTGGACCGGGTGGAGACATTCAAAGCGCGATGTGTTACTATGAACGGAGCCGGAAGTGGAGAGGTGAGAGAGTGCAGTCACAGGCGCGGCGCAATGGCGAGTTCATACACATGCCTGACGGCGAGGAGCAGGAGCACCGGGACAGAAAGCTTGCTGGCAATCCGTTACCTACTGATCAAGATGTTGACTGTGGTCCGCTTCTGGATCCGAAATTCACGTCGTGGCTGTATGAGCATGATACGATCGAACACACACGCCGGGTTTTAGCGGAGGTTTGAGGTGGGGGTCTCAAATTGTTCTAGCAAAATGTGATTGGGAAACATTTGTTTGAAGCCATCGATCCGGAAAACTATAATGCAAACTCCTCGGTCCTTCCCATTTTGGTCCACAAAAGCACCGGAATTATCTTCCGCTAAGAGAGTCACTGCTCGCTACCCTTCCACTGATTCGATCCTTCCAGAGCGAGCAACGCAAAGTGCCCGCCAACCACAGGCCTCGCCCTGTATCCGTCGTAGGATCCAATCTCATGCTGCTTACCATCAAGACCCAGCTTAGGCTCCGTCCAGAACTTGTCACTGAAGGGTGCGTCGTTCTTGCGATTGCTCATGTAGGCGTGGATGTCGCTGATGAACATATCCCTGACGTTTTCGTTCGTGACGCCTGGTGCCATGGCGGTTGCGGCAGCGTACACCATCCAGTCAGTCTTGGCCCATGAGTCTCTGCTGTCCAGCGGAACACCAGCTTCTTTCCTGAGGGTAGGGTAGAAGTCGGTCTGCATCCTGTATGCTTCGACAGGGAAGGTGTTCAGCTTGAGCAAGACGTCAAGATAGAGGTTGAACTGTAGACTCCATGTCTCGGCTTCACCCTGGAACATGGTGAACCGCGTGCGCTCTGGGTCGGTGCCCAAAGTCTGGTTGTAGAGCACATCTGCAAAGTGACGTCCGATGTCACAGTACTTCGGCTGGTTAGTCATCACGCCGTATGCGTTCAACGCGATGGCAGATTTGACAGCGAGGCCAGTCTGATTGGCGGCTTCATCGGCACCATCGTCTGTGCTGAACTGCCTGACGGGGTGCAATCCATTCTCAACCAGGTAGTCCGCGTAAGTCTCAAGCAGGTCGAGGAACTGATTCTTGTAGTCGGTGTCTCCAGAGGCAAGCTCATACATATACATGAGTGCCAGAAGATTGCCACTCTCTTCGACGGGCATGCTCTGAGCCTCTCCTTCATCATGACCGGTCGCGTTAGGGTAGTGTGCGCCAATGTCATGAATCGTGTAGTTATGCGGCCATGCGCCTGAGTTCGAGTAGTATATAACTGGATGCAGGAGCAGCCGAAAATAATCGGGAGAAAGAACGTAAAAGATTGGTGCCATTGGCATGATCACGTCAATAGTGTTCACATTGCCATTACTGGAACGAGATTAGTACTTATACTAGACAGCAGGGCAAACAAACAAGCACTCACCTAGAGATCTCCTTGAGAAAAGCTAGCACAGATGATTGGTCCAGGCTGTCCGATGGGATGGTGAGTTCGAGAGTGCCGAATGTTTGTCAAGTTGACAGTGCCAGAATGTTACTGTAGTTTGCTCCACCCACATCTACGTTTGCGATGAAGGAGTCAAGATCGCGCGACTCCTCATCAGCAGCATGAACATCGTCAAGAGCACGCACGCAGCCGCAGTTGACGTCTTTGCAAACACTCTGCCAGTAGCTGGCTCTGTCAGCCCCATGGTAGCTAACAATCGAAACTCGGACATGTCCGATCACGAAGGGGACATTGCTTGTGCCTTTGAGAGAGCCGAGATCATGGCTGTAGGCAAACACGCTGCCAGGATGGAAGTCTCCTGCGCCACCGAGCTTGCCGTCTGCAGCGAAGGAGTTCCGGACCTCATCGACGTTTCCAACTCTGCTGCTGAGCTTCGAGTCATTTTCACGTGTACAGTAAGCAACGGTGCCCCAGAGTGCCATTTCTTGTTCCTCTGAGTACTTGGCCGTCCCGATTGGACTCAAGTCGAAGATTTGGGTCACGGCTTGGGTCGTTTCTTGGGTCGCACTCCAGTCCCAGGCCAAGTTGATGCCATCTCCAAACTGGCCGATCCACGAATTATCTATGTCCGAGTAAATTTGAACACTGGGTGTTTCATCGTCCTTGGGGCTTGACGTAGACACTGTGAGGTAGCTGAAGGGCATACTCTGTCTAGTATAATTACGCGGCGAAACAGGAGAGAAGAAATCCAAGACGAAATTGACATTGTCCGCAGTGACTGTGAATGTGGTGTGTGTCGCAGTGAAATCGGCGGAGGTGGGAGTACAGGGTTTGATGCTGTCTCCAGGGTGTGGCACACCAAACAGACTGTAGGTTTTGCCATCGACTCGGGCCATGACCGACCAGGTAAGCTGCTGGCCATGGTAGAACTGGGCCACGGCGGTTGACAGATTTGCGACCTCGTTACCGGGGAGCCATGCTACAGAGAGGGTTGTTAAGGATTGTGGAAGCAAATTTCGGAGTATCTTACCTGAAAGATATGGGTTCAGAACTGCCAACATATAAGACGGCGGCAAGATTGGCGTGAACGAGGCTTCGGCTGTGGCTGAGCCAAAGAAGACGACAGATGTTGACAACGCAAGAGCGCATAGGCGAACGAGAAATGATCCCATTGCTGCAAGTTGTGATGTTCGATCAGGGGAATGAGGAAGTCGGAGCGGAAGGTTGCAGCGATAAATCAACAAGTAGGCAGGAACGGAGTCAGTGCTTATGAGGGATCGCACAGCCTACTCACTGCATTGACGGCAAGTCAAAACAACCCATGACCCGGTTTGAACAAGCCGGCATCGCATTATACCGGCATACAGAAGCTGCAAAGCCGTTACTGTTTTAATGCAGTCAAAATGCTGTAGCTTCACATACAATGAAGTGTACGATGGGCAAGGTCAAGTTGTTTGCTGCCAGCTGACGGAAGTAAGGTGATGCTTAGCACAGCATCAGTACTTATCGTCCTGCATATCACAGACGAGATTGACTAGGCATTGGTATGCATCCGCGGTTTGCGGAGGGTCGCAAAGGCACAAGAGCGCCACTCGGCTTAGACATGGCGTCGGCGAAGTAACGTTAGAGCGTCCCGTGACTCCACGTTGGTGTCGTTCACTGGCATCAGAGAGTGAAAGCGAGGTCAGAGTGTAGTCACTAGAGCGGCTTGCAGGCCATGGACGCACTAGCGGTTTAGCAAAAGGGAGAAGTCAGCCCGCGCAGTGACCATCGGCGTACTCTTGGCATATCCATAGACGGCCGTTGAAATCGCAACAGCTGGTCTTCATTTGTGCCACCAGCCCGAAAGTGGCGGCGAATTGGAGGTTCTGCCTGGTTTCGGCAGTTCTTGTGCTAACCCATGCTGTACAACGTGCAACGCATAGCTCGTCATCGCGAATATGTAGATGTAACGCTACAATGTAGCAAGAGATTGGCACGCACCGAAGGGCATTCATTCGAAGACTAATCGTGGCGTGGCGACACTCAAGGAGGTATCTTGGGCAGTGCTGATGACATAGCTTTGAGGTCCATAACTTCCAGATGGACCAGCTCCAAAGTCTAGCGGTAGCTTGTGTGTATCTCATTTGTCAAAACAGAAAGGCGATCGATCTGCTCAACTGCCATTGAGAAAGGACTCTCTAGGGAACTGGAATGCCTGTCAAAAGTCAGCGCGACGGCGACGAAGTGTGACATTCGTAGGCGCCCTGCCAAAAGCTCACCACCGAACAACACCGTGCACGATGGACAAGACATATGGTGTTGAGTAAAATGGCAAATAACGGCGAGGAGAAAGAGCCAGGCTCACACAAGGCAGGCTGTAGCGACCTCCTGTAATGACAATCTGCCACAACACTCCACAATTTGGCCATTGGCCATTGTACCTCGGTATTAAGCATAAAAGCTTAACTCCGCGTCTCGAATATTGAATGTGATACCACAGAAACGAAATCGCAGACCAGATGCAACGTAAAGAAATCCTGATGTCGATCATCTGCCAAGACAAACGTCACTGCAATACGAATTGTTGACATTGAACACGTCTCAGCGATAAGCGATCAAGCAAGACCAAGTCGCCATTGTAAAACCACAGCGCAACCATGCCGACCCTCCAAGTCCCTGGCGCAGATTTGCACTATGAAGCCGTAGGAAATGGCCCGATGTTGCTGGCTATCCATGGCGGCGACGGCTCCGGCGAGATCTGGCGGGGATTCAGCGAAGGGTTGAAAGATCGCTTCATGGTTGTATTCTATGATCGTAAGTCCATGGCTATGTATCTCCAGCAAAATGCACATGCCTTGATCCCCAAAACGTAGCTAACGCCTTTCCAGGACGAGGCTTCTCTCAAAGCTACCTGACCAGCGCTCAAGACTACTCTAAACGCCTGGATACCGACGCAGACGATGCAGCCCTTCTTATCGAACACCTCGCGCCCGAAACTTCTCCTGTTGTGATCGGCAACAGTTCCGGAGCTATTGTCTCCCTCAAACTCCTCGCGAGGCATCCGGATCTTGTTGCAACTGTGATTGCCTACGAGCCACCAGCAGCCCGATTCCTGCCGGATTTCGAATCGCTTTACGCATCCGCCGAAGACATCTACGCCACCTACCGCGCCGCCGGAATGGCTCCTGCCTACGCCAAGTTCGTAGTGTTGACGAAGACCGAGGACAGCTTGGGGCGATGGCTCAGTGCGGCTCCGGTAGATGATGTGCGTCAAAACTGGAACGCGATGTACTGGTTTGAGCGCGAGTTTATGGCCTACCCCCACACTGAGTTTGATGTCGATAGGGAGCTGAAACCACACAAGGCGAAGCTGGTGTTGATCAATGGTGAGGAGTCGAACAAGGAGGCGTACCAGTTCCGTGCGAATGTGGCGTTGGCGGAGCGCTTGGGCGAGGACGTTGTGCTGTTCCCGGGCGCACACATTGGGCACGCAACAAATCCTGGAGACTTTGCTGCGAAGTTGGTGGAAATTCTAGGCTCCAGGGGCCAATGAGAATGTGATAGTGGGACGCTGTGATGCTAGACTGTATAGCAAGGTACGAAGTAATCCAGATATCATTGGGTTATGTGCCCTCGTTTGAAGGTGGCCATCAGGCTTTGGAGTCCGTTTTACCAGTCGACCTCGTCACTCGCTGTGAAGTTGATGGTGCCACAGTTTTCTGCTTTTTCCTTGTTGGGCCGGGCTTCGATTGCTCTTCTGGTGTTGTAACTTCAGCGACCTTGCGCTTCGAGTCTGCGTCGCCAATCCTCGCTTCTTTAGCCGCTTTCTTGGGCGGCTTGCCGCCCGTCTCCTGTGAAACTTGCTCTGACTTCTCCGAGGTACCCAGGTCAACTTCTCTCTTGCCCAGCACATAGGCAACTTTCTCAGCTTCGAGCGCTCCTTTGCCAGTCCTCTCTCGCAGCTCGTCGACTTTCTCCTTCAGCTCGCGGTACTCTTTGATCGAGTACTTGATCTTGCGATCCCATCCGGAACCAGATTTGCTCTCCCAGAAAGCCCAGCGGAAGAGCTCGTCCGAGAAGAATGGCAGCTTGTCCGGATCACTGGTGGACAGCAACAGAGCCGCAGTCGCCGGACCAATGCCTTTCAATTTTGTGAGAATGTTGAGACTGTCGTCCCATGAATCTGCAGAGAAGCCTTCCGTAGTGGTCTCTTCTACGAACTCCTCACTGTTCTGCTGTACGAGGCCTTTGAGAGAAGGGCGAAATTTGCCATGAGACCTATATAATATCAGTCAACAAAGCTGGAATAGAGTCGCGCTCAGATCTTGCAAACATACAGTTTCCAATCTACGAGTGTGGCGACTTCAGCCTTGGTCAGATAAGCTTCGCCTTCTGCTCGTCTCTTCGCAAGAACGTTAGGTATCGTCGAGAGCCTTTGCACTTCGAGATCGGCCAGCTTTGTGGGTACTACATCAGGATATTGCGATAAGATCTTTTCGAACTCGCTTCCCGCGATGCGATCGAAGGCGTATTGGCTGCCCATGGCAATGCGGATGCCCGGTCTACAGTTTTGCCCAGTCTATGAAAGTTTGAAGGCGTTGGTAAACGCAAGGGTGAGAGGAGAAGATTTCCTGATGTGTTATACGAGCGATGGGAATGCTTGCTTGTTGATGAACGAGGGCAGGCAAACACTTTACGCGCTGCGACAGGTCACAAAGCTGCACGCGAGCGCCCCCACATCGGGTCGAGTTCAAAAAGCGGCCAGATCAACAACGGCTCAACTCCTCTTTCACACTTTCACACTTCACTCCCACGCTCACCTCAGCGTATGAGGTCTGCAACACCATCGGCTGCTGTTACCAGTCAGTCTGGAGTCTTCTATCGCTTAATATATCACTCGAAATACCAGCACTCCAAAGTGCCCTTCCACTCGCTTGACATTCGCTTCCAAACTCGTTACGGACAACATGAACCCATCAGCGCCATCCAATTGCTCTGCAGGGCCCTCCTCTTCCCTCCGCTCTCGAGCCCGCCTGCAACCTCGGACGACTCATACGTCTGGTGAGGGAGTAGCTGTGACGCGCAAAGACCCAGAGCAACCTCGTGCAAAGACTACCGACGACGAGCCGCCCGTGAAGCGCCTCAAACGTTCCCTACCATCCGACTCCACGACTGATCACATTGTGATTGACACCGAAGACAATACCGAGGAGTCTAACGAGCATGAGAAAGTCACCTCCATCTCTGTCGGAAGACATGACCTTCGCAAGAAGCTTACACCCGTCTCCGTGGAGCACGCGACCACCTCCGTGAAGCGCATGTCTGTGGATGACCATGACGACGCCGGTATCCCTTCGCCAGGAGAGCTAGACCACGAGGGTATTCACGCTCAGCTCGCTCGATCAACGAGGAAGGTCTCAAAGCTCGAGGGCGAACTTCGCAAAGAGAGGGAGTTCACAGAGCAGGTGCAGAAACGTGTGAGGCAAGACATGATGATGGACATCATGCGATGGCAGGAAAAGGTGAAGAAGAGCGAAGGGGCAGCCGTTCTCGCAAAGCGGCGCCATGAGAAAGACATGTTAGAGTACAAGACGAAGCTCCAAAAGGCAGAAGAGAGAAGCTTGGTGGAACGCACCCAGACCTTGAGCGCTCAACGTGCAGTTGAGTCTTATCGCTTCGAGACCGAACATCTGCAGCACATCAACGCCCTTCAAAAATCGGACCTTCAAGACCTGCGAGTCGTCGACGACGAAGACAGGCGTGCGCGTAAGGACGAACGTCGTGACCTGCCACCAGCATACGGCAACCTGAACGATGAGGAGCGATTCCCTCCTTATTCTCAACAAGCCGACGCGGGAAGCATTGAACTTGCAAACCTCAAGCGTGAGATCCGCCGCAAGTTCGACAAAAAGCTCGGCGAGGCACTGGCGAAACCAGAGATAAATTCGAACGCATTCTGCCTCCTCTCTGCCGCGCTCATGGATGTTAGCCAAAGGCTTCACACGGTCCTCAACTGCGCCAAGGATGTCCCAGTCAGCCACGCTCATGCGCAGAGCCACAGCTCCCTCACACCGCAGCACCGTTGTACCGATATACGCGAGGTCACCGCTATGCAAGAACAATCCGACAGCACACTCGCCGGTGCACTAATCAAATTTCCCGAAGTACAAAACGTGAACTCGAACCTCGCATTAGGTAAAAGACAACGCAGGCGAGAGAACAACAAAGCCGCCAAACCCACAATCGCCCTCATCCAAACCGCCAACGCCGCACCTTACGTCGCCCACCGCATCATCAAACTCCTCCTCGAGCTCCTCTGGCGCACCGTATCCGCCTGCGAACTCCGCTCGACCCAACGAAGCCTCGACGCAATGTTCGACCACACGCTTCCCCTCATGCACACCAGCGTCGACGAAGTCCTCGAACCAGCGCTCCGCCTCGCCTTCTCCAAGAGCCACTCGCTCGCCGAATTCCAGAACTACCTGACGCAGGTCGATATCTTGGCGAAGAAGCTCAAGAACTTGGGAATTACCATGACCCTAGGAGTTCACAATTCGTTGTCCCACTTCGACTTCTTCGCGAAGACTTTGCTGTGGCTGAACGAGCAGGTTGAGAAAGAGAGGGAGCTGAGGGCTAACGAGAGTGTGGAGAAGATGGTTCGTGTTGAAGGGCTTGAGGATGATGATGGGATGAGTAGCCGCTGGGAGGGTTCCGATGCCGATACTAGTAGCATTGACAGCGAGTATGATTGAGGGCGGTTTAGTGAGAAGGAGGACGCTTATCTCACGACGATATGACTTGTTGAGCATGACTTATGGGAACACGCACTTACGATAGAATGGTAATAACAGAACATTTGCTTATGCTTTGATGGTCTACTTGATAGTGACCTCGCAGCGTGGTTGAGCTTGTGGTGGTTCACAGGTGTTGTATTTAAGCCAAGGTCTCAGCCCGCCTGCGGCAAACTCGTAGCCGGGATGAAACAACACACCCGCCTACTCATACTTGCTGGAACCCGCCCTGCTGTTCCCCATACAACAAGGCAAAAGCTTCATCGTCATCCTCCTCCTGAGCGACGGTCGAGGCATAGAAGAAGTCGTCGAAGGCGGCGACAACGCCAGAAGCCTCTCCGGATCCGTCGCCGGCTGTTCAAACTTAGCCGTAGGCGGCAAGTCTCGTTCAACACATCCGAATTGGGATCTGCCCTGGTCAAAGATGGCATAGATGCAGCGCAGGAACACGCAGCCCAGAACGTCGAAGTCCTGACTGCCGCGAGATTGGATGCCGCCGTAGGTTGTGCCGTCGCCGAGGTCCTGGAAAGCAAAGTCCGCGGGCTTGATGTGGAAGAGAGCGTTACCAACCGAGAAGGCGACTTTTGGTAGAGTTGAGAGGTCGGTTGGGGTTGGGAAGATCCAGCCTTGCTGTGCGGCGCTTTTTGTGGCGCCGGGGATAAAGCTGTAAATTTTCTCGCATAGGGAGTCGGATACTAGGCAGAGAGTGGTGCCTGTGTCGGCCAGGGCTCTGTTGCCAAAGCGGCCGTACTGATCTCCATTGATTGATGCGACGCTTGACTCGAACATCCAGGTTCCCTGGCTGTTGTCAAGGGGCACGTAGGTGGGTTTCTGGCCGTGGAGAGCTTTCTCGTCGATGTAGCCGAATGTGAAGAAGCTGGGTTCGAGTTTGTTGCCCAGCCACGCCGTGAAGAGCTCGGCCGCGGGTGGGATGTCGTCTTGCAGGATCATGTTCTCAACAGGCGTCGCGACTGCGAAAGGTCTGACTGAATTATTGCTGCCGAAGGACAGTCCGAGCAGGCCATCTCCTCTGTTGTCGATGAAGGCACGGCTGACTGTGTCGGCGAGCTCGATGGCTTGCCTCTTTACAATCAGTCCGCCGACGTTGAGATCATCCGTACCGACGATGCCGGATGCTGTGCTCTTATCGCCGTAAGCGATCTGCCAGGTACTGCTTCTGTCGTCTTTCCACGTGGAGCTTTTCGTCGGGTCGAAGATGGCGTGGCGGCCGTCTTTGCAAATGTCTGCCGGAAGGAGGGTGCTCTATACCCAGGTGTCGGCAGAACCAGTGTCGAAGTTCAGCTTGACTATCTGTGGTGGCGTGCCGATACCGACTTCGGCAATGTACAGTGTGTTGTGTTCGACATCTTCAACCTGCACCGGGTCAGCAGGGTGGAGAGGCTTGCCGCAAGATTCCTAGACGTACTTGAACTTCACCAGGGCGACCGCTGTAAGGACCATCCACAGTTGGAGTGATGCCGTACTTCTGAAGAGCACGCACGTATGACTTCAAGCCGTTGCGTTCGTAGTCTGGATTGCGCACCAGGGTGGCGCGACCGAGATCGTCTGCCATAGGAATGGACTGTATTGCTAGGGAAATGACGTGGTGCACAAGGATGTATAGTACTGTCTCCAGGATGTAGTATTCAAGTCTTTGCGCATCGTGGAAACGTTAGTAAACAATGCTCAGATACCTTTGGGGAGGTCCAGTCGTGCTCGGTCCGGTTCGGTTTGCCGAAGGTCACCTGTGCCTGCCAACAGTTTTCACGTGGTAGTAGTAGTGGCGATGGACGATTGCATGTCGCTAGCTGTCGCACCAAGTATGCATCCTCGGTCTCATACAGCGCTGAACACTAATCATTATGAGAGCGCACATGAGGTTATGCGTTTGTGCGGACGCCCGGTGAGTGGCATCACCGTCAGTCTGGGTGGTGTGGCAGGAGGAAGGAGCATGCAGGCGCTGAGAAGCCGACCAATCCAGCTCGGCTGTGATCACTCATCCTCCATTCTCAAGCATCAGGAGATATAGCACCAGGCCTATGCTACTACAACTGATGCATTGCTAAGCCGATGGTGTGACCATCACAAATACAGGCGGCTTTCAAATTGTGTTGCACATCAAAGGGGAGAAGAAGCACTTCATTGGCTCTTCAGATCTCGTACGCTGACTGACATAGCTCTGCAAGAAGCTTGCGGCCTCTGTATTCTAATCAAATAGGAATATCATCACTGCCTCCAAATCAGGTGAATGGGTTGTTGAGCAACACTGCTGCCTTGATTACAACAGGAACGTTGTGTGCATGTGTTGGGTAAGCCGCCATGATACCGGAGCTCCAACAGCATCTTGCTGATCAACCACCTTGAACACTATAATGCTTTGCAAGCAAGGCGCATTCACACATTGTTGACATGTGGTAGGCAAACACATAAAAGTGCATGGCCGTCCGCGGATCTGCTCAAATGGTCATCAAATCCATCAGTCCACTCAGCCTAAAGCATCATCATCAAAGCCAGAATATCCTCAGATCATTTGACCATCACCATGGGTAAAGAGCTCGTTGTCATAACCGGCGCCACCGGTTTCATCGGTGGTCGCGTCTTACAGATTCTCCTCCAGCAGAATTACCAAGTCCGCATCGTCGTGCGCAGTGTCGACAAGAAGCAAAACCTGATCGACAACCTCAACCTTGCGGGCATCGAGAAAGCAGAGTTCGCCGTCGTTCCAGATCTTCTAGCTCCTGGCGCTTTGGACGCAGCTGCGGACAAGGCCGACTACATCATCCATCTGGCTTCGCCCATCCCACTTCACGGATACATCCCACCAGAGCGTCAGCACGACGAGTTGATCGTCCCAGCAGTCAACGCGACCCTGCGTGCTCTCGAAGCCGCGCAGAAATCCGGCACCGTCAAGCGCGTGGTCATCACTTCCTCCGCCGTTGCCATCGTCCCTCCGACCATACTCTTCCCATCCGACGATCCGCCATCCGGCCACGTCGCATCCGGTGACGACAGAGTTCCTGACTTTGAAGCACCGTTCGCCAACCCGTTCGTGGCCTACACGGCTTCCAAAGTCGCGGCCCTGAATGCTTCGGACAAGTTCGTGGCGGAGCAAGCGCCTGCTTTTGATATTGTTAACATTTACCCTTCGTGAGTACCTCTGTGGTTGCGCCAGCTCATTGACTAAGGTGTAAGTCAAGGAGATTGAATGGAACACTGACTCAAATCCCAGGTATGTTCTCGGACGCAACGTCCACGCAAACACGCCAGAGCAGCTCTACGACGGTACCAACGCTGTCTTCCTCCGCCTCTTGACCGGAGACACCGACCCGACTACGCCGCCCGAGATTGGCGTTGCCGTCCACGTAGATGATGTCTCTTGGCTCCATGTTCTTGCTCTCGATCAGAACAAGGTCGCCAAGAACAAGCCTGTTCAGAACTTCTTCCTCAGCAGAGGTGAGCCACTCGCACCAGAGCATTCAATGGCAGCGTAAGAGAAGAGCAAAGCAGCTAACCGACACAGATATCACATGGGACGACGTGACCAAGATTGCCGCTGAGCGATTCCCGGAGGCCATCGCGGCAGGAAAATTCTCGGCTACTGGCACCAAGAAGTCAAAGCCTGGTGTCTCCGACGCAAGCAAATCCGAGGAGGTCCTTGGAAGAAAGTTGAAGACCCTCGAAGATATGGTCGTCGACCTCACCAACCAGTACCTTGAGGTGTTGGGCAAGGCTTAAAAGGGTATAGATTTGCTACTGCTTTTTGTTTTAGGATAGTCGTACTAGATATCAGAGATGGATACATGTTTCCGTTGTCCCGTCTGTACTGCCTGCCAGTGAGGGCGATGAGCGGGCCTTTTCCTGTTTGCAGTCTCGTACTATACTCCGTACCACATTTGTCGACGACAAAACCAAGTGAGTCGCGTGGTCAAACACCAAGCACCGAGTATTCTCCATCCGACATAACTCCTGTCAAGATGTTCGTAAGCGAGCAAAAGAGACACTCCCACAGCTGCACATTGGCATCCGGATCCCCCGGAGTCTCACGCGTGGCAGCGGAAGGCGTAAAACAAACATAGCGATGACGTGCGTGGTACAGATATGCTTGGCAAGGTCGTTGAGCCTCGGTGTGAGAGGATCTCAATTCCATCCGTAAATTGATCCCTGATAGCTAGAGATAAGCAGACCTGGTATTTATGCATGTCCCTCATTGCAGATCTCTGACACCTCTTAGAAGCTATACCGCTGTTATTGGAGTGTAGAAAGAGCTTTTCCAAAACATCGATCACTCGATCAGAATAATGGAACGCATCCTCTGGACAGCCCACGGTTTACGCTTTCCTTAGCGAGAGCAAACAGTCTCGGCTTCCGTCATGACGACCAACTATATCCCAATCCGTAACAGATGCGTATACGCTTCCAACTGCTTTGCTGCTGCTGCGATGCGCATTATCAACGATGAAGTAATGATGTACCACCATCGCTATGTATAAGTATTCAACAAGAAAAAGGACGTAGGGCTACCTCTTCACAGAATCATATATATCCTCATCAATCAGAAACTCTCAACCTCCCGCTCAATCCAGTCAGCCTCTCTATACCTGACACAACCCTTCATCTCCATCAAACGACAATCTCACGATTCCGATATGCGTTTCACCACAGCAACCCTCTCGCTTGCGCTCGCCGCCCTCGCCTCCTCACAAGAAGAAACCCTCAACGCCGTGCCCTCTTCCTGGGACGGACACTGCTACTACCCCAAAGCGGACATCGGCTTCCAACTCGAGTCGTACCTAGGAAAATGGTTCCAAGTCGCAGGTACAGTGGCGCCGTTCACTGCTGGGTGCAAGTGCATTCAGGCACAGTATGCTGTTAACGTAAGTCTCACATGTACAAGAGTCATTGAAGATGGAAGCTGTGCTGACAACAAGGAATCGTAGGACGAAGGCACCGTCGCCGTGAACAACACCTGCCAAGCCGAAGGTCAGGCCGTGAACATTCTTGGTACCGCTGCGCCTTCAAACCCGACGTATGGCGCTGCTGGAGTGTTCCAGGTTGGGTTCCCTGGCCAGCCTGGTCCGGAATGTCCTGGGCCTAACTACATCGTGCAGGGTATGAACCTCCCATGATCGCTGCCGTGCGGTCGTCGGTTTGTGGGTGGTAGCTGACTTGATATTAGATTACACTGGAGACTTCGCCATTGTGCAGTCGAGCAACTTCACGACGCTGTTTGTGCTGAGCCGCGAGCGCGAGGTGGAAGACTCTGTTCTTGATGTAAGTTTGGCCATGTCTAGCAGTCTTGTACCGTGTAATGTGGTGCTGATGTTTGATTTCGCAGGCTTGGATCGCAAGGGCTGGTCTGCTGGGTTCCAACTTGGACAACGTGATCAAGAATGACCAGACCGGCTGCCTTTTCTAGAAGGCTATCATGAGGACGAAAGCATCAATTATGGCGTTCACGAATGATGCATGGCGCGAGCTTCCTTACATAACTTCTTTCAATTCTGGCAGGTAATGATTTGACAGCCTGGTGCAGAAAATAACTTCGATGGCTCATAAGTCTACATTGGCGTAAGTACTTCATCATATAATATTTACATCTTACTGTTTCAGCTGCACCTCCAAGTGCCCACTTTCGAAAGACTTTGAAGAACCATCAATTCCCATCGATTCGAGCTCCCGGTCGCTGACATCAGCCGCCGCCTTCGCCCACGCAGCTCGCCAGCTGCCTCGCAACTGAATCTGGTACTTCTTGCCATCAGTCGGGACCCAAGGAGATCTCAGACCGAGTTCTTTGGTGGCAAACTTTCCCGGGCTGATCTCGACCAGATCATCGCGGGGCGGTGGCAACTTCCTGTTCAGCTTGAGGCCGGGTCCTTCGATTTCGTCCCCGGTTTCGACATCCTTGAGTCTGAGAACGCCGGTATTGATGGCTTGAGGGTCAAAGGGCGAGTCCCAGCTGAGGAAAGAGAAGGTCTTGTCGGGCGAGTCGTTTCGGATGGTGACTTTGATGGTGAGAGGAGCGTCGGCCGAGGAGAGTTCGACCCTCACATCGCGAAGAGATGCTTGGTCGGAAGTGATAGATGCCATGATGGATGTCTGCGAGGTGGTGACGTGGTACAGTGTGGCGATAGTGCCCAGGAATGCGGTTGCTGCTATGGCTGTCCGAAGGGCCATGAGAGATATGGCGCAGTGTCTTTGTTGGAAGAGTTGGAGGTGGTCCTGGTGATCCACACGACGATGATGACGGGCTGAGCTAGTGCTGTGCCGGAGATGGCCGTGCGCGAGAGGGCAGTTTGTATGGTTTGGGCAGGCACGCGCTAGATGTGAAGACAGCAGCAGTGAGTGGTATATCACCTCGGTATAATGTAGTGGATGTGGAGAAGGTGTGGGTATTCAAGGCGTTACGCGGCTGCCTGCAGGTACTAAGGTCACTTTGCGATAAGAGTCGTCAAGAGGAGAACCTAAGGGCAGAGTGTCACATGGCGTCAGTGATGGTGGAAGCGAGCAGAGAGGCAGTTTCATGCAGCGCCATGCACTCCCTTGTCCATACTGTCTATGCTGAGAGGCATTTTCCACCATGTGGCAGTGGGCTTTGTTGATAGCAGCACGGAAATGTGTCTTCCGGGTCCTGGAGCACGCAATGGTGATTGGATGCATGTAATTGCAGTCGAAGTACAGCACTTTGCTGGGCGTGTTTTAGAGTCACGTGCCAAGCCGCTAGTGAGCGGAGGAGCCGGCCAGGAGAGGAAGGAGGGAAGAGAGCCGCTGGAGTGAGAACATGTCAACATCACCTCTGCGAATGTCGATTGGTACAGAGCAATGTCGCTCATTAACTTTCATCTATAGTGCCCATCGCGTGATAATGACAATGCAACCCCATCAATAGCACCACACTCTCTTCGCCGGTCTGACTTTCGAACGTGGGATTTTCTTTGCCGATCCTCCAGAGCCTCCTCACACTACTGTGCTACTCTCCAGCTCCCAAGACTTCGCCCTACCCGACTCGTTTCATGAGGACTTCAAGGGCGACCTCCGCAAGTCTTGTGCTGTTTGAGCCATGCCTGAGCCATGTCGACCAGGCCTGCCTTGTACTTATTCGTCGTCGCTAATCTCACAACATGATTGGCCACTACATTTCCCATGAAACTCCTCAAGTGGCAATTCGTAAGATTCGACTGGCTTTCAGGAAGTACCTCGATGGACAATATGTCGCCTATCGTAAACTTACAGCTATCACACAAAGAGCAGATCCGCCTACTTTGGCTAGTCAGTGTAGCTGTGGAGGCTGATGGTCAAGTGCTTCCTCCAATTAACATGTTCGCACAATGGCCAAGCTGATAGGAAAGCACGCCGTCCTTTGTAGTATGCAGCTTTCCAAAATACCAAGAATCGCTACCAGAGTCACTATTGATCCTGGCGGCGATCTCGGGAATTATCATAGGAGATACAGCAATCCTCCCGTGCGGTGCGGTGCGGACAGTTGCCATTTGCACGCCATGCGTGGGAGTGGCTTCACTCGCATTCTGCGACCGAGCTAGTCGTCTCCACAATCCTGCCCTTCCACCCCTTCTACTCGTCCACCAAGCCTCTCGCTCCAATGTACCGCCGAAGACAAAGCAGAACCCACGGTCTACCCTGGCGCACGCTCACTCGTTCGCGCCGGACAACTTCCCCTTTCGCTCCTTGCTACTGATGTATGTTTCGTCCTGCTTGCCGATCTCTCGGCCTGGCCTGCACCTGTATCACAATCTTACTCTCGACCACTGGGCAAGTGGAATTATACCAAGAGTTCTACCTCACTGACCTGCCATATCTAGCATCGCCAGCCAAGCATACCTGCGGAGCAATTTATCTATCTTGTGCAACCTGCCAAGATGAATGATAACCCTCGAACAAAGGCTACAGGCGCCTGAAGCGATGGGGGATTGAGAGAGCACTCATATCTCTTGGTGACAGCCATGAGCGTATAAGTAAGACGGGGAATCTCTCTCTGAAACAACCATTCTACAAAACATCAACAGCATCGTTCGTTACAGTCTATCAGCATCTACATTCGCTCCATCCAGCCGCCTCAATCTGTCAACATGAGATACTCTCTATCATGCCTCGCCATTCTGGCCACCACCGTCAGCTCTGCGGCTGTTGATCTTGCAAAGAAGAATTCTCCTCTCTCTGTCAAGCTCACCCACACCGAGGATAGCAAGGTCAAGGTCGCGCTCACCAACGCCGCTGAGGTTGACTACAAGCTGTTCTACAAGGAGTCCTTCCTCGATGATGCGCCAATTGACAAGTTGACCGTCACTTCGTCTGCGGCCCCGGCACCTTTCACCGGTCTGTTCCAGCGCATGGCTTACACCAACCTCCCTGAGGAGGTCTTCAAGACCATCAAGGCCGGTGAGACCATCGAGGTTGAAATTGAGCTTGCGGAGTTGTACGAGCTCTCCGAGACCGGCACCTATACCGTCTCTACTGCTGGTGGGTTCCTCTACGCTGAGGCAGGCTCCACTGAGCTTACCGGAGATGTTCTCGGTTATTCTAGCGAAGCCATCGATGTTGATGTCGACGCTGAGAAGACTGCCACTATCTCCACCGCAGTCTCCAAGCTCAGCAAGCGTACCATCGTCCAGAGCGACTGCACCGGTACCCGTGGCTCTGCCATCCGTACTGCTATCAGCAACTGCCGCAGCCTCGCCTCCAACGCTGCCACCGCAGCGGCCTCCGGCTCAGCCACCAAATTCCAGGAGTTCTTCAAGACCACCTCCTCCGCCACCCGCAACACGGTCGCCGCCCGCTTCCGTGCTGTCGCCAACGATTGCGGCTCCACCACCAGCGGCGTGACCCGTACCTACTGCACCGACGTCTACGGCGCTTGCTCCGCCGGCGTCCTCGCCTACACCCTCCCTTCTGCCAACCTGTTCGCCTACTGCAACACCTTCTTCAACCAGCTCACTCCCCTCACCAGGACTTGCTACGGACAGGACCAGGCCACCACTGTTCTTCACGAGTCCACCCACGCTCCTGGCGTCTACAGCCCCGGCACTGTTGACAACGCTTACGGTTACTCTGCTTCTACACGTCTTACTGCCTCCCAGGCTCTTATCAACGCTGACTCTTACGCCCTTTTCGCTGGCGGTACGTTTACCTCTCTTTAAATGCTTTCGATCGACTCTTTTGCTGACTATTTCCTAGCCATTTACAACAACTGCTAAGCGACTCTGCTAATCGCGTCTGGTCCTCGGCTGGCTGGATATAACGGGTGGAGTGGCAATGATCCCTTCGTGACGACAATCGAGGGATGCTTGCTTGCGGTTGGGTACTTGTTTGTACATAGCAGTAGCTAACATATGAAGCACTTCACTTGTGCATGTGCTGTTTCAATCCAGAATGACTGCTTTCAAATCATGTACTATTGTCCTCTGTTGTTTTTGTAGGCTAGTTCCGATTTCCATCTCGGATCTCTCAAGGTACCGCTGTCCGGCTTGGCTTTTGTGCATGAGCTTTCAGCTTCAACCATCGAACAGCCAAGCTCTCTGCCATGCGATCCGGTCTTGCTTCGTTTGAGCCAATCGACCAATGACTTTCTCTTTAGTCTGTCGCAAAGCTTTTTTCGTCTCATCGTATTTATGATGCGATACTTGCCCGTGGACCGGGAATAACTCCCCAATAGCCTTTTGAACGTCCGCCATGACCTCAACAGCCCGCTCAGCGTCCTCGAAATCTTTCCGTATGACTTCTCGATCGAGGACCAAAGCCCGCAATCTTTTCCGTGAGGCAGAATCGAGGGTTTTGTTCGCCAGGACTTCCTCGTGCGACTCTATAAAGTCGAGAATCATCTTGAGGCATGTGGCCTCGCCTTCGAACAAGAGGAGGTTTGCGACGGAGAGTATCTGGTACTTCAGCGTTTGCTGATGCTCCATACATTTCCACAGTTTCGGATTGCACTGGCTGATCAGAGTATTGTAAAGAACTACCAGCGACTGCTTCAGCCACAGGTCTTGTGCCCGCCGCTGTTCATTCTTGGGCAAACTCTCAAACCCAGAAGGAAGTTGAGGTCTTTCCAGACCTGTCGCTTGTGGACCTTTGTAGGCAATGAATGCAGGCTTGCTCGCTTGTGCGAGCAGTGGCGCTATCTCTATCGACTGCCAATCGATGATTGCAGTGACTTCGGTCGGCTCATCGGGGTTGACGAAGATGTTCTCATCGTGCAAATCCGAGTGCCAGAGACAAGGTTTCAGTAGATCTGGATCTTCGGGTATGAGATGTGGCAGTATGTCCAGATAAATTTCGGCGGCTTTGATCTTTCTTGCTTTGCTCGGCTCGTAGACTCCTGGACCGAAGATGGAAATTGGTGATCGGAGGGATAGATCGAGCTGCTCGATACTGGCGAGTTCTCGCTCGCCGATGCCTCTGAAGTAGTCGAGTGCGCTTTTCCCTACATCTTTGTCAGCTGAGTCTTTCGCAGTTCGGTTGGGCGACGTTTACATGGCCCTAGATCGCATGTGACTGAGATCTTGCCGCGCTGATTGTATGTTCTCGCAGTCGTTGGACCGATCACGAACCGTCCCAGGCTTGAGCCTTGAACATCTGAAGCTGCACAGTCTCTGGTACCAACAGATGGGATTTCAGCTCGATAGTATAGGCTGCCATATGCCTCAAACGCAATCTCCGCCCACTGCATCTGGTGTATTTTGCGACAACTTGCGTGAGCGCCCAGCGCTTCTTGATGTTCATTTTCGGTAGCATTGTCGACAGCAGCACTCCCTTTACTTTCTCCATGATGATGTATTCGGCTTGCACTGGTGTGCGATTGGCGTGCGAGCACCAAGCGTGTACTTTTGGTACAGGTATTCCGAGCTCTTCGCGTGCCTGGTAATGTCAGCTACAGTCACACTTTCCGAACTCGGCAAATCTTACGAAGTCCATGGTTGCCACTTCACTCGCTACGGTGTGATGTGGACGCCCAGCGTTCGGGTTCGGAAGCTTCGCCACAGCTTGAGCGCCGTCATCCATTGTGAGAAGAAGCGTCTTGTTGTAGTTGCCATCGGGCAGTTTCTCGACGGACACGCAATGTGCTGAGCCCACCGCTTTGGCTGCGACAATGTCAAGTGCCTCGAGGTTGAAAGGGACGTAGCATTGGGCCATCTCGCAGGCTTCATCGCATACGAATCGCGACCGGGTGAAGCGGTGGAACTTTTCTCTGTCATGTATACCTGTTATGCGTGAGCGTTTGCGCAGGCGTAAAATCTGTGTGAGATACTAACTGCTGGTCGTGACATTGGCGCGCTGACACGCGCTGTTTGCCTGCCAGACAAGCGGCCAGCAGCTTGCGGAGGGAGTGTTTCGCGCACTCGTCCGCCATGTGAAGCGCAATAGCGCAAGGGTTCCCATGGCTTATCTCTTGCTTGGAAGAGTGTTTGCTCGCGTAGGTCGATGTCGAGAGCTGCGTGTTGTTCGTGGTGCGGATTTCGAGCAGCGCAATTCGGCTGGTGTGACATGATTGGTCCTACTATCACGCGTGCAAGTGAATGAATAAGAAGCCATAGCAATGGATTTTCGAACATTGTTTGCAAGTAATGGGCAATGTGCTCTCTTCTATGATTGGTGCGTTGACTGTCATGGGCAATAATGTACATACAATGCTCCATGATGCCGACACAAGAAGCAATCAGTTCAGATGCTGTATTGTATATTGCAAAACCGCCATCAATGCATTATAAAAGCATGTTCTACTACGGTAGGCGAAATAGCAGAGACAAACTACATCCAACCATCGGCAGTCATCCATCGATGAAGAAACCATCAAGACACCTCTGCATAACGACCCTCGAAGAAAACAACCGATCGCTTAGGCCAATACAGACAAACACCAAACAAACTCATCACCATGGCTCGCTTCGTTGTCAACGCCCTAAAGCTCCTAGAAGACTACACCCTCACAGGTAAGCGTGCTGACAAGATCGTCTCCGATGCCGCCTTCGCCGGCACCCGTGCAGCGCCCTCACAGAGCGCCGAGAACGAGAAGCACATCGGAGTGCGACTCGACTACGGCGAGACTTTCAACCGTGGCGGAAAGAAGGTGAGGCATGTCAAGGTCCAGCCGAACAAAGGAGCGGACAACCAGTCGCTCAAAGACCTTGCGGCCAAGAACTCACATCAGGTTGTGGCGGAGGCGTTCATTCCCATCGACAGCGCAGATCCCAAAGAGGCTGTTAAAGACATGTTCGAGGACCTCAGGGCTGATGCCGCTGTCAAGGACGCGGAGAAAGAATCCAAGAAAGATCCGAAGAAAGGTGGCAAGAAGTGAAGGTCGACACGCTGTGCAACCCTCAAGAAATAGTGGCCTGTTGTTAGGCTCGAAAGTACGGCCAGCTGATCTGGACGATGATTGCAGAACATTGCGCAGGCTCGCTTGCGCGGAGCATCTTGGGCGTTTGGGATTGTGGTTTTGATGAAGTATGCCACATGTGACCAGGATCTAATGAACATGTACAATTAATACTATTTGTAATGAATTTGATCTTGATGGTTATGATAACAAGCTGCGGGCGTGTCGAATCTCTCTGTGGCGCTACCAGTGTGTGCCACCGCTGTCCACGCTGTAGGCACCGCTAAGATATCGAGTCGTACAGCCCACAAGGCATTTGCAACGCTCCGTGATTGCTTTCACACCTTCTTCATCTTCTCGTACTTCGGCAATGACATGCTCTCAACGCCTCCCAGCCATCCTACCTGCTTCAGCGCCAGCGTCAAGGGCCAAAACACCCATCCAATCACAGTAGCAAGTCCAGTGACGCGGGAAGCACCCATGAGCGAACCAACAGCCGCGATAGCAGTTCTCAGCACCCAAATACCCCATTCTGTATACGGTGTGGCGATGGCGGGAATGCCTGGTCCAAGTGATTGCGCCGAATCGACGAAAGGGCGCATCTGCTTCTCGTACTGTTCCAGCGCCTTCGGGAGGTCGTGCTCATGTGTGATCAAACAGCCTGCCAGAATGTACGCTCCGACGAGAGCCATGGTAGTTCCCAACCCGCTAACAGGCGCGGGACAATAGCCTGCATCGCCGAGTAGGACTGTGCGTCCAGTAGACCAAGAGTCCATCTTGACCTGCGCCGTCTGCTGGACGTAGAAGTTATCCGCCGTGGCCATTTCCGACAGGATGCGAGGAGCTTCCCAGCCAGCATTGGCGAAAAGCCGTTGGACCTGCTCTTTCTGTTCTTTGACTGGTTTGAAAACGATGGAGACGTCCGGGGTGCCCTGGCCCAGGTAGACGCTCGTCCGCTTTCGTGCGATATCAGGACGGAGGATCATAGCGAGGCCGCCGGGTGCGTTGTAGGCACGACTCCAGGTACCATCCTGGGGGGCGTGAGGGATGAGGAAGAGAGCGGTCCATTGGTTTAGACTTTTGATGCAAGCCTCCTTGGGCTTGCCGAAGGCTACCTCGCGAGTGCGACTGCTGAGTCCGTCGGCGGCCACTACGAGGTCGAAAGTCCTATCATCACCATTCTTGAAGCCAACGGTGATGCCCTTCTCTGTTTCGGTGAGCGATGCAACGCGGTCGTTGAAGATATATTCCGTCTCATCCTTGGTAGCCTGGTAGAAGACGTCTGCCAAGTCGCCGCGCATAATTTCAATCTCCCGTACAAGACTGGCAGTGCTGCCTGATACCGGAAAGGAAGCGAAAGTCTTGTTATTGGCATCGACGAATTTAAGTCCGTCGTCTTTCACGGTGCGAGAGCGAATAGCATCTTCGACGCCCATGAGACGGATGAGCTCGACGCCTGGTCCAGTGACATCGATCTGCTGGCCGGTGGTTCTAATGTTCTCAGCTCGTTCAACGATGGTGGTTTCGAAGCCGTTCCTGTTCAACAAGATTGCGAGAGCAGGCCCGGCAACGCCGGCACCAGCGATGAGGATGCTTGTTCGAGATGACATGTTAAATGTATAAGTTAGTTGTAAGTGGAAAATGAAGAAGAATTGTCTAAATCATTCGCGCGAGACAGCAGTATTTCTACCTTTCGTAGCAAATGCCATTGACGCAACAAAAACCTTCGAGCCGGCCAGATTTCGCCGCACGCTGCTGTACTTCACCGATGACGACGAGCATTCTGTAGATACGGCAAATCGAACAGGGCAAGGTTGACTCTGGAAATTCGACGCTGATATCGAGTTGCATTCGACCCGCTAGGTGCTACATTCGTGGTAAGTAATTGAACGGAAGACAATGCTACTCCCAAGATGTACGATAGGAGCGCAAGTGTCTGGGCGTGCATGGAAGGATCGGCAACATGCGTCATCGAACAGAATTCAGGTGCAACCCTTGCTACCCTACGTGAACATGTATATAGCGAATCGAATCAGCCATCAAGGCATCACTTGTTCCCACGATCAGGGTAATCAAGTAATGTTAATATACGTGGAGTAGCCTCTATCTCATAAAATACTTACCATCTACTTACCGAAACAGCGTTGCCTATTTCATCAGTTCATCAATCGAACCAGTTTTCGACGTGTCTTCAGAATTTCTCCCGCAAATGATGTATCGAATGGCGAACATCTCTTCGTCGTCAAAAGGAGACTGGTTGCAACGGAGATGAGAGCAGTGACACATGAACCATACAACAGATATTGCACTGCAATCACAAGTGCTAAATAATTGAGAGAGACCGATGTAGGTGTTAGTGCCTTTGCTGGACAGAATGCTGATACGGTCCGTTTATTGTGAGATTGATAATTGATTTGACTTCGAATCGAACATGAATCAGCCGCTTTAGCTCACCTGGGAGAGCGCCAGACTGAAGTTCACTTGAGTCCCGCAAAACATGCGATTTCTGGAGGTACTGTGTTCGATCCACAGAAGCGGCAATTCTTTTGCTTTTTTTCGTCTCACTTCTCAATCGAATGAACACGCATGCGTCTTTGCTGTTCTTTTGCTCGCTCGTAGTAGATTAGAACATTGGACAATCAAGCGTTCGACGACAGTAGTCTATCCGATCCGATACTGGTAGTATCTGCATATTGTCCATATGTCGGCCGCCTTTGATGATCAAAAGCCTCGTTCTGTTGGAGCAACCGATCGTCCGGGTTGATAGAACTCATAACTTTAGCGAGATTGGCTAATTATACATATATCAACCATGGCATATTGCAATCGCGACACATGGTCCACGTTCCATTGGCCGTAGCTTTCGTCTAGACCGAGCGTTTTCCCCCGCCTGTTTCACGGCTTCCCCGTTGGCAGGGACTCAAACGCGGCCCCAGAGTAAACAAACAGAAACACACATCCATCTTCTGCGACATCTTCCGCACTGCGCCCTCTAGTATTGAGACAGCAGTCTGTGAGTATTGACAAGACAAGACATATACTTCTTCGCAACATCGACAAATTGCGATTGCACAATTCTCTGTCAACGAACGCGCACTCTTGTCGTCAAAACGCCAACAACAAACCACCAAAATCGCAAACATGGGTCGCATGACGCGTGCCAAAGCGGCTGAGGTCGCAGAGCGTATGCACATCGATGAAGATGCCGTCCTTGACCTGTCGAATATCGATGAGAAGATCGATCCTGCCACTCCAGGGCCGGGCGAGAGAGCAGTACTAGGGAACATCGCACCGAACAGCGCAGACAGCAATAAATCGGAGGTGGTGGCAAGGAAGACGAGGAGCAAGAAGAGGGAGCAAGCTGCGACTGAGGAAAAAACTGAATCAAAAGTTGAGGAGCAGGAGGAGAAAAGTGCCGGCGAACAATCCGAGGAAGATGCATTGGAGGCGACCACAAACGAGACGATGGAAAGGCTTGCGAAGCTGAGAATAACATCTTTCGGAAACCAGCAACCATCCGTCAGTCCACAGACCGAAGACGACAATAACACTGCAACATTGGACCAAGTCGCGGAGGCAACACCATCTGAGCGCAATGATGCTGAAGCCGCCAGCGCAGTCCAGGCCGCCACACCCACAAGAAGCGGATCGTCGAGTGAACTACCCAGTATCTCGATCGTCACTCAGTCTGGGACGTTGGATGATGAAATCTCGGAACACTACGACCAGGACGCGCTTGAGCCGCCTTCTTCGCCTATAGCGACAGCGGTGCCCAAAGTCATAAAGAGCCTACGCAGAGATTCCCCGACCAAGCGTTCTACAAGCAACAAAGAGAACGTCGAGCCCACCGAACCGGTCGAACTGGCCGAGCCAGCAGAAGAGCAGCAAATCGCAACAGCCATCGCATCACCCGACCCAGCCACTACTGCGCAGGAAGTCTTGCCCTCGCAGTCCCCGTCTGTCGACGTTGCTGATGTGCAGCCTGTCACTTCGTCCTCGCCAAGGCGACGCTCTGTGGGCAAGTCTGAAAACTCCATCGAAGCTCTCGACGCAATGGACGAGGCCGTCGAGAAGGTCAATCTTGGAATCGCGAATGCAAACTCACCTGAAAGGAGGTCATCTCCGAAGCCAAGCAGCGAAAAGGAGAAAACGAAGAGAACCAAACCCGCGCCTGTCGTGCGAATGACCAAAGCTGCTGCCGCTCGACTGTCGATGGCTCAAGCAGGAAACAAAGACAACAGCAGTTCTTCGGCAACAGCCCGGCCGAGACCTTCGACAGTGCCTGGCCGCACCAACGGCGTGCGCCAGAGTGTAGCTCCCGTGGCTACGACCAAGCCATTGCCGAAGCCGAAGACTGCAACAGTGATCCCTCACAGCAAGCCTCGCCCAGTTTCTCTCTCATTCCCAACACCGCCACCTGCAGCCAGAAGCTCCAAGGCTCCAACTAAGAGCTCGTTCCAGCTTCCAGGTGAAGCAGTGGCAGCGAAGCTGAAGGCTGCTCGCGAAGAACGCTTGAAGCGCGAAGCTGCAGCTGCCGCTTCCAAGGCCAATGCCAAAGCAACATCCGACGAGAAGAAGCCAGCCTTCAAAGCTCGTCCAGTGCCGAGTACGCTGAAGAAAACTCCGAGCGTGCGCCACACAGCTGCCAGTCGTGCCCGGGAGTCGATGATGACAGGCGAGCCTGCTCCGAAACCTGCCGTCTCAACTTCGACCACGGGCCTGAAGCGCAGCAACACTGTCGGAAGCACACGACCTCGACCTTCGATGGCACCCCCTGCATCCACCAAACCCTCACAGCCCGCGCAGCTCACCGTGCAGAAGCGAGCCCGTCCTTCTTCCGTTCGTGTCACTTCTAGTGATATCGCTGCGGCCGCACCGCGTGAACCCTCTTCTGGCTCCTCCCGCCCAAGCATTGCTCCTACGTCTCGCAACACAAGCGGCACATCCAAGGGCAAAGAAGTCTTCGCTCGCTTCTCCGCTGCTCGTAACGCTGCGGAGAACGAGAAAAAGGAGAAAGAAGACGCGGCTCGCAAGGCCAGAGCTGCAGCTGCTGAGAGAGGGCGCGCCGCTAGTCGCGAATGGGCTGAGAAGCAAAAGGTCAAGAAGATGATCGCTAAGATGGAAGGCGAGGTGGCTAAGGCTTGATTGTGAACGGTCGGGCAGCCTGCTTGGTTGTTTGGTGGATTGATTGATTGATTGTAACGATTACGAAAATGAGTGCGAGGCGATTGGGTGTCTTGTGTTTCTTTTGGCTCTGGTTGGATATGGGCGGGTCTTTGGGTTGTAACGGGAGCGTACTGTAGTTTTTAGCTTGGGTATGTGCATAGGTGTAACAGTTCTTATCACATTTGCCATCAGCGATCGAAGAAAGCGTGCATTTCACTTTATTACCGTTTCTAGTACTCCGCCTGTCTGCAACATGTTGCGACCTCCAAAGGCAGCGTCTCAAACCATCAGAAACGAGAAGACGAAGGAAGGTAGTTAATGTGAAGGTGGCAGTGCAAGTGCATCTCGTGCTTATCGCGATCGAAGGATGAGGGCTACGCTATGATATAGCGTCATGGGGCCATGTTGACAAGCGCTCATCACGTGGATGGGAGGATGGTAGCAGGGCATTGCCGAACTGGACAGAGCGTATCTGCCAGTCAGGCACAGAACCGCCACAGACCTTTCGTTGAGTTAAATGTCTTTCTCTTCAACGACGTCCTGGATTCCCATAATTGCGAAAATCGTCGTAGAGAATCGTATCTGCCGCTCGTTACTGTGGCATAGAGCATGGAATAAGGTTAAGAGGAAGGTGCGGCAGTCTTAGCCACACAGCGTGGCATCTTCATCGTTGAGCGAACGGTCGTGAACCTGTTTGACCAGGAGAGGGTCGGGGACAGACGGAGCATCGGATCTGTTCGTCATGAGGTTTTGCCACCGAGGTGTTGCTGCGGTGCGGTTGACCGGTGCCAGGCATGATTTAGTGCCTCAGAGCCCGCAATGCCGAGTAATGAGCGATTCCAACTCACGAATGCAATTGGCTGTCCTCTCGATCATCCCGTCTCATGACTGGTGCGATGTTGCATTGCATCGCAGGGTCCGGCTGGGGCCCCGAACCCGACGTCACACACCAAGCTTCCATCTCCTCGCCTGCACGGCAAGCATGCGAGAGAGGAATCTTGGCCATGTGATTGACCCTTGAAGCTCTACGACTCCATCTCTATAAGCGAGAAAGTAAAGAAAATCATGGTATACAGGGCTCTAATTGTAGCCTGCGCTTCACGCTACGTCGATTCCCACTTGAACACGACGCAGATGTAATGCACTATCATCCACATCTCCGCCACTTGCCCATGGGGTGAAAGCGTGGGCTGCTCCATCATCTCCAGACGCTAGAGCAGACAGCGCGATATGGAAAACTGGACCTGCGATTTTAGACCGACCGATAGCGAGAACACTGGAGCAAAGACTGGAGACGACGAGAACTGAAGCTCGATGGCCAGCTCAACGTGGCAACTTCTGTCTCTCCGTGCGTGCGATCCACTGGCTTTCGGTTGTGTCCAGTTCAGAATGAGGTCCGTTGTTTAATGTGCTGAGGTCGGTGGCTATAAGTATCACGTCTTTGGTCCCAGTGAGATGTCCTTGTCCCACACATAACCCACCTCCCCAACTTCCCCATCATCAACCCCATACTGTCTTCTTGCAACTCTCCGAGATCAGAGAACTCTCTCCAAAACCCATAGCATTTTGTCAACCACATCCACCACAACCATGGCACCCATCGCAATCTCGCCATCCGAGTCCCACATCGACCTCACACACCAGAAGAACGTCGACATGGAGCGTCGTGACAGCACATCTCCTACCCAGGGAGTCGGTAGCCGCAAGATGCCACAGCGCAAGCGCACGATCGATCTGAACGACGGCCATGAGATCCCTCAGATCGCACTTGGTGTGTACAAGGCACCCAACGGACAAGAGACCGAGGATGCAATCATCGCCGCACTCGACGCCGGGTATCGCCACATCGACTCCGCCGCTCGTTACATGAACGAAGAGGCCTGCGGAAGGTTAGTTAGCCCCTTCGTCGCCTTGCTTTTGGAAGAAGAATGTCGCTGACATCGTTGGTCCACAGAGCTGTCAAATCCTGGTGCGCTCGTACCGGTACTTCTCGAGAGGACGTCTTCATCACAACGAAATTGTGGGACGCCGACCACGGCTACGAGTCAGCTTTCAACGCCCTCGTCGACTCCCTCAAGAAGTTTGGCTTGGACTACTTCGACCTCTACCTCCTCCATTCCCCAGCAGAGTGTGAGCAAAAGCGCCTCGACTCATGGCGAGCCCTCGAGACCGCCCAGAAATTGGGAATCGTCAAATCGATCGGCGTCTCCAACTTCGGAGCACAGCACCTTGAAAGCCTCCTCCAGCACGCCAAGGTTGTCCCCTGCGTGAACCAGATCGAAGTCCACCCTTTCGGCCAGCGCAAAGACCTCGTCTCGCTGTGCGAGAAGCACAACATCAAAATTGAGGCCTACTCGCCACTTGCTCGCGGCAACAAGCTGAATGATCCACGTATCGGCGAAATTGCAGAGCGTCTCGGCAAAACTCCCGCTCAAGTTCTGATCAATTGGAGTGCCGCTCGCGGTAACGTCGTGCTTCCCAAGTCATTGACTGCGTCTCGGATCCAGTCCAACTTTGACTCGTTCGACTTTGAGCTGTCCGAAAAAGATATGGCAACTATTGACTCCCTGGAGGAGAACTATGTTACTGGCAGTCTTCACAAGGCCGATGACTAGAGAGACCATGATCAGTTCCTTGACGATTTTAACGATACCATGGAAAGATAGCAAAGATAAAGCATAGATTAGCACCTCGAACATTCATGAATACAAACCAATGTTCCCCATAATTGTCCTCCAATGACTTGCAGCACCCCGAATCGTCTTGGTTGATGGTAAGATGTGTAATCCCATGATCTCAGCGTGCGAATTTTGACGGCAATACTGGCTCGGTTTGTGTCTCGGCGACTGGGACCAGTGTATATGGCTGGAAAGCATGGCGAGCTTGCTATGTCGATAATTTTGGTGATAAATGGCGGAAACAATTTCTGAACGCGTAGTCGATGGTAGTTGATATATACCATATCGCTTTGTAGCAAAGTTCGAATTCCAGATCCCAGTGCTGGGCATTGAGCGTTTAGTGCGAAGTGTATTCTGGTACATGTTCAGAATCAAAGCTCGACGGCCGGAGCGACTGGAGCGAGGAATAATCAACGAGAGGAGGCAGTGAGAATATTTACTACGAGGTCATCTTCTTGACAAGTGAGTTCTGACGACGAGAGAACGTCAACTGATGCAAGCATTCGATAACACCGGGCCTGGACTGCCACGATACTATCGGGCTGCCTATTTGGGATGCCGAAGCCGCATCACTGGCCCGTCAGATCGCTGCTCACAATGCCTTCAAACATCTGCCAGACCGTCAACTGGAGTAGTTCAAACCAAAAGAAAGAGCATTGAGGTCGGCCAAAATCATGCCCGAGGATGGCAAACGTGTGTTACTATTTGTACAAGTTATTGGTATTACAGTAATGAAAAAGTTGATGTCCGCTGTGGGCTGCAAACGGTTTACCGAAGAGCCTGGATGTTGGTGGAGTCGTGATGGCAAGAGGTCCGCAAGTTGTTACGCGTACTTCGGGTCCGCTCCGCTCGCCAGTCTAAATCGTAAATCCGCAATGGCTGACCTGGCCGAGACGCCATCATGATTTGATCTAAGCCTTCTTCTCAGTTTCGTTCTCCTCATACCAACCCAGCGCATGTGCTGCATATTCGCCAGTCAAACCAAGCGAAATGGCTCCACCGGTAAACCAAGCTCCCCGCTTGAACCAGGCCCAGCAGTCGGCAACATTTGACAAATCCACTTTCTTGATCATGTAGCCCAATGTAGATGCCGCGCCTCCGCAAACGCCACCGAAGAAGATCGGACCCGCACCAATCGCCATGCCTGAACTCGCAAGAAGCGCAACTTGCACGCCGGCGACAGCAGAGAGGAAAGTCTTTGCGTTGTGTTGCTGTGCTAGGGCAATGGACTTGATGCCAGCTTTGACATCGTCCTTGATATCTTGGTAGGCGTATATCATGTCGTACACGAGCGTCCATGCCACGCAACTTCCGTACAAGCAAGCAGCCGAGATGAGTGCTGGCATGTTTGAAAGCAAATCAATTCCCAGAGCTGGGAAACCCATCATGGCGCCCCAGGAGAAGGTCAGTCCGAGGACAAACTGGGGGTAGTTCGTCACGCGCTTCATCAGCGGGTAGATAGCAACGAAGATGAGCGACGGAGTGGCGTAGAAAAAGCACTGCCATGGAAATTGCAACAGAATTGCGAGGCCGGCAAATAATTGTGCGCCCAGGAATGGGATGGCCTGGTAAGGTGTGATTGCACCTCTTGCAATGGGTCGTAGGCGCGTCCTTGCCACGTGAGGGTCGAGATTGCGGTCCCACAGGTCATTGACGGTACAGCCGGCGCCGCGCATTATAATTGCACCGGAGTAGAAGAGAAGGCATGTCCCAACTACAGTCGAAATTGGCGTGATCGGACTGGTGAGAGGGGCGGCCAGGATCGTGCTGAACATACATGGGAAGAATAGATAGTTGGTACCCACTGGCTTGTCGAGACGGACAAGTTCAGCGTAGGGGACCCACGAGCTGGGTAAATGTGAGAGGAGACCTGCGGTTGGTGGCGAATAAGGTGCTGGGACCGCTAGACTGTCTGTTTGTGAGGCTGCAACGGCTGGTCTCGTCTCTCCCTTCCTATTAGAGACAGTAGCAGTTGTCCTTGACGTCAAAGCATGTGCGAGCTGCAACCGTCCTTGGAGAACGAAGGGTCTTTTCTTCGTGGTGGCTGTCATGTTCCACCTTCGTGCATAACTGAGTTGGAGTTGTTGTGAAGTGCGAGCAAAAGTCGATTGGCTGGTGAGAGACTGACGGCCAACATGGCGCATGGCAAGAAGAGAGGCCATATTGGTAGTTGTAGAATGAAACAGGACTATGACCTACCTGCCTTAACACGTGATGATCACTATGAATAGTAATGGAAAACCTACTGTATGCCGTGGAATGGGCTTGCCGCGAAAGAGCCAACGGGGCTCAAACAATGGCGACTGCTGCTCCAATGGCAAAGGTATGCAAGTGTGGTAGAAGAAGAAGATGAGTCGAAAAGATTCGTGATGAGTCGCAATGCCTGGCCGATCAGTCTCCAATGGCGAGTGTGTAGTTAGCAAAGCAAAAGACGGGCAAAGCTGGCTCGAGCTTCGACCTCGGTGTGTTTCGCGCCTTCACGCTCCGCGTCTTCTACAGAGAGCTTCGCGCCCATGCCACCACCAACAACTGCCGCTCCACCAGCAATCCACGACCACCTCGCGCGCACACGGTGGCTGCTAGTAATTGTACAGTAGCATGTCGCAGTCTGATTGGTCTGCTCGATGTCACTTGTACTTCACTTACTGCCTGCATACTTTCGATGCGACAATCGTCCGCCGTGTGAAGCTCCACGAAACAGCCTCACTTTCGTCCATGCCGCTGTGACCAATATCTTCTGCGTCACTTCGCAGCAACTAACCTACGACGTACTGGACGCATCCTCACTCACCTCCAAACATGCCAGCATCGCGACCGCGCGCGGCCTTTGAGCCCATCGCGCCCGACTTCGACCTCAAGGCACTGGTCGAAAACAACCAGAACTTTTCCTACGTTGACCGGATCTCGTGCGACATGATCGACCAACAAGGCATGGCCGCGTTTGAAAAGCTCGTGCTCTTGCATGTCATCATTGGAGGAAAGCCCTTGGTGATTGACGGATTCGAAGATCGCTTGGACCCATGGACTTTCACTCCTCGTTGGCTGCTCGACAATTGCGGTGACAAGGTCGAGAACTCACGGAACCTCTCTGGCAAGGAGCACCTACCGCTGACGCTTGGCCATTACTTGAACAACATGAGACTACTTACCAACCAATTCTTTGAAAAGCCAGGAGCATATAAAGAGAAGAACAAGCAGAGAGTGTACCTGAAGGATATTGATTGCCCGGCTGTATGGTGGGATAAACTGAAAGAGCACATACCAGGCATGCTTGCCTACCTCAACGAGAGCACAGGCGATGTCGGCGGGCCCGGCTCAGTCCAAGATGGCCGAAGGCAAGGCAAGGGCATCGCGCATGCTGGTGACCTGATGAGCTCGTTACCACCAGACATGCGCGCCGAGAATTTGATGTGCTACATCGGCCACGAGGGCACCTACACCCCATCGCATCGTGAAATGTGCGCCAGTTTGGGACAGAATATCATGGTAGAGGCGAGCGGCACTGTTGACGAGGATGGAAAGCCCGAGAAGCCAGGCAGCTCCATCTGGTTCATGACTGAGACTAAGGACCGGCATCTTGTATCCGAGTATTGGCTCAGCGTCTTGGGCCACGACATTGAGGTGGAGGATCATTTTGCGCAAGTTGTTGCTTGGAAGAAGGCGCCTTTTAGCGTTTACGTTGTTGAACAGCGACCGGGTGATTTCATCCTCATTCCGCCACTTGCGCCACACCAAGTCTGGAATCGCGGCACGAGAACGATGAAAGTAGCCTGGAACCGCACTACCCCCGAAACTTTGAGGATGGCGCTGGACGAAGCTCTGCCTCGGAGTCGAATCGTTTGCCGAGACGAGCAGTACAAGAACAAAGCGATTGTCTACTACACTTTGCAGAAATACGCAAGTCTTCTAGGAGCCGCCCAGCAGGCAGCTTCACGTATGGCACCCGAGGCAGGACATGTATTCATGTACAAGGGTAAAGTGAGACAGCTCATCAAGGACTTCAAGAATCTATTCACGCTTTACACCGAAATTCTGCTCTCGGAGATGTTCAACCCAGATGACCCTGCGCCTAAGAACGTGGAGTACCTTCCGTTCGATTCCAACGTTACCTGCGCGTACTGCAGAGGTAACGTGTTCAACAGATTCCTTTCATGCGGTTCCTGTAAAGATATGCTGGGACACACCGATGACGCCGAAGGTGATCCATACGACGTCTGCATGGAGTGCTTTGCAATGGGGCGGTCGTGTTGGTGTATCAGTGGTCTGAAGTGGGTTGAGCAGTTTCGATGGAAAGAGTTGGCGTCTAAATATGAGAGTTGGCGCAAGCTCATTATCGCTCTCGGCGGCGGCCAGATTACCGAAAAGACGCCACTGCCACTCATTGAAGAACGCAGACGCCATCCCAAGAAGACTCTCGCGGAGGTCTGCAAGGACCAACTAAAACGCCGACCTTTCAAGGACATGCACAAGCCCGTGGACGAGCCCAAATCCGATGCAGAGGACGAAGAAGAAATCGTTGTAGGCGACGACGGCATGGTCAAGAAAATCAAAAAGAAGAGGAGCAAAGCGTGGCTCAAGAACAATCTGCCATGTCATGTGTGCTGCCATCGTCACGCTACCTGGAAAATGGCCTTCTGTACGACTTGCGACCGAGGATGGTGTTACGGATCGTTATTCAGGGGGTGGGACAAGATGCCACTCGAGATCATGGAAGACCCCGATTGGAAATGCCCGCACTGCCTAGGCATCTGTTTTGCGGGTGCTTGCAAGCGCGAAGGCAAGATGCAGCCGTACGAGCCGAAAGGAACTCTACTTGGCCATGACACGAAAAAAGTAGCCGATGTTCGCAGTGTCGAGGCTCTTGTGGACTTCAGTGTGAGCAACCTTACTTGGATCAAGGACGATGAGACGGTACCGAGAGGCCAGTCGAAACGTTTGAGCCGCCACAAGGCGGACGCCGAGAAAGCGAAAGAAGACGGCGCCGACATCGAAGACGACGACGACGATCATGACCATGACCATGATCACTTGGATGAGAGTCGTGTGGATTACGAGCAAACGCCTGCGACCGCCACACCCATCGACCCTGCTCTAGGTGGCAACGGAGATGTGGACGTGGACTCTGATGCGTATTTTGCACGCCGCTTACAACAGGCCAATATATCTGTTCCCCCTCCTGCTGCAATGCTGGCCGGTGCCCCGGTCGGCAATGCGCCCATACCCGACGGTTATGCTCCGGCTTCTGCGGCTGGCTACATGCCTCCGCCTGTGCACATGTATGGCCACATCGATGAGAATGGAGACACGAATTACCCAGAGCCCTACCGACCAGGAAGCGTCGAGCCGATAAACGATTTTGAAGATCCCGTGACTTTCAACGACTTTGGCAAGCGCCAGCGTGCCGACGATGAGGGCGAGCAAGAAGATATCGCCATGACCAAAGGCAAAAAAGCAAAGAAGCCTCGGATGTTCGCTGCTGGCTTCAAGAGCGTGGATCTTGCTGATGCCGCTCCTACACTCCTCAAGAATGAGGTACAACGTCAATTTGGGAAGGAGAAAGAACGCAAGGCGCTTGAGAAGGCAAAGGCTGATGGAAGATTCATCATGGTGCAAGCTGCTTTGAAGGGCAAAAAGCGCATTGTCAAGCTCTCGATTCCTGGTCAAAGACTGGGTCAATTGTTAGCCGCAAAGGCGGCCCAGGCGGCTCAAATGACACAAGCAGCGCTTGCTGCCGGACTGGGAGGCGATAGCGGCGTCAACATAAACGGTGGTGCCAATGAACATAAGAACATCCCGGAAACCACAAATCAGCCAGACGCTGCTGGTCCATTGACAACCGATCTTCTGACGAGTGACATTGCCCCAAAGAAAGACAACAAAGAACTGTATCAGAAGAGGGTTGAACATGGTCATGTCATCACCAGCAGGAGCAAGAAAGCGCTCATCCCGGTCGAAAAGGACGACAACTACGGTCATCGATCCATTGAGAAGAGAAAAACAAATGCAACAGAGAAGAGGCCAGGGCGCAAATCTGGAGCACACCATGTCGACTACGAGGAGGTTGACATTGGCTCAGATCTGGAAGAAGAAGAGCTCTTCATTCCGGATACGAATAAGCGACGTTCTGTCCCGAACTACCTCAAATCACGGCACAACGGCGACGATGATCTTCCCGACTCGCTACCGGATGACTTTAGGGACCGACAGTGGGACAGCAAGAAGAAGGCTAAGGGACGCAAGTCTGGTGCCACGGCTACTGCTGTTGCAACGACTCATGCTGTGGATTCTGATGCGGGTCCAACCCTGAATGGAGCCAGACCGCCTGCTGGAAAGAGGCCCAGCATGCGTCCAGCCGCTGCGACCTCTCCACACGCAGATGACGATGCGAACTCCACGGGGTCTGCAGATGAAGACGCCAATGTTGCGTCTACGCAAAGTTCCGGGCGAGCTACCCCGGTCAGTGCCTCTGCCAATGGCGCCAGCCAGCCACCAGCGTCCTCAGGCTGGACAACTGCAAACAAGCCGCAGACCAGCACGCCAAGCGCTGCCGTGCAGAAGCAGCGCCAGCAGCGACAGAGCGCCATGGACGAGGAAAACCGTAAGGCCAAGCTGCAGGTATTGCAGATGATGGAAGATGCTTCACCCGGTGCATCAGCCACTCCTGCAAGCGCCAAAGGGAAGAGCGTTCGCTTTTCCACGAATAGCAGTACTGGTAACAATATCAGCATAGCCGAAGGCCTTGACGACGAGAGCAGCGACGACGAGATCGAGAGTGTGCCTGCCAAGCGCGGCAGGCCTGTCAAGACTAAATGACGAGCATGTTAGGTTTAATGCAAGCGAGTTCCGGATGTGTGTGATGGATGGTCTGATGGGGACTGATCCTTCGAATGTGTATGTGTCCCGAGTCCGGTGATTATTGGAACGGAAGGAAGGGGCAGGTGGGCAGGCGGCTCGGCGGCGAGACTGGAGCTATGATGCCCTCTGAGCGCTTCACCTTTTGAGCCAAATACCAGATATAGCTCTCACTATCGGTTTCAAGAGTAGTGCAACTGTGCAACAGTAACCAAAATCCCATGAGTCTCTCTGTATATCTCTCCATCACAGGATATAATCCCGATCGTTTCGACTCATGGTCTGGAGATCTTTACGAAATCTTCCCCTAAAACGAGCGTCTCCGTGCCAATTGAAACACGCACCGGTGCACTCTCGCCCTTCTAACGTCTGGGGGTGGCCAAGAGCACATCGCACGACGAAGATCGCCCGCAAAGTCTAAAATGACCAAAAGTCAAATCAAGAACCGAAACGCAAAACGATACGTGCGCAACGTTAAATTCATTACTCAGCAAGCTCCGCCATGGAAGATTATGATTACCCGTGACCGCTTCCTTCTCCCTCTTCCCAAACGTAAGATGTTCAGATATGGCGTGTCAACATCACGTACAACAACGGAACAATCACGAAAATATACGGCCGTGCCATCCGTCACGCGTGCTTTGCTGTAGTGCGTGCATGAACCTGCATAATTACAGTACCCTTCTGCTAGGAGGTATCTACGTACAGCGGAGCCTCCGGGGCGAAAAGTTTGGATTTGGACGTGTTACAGGATCAATCGAGAGGGCCGCCGCTTATAGGGAGCCGCCAGTGACATTCTGGTCAATTAACAGGCAGTGGGGCCTGGGCGAATGCAGTGGGCGGACAACAGGCCCGGACCCGCCCTGGATCTGTCGATAGCCAGCGAGTCTCGACCAGTTTCCCAGAAGGAGGCACCAGGCGAAACAGCGTGTCGACCAACAACACGCCTCGCGCGCGCGAGGGCTTCGATCCCTTCTGCTCCGACACACCCATCGGAACCTTAAGCTATCCGACTTCCGCGCCACGCGCGATAGGTCCCCACTCGCAGAAGGGCGTTCTCCACTCGCAATAGGCGTCCGTCTCCACTCACATAGAAGTGAACTCCACTCGCAGAAGGGCGTTCTCCACTAAAGAGGCGGCTCAAAAAACCACAAGCCAGAAAAGCTCGCGCACGCGCACGCAAGTGGCCCGGTCGCTGTAAACGGAGGTGCCAAAACAGCGAGAAACCTACTTCCAGCCTTGCGTGATAAGGATAATTAGCGGAGCGCTGGGTGCTCGGGCGTATGTCCGCATTGCGCAAAAGCTCCACAACCGCGACGGGTAGAATCGTTCGAACCGTCCCTTTCGCGCACTAAAACGCCTACCCACGGCACCGGCGAGAGGGGCAACTGAGAGACTGCCAGCCAGAGCCAGACCTGACAGAAGCTTAGGGAGAAGCCGATCCCAGCAAGGTTCAGGCGCTAGGCCGACGGCCTGAAGTCTGTGGCCATGCTCTACTTGGACGGCCTGCCTTGGCGGCATGGTTGATGAGGAAGGAAAGACATACAACTTGAACTCGTGACGGTGTCCCTCCGATCTGGCAAATGGGTTAGGTTCTAAGGCGATTCCAAGGTGGCGAGGCCTTGCGTCGCGAACGATCTTTCTTTGCGTGTGCGTGGGTCCATGGTGTTTGTCTCCACTTTGCGAGCTGAAACCGCGTGGGAGCACGCGGAAAGACGCTGTGTGATACGGCAAAGTTTCGTCGTACGTTCGTTTGTTCGTTGGCATCTCGATGGGGCGGGCTGCGCGTTTCGCGGCTACGGAAAATTATCAGGGTTCCTTCGTCGGGGCACTGACGAGGCAAGCAGTCTTCGCCTTGCCGGTAGCAGCAATCGCAACATGCAGACTTCGAGCACTCATGGGTTGGAGTGAAGATATCGATCCGTGGTTGAGACATGTGCTTGGATGTGGAAATACAGCTTACTAATACAAACACTGCACAATGGTAACGTTGATGCAGAGGAACTTGGTATCTATTATTTGAGCACTACATTGCTTGGTAGAAAGGTATTAAAAAAAATATGATCTCTCCCGTGACCAGATCTTGGGCCCTCGAGGCCCATCAAATCGAGGATCGAAAAGATGTAGGGCATCTCCTCAGCCAAGGGGTTTCCTCCCGCATTGGATCCGCAAACGTTTGGCAACGACAACGAAGCCCTGATATGTCGCTATCCGCCGTCAAAACCATGACACGAGTACATCAACAGTCTTGATCGAATGTGTAGCTCCTATGCGAGCGGCAGTGGTATTGCCCTGTCTTCAAGTGCCGTCTGCTTTAGGGCTGATTTCCCAGTCAACTCCAGTGCGGAATTGATGCACGCATGGCAGACGCAAGCATGTCGAGGAGAAATAAGTGGAGTAGGGCTGTGTGAGCCGCGCGTGTACAGCTGCGATCCGATGTTTTTTGGTGGGCAAACGCAGACGTCGCCAGCGAATCTGTTTGGCTCCCTCTAAGTCCGGCCAAGAACGACAAGCGGGAGAAAATGCCTGGGTAATGGTAAAGGCTGCAGAATCATTGAGAGCCTTCTGTCCGGTGTCGTATCAGCGCGGCCGGGTCGTCACTGCGACATAGCCGCTGCAGCATGGTCAAACCTTTCCTCTACACCGACAGGATGTAGTTGTTTGGGAGGTAAGCTGATGGCTTCAGATGGTGCAGGTCCCCGCGTGAGATTGGGCCGTAGGCTAAGCAGCTGATGTCTGGGCGCCAGCGATCCAGGCTACACCCTGCGAATAGAAGCAAGGCCAGGCAGCCTCCCGGCGCATGTCTTCTCGGTGATGGTCTGTCACGACGGGTATGCAAGCACCCTGGTGAAAGGATGCTGCCACTGTGGCCTTCGGCCTTCGGCCTCACCGATCGAGGCAACTACTTTATGCTGACTCGGGTGGCCTGCGGCATCGCGGCAGCTGTGAGTGGCGTCAAGGCTGCCGCCTCCGGCGTGCCTTAGTGTACGAGAGCCCCACGTGATGAATGGCAACGTCGTTCCCAGTTCGCAACTGCAAGGCAGTAAGGTTTTCGTTTTGCTGCGACGACTGCATTAGCTTTGTGCGATACGTACTGCGGCTGGATGATGATAAACAGCGCATTCCATAGATGATCTCACAGTGACGTTAGGTGCGATCAGCTTGTTGCTGCCGCTCGCCAGCGTGGGTGCTTCGCCAGTAGCGATCAACCGCGCGCTCGGCCATCTCGCCTATGAAGCGCTGACGGAAGTAGTTGAAGACAGCGAATTCGTCTTTGCTGAGCAAGTAAGAGTCCGGGTAAGATTCCAGGTTGTTGGTAATCTCAGTGACAGCGTCTTCGAGATATGCAGTGACACTAGGGTCGAGGTCGCCTTCGGTGTTGCGGGCGATATCGATGGCTCGCTGGTAAGTCAATTGGCCGATGCCATCGATGCCCACTACATTGTTGTTGTTGTTGGTGGTGCTGCCGCCCATTGCAGACGACGAGACGGAGACGGAGTGGCGGTGGTACAAGGGTTCGGGTGAAGATGAGTCGCGCGATGGAGGACTTGGGTAGGCAGGTGCAGGAATGGAGAGGATAGACATGGTCGCTTTAGTAGTAGGAACGGGATGTGGTGATGGTCTGCGCTGGCACTGGGTCCCCGGCGAAATGAGATGAGGAAAGACGCAGGAGATGGAAGGGATGTGAGCGATTCTTGGGATAGGGACGATGCCTGCTTACCCCGTGCCTCGAGCGTCTACTCACTATATCACTTGCGACGTGACTAGCAAGCTTCGCAGGAAACTCCATAACGCCATGCACTGCTGCTCAAAACCCACACGCAGGATGGCCCGGGAGGCCGCCAAGGCATGCCGCAAGCTTTTGTGTTGCAGACCAGTGTTGCTGGTGCAGGGCGAGGTGGTCAGTGGTGGGAAGGTTAAACATACGCCTAGTACAGCAGTGAACCAGCACGGCTGGCGCGAGTGGGCGATATCGTTAGGCGGAAGGCCTGCGTGGGTCTGAGAGGGCTCCACAACTCGCGCATTCGTGCAGCGGTTGACGCCGCAGGAAGCGTGTGCATGGTGGGGACGCGCCTTTTCGGCAGATATCGACCGCCATTCACCTCCCGCGCGGCCTATCACCAGGTCTGAAGGCGTACTGTGCGACATTGACGGGGCCCCGAAGCGGTAACACGCGCTTGCGCAAGCGGAATCTTCATGCTTGCAGGCATTATTCACGCGCGACGACCGCTGTTGTGGTTGTGATGTGCAAGTAAGATGCACCCAGGCGAGGCGCGCCGGGCACCATATCCGAAGGTTTGATGCTGCAACAAGGGTGAAGACAAGGTTGCCTCTAGACAAACTCAACTTCACCTCGAGCCACATGGTTTTTAGACTTTTGCCCAGAGCGTCACCGCCGCTCGTGTGCTCTTCGCATGTACAACGCTGTAACGACTCGTGAGACTTTCTCGACAGCTAATTTGGCCTGCACCTCCGTCCTTCTTTCGCTAGTAAAGCACGAGCATCGTCTCTCAGTCTCGGTAGATGTTATGGGTACTTTTGGCCGTTATAATTCCCACTTTCAGCCGAAGCCCATGCGCCAGACCAGATCGCTCGACCCTTGATCTGTCAGCCACACGGATAGCATTCATGATGACCTCGCTTGTCTTCACGAGGCAAACACGCGAGGCACGGTCTCAGACAGCGAGGTTCCATTGAGCGTGACACGATACCTGGTGCGTTGCACATCTCGGTGATTCATCATTATCAGGGTGACAGTATCCAATCGGTTGAAACTGTGCCCTCTAACATGATCAGCCGGCACATGAGCAAGCCGCACATGACGGCTCAGGCAGGCACGACGTATCGCATCAGGGCTCCATACTCAACCCTCTTTCGCCGAGTGCTGTCATAGGAATCCTTCGACCCAGCCACAACGCTGGACGGGAAAGGCTGCACGGCTGGTATGCAGCACAACAAGCGCTTTGCAATTGCGGCAGTCTCACATGCACAGGTGCACTGCTTGCAACACTCATATTGCGGGGAAGCTTCCGTCTGCCTGAAAACTTGTTCTTGCAGCAGATACCAGGAGCTATTTGCTCGTGGCAGAAGAAGTGCTTGGCAAGGATGGGTTTGTTCGCTTGTCGTAAGCATGGCAACCTGTACCCTCACGTCATATGCCCAAACTTAGATAGAGCGCATCCCATGTCGTATGCTTATATCCAGGCGGATCACCCACGTCTCTCCCGTTCTTTGTAGATGTTGTACAGCCAGAGATGAGATGCCTCAGATCTCGGTAAAGTGGTATGGGATGACAAATATGCTGTAGCTCGCTTGAGCCACCTGCCGCCTCAGCAATTGCCGTGTAGACGGTTTGTTTCGTTGCCGGAGACAGGACCGGAAATAACGGGATGGCTGTCGAGCCCCAGCAGTGGAGCGTACCGATCTTGAACCCTCTTGCGGTTGAAGGCCGGTTAGTGCGTTTGGAACTCTGATCTTCTCTCGGTTGGCTAGCCTAAATGGAAGGCCCTGGAAGCCGTGTGCCTGGGGCAAGGCCGGCTGACTCGCTGCGAGCCCAGAATAATGCAAGTGATGCCAAGGTCCAGCCTTGCTGTCGGCGTCGGACAACGTGAGATTCGAAGGACATTCGAAGCTTGCTACTCAAACGTCAAGCGTCCGCGGAGCCCACGTGCTGATGGAAGCAAAGACAGTGGGTTCGCCCCTTCTTACATCAGGTCCCTCCTGTCATTCAGGAGGCACTGACGATGGATTCTTCGGCGCCACAATCCTGGAAGTCTGGCCGTTCGACCACTGGCGCTCGGACCAGGAAACAATTCGAAGGTGAAGCGAGTCCGAATACTTTCTGTACACAGCGTGCATGAAGTCGATCGGACGTCGGAGTCTCGGACCTACCCAACGCCGATGTATGCCTGAGGCCTCAATCAAGCCAAAGAAACATCGAACATGCCGATATCTTATGTCAGCTAGGCATCATCATAACAAGGAGTGTCTATACCATCTGTACGCCTTCACCAAACAGCGCGCAAGAAGCCGCTACCATAGCCAACATGTTTGTCTCAACACGCATGGCGCAGCTTTTGCGCCAGAAGCCCGTCCAGGAGTCCATCCTCCAAGCAGCGACACGAAGGACTCTGGTCAAGCAAACACCTCTGCGCCAGCACCCCAGCAACCTCTCACGCACATATTTCACAGCCCGTCCCAGCAAATCACTGCCTTTGCGATCATGGCACTCCACATACCGCGACATGCTTCTGCGACCGTTCCGCAGCTTCCGATCCTACTCCTCCAAGAACTCTCCTCATCTCAACCCAACACCACATCTCGGCAGCCCTGAGGCTACGGGCATCAAAGCGCGTCTGAAGAAGCTTTCGAAAGAGTATGGATGGGTAGCGTTGGGTGTATACTTTGGTTTGAGCTTGTTGGACTTCCCTTTCTGCTTCCTGGCGGTGCGACTCGCGGGGCCTGAGCGAATTGGCCAGATTGAGCACGCTATCTTGACGAGGGTGAAGTCATGGACCGAGCCAGCGTGGAACATGCTTGAGCCGATCGTCGGCGATTGGCGCAAGGAGAAGCAGATGGTAAAGGAGGCGGGCGATGCCATTGAGAATGCAGGAGAGCAGGCGCAGCAGCGTCCTGCGGCTGCCAGTAAGTCTATGGTTTTGCGAGCATGCTAAAGCACCCACTGACAAACTATAAGGCATCTGGACTGAGCTGGCCATTGCGTACGGCATTCACAAGACAGTTGTGATCTTCCTCAGAGTGCCACTCGCCGTGGCTCTCACACCTAAAGTTGCGAAGATACTACGAGGCTGGGGCTACCAGGTTGGCCGGAAAAAGAACTGATAACGATTAGACGCACAAGAGGTGGCTACTTGAAGTAACAGACACTCGACTTCATCCTTGGAATTGTACAAAGAATTGTAAAACAAATGGGCGCAAATTATGGTTTGCGGCGATGTATATAAAGGAAGAGGTGTACTGATAGATATGTAGCATACAGCTCAGAGAGAGATATAGGCCTACACGAGTTTTGTATGCGGGTATGTAGTACTCTATTTATGTTGTGCATGTAGGCTTTACGCATGAGCTCCAGTGGGCAAGTTCATCAAGAGTGAAGTAAGTACAGTGGCTGTGAGCATTGCCCAGGGGATTGCGCTTGAGTCGTATCCGTTTTCTCTTGGATATTGGTAGCGTCAGCTAAGGATCTTTAATGATTTTGTCATCCTTTCAGATACGTCTTTGCAATTCCGCAATCCATCCAAGAACCATCACACCACGATCGTCAACGCACGCACAAGGTACAAGCGACAATCCACCGTCTCATCATCTGAGACACGCTGGATAATCCTTGTGCTCATTTTTCTGCGAACAGATTTTGTTGTTTCGTCATCTCACGATGAAGGTTAATGGAAGAAGTACGGGCAAAAAATAAGGTATGCAAGGGTACAGGTCGTCGTTATCTTTCTGGACGGGGTCGGCCTTGGCCTCCGACAACTCTATTCCATCAATGTTCTCCACTTCCAACTTCACGTGCAACCTTTGTCGACGCCGCAAAGGTGTTTGATGATTCTCCGCGACGTACAAACCTAACTGTCGTCGCATGCTCGATCTTTCTTCGGCTGCTTGTCTCGATTTGCAGGCTCGGAGTTATTATTTGTCCTACGTCCTGGCTACAACCTACATACTTTGGAATAAACGAACGAGGGTGGACTGACGTTGCATGCTGGAAAGTGTATGTCTTCCAATGTAACACCTGTCGTGGGCACCTTCCACTCTCCCTGCATGGAAATAATGTTCATTACACGCTTTGTGATGGCCGCGTTCTTGGTACTGGTCCAACTGACTCCCAGCATAGAAGCACAAATCACGTAGACAGATAGGCATGGCGGTGGCAACAGATACAGTGGCGACACCTGCAAAACTCCAGCCTTCTAGTACCACACCTAATAATAAGAAGCCTCGAAAGAATCCAGCTCGCCGTAAAGCTGACAGAGCGAGTTCGAACGCGGATGTAAACCAGGCGAAGGATGCTACCACGAAAGGCTCCGCAGCTGTTCCTACAACGTTGACTCGACAGGTCAGCGCGCCCTCTATTCTAAATGATGACACAAAACCCAATCGGCCTTCTCTACAGGGCAGAAAATCAAGTATTGCTGCTCCAACACCCACAGTACCTCCAACATCCACCATAGCCATCTCTCAAAAACCACATGCCATCATCCCAGGCCAAAACAAGCAGCAACCCAAACTCTCAACCCCCATAGCAACCACACCCCGCCCCTCCCTCCTCCGCCGCAGCCACACCACCAGCTCCACCCTCTCCTTCAACGCCCCCGCCCTCGTCACCGGCGGCCTCATAGGCTGCGCCGCCGGCGCCGCGATCCTCATGGCCGTGCACGTGTGGTACGACTTCGCCGGCGTCAAAGCCGCCATTGCCACCGCTCGCGCCGCCCGAATGTGTGTCGACAACCTGAGCGAAGAGCTGATCACCAGCCTAAGCATCGGGACGTACAGCACAGACGAAGCGCTTGATATTCTGCGGCGGACGACGCTGGCGTACGCGAGTTTGATTCCTGATGGGGCGCCTGTTGTTGAGAGGGTGTTTCGTGAGATTGGGCTTGTGAGGCAGTCGAGGGGGGCGGAGGTTGATAGTGTGCTTGCTGGGGCGTTTCAGGAGTTGAGAGCTGCTGGGGATAAAGGGTTGTCTGCTGTTGAGACGAGGAATGTTGTGCTGAAGCATTTGGTGAAGTTGAGTTTGTTTGCGAGCAGGGCGACGCAGGATGTTTTGACGAGGAATCCGAGGTTGAAGCCTTTGAGAGATGGTGCTGTGAAGGCGTTGAAGGAGCCGCCGCCTAAGGATAGGGTGCCTACTACTAAGGTCAATTTGGTGGTTAAGCATAAGTAGTCTAGGGAGCGTTGTGAAGTTGGAGGAGGTCTTGTACGAATTGTCACGCCATATAACGCTTTACAAAGAGATAATGAACACAATTTCGCGATGATGCATTCAGATTTTCCAGACCCGTCTCTAGTCACCACAGATATGCTTACAACTTCATTCTCAGGTGAAACATACCTAAGCCCTCGCAGACAACCACCCTGTCATCAACTTCCCCTTCTCCCCCATCGCACTCGTCCAATCAATATCAACCTGCGCCAATGCCTTCGCACCACCCCCAGGAGTAGTCCACCCCGGATCCCTCACAACAAACATAACCTGCTCCACATCCCTCGGCTTCAAAACAATCGCCTTCCCCTGCGAGCCATCCCCACCCTCCTCCTCCCTCCCAACCCCACCACTCCACTCAATCCCCTTCCCTCCATTCAACCAAACCTTCTCAACAACAACCCTCTCCTCGCCCACGTTCTCCACCTGCGCCTCCAACATCCACTTCCTCCCGCTCTCCTTCGACATCCCGAGCGAACTGACTTTGCTCCTGACCGCCAGCACAGGCTGCGCGACGAACTGATACAATTTCCTAAAACTCCTCGCCCGACCCCCACTCGCCACCTCGCCGTCGCGCGAAGTCTCCGTGTAGGAGATCGTAACCGCAAGCACATGCGCGCCGGCTTCTTTCAGATCGTGCGAGAGAGTCTTCTGCAGCGTAGCGGCAGGCGGGAAAACACCGCCTGCTTCGCCCTCTTCTTCGGCGAAAGCAGAAGCCAGCTGGAGTGGGATACCGGCCGTGTTGGTGGGCGTTTGAAGGTCTGCGGCGATGCGCACGGCGGTGATACTCTTGCCGGCGGTGTCAGGGGCGCTGAGCTCGTTGTTGACGCAGAGCGTGCAGGCGAAAGTTTCGCCGACGTAGGCTGCGCCGAAAGAGGCAGGGAGGGTGAGCAGGGGCGTTAGCGGGGAGGTTGACGAGGGGTCGGCGGAGGGGTGGGCGAGGGAGGCTTGGGGCGGGATGTCCAGAGGGTGGCCGAAGGAGGTTGTTGGGAGTGGTGTTTGGGTGGCGAGGGATGGTCTGGAGAGGCGGAGGACTTTGAGGGAGAGGGAGTGTGGGATTGTGGACTGAGTGTTGGATTGGGCCATGGTGGGTGTGATAGATCTTTCGCCCGTCAGTAGGTGGGCAGTCTCCTCTGCCTTGTTTTATTGACTCTGCTGTCTTGTTTGAGCCACAAATTGTAGTCCGAAGCAATTGAGTCGTGATGATCGAGTATATGACCTGCCAGCAGGTTTCCGAGGTGGTGATTCGCGAGCTTGAGAAAGCTTCTTCCTTAGCTCTCAGTGGTATGCGACGATTTTTCAATCTCACTTCATCAGTTGCCTAATCGGAATGGTCGCTAGAGGAATGAACAAGTGTATCGTGGATATGTAGTCCATGTTAATTGGGACATGCAAAGCGTCCGATCCAAAGCCGAAACTCTTGGCACCGCATGCTTCGATGTACGTACGATACAGTCCAAAGGGAGTTGCCATTTCAACACTACCTTATGTATAAAAGACTACAACGAACATAACTACTCATTCCTCCACAACAACCCCTCAGTCTCCCTCAGTATACACATACGTATATCACCAGTTGGCAAACCATCCTTGATTCAAGATATGTGGCAGTCATAGAGCAACTCTCAAAACACACTCCTTGATGAAGCAAACTAACAGTTCAAGGCCAAGGTCTAGTGTAAAAGAACCTCCAAAGCCTCGCGAGAGAAAACGTGAAAGAACAAAAACACGAACAAGAACAGAGAGTTCATTCTCATCCTGCTTCTGTCCACTCTCCTCTCTTTCTCTCACATAGCCCGTGAAGTTAAATATTTGACAATACCGTTAAGCTACGTTCAAAGCTTCCTATGTACAATAACAAGAGATTGCCACTTCATCCGTGAAGACGAAAGGTAAGAAATCGAAAAGAAGAAGCAGAAACCCATCCAAGAAGAAGAAAAAAAAAACGCCAGATTCCCTCTTTCCGTGTGAAACGCCATGAAATAAAGAAATGCTTGCTCTCCCATATGTACGGCCGGCCCTGTGCAAAATTGTAGGCAGTTCCCGGAGGCCCCCCCTTGTGGTTTATTCCCTACGAAAGAACGAGTTTCGAGAGAAGCTCGAGGGAGACTAGACTTTTGGTTGCATGGCCAGTCACCGTGCAAAACCCTAAGTCAAGCTCCCTCGAATTTCGTCTTACAAAAGTTGAACGTGTGAAGAAGGTTGACGCTGATAAGTCGAAAAAAGGTACATTGCGTACTGTACAACCGGCTACCGAGGCCAGGCTATCTGCAAGTGTTGCGGGACAAAAGGGCAAAAACCTGAGGAGCGGGCCAAAAAAAGCCCTCCCTGCTATGTGAAGAGTCGAAGTGAGAATGCGCCGATGCTTGGATGGTTTCCACATTGAAGAGTGTGCTTGTCGTGATAAAGTCTATGTTGCTTTGCGTGTCGTTATAAGCTTTCTTTTTGAACAAAGTCGATTTCTGACCGACTGGCTGGTTTTAAAAGGCAAGTTGGGAATACATTTAGCCCATTGTCGTGTCCTTGCGCATGTCCCAGCTGGGCTTCAGCTGCGCGGAGAGGTCGTCGCGGGTACCGACCATCTCTGGAGGTAGGCGAGAGACGCGGTATGCACCGGCGCGGAGAGCGTCGGAGTGCATGTTGGAGATACCGGAACGAGCACTGCGGATTGAGCCGGCATCGCTCATACCATCACCAGGCGCTCTGACGCGGCTGGGAGGAGCGAAGTCCAGCCCGGTGAAAGTGCCGGATTTACGCATCTGGAAGGGCGAGGGCATTGGGCTTAAGTCGGCCATGGATGGGGCCAGTGGGACGTGGGATGCCACGCTCGGGCTGTATGGGCGTAATGTGCCTGTAGGGCTGTCCATACCGCGGCCTGCTTGACGATCACGGTAAGAGACCGGAGGAGCGAAGTCGTCGGCGTTGAAGATGGCAGTGTCGTCCTTCAGCATACCAGGTGTTGGCAGAGACTTCAGAGGCATAGGAGGGGGAAGCACCTTCTTGGGAGGCGCAGGTCCCCGTGGAGGACCATAGCGACCGACAGTTTGAGTTGACATCTGGCGGCGGTGAGGACCTGGAACAGGTGTCCTGGCACCACGAGGAGGAGGGGTCATTGCACGACGTCCGAGGGGTTCCGCGAACGGTCTGTTGGCTGCGCGTCCGGGGCGTGCAGCCATTGCGAAGCCACCTGTGTCCGGGTCGTAAACAGCGGCATCAGTGAGGTAGTCGAGGTCGTAAGTATCTTGGTATTGGGCTCCGGCAGGTTCGGGCTTGCTGTCGTCGAAGTACTCCTTGTAGAACGAGCGAATTCTATTGGCACGGGTTTCGGGGTTATCTTCGGGACCAGAGGGAGGCAAAGGGCGAACACCCATTACAGACAATCGGTTGTTTGGCGCGGATGGTTGGGCAAGGTTGAGGCCCTGAACGGACAATCTCTGGTTTTGCCTGTCAGGTTCCTCGACCATGAGTGACGGGACGCGACGTTGAGGCGCAGCATCGATTTCATCAACTTCGATATCACCGTAATCGCTGGACTGTGTCGACATGCGTGGTGGGATGGCGATGTGAGGAAGCGGGCCCTTGCGTGCGGCAGGGCCAGCGTTGTCAGCGGCGGATGAGGTGCGAGGTGGTGGCGATGAGAGCTCCTTCTCCGGCGGCGGCGGAGGGGAGTGAACGTTGATGCGAGGACTGCTTTCTGTAATATTAGGAAGTGTTGATTCGGGCTGTTGGACGGGTTTGCGACCGATGGCACCGTTGTTTTGGCTATGCAGGGTGCGAGCTAGTGACGCGTCCGAGCTGATTGAGTCTTGAGGTGATAGCGGTTCGCCAGAGAGCTTAGAGTCGCCGCGCTTGGGGAATGATTGAGACATGCGAGACGCGTTGGCGACAAGGCCAGCCCTTTCAGTAGAATGGACGCTGGTAGCGCCGGAGTAGATGGAGCCCTTCTCGTTGTACGCACGGCTGCGGATCGATTCGTCGTCGCCGCCCTTGATGAAGGTGACGGGTCGGTAAGGATCTTCGTGGTCGTGTAATGAGCGGGACATGCTGTGGATGGAACCACCAGAGCCAGCAAGTTCTCCAGGGAGCAGGTAAGGGTTGCCGAGTCCCATGTCGTCGAGTGACAGGCCACGGTCCTTGCGACCAGACTTGGATCCGTCGACGTCGGTAACGCTCATCTCAGGGCCCTTCCTCTGTTTGGCCCACTTGGATTCCTGCTTTCCTCCAACGCCTTCCATACCGAAGTCGAGCGACTTGTGCGGGTCATTCTTGTCTTCAATGCGCTGTTTCCTCACATGGCGTTGATGTAGGTAGACGAGCACAAAAGCTGCACAGATCAAGGGAATGCTGTTTGATTGTTAGCCATGTAGACATCGACAAGGAATATCGTACAAACTCACCCAGCGCCCAGGGCAATGGCAATGGTCTGTGTGTGTGATCCGGAGACGGGCTTCTGGCAAGCATCGGAGGTGTCGTTTGGTTTACAGGTTGTCTCCGAGTCTCTTGCTGTGAGTGTGCGAGTGACGGATTGCATCACTGTGGAGGCAGCGGCGCCAGCATTGCCTTCGAAGCCGCGCTCTTGTATTTGTCGCCATTGCTGGCCCGCCTCGGATATCAGGGCGAGCTTCATGTTGACTGCTCTCTACGCTCCAGGGCAGCGACACGGCCACGTGCGGTCACGGGATGTGCGACGGCGAGGTCGAGGTGCGATGTGCGACGGATTGGTTGGCGCGAGGCCGAGAGCCGAGTGAGTAGTATCGAAGCCAAGATGGGACGTCTGTGTTTGCTGTGGTCGGGACGGAGGTGTTTGTCGGCGTTTCAGGGGAGGTTTGGGGTGTTGCAGCGGGCGGGATTAGACAGTAAAGGAGTGAGGTGACGCTGTACAGGCGGTGGTGAGTGAGTGAGTGAGTTCAGTGTGAATGAGTGAATGCGGTCGATGCCAAAAAGAATGAATGAAGGAATGAATGAATGTCGCCCACGCGCCCGTTGTCTGCTGCTGGGAGAGAACGGTGGTAGAGCAGAGTCGAAAGCAACAACGGCGGTGGTGGTGCTGTGTGGCCTCGGGCGGTCTGGAAGGGAGAGATGGAATGCAGCCAGCCAGCCAGCGAGCGCCTCCCAAGCCTCGCCTGGCCAATGCGCCCTTGAGCCAGCACTAACGCTTGCACTTGCTTCGCCTCCGAGTGTGGAGGCACGCGATATGCGGATGGGCAAGGTCTGCCATGGCCCTCCTCACACAGATTGCCCATCCATCAAAGACATTGCAAGACGAGACGAGCCACCACCCTGCCCGTGCCTCGTTTCATACTGATAGATGGCTGTATATCACAATGCTTCTATGCAGCATCACACCCGTTGTTCTTGCATTACTATTGCTACTGCCATACCCATCTAGTCGTCATCAACAAACATGCTTGCACAATGCGTATATACACGGCCGACAACCGCTCTTCTTCTCTCCTGTCCCAACCCTGCCTGGCCTCAGTCGACAAACAACGGCAGATAACCTTCCTCCCCTGTTGCCTTTAGCGCCAGGAACACCCGCCCTCACCCGCTTCGCCCGCCAATGGCAACGTCCGGCCGTGCCTGTTCCTGACCTTGGCGCATCGCAGCGGCACGCCAGAGTCCACTTGGTCCCAAAGATCATCTTCAGAAATACTCCGGGCCCGCTCGCCTGCAGCACTACTTATTGTTAGTCCCCAGAATGCTCTGCTGACCGGACGGCGTCGACTAGCCCTTTCGCGCCCTCAGCGACACAGAAAAGGCCTTGTGCGCGCTGTTGAGGTCCAGCTGCCCCATGCACAGCGGGCCAACGATGCTGGAGATCCCACCTGGCCAATTTCCCTGAGCAGCCTTCGTGCGGATCCTCTGCCAAATAATGCAGCTGCCAGCAGGAGCACAAGAGCGTCCGTGGGCGAAACATCAATTCCAGACGCCGCCTCTTCCCGCGCTATCTCGGCAAGACACATGCCTACCTTGTCTATCGGCTTGTCCGTTTGCTCTTAAAGGCGTTTCTGCATCAAATATGCTTTCTATCTGACGTCGTCTACTTGTGACGTCTAATCTATCATTACTGCTGGCCCATGAGGATCCTTGCGTCTCATCTCGCATCTGGTCTCCCGTCCCGAGCGATCCGAGGTGGACTGAGCTTGTGCGCGAAGCAGCACCTCGACTTCAAGGGCTCATAAGAATCAAGATGATGATGGCCTGCCCTTGTGACCGTTTTGCAGAGAGTCGACGGTAGTGAAATATTCGACGCTCTTGATGTGATGGCCGCAAGAGGAAGTCGTTGGAGCAGATCAGCGTTCGTCGTCGTCACCGTTCATTTAGTACCGGCATGCCTCTATTTCCAGCATGTCTGGCTTCGTCCAAAATTCGAGAAGCAGCGTAACCATGTCTTACATCTTTCCCCATCGCCATCTATCGAAGGGAACCTTGTTCGACGATGCACGTCATTGCTGGCTATTCTACGAGTCACGACCGATCATGAATATTCAAACTGCCAAACACGGGACCAGTTGAAGAGCTACCTCAGCGTCCCTGGACCAGGAACACCTAAGCAACATCACAGATTGTTCTGCTACACTCGTTCATCAGAAAACTCTCATCTACTTGCGGCGGCCTCTCACCCCTTCGCTCTTGGGACTATGTAACCAAACCCTTGCAACATCTGACGGACTCGCCAGTCCCGCCAGACCCTATCACGCGGTCCAATCGACAGCTTGGCTTCTCGTGGAAATCAACCCCGTCCCACTGCTCGTCTCCAACGCCCACCCTCGGTGCCCAACACACTGCTACACCCCCCAGGCACCACAAACGACCCACGGAGCCTACAAAAAGCAAAAGAACAGGCGGTTGCCAGGACTCGAACCTGGGACCTCTCGCATTTGATGTCTTGCAACAGCCCTAAGCGAGAATCGTAACCTCTAGACCACAACCGCTACTGTGATGCTGAATCAACTCTGGACGCTGATTCGATGAGGCAAGCGAGACACGTGATGTATATGACCCTGCGTTTGACATTGATAGCACGACATCAGGCCAGTTAGAACGATTGTAGTGTCAAGTACCTACTTGCCTACTCGTACTGAGCACTGGCAGTCTGGTATCACGGGTAGTAATTAGCAGAGCACTGGTTGTTGTATCCTATGTGATTTCTTCAACTTCCAGACAACTGCTGAATTGATGACAGATACTGTGACCTGTTCATGAATGTGCCTGGTTCGTCTAGCAGCGTTAGACAACGTATATCACAAGTGATGCTTTCGGTAGAAACTGGCCCTGATATTTGCGTCACAAATCAAGTTGAAAGATGTCGATCCGATCTGAAGTCCAAGAAGCATCTCAAGATCGGACACAACATTCGCTCTTTTGCGTCCTACGCACTCCCTAGCTGCCTAGATATGACAAGGCACTCTCTATGCGCAGGGAATAGCACAATGATGGAATCACGTAGACCAAAGAAGGTCGTGCACTCGTTCAATACCCGAGATCTGGTGTCAATTGAGCTGCAACATCAACCCCAACACTAACCCTCAACAACAATTCCATGTGCACGATCAATTTGCAAATAGACTTTTGCATGCCGTGTAACGTTACACATCTACGCATATCACTCCAACGACACATCTAGAATAGATCGGAAAGTAGCTCAAGATTACTACTCATACTTACATTCTGTGGTATCGCTTATACCTCTTTCCGTCGGTATCCTATCGATAATCGACCACACAACGAGTTATCGACTACAAGCATCTGCCACATCGACAATGGCCGCGAACGATCTCACACATGATATCACCAAACCGGGGAACAACAGCACCGAAGAGAGCGAGGCAGACATCGTCCCCCTTCAACGATGTCCTCACCTCTACATTAAATACACAGCAGCAAAAGGTACAAGATCCACTCCCCCCTCCCTTTGCAACAAAGCCCAGTCGTCGTTGGTTTCCATCCAACTCCGACGATTCGCCACACAGAACAAGACAACTCGATTGACTACCTCAATCTGGGAAAACACCCAAACCCAATAAGAGCCTAAACTGATAAACGATCCCTTTTCTCTAACAGGCCGCGGCGTCTTCTCCTCCGTCCCCCTTCCCGCCTCAACAATCCTCGACACCTCGCCCGTCCTGCCCCTCTCGCCAGCCGACAACACAGCCCACATCGCCAAAACAGAGCTTTTCCACTACACTTACAACTGGCCCGCTCCCACCGCCACCAGCACCCAACACCATCCCCAAGGCCAGCACCAACAACCAACCCCCCCATCCGCCCCCTTCACAGCAAAACCCCAAGCCCTAATCCTCGGTCTCGGCTCCATGTTCAACCACTCCTCCCTCCGCCAGAACGTCGGCTGGACGCGGGACGTCGAAAAGCTGGTGATAGTGTACCGGACATTGCGGGATGTACCAGCGGGCGAAGAGCTTTGCATTTCGTACGGGGCGTCGGGGCAGTTGACTTTCGTGGACGCAGAAGCGGAGGAGGCACGGAAGGAGGAAGAGGAGGAGGCGAAGAGGCTGGAGGAGATGGGTGGGGTGTTGGGGACTATTGAGCTGTGAGGGTTTGGACTTAATTTCTCTGTTGCTGTCGTCGTCGTCGTACATCGCCTACTCTATCGTGGCTGTGTTCATCCCGCGTTTGTCATCAATCGATAAATTATCACTTCCCTGTTTTCCACCCCTTGAACGCTTCCGAGAATGGCCTCTCATTAGCAGCAGGCTTCCTCATACCCAGCCTACCATGCCGATCATCAAACACGCTCTCGCCTTCACCATCAACAATCCCAACAGGCACCATGCTCACCCTTCCATGCGCACACATGAAAGGAAAAGCGCACTTCGCCAGTTTCGCCATCAGGTCTTCGCACTCCCTTACACCCAGCACATCATTGAACATGATTGCAGACCTGCAAGCTCTCGAATTGACCATGTCTAGCAGCGCCTTCGGACAAGAACCAATGCGTTCGATCCAACCTCGTGTGCCAGGTGGTACATCGGATCGAATAGCTGGCAGCGTCTTCCCAGAGTCAACGCGCGACCAGATCTCCGAACGCAGCAGGTCAATGAGCAATTTCGGGAAGAGTTTGCACCGCTCTGCTATTGCCGGAGGAAGTGCTCGAGTTGCTAGAGTGTGATGCGAATTACCTCCGACATCTGCGCGGAGGTCGTAAAGAATGCCGAACCGCGCGAAGAGAGGTGCATGCGTGCGGAGCAGATCACTCTCTGCGGGTGTGACCTCAAAAACCAGCGCCAAGTCCAGCGGGATGGTGTCGACAGCCGATGTGCAGTACAAATTGGTGCGGAGGCTTGCGGCTGGGGACGATTTGTCGATCGGAGCGCAGAGGTCTGAAAGCAGAGATTCAAGAATGACGCGCTCGGAAGCGGCATGTTGGTCGACAAGGACCAGTGTCTGTGCGCTATTGTTCACGGAAGGCAAAGCGCAGAGGATGAACTTAGCTTCTACCTGATTGACGACTGTGGCATGCTGAAGATCAGCTTTGGACAGCTTGCCCGGGATGCCATGTCCGCAGGCTGCAAAGTAGTCGGAAACGGTGTCGTGGTTGCAGCGCCGTCCTCCTAGGCTGGATAGTTCTGTTCCTGGGCCCATGAATGAAGCATTTGGTATCTCTTGTTCAATCTGGCGGGCGAAAACGGGATTTTGCCAGTTGCTGAGAAATGTTGGTACATCATGGTGAACTAGTTCTTTATTTGTAGAGGTCCCACGCCCGTTCATGGTCAATGGTCTACCCGCAGTAGTTGTAGCCCTGTTCGTGTTGGGAGCGCCATCAGGATGTGCAGCTGCCTTGCCGCTTATTGTGGCCCTAGCCTGGTCGTTTGGAGGGACAACAATGCCGGTACGAGAGTTGACCAGGAATTTCTGCTTGGTGATTGGATCTTTCCACTCCACCGCTCCCTCATGATCTGACATCAGGGTTGTGTATGCGTGACTAGACTTCTCTGCAGGAACATGAACAAGTCCAGAGGCAGAAGCAGCTTCCAGTAGATCACTCTCGCTGATAGAGCCAAAGTCGTCGCTGTGGTTTGTTGTATGCGGAATTACCGACTGCGACACCGCAGCTACAGAAGCTTTCGACCGAGAATTTGTGAGAGGCTTTGTTACCTTGAAACGGGAACTCAGGCAGCCAGGCTCCAGTGGCTGCAGTGTGAAGTGTCTGCTCTTCGTCATGGCAGGACCTCGAGATATTCCAGGTGATGTCGCGAGCTCATGTCTGCCACTCTTGATTCTACTTATGGGGTCGGTGTCAAAAGCCGTCCTCGGTCTCTTTGACGTCGTCGAGTCCTCACGTGAGATATCAGAATGTCTTGAAGTGAGCAGATCGGTCGACCCAGAAGTGCGAATTTGGCGAGGTGTCCCGTGTCGCGAAGAAGATTCGTCTTTGCGCGTACGTTTTTGCTGAGGTCGATGACCATGGTGATCCAACCACCGTCGAATCATAGCCTCAAGAACATCGATGATCTGTTCCAGCTGGTTCTCAATACGGTCATGTGTTGACTTCTTGCTTTCGTCCGTGAGCTTCATTTGTAGAACGAACATTGGCCAGCGATCGATGCCTTTGCTGGTCCGATTTTGCCTGTAAACACTTTGATCTCCTGGTTGTACGCCTCGCTGATCTGCCCGGAGATCGTCACCTTCAGTCAGGGTCCCGAAATCACTGTTCATAAACAATTTGTTTATGGCTTCGTACACCGTGTTATGAGCACTCGTAGATGAGCATGGTTTTATTCCAATACTGACGAACTGGCAAAGTCGTGTGGGCGAGGGATCGAGACGAATCAAACCGTGGCAAGACATCTTCGAGGTAGAAGCTGACACTGGTACCCACCGAGGGCGACTGCTGAAAGGCGCAAGCCCTGCTTGAAACAACAGAGGGAAAGCATCTCTGAGATCATATCGGGCAGTATTGCCGTGCAGGGTATTCAGATTTCTCTTTGTGAGAGCCGAGGAGACGGTAGAGTGGCTGCCAGATAAAGTGAGGTTCCTGTTATGGTTTTCACTGTCTCGCAGTTTCACGGAGCACGGCGTCTTCCAAGCCAGAAGTAATGCCAAAACATCACGCTTCAGCTCAAGCCAAGTCCGGTCATCTGTACTTGTGGCTTGAGCACTGAGTAGGGCTCGTTGTTTTACTCGCACTGGCATGTTACCGAAAAGGTCGTTGACTGAAACACGTGTGCCATGCGTGCCAAATGCAGTCAGCTCGTGGGCTGGTAGTGAAGGCAGGTGGCGTGCTACCACTCGGCCCTGATGCATGATCATGGTCGCACTCGTGTCTTCGGTCGAAAGCCGCGATGTGATGCTGACCATTGAAAGTGCGGCAAGTGAAGCTAGGTATGTTCCACTGCTGCCATGGAGTGTTCGCCCGGATGTCGCCTTGGACGTATGGTGTGTTTTGCCGAGGCCGCCATGCTCGGAAAACTCCACAGAAGAGATGCCTGTGCCGTTGTCTTCGACGATACAGCTTCCCCGTGCGAAGTTCACGGAGATGTCGACTTTCGTTGCATCGGCGTCCAAGACATTCTCCAGCAGAGCGAGGATGACACCAGACAGACTGGTGATCTGTTTGGATGAGTTGATCCGCGAGATGGCATCTTCAGACAGCGGTAAGATCCGCGCTGGCATTGATGTTGGGCGTTGTTGTCGGGCAGATGTCCAGATCGGGCAGTATACCTTGAGGTATCGTCTCACGGTGGTGACCACTGTGTGTCTTGATGGCTGGTTGGTACCGTGACTTGGTTCGACATCAGATCACGTGGTGTGTAACGAAAGTAGGCTGATTGGCCAATCGCGGTGGTGGCGAGCAAAAGCAAAAGAGGTAATATTGTGGATATGGCATCTGCAGAAGACGTTTTGAGCCGCAGTCAAGCCTCGTGGAGAAGGGCAAAGAAGCTTTGGCGCTGTTTGCTGCGCTGTCTCAGGCCGTGTACTGTATACACGGTAGCAGCAGCAGTAAGTACCTCAGCTGCCTGCCACGCCTATCTGCCTGTTCAATATATCCTGATACCCAACAATCCACTCTCAACTGCCTCCCACTCCATTGCATCATCAACACTCTCCATACTACAATCCCCAGCACTGCTGACCTTCACCGACGACCACGCCCATTGACGCTCCCTGCCACCCCGGCAAACCCCGCCTCATCTCGTCTCCTCCCCTGCGCGCGAGCACGCATTTGCATACTAATATAACTGAGACTGCCAGTTGCGTCATACCAGCACCGCCGACTCGATCCGCTACATCACAGGAGTCCTTCAGTCGGCACTGACCACACAACACCTACACACAACATGGCCGCAGACGTTGCTTCAAGACCGCAGGGTAAGCGCAATTTACCTCAAGGCGCAATGGAACACGCGGCTGACATGGACATGGCAGAACGATCCTCCAAGCGTCGTCCCTTCGCGGCGTGGGTGAAGCGCTTGACCAACCTCAAGGGAGGAGAACAAAACGGGAGCAGCGGCAAGGAGAAGAAGTCGGGAAATCCATTGACGAGCGGGAAGCACAAGAAGGGATCCTCTGGGAACGGCAAAGTTAAGAACAACCCATATCCAGAGTCTGGCTTTGTGCGCCAACAATCGCCGCGGAGCAGTCGTGATGGGCAGCTGTCATTCGCGACGCCAAACCATCCGCGTAACGACGATGGCAGCAGTGTCATCTCTGGCGGGCCACAAGAAAGAGAGAACCACGCGAGCAACAGAAGCAAGGCGCCAACAGTAGCCACAATCCCAGACACAGTCAACAGCGAGACTGGACACAGCAAGGCCTTCACGGCTACAACAGGAGGAGCGCTGAGCAGCATCGACGGAGCCGGCAATGGCAGTACCTTCAGCTCGCCAAACCACAGCAATCAGTCCCTTACCACAACCTTGACCACCATCCAGTCCACATCCCCTGCAAATACCCTACAACACCCTAGCAACTCTCACTTCAATGGCCAACAATTACAGCAACCCGCGGTGATGTTCAGCCATCAGTATCCTGTGTCGCCTGCATTCAATGCGCCTTCCGCCATACCTCGCCACCTGACCGCGAGCAACGATCCGCACCAGTCATCAGTCGTGACCGATGACGCGAGTATCATCACTCTTGCTTCATCCTCCAAACGCCGCCGTCGCAGCATGGACACTGATGCATCCGTACGTGCTCTCGCTCCTGGTTCGACATGGGGTGGTAGCCGAGAATCGCTGCCTCTGAGCGTCTTGTCAGGCAACAATGAGGCTTCCGATAGAGCCAGTACAACTGGCCTCTACGCTCCCTCCATCAGACCATCCATGGCTGGGCTCGCTTCTGCTGAACGCGCCAGCATTTACAGCAACCAGGGCGTCACAGCACCTGCTCTAGCCAGCGAGCGGAATAGCTACTACGCGGGTCCAAGGAAGGACCTTGGCGATGCGAAGTCTCTACGCAGCATGACTGGGCTCGACACTCGCTCGCAATACGATGCTCGCAGTATCAACAATGTCGACTCCAGGAGCTTGAAAGCCGACGATGCGCGGTCACTCCGCAACCAGGAAGGAAGTATTAAAAACTATGAGGGCAGCATTCGATCAGGTGCACTGGGTCACGGTAGAAACGACAGCATTTCGGGAAGCATTGGCAGCCCCTTGGCCAGTCCCGGGTTCATCAGGCACGCCAGTGCTAGTGGCGCATTGAGCAGACTCAGCGGCGAGTGGCACGAAAGTCAAGAAACCATGGAGAAGAAGGACGAGGAGGCTCGTGTCGATGCGGAGCCGCTCAAGCAATGATCAGACTGGAGCACGCGGAGATGACCTTTGGAGGAGTGGGGTATCAGTATTCTTTTGGGGTGATATGAGGGAAACGAGCAACATGTAGGAAGGGTGGGCGGACTGAGGAGATTTTTGGATTTTTTTGTTTGGCAAACCACCACCACCGTTTTTGTGTGGACTTAGGGTGTGAGAATCGCTAGATACCCCTTTTATAACTTTACTGGCGCGAAAATGAAACGATAGGGATGTTGCTCACGCTCACGCGTTCGACCTGTCGGACGGACAACTGTTATGTTCATGGCTCTCCAGTGACACTGCTCGAGAGCGAACGAGGAAAGGAATACTTTCATTCCACAGCAAACGATCCAGATCACATGATACTTAGTAAGCATAGAGGAACCGCGGATTGTGCTCTCCAAGCTCCTCCGCCTCCTCCTCAGTCATGCCTTCAACCTTATGATCGTCCAGTCCTGCGAGCTTCCGCCTGTTCTGACGGCGGAACCACGCCCAAAGACCCAGGAATATCACAGCAGACATGCCCGCCATAGCCATGGAAATGGCGTGTCCTTTGACGAACCGAGGCGCGTCTCCAGTGGGATATATGAACGGCGCCGCGATTCCAGCTGAGTTTCCAATCGTGAGCTGCAGACCCGTCGCCACCGTTCTCTTGCCATACCGCGGGTTGTTACTCGGCAGCCATGCCAACGGCAGGCCCACGATCACATACAACCCACACGCCACAAGGAAGCACCCAAAGTACCTCACACCGCCCGGCGCAGTACTGATCAGAATCGCATACCCAACAACGCAAATCAGCCCAAACACCACCGTGAAAATCGCCCTCTTCTGCGTTCGGTCCGAACACCACGCCACAACAATATAACTGACCGCCCCAAGCGCATAACACGGAATCGTCAGCGCCTGCACCTCCGCCACACTCCAACTGCCCAAGCCCTTAATAATCGTCGGCAAAAAAGTGCTGAACCCATACAGCACCATATCGCCGCCGAACTGGCCCGCGCAGAACAGCCAGATCTTCCAGTCGCGGAAGCCCTCGTAGACATCGGCTTTGTGCATCTCGTCCGAGGATTTCGTGTGCCCGATCTGCAAGCGGCGGCGCAGGTCGATGAGTTCTTTCTCGCGGGGGGTCAGGTAGCGGGCGGTGGCGACGGAGTCGGCGAACCACCACCAGATGGAGATGCCGAGGATTATGGTGGGGAGGCCTTCGATTATCATTATCCAGCGCCAGCCGCGGAGGCCGGCGATGCCGTCCATATGGCCGATGCTGTAAGTGGGAGAATGGCTGTTAGCTACTGACGGTATAAATTGAGGGTGCGGAGATGGGTGTTCAACTCTGCTTACCCATAGGCTAGGATGCCACCTAGTGAGCCGGCGATGGCTGCTGAGACGAAGAGGTAGCCTATTCTCAGAGCGTACTCTCGCTTGGTGTAGAAGAGAGTGAGGTAGATTGCCTGAAGAGATTGTCAGCACGAGAATCTGAAGCCTGGTCCGTTGACCTCGAATGCAGAGGTTCACATACTGTAAGATTGTCAGCAAGTCTTCCAATCATAATACATCTTTCACAACAACCTACCCAAACCAGGGAACAAGCCACCTTCCAGAGCACCCAGAATAATACGGCAAGCAACCAGACCTCCAAAGCTTTGCGTGATGCCAGTTAAAGTAGCCACAACGCCCCACGCGGTGGTGATGAATGAGATCCACCGAGAGGGCGTGAACTTCTTGATTACCAAGTTGCTTGGGAGTTCGCTGGCGATGTATGTGACGAAGAGTAGGGATACTGCGATTTGGTATTGGTTGGGTCCGAGGTTTAGGTCTTTCTCCATGCCGTAGAGGCGTGCGTTGCCGATGTTGACACGGTCTAGGCTGTTGGGGGAGTGTCAGTACTTATGGTATGATGCTAGGGGTGAGAGCAGGCGTGGTGACAAGGAGCAAGCTCAACGAATACTAGACAAGACGCACTGTGAAAGCATTAGCACGGTTCGGATCTGACGAGAGCTGAAAGTATTACCAAACTGAAGAGGTACAACAGCATGACAGGCGGTACAATCCATCTGTCGAGTTTGCGAAGTAGCGCCTTTTCTTCCTGCGGATCGATATGGACATCATCCTGGACGGTGTTGTATTGCTTCTCGTCTGCCGAATTCGGCGTGTTGGAAGATGTTTGTTTCATCTTGAGATCCATCGTGAGTGGGTCAGGTCTCGTGAAGATATAGTAGAGGCAGCAAAGCCCAAAGTGCAGATGTTGGAGTGATGGACCAAACGAAGAAGCGATGGGCTCGAGCTTATGTATATGGAAGTTCCCTATACGTAACACGGTAGCATTGAGAGACGCTTATCTAGACCCCCGGCAAGTCAACAATGACCAGGTAGTGACAATATGCGGGGGATGCGAGATTGGGGAGTATCTTCGGTTGGAAGATGGGTCCACGACAACGGAACCGGTGATTGTGTTGGCGCATGCGAGCGTTTCTGGGGCCGGCCGTCTTCGGTACAAAACGACTTGCCTAGTACAAGAATCGAGGTGGGAGGATGCGATCATGCTGATCAGCGAAAGATACCCTCGGCAACGTCACGCGGAGGAGAGAAACCGCGATACATACTTGGGTATCTGGGCAGGCTCATCATCGATTGGCAATCTGAAGATGGGTATCTCTGGGGGAGTCTGGGATGGTAAGTCGTCTATGGTCATGCCGAATTTACGGGAGCTTCACATATGCCTCTTCAAGCCAACGATGGAATGTGAGCCGGCAACGTAGATCTGCCATGGTGGAGACTCTTTTTAGTCCCTGCGGAGATCGGCATCTCAACATTTGCCGTTATCGTCATACGGCATCACATCATCAGCCTTGTATTGGTACTACAAGAGTGCGGGGGCGAGGACAAGGGACAATTTGGGATTTGCCGTGATATGATGTGAGAAATGGCTAAGTATCGAAGCTTCCAAGAATCAGCGAAGAACACCTCGTCTGACTATGATATCGATGTGTCTCCAGACCAATCTCCTAGCTCGCACGCAGGAGTCTGCATACGAACATGTCTTGACTACAAGCACAATTGTATTAATATCAGCTGATGGCACCAATATATCTTCCAGCCGGATACACTAATCGAAACGACGGTATAGCGGATTCTGTGATCGCTTCCACACTTCGATAGCCATTGTTGGTAACGTCATCTGTCCTATCAGTACATCATCATTTGTGCGTATGCAGACAAGTGATCAATTATGGCGATGATTCCATTTCGTCGGACGAGAGAATCAGAGAAGTCGCAATGGCCACATTAGGCATCAAAAGCCACACAAAAGAATGCCCAATCTACCACGAACCAAGTAATAAATGTTCGTCCAACTCAGATGCAAAGTCATTAGGTATTCCACCTTCAGGTAGTATGGCATCAAGCAGTTGCATCTGATTCCCATCCAGGAAACTCCCGATGATCGGGTCGCCGAGGACGTCAATATCGTTATGGTTCAGCATGTTGGCATTCCCTCCAAGCATCTCTCCATTCTGCATCGAAATGGGAGTAATGATGGGTTGTTCACGATCTGCATTGACAGGTGACCGCTCCTTGGGCGTTTCGACTGATAGACGAAAGCGTGCTTGTAGTTCGGCGGTGCTGTTCTCCAGCCTACCAGTCGCACGCAAGTTGGAGACGCGTGCTTGGATCTGAGACAGCCTTTCACAGAAGTCGACAGCTGGGATGTTGCCATTGCTTTTGAGTGACCGCAGGACGCTCAACAATGTTTCAAGCAGATCCGAATTGATCGCGGATGGCTTCATGATAGCCGACATGATCAGTATCATGGCTGCCGAGAATATATGATGTGCATCCCAGAAGCCGAAAGTAGCGATCGACCCGTCAAGAAACAAAGTCTCAACAAGCCGGCTCGAAGCTTGAGCTGCATTAACGCAGCTCTCAGCAAGAGCAAGAGTGATGGATGAGATACCCTGCCGAGGTGTGGTGTCTCGAGATTTCGTGCCAAGTTGGAACTGCAACTTGAACAGATGGAGAAGCACTGGGCGTGTAGTCTGAATAATGCACTGATTGTAGGCTAGATGGAGGCTTGCGACTGGTCTGGGAGTGCTTCGCTCAACGACACGGATATCTGGTGGGAGCTCATCTTGCCATGCGCGGAGCTGATTGAGAATACTGTGCACTTGGTGGATGTATAGGCCTTTCGTGGCCTTTGGGATGCCGTAGATCTGAGTCACTAGTAGTCAAGCGTAAGCTACAGGGCCACAAGAGAACTTCAACACAGCAAGTAGACTTACAAATGTTACCAATAATGCGCGCCAGCTTGATGTTAATGACCAGGTTTCGAGGATCGAGAAACTCTGCCTCCTCATCTTGCGTGAGGCCTTCCATACTGGGCATCTCAACGTCGATATCCTCATCTCTGATAGTCAAAGGCTGCCCGATCTTGGACGCAGAGAACCGGTCGAAGAAGTAAAGAACCCACCACGTCCGCCGTCGACTTTCACGCTCGACTGGACTCAAAGTGGTATGTCTCGACGCACATCGATGCATACCAAGACCCATAGCAATCCTCATGGCGATTCCACTGTAGATATATGCAGTTCGAACGCGGCCCAGGATGTTTGACGCCCATGCCTACATTGGTTGTCAGTATTTATCTTCATGCGGGACAGGTATTCAGTCACACACCAGTAGTGTCAAGACCTCAACCTGTATCAAAGACGGCGACTCGTACGAATCCTGATCCATCTGCATCAAGTGGACTGCCTTTGTGAAATAATTGGTGCCAGGTACTCTGTTGTTGTCCCCGACACCTCTTCTGTGAGTGTAGATCTCGCCCAGGGCCATCAGAGCATAAAATTTGCAAAGCCATAGTGTCGAAGGGATCATGTCACCTCGATACACCGCGTCGATTTCCTTCATAAAGCTGACCTCCAGAAAAAGCGGATGGTAGTTGCCGATAAAGCGGCGGGCGACATTGAGAAGAAGCTTGACATGCATACGTTCAGGGAACTCTGGGCTCTGATCTGCCGGCGTACGACCTTGCTCGTCAAGCCGGTGGTAGTTCGAAAACCCTGCTGTGAGCGGCGGGGATGTGCTGTCGAGGCACGATAGCAGTCTATTGGAGAACGCGGCGCAAGATGCTTCGCCGATGAAACTCGGCTCCGCTGATCGCTCATGAATAGGCCGGTCCTGCTGCTTGTCAAACAACGGATTGAACAGATTGCTTTCTTCTGACGGTAGAGACGGCGGGTTGTACGTATGGCCATTCCTCTCTCGCGGCGTACTCGTTCCTTCGCCTCCAGAAGCCGGCGCAGAGGTAGACTGTGCTCGTAACCGTCTGCTGTCTGCTTCGAGCATCTTTAGATAGCTAGTATCTCAGTCAGACAATTTCAAGACGCACGACCATCCGACTCACGCCTACCTTTCGGTCACTGGGATCTTTCGTTCTTTCAAAGGAAGTTGACAATCATCCGCTCGACCAGCAGCTGAGCACGATCGGCAGGGTTGCTCTCCCGAGCATTTGATCTTTTGAAGGTGGCATCTTCGACAACTGGAAGAACGTCAGGTTCTATCACCGAAGGTACTGCTGAGCAAATTGTGCTGACGGCGTACGCTGCTAAGAGCCGCTTTGGCCTTCTCGTAGCGGAAGCGCTCATGTTGTACTGGTTCGCAAGGAGCCTCCAGTATTCACGATGTGATTCACTCGAAGTTCAGAGTGTACCTCCAGTCCTGTGAGGGTGACAACAGTCCAGATGAGTTAGGTGTTCTGATGCTGGGGTTGTTCGTTTAGTGCACTAAGCCAGTTAGTATGCAGATCGCTCTCGAGAATTCATGAAAATATCACATCGGCACAAGCATAGTGCAGAACGCGTATCATCAGATCTGAAGCAGTGAGATAGGACAACGGGATTGAGATACACCGATGAGGAGGTGTGCATCGGCAAAATGAATCTTGCCGAGTGCCACGCCGGCAAGTGTCAAGATAACGCGTTATCTTTCAAGGGGTTGTGGTCTGTGCGCAGAATGTATACTTCCGATCGGCCTTGCAGAGCCGGCCTGGTAACCGACCTGGCAACATACACACCCCGCGCATATCGGTAAGTGAGTGCCGTGTCCCACGTATACTCATCATCGCCGTTGAGTTTATAAAGTCAAGTTGGTAAGGTGCTTCTTCCATGTCTCCAGATCATCGTCTACATTCATCGTCACGCATATCCTGCTATCACCATTCCTTTCTTGTCTTCTTCGAGGATTTTTTTCTATTCCGCACAACAGATATTCCAGTATGGCTTCACAAGGCATCCGCATCTCTATTGATCGCGGCGGAACTTTCACAGATGCTTGGGCTGAGGTGCCCGGACGCAAGGAGCACATAGTCTTCAAAATCCTCTCGGTCTGCCCAGACGAATACGACGATGCTCCGACAGAATGCATCAGACAGATCCTGGAGATTGCATCAAACACTTCGATACCTGAAGGTACCCTACTTGATTTGAACCAGATTGAGTCCATCCGGATGGGAACAACGGTCGCTACCAACGCACTTCTAGAACGCAAGGGAGATCGCGTTGCATTCTTGACTACGAAGGGCTTCCGCGACATCCTCTTCATCGGCAACCAGACGAGGCCAGATTTGTTTGATCTCTCGGTACGACGACTGGAGCAGCTTTACGAGACGGTGGTGGAGATCGACGAGCGCGTCACCATAGAAGAGGCCAGCGAGGTTCCATCTGATATTCCAGTTGACTTCTCATCAGATGCGGCTCTTGTGAAAGGTCACACAGGTGAAGTTGTCAGGATCATACAAAAGCCAGACATGGCTGCCGTCCGCGCCGATCTTGAACGTCTCAGGACAGAAGGCTTCGAGAACATTGCAATCGGCTTTATGCATTCATACACATATCCCGAGCATGAATTGCAAGTGGCCAACCTTGCCTCAGAGATGGGCTTCAAGGTGTCAGCTTCATCAGTTCTTCAGTCCATGGCCAGATTTGTACCTCGGAGTCAGTCTGCTGTGGCCGATGCATACTTGACTCCGATGACATTTGCTTACCTAGACGGCTTCCGCAAGAACTTCAAAGGCCAACTGGAAGACGAAAATGCCAATAAGCTCCTTGTTTGTCAGTCAGATGGTGGATTGACAAGCTGGTCCAAGTTCACAGGACTTCGAGGCGTGTTGAGTGGACCGGCTGGCGGAGTCGTGGGGCTATCACGCACCTGCTATGATGATTCTGACGGCACGCCCGTACTTGGATTCGATATGGTACGTATCCTCAATCTGTTACTAAGCGGAACACTGCTGACATAAACGAAAGGGTGGCACCAGCACAGATGTCGCCAGGTATTCGGGAGCCCTCGAGCATATTTTCGAAAGCACCATTGCCGAAGTAACGATACAAACCCCTCAGCTCGACATTAACACGGTAGCTGCTGGTGGAGGGTCCATACTCAGCTGGGAGAATGGGCTTCTCAAGGTCGGCCCCAGCAGTGCAGGAGCGAACCCTGGCCCTGCTTGCTATGGTAAAGGAGGGCCTCTCACCGTTACGGATGCCAATCTATTACTAGGTAGGATTATTCCGCACTTTTTCCCGCGCAAACTCGACATCGATATTGTTCAGGAAAAATTTGCCGCTCTCACAAATACCGTCAACGCAGAGATGACTCGTGAAGACCCATTCACCCCCGAGACTCTTGCTCTCGGTTTCCTGGCCATCGCGAATGCCACTATGACTCGACCCATCCGAACACTCAGTGAGGGTCGTGGATATGATTCAGCGAGTCACAATCTTGGATCCTTTGGTGGTGCTGGAGGCCAACACGCGGTCTTTATTGCTCGGGATCTTGGCATCAGACGGGCCATCATCCCTTGCTACTCAAGCATCCTGTCAGCTTACGGAATGGCTCTTGCGGACGTCGTAGTCGAGAACCAGGAGCCTGCTGCAATCACTTGGTCAGAAGACTCAGTGTCCGAAATCAAGTCCCGACTAGAGACTCTATCGACAAAAGGATCCCAAGGACTTGAAGCCCAAGGCTTTGACAGCCAGTCAACCGAACACGAGCGATTCCTGAACATGAGATATAAGGGCAGCGATACTTCTCTTATGATCCCCATACCAGAAAGTATTGGAGACGCCGGTCTGATGTTTACTGCTAGGCATACTCAAGAATTCGGTTTCTCGCAGGCTCGGAATATCTTGGTTGATGATGTTCGCGTCCGCAGTGTCGGCAAATCCAGAGTTCTGAACATCTCCAGCCCGTTCGAGGAACTCAAGAGGCATAGTGCCCAGGACTTGACCCCAACCCCTACTCCAACATTCTCGCGCAAGATCTTTTTCGAGAAGCATGGCTGGACGCAGACCTCCGTGTACGAACTCAAGTCCATCAGCCCTGGCGCAAACATAGCTGGTCCGGCTATGATCATCGACAAAACACAAACCATTGTGGTCGACCACCTCAGCAAAGCAATCGTCCTTCCAGAGCATGTGATTCTCGACATCGACAAAGACGATCAGCAAGAGGTATCCACGGAAACAGTTGATCCAGTGCAGCTCAGTGTCTTTGGTCACCGCTTTATGACAGTCGCAGAGCAGATGGGACATACGATGGAGAAGACTTCAATCTCTGTCAACATCAAAGAGCGTCTGGATTACTCATGTGCGATATTCGCTGCGGACGGAGGTCTTGTTGCAAACGCGCCGCATGTTCCCAGCCACCTTGGGTCAATGAGCACTGCAATCGTCTACCAGGCTCAAAGGTACAAGCCCGGTGAGTTGAAACCCGGAGATGTCATCATTGCCAACCACCCAACAACTGGAGGGACGCATTTGCCTGACATTACTACCGTAACCCCAGTCTTCGACGACGAGGAGGATCCCAAAGAGATCATCTTCTACGTTGCGAATCGAGGCCACCATGCGGACATTGGCGGCATCGTTCCTGGCTCTATGCCGCCCAACTCCACTGAGCTGTGGCAAGAAGGTGCTGCGATAGAATCCTTCAAGATGATTTCAGAGGGCGTATTTGACGAAGCCGGTCTCATCAAGCACCTGTACGACGACCCAGCATCGTATCCGGGCTGCAGTGGCACACGGACTCTAACCGAAAACATTGCGGATCTGAAGGCTGCTGTTGCCTCGAATCAGAAAGGCATCTCACTTATTCGAGCTCTGATCAAGGAATTCACATGGCCTGTTGTACAGCTATACATGCAAGCCATCCAGGAAAATGCTGCCCAGTCAGTACGAGATCTTCTGAAGCAGTTTGCAGCCAAATCCAAGGGCGGCGTACTTCAAGCTACTGAGTACAACGATGATGGCATTCCTTTCGAGCTGAAGATTACCATTGACGAGGAATCTGGGGACGCTGTGTTCGACTTCACCGGGACAGGTCCAGAGCATTCGGGCAACCTGAACGCTCCTCCTACATGCTCGTACTCAGTCATTATGGTAAGCTTTTGCCCTAACTCATCGTTCATGACTCGACTAACAATTTTGACCAGTATTGTCTGCGATCGATGATGGCCACAGATATTCCTCTCAACCAGGGCTGTCTCAAGCCAATCAAGGTGGTGTGTCCCGATAACACAATTCTGACGCCTTCACCCGGAGCTGCAACAGTCGGATGCACCACTGAGACCAGCCAAAAAATCGCTGACCTGGTGCTCCGCGCATTCAACGCCGCTGCTGCCTCGCAGGGTACGATGAACAATTTGAGCTTCGGTTGCGGTGGCAAGGACGAGGTCACCGGCGAAGTCACCAAAGGCTTTGGGTATTACGAGACCATCTGCGGCGGTGCTGGTGCCGGCAAGGGCTGGCATGGAGCAAGTGCCGTGCACACCCACATGACAAACACGCGCATCACAGATCCTGAGATCCTCGAGAAACGATACCCTGTCATCCTCCACGAGTTCTCTGTTCGCAAGGATAGTGGTGGCGCTGGCCATTGGCGCGGCGGTGATGGCTGCGTCCGAGACATCGAGTTCCGGATGCCACTGCAGGTCTCGGTGCTTACTGACCGCAGAGTTACGGCGCCGTATGGACTTGAGGGCGGAGAGAATGGTCAGAGAGGCCAGAACATCTGGGTTCGCAAGAACACTGTGACTGGAGCGACTAGACAGGTCTCTTTGGGTCCACGAAAAACGTCGCATTTCGCAGCGGGTGACCGCATCATTATCAAAACACCTGGTGGTGGAGGATATGGTTCCAAGTCTTCTGAGCATGACGGGACGTCACAGCAATCGTTTACCAATGACCTTGTCGTTACGCCAAGGGATCAAAGGGCGTTCTTGACAAATGGTTCATTGGGTGTAAGGCATAGCACAGCCACTGGTAATTAGACCATCGTATCATTGTACGTCAGAAACGTTGCATAGCAGCACTCACTAGCCAGAATCGTTCAATGGGACTGTAGTCCGGGTTTGAAACTTCCTTCCGGCAACCACAGCTTGTCAAGATAGTCTGACAACATTGTTCCGATAGTTTGCCCGACAGAGAGGACTCGTTTATAAACCTCCCACGCGGAAGCATGAGGACGAGTTCAACTTACATACATCGTAAAGCGCAAGACGCAGACTAAGGCGTGACATGCTGCCTGGAACAATATAACAATATGAGTGAGGCCTGCTGCCTGGACTCCGCTCACCGCTCGTTGATTGGTCCAGGATCCCCACCAGATCTCCGTGTTGTCGTCGTTGTAAACAAAAGCGAGAAGCACTTGTGTCCTGCAAACCACTACACAAACCACGACACAAGATAACACACGAGATCAGATATCGGACCCGATGCCACATATCGACAGCTTTTACTCAGAGACTCGGAGATAAGCCACGTTCAACGCGGCATACTAAGCATTCAGAACACTTTGCAAATACCACACTTCTCCAAAAGGACCTACTCAACATGCAGTACAGCGTCTTCACAGTCGAGTTCCTCGGCCAGCCAAACCAACCCAACCACGTCGCCAACTATGTCGAAACAAACCCTCAGAGCAACGACAACTCGGGCGCTGGCATTAAGTACCACGTTGTTGGAACCATCTTACTCGGGATGAAGTACGAACGTGAGACCTCCGAGAACTACACGCTCTCGCCCGAGTACGTCGCCGGCGCAGATCGACTCATCGGCCGAATTGCCGAGAACGACATAACGCTCCTGGAGGAGATCTGCGAATCGATTCCTCCTCCAGCGGCACAGGTGGTCCTGGACGGTCGCCGACTCGATCCGTCGAAGCCTCTTCGACGTTGCGGAGAGTGGGTGCAGGAGGTGGTGGCGAAAGCACTAGCGGATAGAGTTGTAAGCCAGGTAGAGATTGTCGCTGACGAAAGGCTCGTTGGACATGCTACGTAGCTTTCAATGTGTTCCTAGGTAACGAGGCAAGACATTCTTCACCCTCAATATCAACGAGCGAGAAAGGGACCGAGCTTTCAATATCAGAACGGTACAGGATATATGACCCTGTGCATTACCATACGCTTTGCGAGTGTATGAAATTAAGGCCTGTGACTCTCAATCCAAACAGATGAAGTATGAGCACCTTCGATAAACCTCACGATGATGTAGTTGATGCTCGTCCAGTTCGGGTCCATCGTCGTCCCGAGCGCCTTTGGCACCGGCGCGTCGCTGTGGGCTGACACATAAAGCATGGTTCCCGCTTCCGAGAGTTGAACCCTTGCACCATACTTCACCACAAAGATGCCTCTGACCTTCACCACTTTGGCACCGCTCTGGAAGCTGAGAGCCTCAGTGGCCTCGAGTATTTCTGCAATCGAAGGAAGTCGCGTGTCTGCCATGTCTCGAGAACTGATGTCATTGGAACTTGTTAAGATGATCGGTGAAGCTGGATGCTGATATTGTTTTCGATTTTCAATAAAGAAGTGGCTACTCCCAACAGATTGACAAAGGCTAGCAGGCCGTGATACAAGGCGATTTGTTCAAGTGAAAGGTGTGCTTTGCGAACACTGGTATTTCACATCGAGCCCAGCGCAGAAGCTCGAAGTCGTTCAGTGTCAAACAGCAGTGCATGGATGGACGTCTTCAGTAAACACGAGCTTCATGTACGTCATGTTGGTGTCCAATTTCATGTTGTTTTGATCTTCAGAGGCGTCTTTGTAGTGGTAATTGTGTCAAGCTCAATGGAAAGTGCAAGGATCAAGGTGGGCCGCGGCAAGGCGCAGCGGACCGAGCCACACTAAGGTTCAACTGCCCAATGGCTGGGAGATGAAGTCGCACGTGTGAGCGCATCGACGCATCTCGCCAGACGACGCCAAAGATCAGTGGGGCTGGCAGCATTGAGAGAGAGCTATAATTCTTCCTGCGAACCTGAAGACCGGCAATACTCACAGTGCAAGAAGCTTGTTCGAGCAAATCTCTGCCATTGGACCTCCACGACCTCTCCTCTAGGACCTGCACAGCAACACCACACCAGAGCAAGCCACCAAAGCCGAGCCAGTAAACACAATCATGTCCAGCCAACCTCTCCTCCAAACCGCTCCGGGTAAGTACACAATGCTCTCACCACTTTCTACAACCATGTCCTGACAGCAAGACCTCCAGGCAAGCGCATCGCCCTCCCAACTCGCGTCGAGCCCAAGGTCTTCTTCGCCAACGAGCGTACCTTCCTCTCATGGCTCAACTTCACCGTCATCCTCGGCGGCCTCGCCGTCGGTCTTCTCAACTTCGGTGACCGCGTCGGGCAGATCAGCGCCGGACTCTTCACACTCGTCGCCCTGATGGCCATGATCTACGCGCTTATCACGTTCCACTGGCGCGCAAAGAGCATTCGCATGAGAGGGCAGGGTGGATTCGACGATCGCTTTGGTCCGACGGTTCTGGCTATTGCTTTGTTGCTTGCGATTGTTGTCAACTTCATTCTGAGGATCACTGGAACTGGAGGTGCGAAGAAGTGAAGAGACGGGCTTCAATGGAAATAATCAGAGGGGATCGAACGCGCGCGGATGAACTGGGCCATACACCTGGGTACAATACTTGTGATTGGAAGCCACTGCGCACGCTGAAAATGCTGTACATAGATCAAGAGTTTTGTAAAGAGGAGGGTCAGGCGCTCAGAAAGAGACCGCCAACAGGCGCTATAGCACAGCGCAATACCAGGAGACCTGTAACTTACCAGCGATTTGTAAATATGTTCATGAATGCTTTTTAGTCGCAACGCAAGAATCTTTTGAAATTCTATTCCCTTGCATGTCACGGTTATTCAAGGTGGCCTCCCTGTGTAACACTGAAGACACACCTGGGCGCACTTCTAACCCTGCAATGATGCTTATGATCAGATTGAAAGATATCGGACTCTGGCTGAACTCGTGAATGCTCATCTCGCTGCTCTGCATGGACTTTGGGCTCTCTAATAGAGTTGCATATTACATCCTAACCATCACTCCTCGTCAGACGGCGCGTCGCCTATCAAACGACGCCTATCTAGCACAAGTATCAGCCACTCGTCTCATCAGCTTCGTGGATATGAGACAACAGCCTAGGTTCAAGCGTATGAAACTATAAATTCCAGCAAGACGAAGCAAAGCAGCCACGCACGCTGTCGTTTCATTCCCCAGTGGAAATCAAATGCAGATACATTGTGAAATGTTGACATCAAAGCAAGAGACCAACTCAGGACTTCATGCAACATCCTGAGGCATCAAGATAGCACTGCCCTTCAGCAATCGGTCCGACAGCTCTCCAGTCTCAACATCGTTTGTGGATACCAACACGCGCACCACGGGGTCTCCGCAGGTCCTCCACGTACAACACAACACTTGAGCCCGTCCGCCGAGTTGACACCGCGAACAATGTGGATGGTGCGATAGCGTGATGCGGGGATTCGTGGAGTTTGGCAACGACAGTGCTGTTTTCGTGAGTGAAGATGGGCGCCCTCTGTGAGGCATACGCGGTTTGGTGTGGCGAAGTATAAACCGGAAGGCCCTGGGACGAGACAAAAACCAACTGCTTCGTTCACGCGCTCACTGACATGAAGAGATCGAAGCCTAATTAGCTTCACTTGATTAGTCAAAGACGATGATTGATGATCATCGACGCTCTCACAACATGTGACAACATCTGCTCCGGCAGTTTCTCCGCCTCTTTACATTTGTGCGGCAATTGTGGGCTCGGAAGGTTACAGCCCAATAACGTGGACTGGCCAATTCCACCAGATTGACGTTGAAGTTACTCCACCCGAGATCACCAAGGTAATTCGTTTGATAACTCGCTTTCGGGTAGTGCTCTGTCCGCTGTGCTCCGGAGGTCACGGATAGTAGACTTTTCGTTCTTAATCGAACAAGCGAGGCCGGCAGCCGTGACTACAACGCTACATGCATGCCATGTAACATCTCGAGCATCTCTCTGTGTATTGTCGGATATTCGGGTACAAGGTTTTCCAGCCCTACAATCTCACGGCCTGAATACTCGGCAGCTTCCAGACGAAAGGCGCGAGAAACAAAATTGATAACGCAAGTGACGTCAAGCTTGACGATTTCTCGCCTTGGCACGCGATTAAACGCCTCCAGCATCCTTCCAATTGCTTAACAATCGCGAATCGCCGCGGCTCCTCCACCGGCGGCCGGCGACAACGCGATCAAGAAAGGCACCAAGACCGCCGTCGAAGCTTCCGCGCGTCAAAACCCATGCCCAAGCTTCTCGCTTGACTCGACCATGTGGAGCCCTTGCGATGTCTAAGACCGGCTCCGGCCAGTCCGCGTCTCTGCTCGACCTCACGGATCGGGATTGTCTTCATCAGCTCATGGCAATGCGGTCATCGCTCGATTGCCACTACCCGGTCCCACGGACGGAAAGCCTCGTGGGTGAACACGAGGGCGAGGGCGGGATGACGGTGGGCAATGGAGAGGAAATGTGGGCAATACGCTCTGGGGAATTATCTGGGTCTCTGATTGCTCGTCGTGTCTTATAAAATCCCCCGGCCACATTGTGAGTGCCTTTGGTGGCTTGACCCTCTTGCAAACTCTCTTCCAACTCTATTGTCACTTACTGAACCTCACGATATGGGGTTGTTAAATCAACTGAGGCGCAACGAGCCTCCTGCTCCTCAGAATGGCAACCATCTCTCTGGAACACAGTCTCCAGCTTCGGCTGAGATTGAGAAGGGTAATGTTGACACCAGCACACCGGTCAAGCTCTTTACACCACGAATCTTTGCTATGATCATGATTGTATCACTCGGTGGTCTCGTCTTCGGTGTAAGTCAGAAAGAATTCCTTGTCACATACAATCGACTAATTGTGTAAAAGTACGATACTGGTCAGATCTCAGGCTTCCTCGAAATGGAGGACTTCCTTGAAAGATTCGGCGACACTACCAATGAGACCGGCGGTCCTGCGTTCTCGAAGGTCCGTTCAGGCACAATCGTCGGTCTTCTATCCATTGGAACGCTCATCGGTGCTATCGTCGGTGCTCCCATCGCCGATGCATTGGGCAGAAAGCTCGCGATTGTTTTCTGGAACGTCATCTTCTGTATTGGTGTCGTTGTGCAGATGACGACCTTGACAACATGGTATCAGATCGCTCTCGGCCGCTGGGTTGCTGGACTCGGAGTTGGTGCCTTGTCAGTCCTCACTCCCATGTACCAGTCAGAGACTGCACCTCGCCAGATCCGTGTCGCCATGGTCTCGTGCTACCAGCTTTTCATCACTCTTGGAATCTTCATCGCCAACTGCATCAACTACGGCACCAAGAGCCAATACTTTGGCCAGCCTGCTTCATGGAGAATTCCCATGGGTGTTGGTTACATCTGGTCGGTCATCATGGCCGTTGGTATTATGTTCCTCCGCGAGTCACCTCGCTGGGAGTACCGTAAGGGCCGCGTGGAGAGCGCACGAACAACTATCGCCAAGTCCTATGGTGTGCCCGAGAACCACTGGGAAGTCGACCGAGAGATCCGTGAAGTTCAAGCGAAGCTTGATGCTGAGAATGCTGGTGGTGGAAAGCACCCATTCTACGAGGTCTTCACTGGCCCTCGTATGTTGTACCGTGTTCTGCTCGGTGTCAGCATGCAGGCACTTCAGCAGCTCACTGGTGCCAACTTCTTCTTCTACTACGGCACGACCATTTTCACTGCAACTGGTCTGGATGATTCTTTCCAGACAGCAATGATTCTCGGTGGCATCAATTTCGCCATGACCATCCCAGGTACCTTCGTCGTCGAGCGATTTGGTAGAAGACGTGCTCTGATCACTGGAGGTCTTTGGATGTTCGTTTGTTTCCTGATCTTTGCCTCCGTCGGCCACTTTGCCTTAGACCAAGAGACTCCCCAGAACACTCCTGAAGCCGGCTCTGCTATGATTGCATTTGCTTGCTTATTCATCGCTGGTTACGCAATGACCTGGGCTCCCATCGTGTGGGCCATCGTCGGCGAGCTCTACCCGACTCGCTACCGCGCCCAAGCAATGGGTCTTGCTACTGCCTCCAACTGGATCTGGGTAAGTCATCACTGCTGACGTCAAATTTGGCAGAATTATACTGACATGAACGCAGAACTTCCTGATCTCTTTCTTCACCCCTTTCATCACTGGGGCAATTGATTACCGCTACGGATACGTCTTCGCAGCCTGCAACTTCCTCGGCTCCGTCGTCGTGTACTTCTTCCTCTGCGAGACCCGCGGACGCAGTCTCGAAGAGATCGACACAATGTACATCATGCACGTGCCACCACGCAAGAGCACCAACTGGGTGCCTCCTCAAGGCGAAGACCTCGTTACCGCAGACGCTTTGCACTTGACACCAGGTGCGAGGAAGATCCGCAAGACCGATGCTGCCGGCATGGAGGGCGAGCAAAGGATCGACGCTCTTCCACCACCAACAGCTCAGCATGGCATTCACGATGTCACGGGCACTGGATACGAGGCGGAGTCAGGCGGTGTTCGTGGACAGTCTGTGTACTAGCGCAACTGGTGCGTTCAAGCGCAGTCAGAGTCTCTGTGCTTCCTCTTCTAGATTCCCTTATAGATACCAACACAATGTATAATCTATGCTTCGAAGCAACGGAGCTCAGCGCCGGCTCTCACATGTAAAAGTGTTTATGTTTATTCATCACGACTGATGCGAGCACCTGCCTTCGCTTCGACGTTAGCCTCTTGAAATTTATCAATTTCTCTACCACCACCGACCACAAACAAGTGCTGAAAGCCTCAACCTTTATCACTGACATAATTGCAGTATACCACTTCCACGACTTAGGGCCCTGCCCTCTTTCTGCAGCTGCATGTGGCTTGCATGACTGTCCACTTGAAGAAAGATCAGCGCTTGGCTTGCAGCGACGAGACAACCAATGCAGGTCAAGGTGGTGGTGCAATCTGCTCCTCAGATAACCGACTCCGGCTGGAAGCGCCACCTATCTTGTGCTCTCCCGGTGTCTGTGGGACTTCAAGCCTCTTGCTCTATTCACATCAAATCAGCGTCTGTCTATAGTCGAGACATTGATGCCCAACTGGACGACTGCCGCGACAGCTGAAAGCGCAATCCCACTACTGAGCATTTCTTACGAACATCACATCGCTACAATGGACCCCGAAGGACTCGTCGAGAAAGCCGGCGTCTCGTCCGCTGTGGTCGATTCTTCTGGGTTCACCAGCTCGTCTCCGAACCCATACGGCTCTCAAGCTACGAACGCATACGAAGATGAAGCATTGGCCGCCAACCAAGGTCGCTTGAGACGTCTATTCAGCTTCGTGCAGCTCCTTGCGTTCGCACTGACATTCATGTCAAGCTGGGAAGTGATTGCTATGTGAGAAATTCTTTGCCTTGGGTTGCTCTCGCCCTTGTGACTAATTGTCCTGGACAGGAACATGGGCGCCTCTCTCTACAACGGAGGACCACAAGCCTTAGTCTGGGGCTGCCTGCTCGTCGTAATAGGCTCGTTGTCACAAGCACTATCCATGGCGGAGCTAGGTTCTATCCTACCCATCGCAGGCGCACAGTATCACTGGACCGACATGCTCGCCCCAGAAAGCTCGCGGAGAGCCATCACCTGGTTTCAAGGATGGGTCACTTGGTTCGCGTGGGTGTCTGCTCTCGGTGGCAGTAGTTCCAGTCTGGCGTTCAGCTTGCAAGGCGTGATAGCTGAGAATCTCCCGGGCTACGCTGAATCTCAGAAGAGTTGGCATCTGGCGCCTATCATGATAGCGATTCTTGTGACGACTGGTCTTATCAATTCGTACGCTTTTAGCATCGTCCCTTGGCTTGAGCTGGCTTCTGGTGTGGCTCATTGTCTCTTGTTCATTGTATTCGTCGGAGTCTTCGCTGGTCTTGGGACGGGGAACAGCGCCGAGTTCGTCTTCACCGATAGCACCAGCTATTCTGGCTGGGGCAAGTTCGTCGCCTTCAATATCGGCATGCTGGTTCCTGCTTGGGGCTTCATCGGCTTCGACGGAGTGAATCACATGTCTGAAGAAGTCCGAAGAGCTCGGCACGCGGTACCCCGTGCCATGGTCTATACCGTTTTGATCAACGGCATGCTTGCCCTCATTATGGCTCTCGTCATCATGTTCCAAATGGGAGACGTAACGCCCTACTTAGAGTCCGGATACCCAATCATCCCAATCTTCATGGCCATCGCCGGCACCAATGCCGCCAACGCGCTCGTCTCTGGGCTGCTCATCATCACATACTGTGTCGTAGCAGCCTCGCTGGCTTCCGTTGGGCGCATCACCTGGGCTTGGGCGCGAGACGGGGCTTTGCCAAAGTACTTCGCACGAGTGGATCCCAAGTACAGAGTGCCCGTTCGAGCTTTATGGCTTCCGATCTTGATCGTATCACTACTGTCATTGCTGAACATCGGCTCTACCGCTGCAACAGCATTTTCGGCCTTCACTTCCCTCTCGTCACTGGGTCTTTACACTTCCTATATCATCGCCATCGCATGCCTGCTCAATGCTCGCCTCACAGGAACTCTAGGCGAGACGTCCGCATCACGAGTTCAGTACGGAGAATGGCGTCTTCCCAAACGCCTAGCAGTGCCGATCAATGTATACGCTCTGATTTGGACGATTTACATCACCATCTACTTGCCCTTTCCCACGACGTACGAGGTCGACGGCTCAAATATGAACTACGCGCTTCCCATCTATGCTTTTGTGCTTCTCTGCGCGACGATCGGCTGGTTCGCTTGGGGACGCAAGCACTGGCCTGGTTTGAATGCTAGTGTGATTGTCTTGGTTCGGAAAGAGAGTTGAAGTTGATCGCATGGATATCTTTAACCTCCCGTACACTACTCCTTGACAGCCCGTAGAGTATACGACAAAGGCAATCGATCCCTCCCCGTCTCCAACGCCCACTCTCCTACACTCACATGTCAGCAAACAAACCCCCATAAAAGTCCACCCGGATAATAACAACATGAACTCACCGTCCCCAACACAAACCATCTGCCCCGGCAGCGCATTCCACGGCACACTCCGATGCTCCTCCAACATCACCACCCTCATCCCCACCCCCAGCAAAGCACCCACAGTCTCCCCCAACCCATGATTCCACTCCACCGTCTTCCTCGCCTCAAACTTCTTCCCCTCCATCTCCAACCGCACATACGTCGAAGGCTCCTCACTCACAATAGCCTCCTTAGTCTCAAAGTAAGGATACTCCACCACCAACCTATCCACATCCGTATCCCCTATAGCAAAAAGCACCGGGTGTCCTTCGCGGATGAATAACTCCCCGCCGGGCTTTAGTAGTGCTGCAACGGTCTCCGCCCATCGCTTAATGGAAGGTAACCAGCCCAACGACCCAATCCCCGTGAAAACCACATCCCACTCCCCCTCACCCAACAACCCCGGCGCAGAATACACATCCCCTTCCACAAACGTCAATTTCTCGCCGCCGCTGCCGGCAGTAGCAGAAGCTAGTTTTCGCGCTTCAAGGAGACTGGCCGGGCTGAGATCCAGGCCTGCGACGTGCGAGGCTCCGAGGCGCGCGAGAGAGAGGGTATCTGTGCCGATGTGGCATTGGAGGTGGACGACTTTTTTGTGGGTGAGAGAGGGGAGGCGGGGAGTGTCGAATTTCACGACGTGGGAGAGGAGAGACGGGGTGGAGATGAGGTTGGCGACGTGGTAGTCGGGGGATGTGGCGTGCTGTTTGCGAATTTGCGTAAGCAGGTTATGTTTTCAAGTGAGGGAAGGCCGACTCCATGATAATTGGTCAACCACATCGGACGCCGAATTTGTCGCGGAAAGTAAGTAAGGGCCAGGTAGGTAGGTAGGTAGGTAGGTAGGTAGAGACCACGACTTACATGAGGAGCCCGCTCGTCCCAACGCGCGCGATTGATGGCAAGGTAGTCGATATCGACGCCGTTGGACTGGGCCAACTGTTGTTGTTGTTGCTGTTGTTGTGACATTTCCTTCTTATCCTTTTCTTCCTGACTTTTTGCTTTCCTTGATAGTTCCCAGAACGTGAAAATGGCGTGGAGCACACGAGACTATCGACGACTTCTTTGACGCACTACGACTGTCTTCTTATATAGTCATAGTCCCGGTGGCGGCGGTATAAAAGATGTTCCCAGGACAGGCGACCGGAAACCCAATACCGACACCGCCACGGGCTTTCCGTCTCCGCGCTTCTCAGAAGCTCAATGCATGTGGAGTCGAGAGTCAAATTGAGGTACTGTTCCATTTCATCGTGTCAAAACACACAAACACGGGCTTTGAGGATGCTGGTCCACAGACGGGAGTTGGCAAGAGCTGGCGAGATCGTCTGACGGTTGCCGTGGGTCATCAAAGCATGCAGTTTAGGTCTGTGATACAGACCTGTTGAAAATTCGCCTGTGTTATTCATTCGAGTTGGAATTAATGGTTTTCCCTATATAAACACGGTATGTAATAGCAAAAATGATTCCCAGTTTCTCGAGTGTGCTCCAGGCAAAGGTCGTAAAATATGGTGTTATTAAACCACTAAAACTCAAGATATACGAAAAAGAGATGAGAAGATTCGAGGGTGAAATGGAAAAACCCTGACCACGAAAACCGCAAAAGGCCGTCCCTCAAAATGATAAAGTCGATATGTCCAGACTATGCTTTCCTAGCTCTTGTGATATGTTCTTCCTTTCTTCCATTCTGCACAAGCGAGAAAATGTGTTCCCGCTGAGTCCTGGGTTCTCTCTTCGCTCGACTCCGTAAGTACAGATAGTGTGTGTTAATTATTCGTAAGACGCTCGAAGTGCAGCAAACCCGGTCGCTCGGGAGTTATTCATCCGTAAGCAGAGCCGGTTTCAAAGAGAAAATCGCAATCATGACAGAGTTCATGGAAACCCGCCTAAAAGTTGCTTGCGGTGTTGACCGCGCCGTTGGGGTTGCGGTAGGTATCCGTGGACAGAGTCGGCGCGTGGCTAGAAGCAGAGATTTGCTTCTCACGGCCAAGGCTGTCGCGTGGCGAGCCGGCAGTTCCCATTCCATAGTCGTCCACAGCCGCCTCTCGCGCGCGCTTCTTCTTTCCCCACAACCTCCAGGCGACGATTGCAAGGCCGCCGATGAGGATTGCGCCGCCGATACCACCGACCACGCCGCCGACGACGGCCTTGGTCTTTGGCGACATGCTGCTGCCACCGCCGCCGGAGCCGCCCTTGGCTAGAGTAGGATCGATGGTTGCTGTTGCGACTTCGGTGGAAGAGACGACGCGCGAGCTGGTGAGGACGGCGGATTTGACGGTGCCATCTTCGGTGAAGTATGAGGTTGTGGTGAAGGGTTCGGTGGATTCGCGGACGATGTTTGAGGTGATGGTGGTTTTGGAGGAGAAGGTCGAGGGATCGATGGTGCTGCTGCCGATGACGACTAGGGGGTCATCATCGTCGGTCACGGTTTCGACGGCAGCGGTGCCAGTGCGAGTTGCTGAGCGAGATGCTGATGTGACAGGGACGGATGATGTGATTGTGCTTCCCCTGCTGTCGGTTGTGGTTACAGCGGTCTGCGACGTGGGAGTGCTGGATGGCGATGCTGATGTGCCAGTCCCTGTTTCGGAGGTGTCACCGGAAGTTGTGGGTTCGGTTGTTGGTTCTGAGGTGGGATCTGAGGTTGGATCAGATGTAGGGGTAGTCTCGTCGCTTGTTGTCGGGGTGGTCGTCGGGTCGACTATTGGTGTTGTTGTGTCGGGCTGGGATGTGGTTGGTGTGGTTGGGTCGGCGCTGGAGGTCGTCTGTGATGTCGTAGTCTCGCTGGTGGTGGTATCAGGAGTGGATGTGGGCGTGGTGGAGATGCTGGTGCTGGTGGTGACTCCAGTGCCGACGACCTGTCGCTTGGGCATGACGCCTTGGGGAATCTCGTGAGCGGCGATGTGTGCGAAGCCAGCTAGGGCAGAGAAGAGGACAGGCGTGGGTCGCATGGCGGCGAATATATGATGGTATGGGCGACTACGGCAGTTGGTTCGCTTCGAAGTCCACCGAAACGCGCTCGCAATTTCCCGCTCTTGGGAGTGCTGTTCGAGCCTCCTTCCCAAAGCAGTAAAGCGAGAGTAGTACGGCGAAGTGGTGTGTCAGCGAGTGAGAGGGTGCGAGTCGAAGGCGAGTGCAAGTGAGCAAGTAAGCGAGTGTATGGTGGCGATGGCGTGGAAGACAAGCGAGGGTATGTAGTATGTACTAGCACGTAGACTTGGTATAGATGTATAGGTAATGACGAGAAATCAATCACAGCACGCGAAGAAACAACAGAAGGGAAGGGCAAGCAAAGCAAAGCAGTGACTACTGAGTGACACTGCTGAGTGGGAGCTTGCGCATGCATTCGTAACGGCGTGCTGCTGCGTGCACTATTCCTGGTGTCTGGCCTGCTGCAGCCCATCGGTCCAAGCTTCGCTAATCAATATTAACCACCAAGCCGCCGCGTCCGCCGCCACCCAAAACCGAAAGGCCTGCACTACCACCTCGCCTGTCGTCTGGACACCAATACGCAACTCCTGCAGAAGCTGGGACATGATAATCCTCGACTGTGCTCGTATAGCTGTGCATTTCAACAAGCACGCGCTTTCCATACATCCCATCCCATCTGCCTCCCCCATAAACGTACCCCAACGGCCAACAGGTACTCATGTACTCACGTGCTCACCCCAGAATCTAGATACAATTGACAAGTGACAAGTGACAACCGCCAGCGCCAGACTTTCAATAGCTCCAGCGCGGCAGGAAGGGGACAATCCTCCGACATCTTCCCAACTCTGGCTCCAGGGCTATGCCTGTCCCGCAGGGCTCAAGGGCCACGGGAAGAAGCGTAAACCAAGAAATGTGACAGGCCTCCGGGCTTTGGCTCCCTTGGCTTTCCATGTGACGCAGATCGCGCGGTGGGCGGCGACGACATCATTGTTTAATATATCGTCGAGGACATGATGTACTCAGTCTATGTCATGTTTCATTCATGTTGCGGGAAGAACTCGGCAGATATATGTACTCTCATACTCGATAGGCAAAACGACCTTCGACCTCCCTCGCCTCCGTAAGCGATGTGCCTGCCCTCAGCCGCTTCCGCTTCCGAAAAGTATGGTGCGACGTTCTATTCTCATCAGTCAGCGAAACGCGTTTGGGCGGGTGCATGTGCGCGCGCGCGCGACAGCCGCGAGAGATTAAGGTAGACCTGGACGAGCCGCATCCTTGAGCCCAGCCCTGACGAACAGTTGCAGGTGCGCGTGTTTCGAGTGCAGTGCAGCTCGAAGGGTCTCTTTGAGATTTGAAGGTGCTATACTCTCTTGTTCTGAGTGAGTGTTCTCGGTGTACTACGAACTACGTAAGGGGCTACGGGGGACACAAAATACCGATCTGCAACGACACAAAAACGCACAAGCAACATCGAGGACGGTGAGAGCGAACGACATGATTCATGTTCCCTGATTATCACGTGTTACTCTAACCCTAGCCATACATGCAACACTTTCATGTTGCCCTTGAACACTCGCTAGTCAATACTTAAGTCTAAGATGCCTATGAGCGATGAACATGAACGAAAGTATGATCGAAAATAAAACTTAATCGGTAGCCAGAAGCGAATATGTTCAAGAATCGTCTCTACAATTGAAAGACACAATCATTACGCCAGGAAAGAATCCTTCTTTCCTGCTTGCTTTACTCACCACCAAAAAAGGCAGGCAAACGAAAGCCAATAGAGAGACCCGAGAAAGGAACATAAAGTCCTTCACCTTCTCTTCTTCCCATCTCCGGACAATACGAAAACAATACGAAAGGTAAAAACAACCCAAGCGCCTTCCATCCTCCAGTCATAATTCATCATCAAGTCAACCCTCAGCCGCGAGACTTAAGTCATCATACTACGCCTCCTGCTCGCAGCCGAAGTCGCTGACGTCGTTCTACCAGCAGGTCTGCTGCGCTCAGAGTCACTTGCTGTCCTCAGCGTGTCTTTCGGGATGGAAGAGTGCCTGCGGTGGGATCTTGGTGCCGGCGCTGCAGGCTTGGAAGTTGAGTCTGTGCTGGTTGTTGATGCTGGTGAGGAGGAGGACGAATCTTTGAAGTCGTAGAGGTCGAGCTCTTTGAGCTTCTTGGCGGCGTCGTCGAGCTCTGCGCCGGCGGTGTCGGGGAGGGAGGGTTTGTCTTGGGCTAACGATGGGCGGGTGCGTTGTCGTGAGGGCTGTGCGGGTGCCGGTACGTTGACTTTGGAATCTGACGTTGAGTCCTCAGTGCTTGCTGACCTGGTAATCGCATCCATGCTGCTTGCTGCGTTGCCCTTCATCTCTAGCGGACTTGCTGCACGACTCCTTGCAGCAGACAGTGCAGCCTCATCGACTACAGGCAAGCTCTTCCACGCATCTTCATCCTGAGGCTCATCCTTGACGACCACCTTGCTCCGGGCTTTCTTCTCGGCCGACACGCTCATAGCAAGTCGGTGATGCTGAAGGCCCGTGACGGCGTCCATCATGCCTTTTTCCTGTCGCCTCATCTTGGCTCCCAGACTGGGTTCGGCGTAGTTGACAGCAGAACGTGCTCGTCGTGAAGGTCTAGCGGCTTCCATGGAAGGATTGCTGAGTTTCATCGGTGGAGGAGTAGCAGCCCTTTCGTTCGAAACGGTAGAGGGCTCAGGTGTTGGAGAGAAGATGTCGGCCGGCGCTGGGGTATAAAGTGCTGGTTCAGCGGGTAGCTCGATCGTGTCGACACTGACTACTGGTTCGGACTCTGGAGGCGGAACGACCGACAATCTCGATCTTCTTGAACTTGTGCGGTCCTTAGCAGCACCAAATTTGGGTTGCGCAGGCTTCTTCAAGTCCTCGTTGGCGGGCTTATCAAGGCCGGCAGCTGCCTTCCTGGGAGACATGTTGACGCTCTTGTCGCCCAAGACCTTGCGTGCCGATGTTGGTACAGGCGCAGAGATCTCGACGGTCTCTGGTACCGGCTCCACCTGTGCTGGAATCTCTTCTGCAGCCTTTGTCGATTCTGCAGAGGTCTTGCGGTTGAATGTGAAGTCTGTCTTGCTGGGTGTCTTCGTAGGTTTGTCCAGATCGCGGTCAGCCAACTTTCGTTTCGCACCGGTCCGGAGTGAAGGTGCTGTTGCTTCTGGATCAGAACTTGTCGGAGATGGAGGAGGCAGTATCGAGTGTCGTCGTAGCTCGAGCTTCGGCTGAGTGTCTCTTCGCTTTCGTCTGGTTTCCAGGTTGATGGATAAGCTGGCAGGTAGATCCTCTTCCTGTGGTCTGGCTTCGGGCTCTACGTCTGCTGCTGTTTCCATCTTTGCATCTTGAGGTTCCGCAGCAGTTTGAGCGTCGAACTTGATAGGATCCTGACACTCGAATCGCGCCACAGGTGGAGGTCCCAGATCAGGGCTCCCATTGCTGCTTCCATCGCTCAGTCGAATAGCCTTGATCTCCGCAGCTTCCAGTGTCCGTCTCGGGTGCATCTTGTTCTCGTCAATCGTAGGCATCTGGCAATCCCTCATGAGCTCCGCCAAAGACTGCCTCTCGCGGAACTCCATCTGTGACAGCACGCTCATCCTCCTCTCTTCCCGCTCCGCAGTTTCGTCAGCCTTCTCTTCCTTGGGCTCCTCAATTCCCTCGACGATCCCACTCAGCTCCCTGAGCTTCGCCATCAGCTCCTCTTTGAACCCGCGCACGCCTTCCTTGTTGCTCTGCCGCCGCGCATCGTGCTCCGCATTCCTCGCGCGCAGCAATTCCTCTCTCAACTCCAAGTTCGTCTGCAGCAGTCGGCTGACCTCGATTTCCAGACCACGGATGCGCAGCGACTGCGATGAGTTGTTCTTGGCGAGTTCGCGGTTCTGTCTGATGAAGCGGCGTTTGACTTCGTCGAAGTTAGCGGAGAGGTTCTGCCTAGCGAGCGGTGGAGGGCGCGATTTGGTGCGCATTGTTTTGGGATGGTGATGCGCATAACGAATCGCGAATACTCATGTCGCTTGGGATTTTGGGGTTACTTACGGGCATCTACGCTTTCGACTCCTCCTACTCCTGCTGCCGCAGCCAACACTGTCGCAGACACAGCAGGAGCGGCAGGCGGTTCGTTCAGTCGCGCCATTCGGCGTCGCGCATCCAGGAAAAAAAGCGGCGTATGATGATGTAGTGTGTGTGCGTGCGATGATGATAGCGATGTATGCGTGCTGCTGCTGCTGCTGAAAGAATCCAGAAAATGCTTTCAAAGCTGTTGCTTTTTTGTCGGGATAAGTGTGTTTAGCGATGGGCGCGGCCCTGTTTCCTGCTGCTGCTTCCTTAGTTAGGCGTCGGCGTTGTTCGACTCGCAAAGGTTGCTGCTGCTGGGCTGTTCGTGTTAGCGTAAACATCGCTCTTGCCTGCGCTAGCAACACCCGAATATTACCCGCGCTGCATAACAAGTTCACACCTTTATCACGGCACGGCACTAAACACAGCTCCACAACGGAAACGCGGGTCGCGTGCCCCGCCTAGGATTAGGATTCGAGGTTCACATCCTGTCTTCAAAGCATAAGGTAGCAATCTCCAAAACAACACTCGTCGCATGTGACAACTCCAATAACAAATCCTACAAACAACATCATGTCTTTCGCCCCCCGAACAACCACCATCCGCCCCTCCTCCGGCCTCAACCTAGGCGGCTCGCAAAACTCGCAATCCTCGGCCCTACAAGCGCGCATCCATGAGAAGAAAAGCGAACTGGAATCTCTACGCCAATTGCGCGACTTGAGCGCGGGTCTAGCGGGACAGATGCAGCAGCTGGAAGAGAAACTGGCGACGCTGAGCGATGGGACGGAAGCGGTTGCTGCTGTGATGGCGAATTGGGGGAGTGTGTTGAGGGCGGTTAGTATGGCGAGTGGTGAGTTTACCTTCTCTGAGATTGGGTCCTGGATGATGTGAGGGTATAAGAGGCTAACTGTCTGTTGCAGCTGGGATTCCGAAGCCGAAAGAAGAGGATGGTGGTGAGGTGGAGGCTGAGGCGCGGCAGCTGCCGAATACGCTGGTTAGGATTCCTATTCACCAGGCGGAGGCAGCGCAGAGGGAGCAAGAGAGAGAAGCTGCTGCGGGTACTGGTTGAAGGGTTGCACCGATGTGGGAGATCCGAAACAAAATCGCATGAGGGCTCATGGAAGGGCTTCCGAGCCACACCGCAACTAGTCGGGAAAACAGAACGACATGATGCTCGAGGCGTGTGCCATGGCTGTCATGGTCCAGAGGCTAAACAAGGACAGGAGAACGCGCGAGGGTCGGGGGAGATGGAAGAACGGTGCAGAGAAGCCACCAGCCATCTTAATGCCGGAGGCTGGGACTCACAGACCCAGGCGCCTGACCGAGAAAATTGAGATGGGAGCTTGTTGGAGATCAGAGAAGCAAGTAGCACAAAACGGGCGTCGTCGCAGCCCGCCACAGTGTTGAAGATCATGAGCGACGCACCTGAACCCCAACACCAAGGCCTACGAGTCTAGGCTCAAGTCGCTCACAAATGATCCGCTCAAGGCGAGGTCGAAGTACTGCCTGCTGGCCGAGTGAGTGCTGTTCTCAATCAAGCTGTGGATCTATCCGTTCTCTACACCTCAACATCGAAAACAACATATAGCGATCTCCGAGGCGTAACGGCACATATTAAGGCAGTTCTGTTAGATATATGAACAGACTTGCGTATACATATGCTTGGAAATTCATGTTGGGACCTAGCAACTAATCTGGTGAAGAATAGAAGTGGAATTCGCTTCTACTTTGTATCATGCTGCTAAGGAATTTCGTGCAGCACCTGATTGTAACCCACAGCAGCCTGTTCTACACTCATGCTCCCTCCACTCGTATGGCCGACTATCAAATGCAGCGTGAATAGCGCTTCTCGCCCACTGTGGTGGTGAATGCAACTTTCTGGCTTGCAGTTCCACTTCCACTTGTGACGCCCCTGCGTCTCTGCACGCTACCCGCGACTTGCTCTACCAACGACCACAGGCCGGGCGAGTTTCCACCCATTGCTGCTTCTCGAAGCTGTATTGATGGCCGTCTTTCGTCTGTCGGGGCATTGGCCCAAGATTTTTTTGTCGTAAATTCGGGTAGCAGTGTCGCGACAGGCAATCATGCCATCCCTTGCGCGGCATGAAAGGCAGTCGTTCTTAAGCGTAGGCGTAACAATGTTCTCAGTTTCCATCCGATAACCTCTCATCCCTCTTTCTTTCCCTTGTACTTCGGTTGCCTCTCATAAGCATTCGGACTCGGCTTCCTCTCCTTCCCCTTGCCCTTCCCACTGCAATCCCCCTCCCCATCCCCATGCCCGTGCCCATCATGCTTCCCCTTCCGCCCTCTTCCCCCAGCCTTCCTCGCCCTGCTCAAATCCGGCTCACTGTCACTATCGCTATCGCTCGACGAGCTAGAAGAATCCGAGTCGGACTCGCCGGGCTCGTGCGGCTTGTGGTAGATGCAGCAGACTTTGCTGCTCTTCTTGCCCATGCCCTCGTTGTCGACGACGTCTTCGGCCCAGCGGATGCCTCGTCGTTCTGAGGCTTCTGCTGCGCGGAGGCGGAGGGTGCCGCTGGGGGTGCTGGGGCCGGCGTTGGTTTGGAGGATTGTTTGGCTGCCGTGGGTGGCTGTGGGTGTTGCGGTTCCGGAGCCCCGTAGGTGGGTTTGTTGGTGGGGCGGCATTGTTGTGTGTGTGCCAGTGATGTTGGTGAATTGTGGGATTTCACGGGCGCGTTTTTGTTGCAATGTTTGGTGGTGGCGGTCCCTTTGATGGGGTTTGTTCTGGAAGAAAGGGAACTAAGGTGTTGGAAAGGGCTAGAAGAGACGGAAAGCCAAAGTCGAGTTGAGTGAATGAATAATAATGCGGGGCAAAGACCCACCTAGCAGATTGACGGTGTGTCGCGAACTCTCAACTGACTAATTTACTGGCAGGAGCGATTGCAGGTGTTGTAGCTTGAATAATCACGGGATGTAAGTGAATGTCAGTGAATACACAACGTATAAATGTAGCTTATCTTATCATGAATGCCCCTTCTTCACGGCTTGTTTCAGGCGTAAATGACGTCCTGGTTGGGTGGGCAGTTCATCAGTCACCCACCATCCAACGCAACGCTCAGGTCCGTCCGAAGCGCGGCCTCAAGCCCCGCGCCACTACGCAGCAGGTGCCTTTACTTACCGCTGAAAACACTTTCACACCACTCCATATCTGCACAACTGCACAACTCCTCACCACGAAACACCTCCCTCCACACTCTCCTTCACTCCCTACACACCCTCACCACCACCACCACCACCACCACCACCGCCACCGCCCAAGTGCACTCTCCCGCCCCGCCGCTGCATGCTACACGACTAGCCTCCATCACCGCTCGCATCTGCACGCGTCAAGCGCTACTTAATCCTCCAGTCGCACCCTCGCGCTGTTCACGCCTGTCTGGCCGCCTCACAAACACCCGCCACTCACCCACCCCAACTACACTCCAACATGTCTATGAGCATCGAGGAGCTCGACGCCACCGTGCGTGCCTTCTACGAGGGCCGTGGTGAGCAGCAAAAGACTGCCCAGGCCACCCTCAACCAGTTCAAAGAGAACCCCGACGCGTGGCTGCTCGTCGACAAGATCCTGCAAGACGCACAATACCCTTCGACAAAGTTCTTGGGCCTTCAAATCCTCGACAATGTGATCATGACAAGATGGAAGGTCCTGCCCCGCGAACAGTGCCAGGGCATCCGGAACTTCGTCGTCAACTTCATCATCGAGCTGAGCAGCACCGAGGAGAACCTGAAGAAGGAGAGGACGCTACTCAACAAGCTCAACTTGGTGCTCGTCAGCATCTTGAAGCAGGAGTGGCCGCACAACTGGCCCACATTCATCAACGAGATCATTTCCAGCTGCAGAAGCAGTCTGCCCATCTGCGAGAACAACATGGCCATCTTGCGCCTGCTGTCGGAAGAGGTCTTCGACTTCTCTGCCGAGCAGATGACCTCCACCAAGACACGACAGCTCAAGCAGAGCATGTGTGACGAGTTCACCAGCATCTACAACCTCTGCTCTGAGATTCTGCGCACCGCCGACCTGCCCAGTCTGATCAAGGCCACCCTCGAGACCCTGCTGCGCTTCCTCAACTGGATCCCTCTGGGCTACATCTTCGAGACGCCGCCCAGTGGCCAATCACTCATCGAGATTTTGCGCAGCCGCTTCCTGGAGACTCCCGAGTTCAGAAATATCACTCTCAAATGTTTGACGGAGATCGGCAGCTTGCAGACGGAGCACAACTGGGACGAGAAGCTTGTACAAATGTTTACAGAGACTTTGACCACCATCTCAAACATCATCCCTCTTTCTCTCGACCTCAAGTCCACCTACGCATCATCAAACAGCAAGGATCAGGAGTTTGTGCAGAACCTGGCCCTCTTCCTCTGCAACTTCTTCAGCAACCACCTTCCAGTCATCGAGGCTCTGCCCAACCGTGACTTCCTCCTTCACGGTCACTTCTACCTCATCCGCATCAGCCAGATCGAGGATCGCGAGATCTTCAAGATCTGCCTGGAGTACTGGACGAAACTGGTTTGCGAGCTGTACGACGAGATGCAGCAGCTGCCTATCACTGACCTAAACCCCCTGGTCAGCATGGGTGTGAGCGGACTGGCCAACGGCGGTGCCCCGAACCCGACTACTATGGCCAACTACCCTCTCAGGAAACACAAGTACACCGATGTGCTTTCTAACCTGAGACAGGTCATGATTGAGAAGATGGTCCGTCCCGAGGAAGTCCTGATTGTTGAGAACGACGAGGGCGAGATCGTAAGAGAATTCGTGAAAGAGTCGGACACCATCCAGCTGTACAAGACGACCAGAGAGTGCCTCGTCTTCCTGACACATCTCGACGTCGTCGACACCGAACAAATCATGTCTGAGAAGCTGGCGAGACAAGTCGACGGCACAGAGTGGAGCTGGGCGAACTGCAACACTCTCTGCTGGGCTATTGGCTCGATCTCCGGTGCCATGAACGAGGAAACTGAGAAGCGCTTCCTGGTCACTGTCATCAAGGATCTGCTCGGCTTGACTGAGATGAAGCGCGGCAAGGACAACAAGGCTGTGGTTGCCTCCAACATCATGTACATTGTTGGTCAATACCCTCGTTTCCTCAAGGCCCACTGGAAGTTCCTCAAGACGGTCGTCAACAAGCTCTTTGAGTTCATGCACGAGACCCACGAAGGTGTCCAGGACATGGCTTGCGATACTTTCATCAAGATTGCCAACAAGTGCAAGCGTCACTTTGTTATCACCCAGCCAGGCGAGTCCGAAGCTTTCATTGACGAGATTGTTCGCACTATGCGTAAGATCACTTGCGACCTGTCTCCTCAGCAGATCCACACATTCTACGAGGCATGCGGTTACATGATCAGCGCTCAGGGCCACAAGAACTCACAAGAGCGTCTCATCGGCGAGCTTATGTCTCTTCCCAACCAGGCTTGGGATCAAATCATCGCTGCTGCCCGTCAGGACCCGAACATTCTCCAGGATGGCGAGACTATCAAGATTATCGGCAACATCATGAAGACAAACGTCGCGGCATGCAGCTCCATTGGCAGCTACTTCTACCCCCAGATTGGACGTATCTACGTTGACATGCTTACCATGTACCGCGCCGCGTCGTCTCTGATTGACGAGGCTGTGCAGAGAGATGGCAACATTGCCACCAAGATGCCCAAGGTCAGAGGTCTGAGGACCATCAAGAAGGAGATTCTCAAGCTCATCACAACCTACGTCGAGAAGGCCGACGACCAGGAGATGATCCACCAAACTGTTGTGCCGCCTCTTCTTGAGGCCGTCTTGCTTGACTACAAGAGGAACGTGCCCGATGCTCGCGAGGCAGAGGTGCTTGCTGTCATCACCGTGTTGATCAACAAGCTTCAGGTACGTTGGACTCCTCACACAACTAGATATATGACGGTGGGCAATATGGCGCCCATCAAGAGAACACTAGCTGACAAAATACCACAGGGCATGATGACCGAGCAGGTACCCCCGATTCTCGATGCCATCTTCGAATGTACTCTGGACATGATCAACAAGGACTTCTCCGAGTACCCCGAGCACCGTGTGGAGTTCTTCAAGCTTCTCAGACAGATCAACCAGCGCTGCTTCCCTGCACTGCTCACTCTCGACCAGGCCCACTTCAAGCTCGTCATCGACAGCTGTATGTGGGCGTCTAAGCACGACAACCGTGCCGTTGAGGGCGAAGGTCTCAACATGTGCATTGAGCTCATCAGCAACATGGCAGAGCACACCAACCCAGAGACCTGCAACGCGTTCTTCCAGAGCTTCTACACCACGATCCTCCAGGATGTCTTCTTCGTGCTCACCGACTCTGATCACAAGGCCGGCTTCAAGTATCAGTCCATGCTGCTCGCCCGCATGTTCTGGCTGGTCGGCACTGGCAAGATCCAGGGCCCCATCTACACTGAAGATGCCGGCACTCCAGGCATGTCGAACAAGGACTTCCTCCAGAACTTCGTGGCCAACCTGCTCTCCAACGCCTTCCCCAACCTGGGCGCGGCCCAGATCACCGCTTTCATCACCAACCTCTTCGAAAGCACCGAGGACCTCCCCAAGTTCAAGCTCATTCTCCGCGACTTCCTCGTCTCGCTCAAGGAGTTCGCTGGCGACAACGCCGAGCTGTTCACCGAGGATCGCGAGCAGGCTGCTAAGGACGCCAAGGACCAAGAGCGCTCTCGTGCCATGAAGGTCGGTGGTTTGCTCAAGCCTAGCGAGCTTGATGACGACGAGCTATGACTTGATAGTGAAGTCAAGCTGAGCAAAGGCGCCGGTCAGAGTCAGGGCGATGGCTGGGTCAATTGGGAAGCAGAGGCGCTTGGAATATGAAAAAACGGCGTGAAGAGCTCTAGACTTGTTTTCACCTCGATCGCGTGGACCAGGTCTACGGGCCTGCTCTTGTTACTGGTTCGATTGTTTCCACTACTTTCTCCAGCGCATGATGGCAACGAGGCGCATTGCGAAGATATCCTAGCCAAAGGTGGCGGCGGCGGTTTATTTCGGTCCGTTGGGTTTGCCCGGATGAAACGTGAGCAACCGAGTGGTAAGTGGGCTGCTTCCAATGTGGTCGTAACGTCTACCTTGTGGCCAGCCCACCCCTTGCGTACTCTCGACGTTCGTGGAGGGCATGCGGGTCTTAGATATGATGTCTTTAGATGATACTATTGAGCCAAAAAGCCAAAAAGAATGATGTCATATTACGATTATCTTGAGGTGTCCTGAGTTGCCAGTCTGATTGTTTCAATACGTGCCGTGTACATGTAGTCCTCTGAGACCTCCGGGTGATGGGAACTGGTGTATCTTAACGCACCCGCTACTGTTTCAGAAGAACCGTCTTGTGTACACTTGGTAGGAGTCGGATATCGTCACAGAAAGTGGAGAGGTGAAATAAAGTGTTGGCGATAGTAGATTGTCAAGAGCTGAGATGTCGATGTTTCGATCTGCTGACACTTCTTCCACCGCGCCAACTTTTCTCACGCAGCTGTTCGCTTTCCACTTCTGTCTAATTCTACCGTTGGTGCGATGCGACCGAAGATCCTCAACGTGGGCTTTGATACGGATATCAGCTCGCAGTCTGCTGTCGATTCCAAGCAGTGGAGTCTTCCTTCTTTAGAGGTGCTGGATCGCCAAGCCCGAATCGACCTGAATGTGCTGTCCTGTAATGCTCGTGTTCTGTGCCAGCGAGACGAACATATTCGCGCAGTCCTGGAGATCCGTCTGAACGGTAGCGGGCAGAAAGTCAGCAAATATTTTCTCGATCAAACCCGCGAAAAGAACGCTTTGGAAGTCCAAACACAACGTGACAAGGAAATAACGAGATGAAAGAAAACACTCACCTCCCTCCCCAAAACCGCCGCCTCCTTCAGCGCCCCAATCCTCTCCTCCCCATACTCCAGCCCCCACTCCGTCAACAACAACCCCGGCAGCACCGCATTACACCTCACCTTCTTCCCCTGCGTCTTCGCCACACACTTCACCAAATGCAACTGCGCCGCCTTCGTAACACTATACGCCATACTCGACCCCCCAATACTGCGCCCCGCAATCGAGCTCGTCACCAACACTACTCCGCCCTCGTCGTTAGAATTAAACACCGGCACCGCGGCGGCGGCGAGAGCTTTTACGCCGAGGACGTTAGTCCTCCAGCAGCGGTCCCATTCGTCGTCCGTGAGGGCGTCGAGGTCCGCGAAGTCGGAGAAGCGCGTCCAGCCTGCGTTGGCGATTACGATGTCCAGCCCGCCGAGGGCGGAAGTGGCGTCTTTGACTAGAGAGGTGACTTCGGAAGTAGAGCCTGCGTCGGCTTTGAGGATTGTTGCTTTCACGCCGTGCTTGGATTCGAGTTCGGAGGCCAAGGTTTGCGCGGCGGAGGCGTTGTTGGCGTAGTTGATGGCGATGTTGCTGCCTTCTGCGGCGAAGCCGCGGGCGATTTCGGCGCCGAGACCTCTGGAGGGGGAGGGTTAATGGAAGTTCTTCGTTGGATACTGTTTGGCTTAGATCTTTCGAGTGTTGAGATATTTGTGAGATTGTTCGGGGTTGTTGTTGGTCTTGTCGTGACCATTGGAACGACCCGCTTCAAGACATGGCGAAAAAGCTTACCTCGACCCGCCAGTGATGAGGACGTTACGTCCCTTGAGTGAGTATGGCATGCTTTGGAACTTGTCTGGCTAGATCAGATGGTTTGGATGTATTGCTTCTCGCGTATATGATGTCTCAGGTCTTCTAATCCTACGTGTGAGTAAGTGATGAGTAAAGCAAGCTCCCATGTACCCCGCGCACCGCCGAACCTCGGAAGTAGATGGCCACGCAGCATCAACAACGACATGAGAAACCATCTCCCATACTTCCAATTCCTGTTGTCTCTGCGCTCACGCTCGGCGTAGTAATAGTCTGATGTCGATGTGTCGATCAGCCGGCGTCTGACGGGCTTGCCTCCTGCCCCCAGTCCAACCTTGCTTCGTCGATAACAATCAATTACTGTAAACGCTTTCCGTCTGAGCCCTTTCCAATTCTCCCTCTCAACCCGATCAGATGGATTTAATCCCTTATACCCAATATCCATTTGCGCACATGTTCGTACTCGTCCTAAGAGAAGTCGAAGTCTCCACCCAAGTCTCCCATATCCAAGCCAGCGAAAATGTCCTCCTCTGCATTTTGCTGCTGGCCACCATCACCCATCACACCTTGACCGCTCTGTTGATTTGTCTGGCCGAAGTCGACGTTCATGTCGCCGAAGATGTCGTTCGAGTTGTCCAGCTGCATCATATCGTTCAGGTTCTGATTGGCGGTATCACCGAGATCCAGGGTTCCGTTCGCAGCGGCGTTGAAATCTGCGGTGCTGAAGTCCGTGTTGCCGTTCTGATCTAGACCGGTATCGCCAACGAGCAGTGACTCTCCGACGACTAATGGGCCGTCGCCGGTGGTGATGCCGAGGCCTTGCATCACCTGGTCCGCCATGGCTTGCTCTTCCGTGGAGGCGGGCAAGTTCACAAGCGCGACTTGCGATACGGTCGACTGTGCTTCGACCCTTCGCGCCAGGCGAACAAGCGCCTCTGCGTCTGCTGTATTCATCGTGAGCAGCTTCTGTGCATCCATTGTCGACAGTCGAATGGCATCATGTAATGTACGTCCAGTGATCTGGGGTTCGGGAATTGCTGTGTTCATCAGCGGGACGTACGTCGCTGGTTCTGGGCGGCACACCAGAGCTACGCAAATGTCCAAAGCAACAGGTCCGTTGCCAATATTGGTTTGATCCCTGAGTCCCTCGATCACCGCTTCCAGCACCCGCGTACTGGTGTGGGATGAGATTGCCCAGTGCACGAGGTGCGGTGCATACCGTGGAGGTGGATCAGAACTGCCGTTTGCCGCCCACAACGCGAGATCGCGAACAGTGTTGGTGACAGCGCGGTCCAGCAAGCCGCCGCCGCTGGCTGAGATCTCATCGAGCTTTGCTATCGTGATCTCCATGGTCCGTCGTTGGTGCAAATGTGGCTTTAGAAGCTCGATAAGCTCATTGGCCTTGTTACTCTTCTCCGGCTTACGCTTGATCAGAGTTTGCAGGGAACCTTCCAGAGGAGTGGCGACGATCCCCAGTATGCATCTGTGCATAGCTTGCATGTCTTGTGAGCTACCCGAGGGTTTGAGTAATTTCTCGAGCATTGGCAATAGGATGTCGGCATCATTGTTATCTTTCCATGAGTGCTTGACCACCCAATTGAGCCCGCCAACAAGTGAGGGTAACAAGAAAGGTTCCAGCAAGAACTCCAGCCCTCCACGTAGCGTCTCGATCGACAAGTGATTCGTTTTGCAAGCGAGTACACTCTGCTCGAAGAGCGTAGGTACCAGCATGTAAAAGGCTTGTGGTGGGCACTGCGACATGACTTCGTCTCCTATGCCTGTGGTCTCGCCGTGCTCGTCAGTGGAGTACAGCCCATCAATCCATTTGCCTAACTGCTTCTTTTGCTCTTCCGTTATGTCTTTGTAGTTCAAGTTTTGAGGAACGCAACGCAGAATCTCCATGATGAAGCTGTCGTCTTGCGTGACACCGAGATCTGCCGCCTTCAGGTCATAACGATGGATTGCGGCAAGTACGAAAAGGAAGATGCACGCAAACTCCTCGTATGGTGGCTGGAACTCGCTTGATTCTTGATCGTGTACCCAATCGTTTAGTACGTTGCAAAGTGGGAGGAATATGCTCGTTGGCTGTGTGAAGAGCATGATGATATCGATGTTCGGAAACTTCTTGGTCAGCGAATTGCAGACAGTTCTCAGCTCCGCGGTATCCCGACTGGCGCACAGGTTATTGATAGTTTCGACAATGCAGCCGGAGATGGCGCTAGCATTCCCGCTCATGAGATCCAGCTCTTGGATAACAGTATCGAGTCTACCAGTGTTATTTGAAGTCTGTGACATGAGGCTTTCTTTTGTGTACTTGGTGGTCTTGGGCATAATGACCGACTGTTCTTGGACCAGGTTCGCAATCGCGCGCTCGGAAACCAAGGAATGTAGAGCGCATGCAAATAGAAACTCCAGCTTTGTCTTCTTGAGGACATCCCGAGTTTCTGTGGCACCAGTACTCAGAGGGGCCAATGGGTCCATTGTGATGGCCATGAATGACATCTGAACACAGCTCTCAACCGCACCGGGTCCACTGTAGCCAAGTAGAGTGTTAAGAAGCAACGGGAGCTTGTGGCAGATAAAAGACCTGATGAATCGGACATGTTGAGTGGTCTCGCGGCTCAACAGAGCATTCGTCAAGACATCGAAGGATGCGACAAGGAGGTCAACAGCCGCAGTCTGGGCATCATCTTTGCTGCGTACCAGAACGTAATTCCTCATTGTCGCATCATCCGTCAGTGGTCTCGCGCAAATACATGCACTCAGCCAGACAAACAGACCAGCACGTGATGTGACCATAGGAATATCGACCACAGAGCCAAGGATTTGCTCGTCTGTCAGCTTTGGTAGACCATTTTCATCAGTCTCGAGGAACGGTCGCGAGTTTGTCAGGTTCTGGAGCTGCCCAGCGTATTGTGAGTGGATCCACTGCATAACCTGTGAATCGTACATCTGAATCTCCGACACAATCTGAGCCCTCCTGATCTTCCAAAACGGTAGGGTGTCGACTTCGCGGAACGAGGGATGTCCGAAGATCGCAATTGCAAGCAAGCCTAGAGATTCGAATGTAGAAGCAGCTGGACCATGCTCCCCTGACAAGGCTCCGGATGCGACTTGTTTGTTTACATCCGCTTCACTGGCTTTCCGCGCCTTGTTTAGCCAGCGTACCAGAACATTGATAAGACTCATGATCTGAGGCTGACTAGCTGCAAGTCGTGCTCCAGCTAGCATGGTCCTCAAAAGCGTGAACATTTGATCCTCGAAAGTAGGGTCGTCCGAGTGATTCGCTCCAGTATTGTAATCCGCTACCGCGGACAGATCCCCAAGTCGCGAAGTGCGCAACAAGGCTGAAAGAACACATGCCGGGCTCGTGCAACGGGTTCTGATGAGTGCCTCTGTATAACGAGGTATCAAGGGGTCGACGAACCATGTTGCATTTTTCGGATGTAAGTCGACGACAAGGTCGGCGATTTCCTGTAGAGATGCGCGATGTGTACGAGACAGTTCTCGCAGTGGTAGCTGGTCCCATCGTAGGCGCTTCTTCATCGCATTCTGTAAAGCATTGCGCCACGCCTGAACACCCTCAGCCGGGCCGGCATCTCCAGCGCCGTTCATGGTAGGAGAGGTGCGGGTCGTGGTCAAGACATAAGTTGTACCGCTGCTAGATACTGTGTGCTCATAAGCACGTGTGTCGTAGCCGCGAGAATCAACACGATGGTACTCTGATGAACCTACCCGTTGTCCAAAGAAAGATATGTTGGATGTTGCGTGGACGATATTAGATCGCGAATCTCACATGCAAGAGAAGTCCAGAAGACGCGCCGGCTTGCGCGCGCCAAGCACCGGCTGGCTGGCTGCAACAAGCTTCTCCCTACCGCGCCTTGCGCTTTCCACGAACTCACGAACTATTGTTGTTGTAGTTTGCTGACCACCTCACGAGATAATTAACGCCGAAGATCTTATTCCGCGTCTCTTTTATGTGGCTGGTGTTTGATTCTGGTCAGTTGATGCGTGGTTACTCTATCACGTGCGTTTCCCGGCTGCCTTGACTGCCAACAACTTGACGCTCACACGGAATGTGATGTGTCCACGAAGCCACGGGCGCACGACGATGGAACGTCCGCCAGGGCAATGTAGGTTTCATGTATGCACAAGATTGTAACGAGATATTTGTTTGTGGGGCTATCCGCAGGCTTCATATAACTACAGAAGACTTGCATACCCATCCTCGCTCTTCTCTTGCAAAGTCGTCCAATTTTCAAACCATCTCACTTGACCAGTGACATAGTCAAAAGACTCGGGTCACTGGCCACCTTCTCCTTCATGGCGATCATCTCATCAACATCCCAGGCCGCCCACACATAGTGACCGTTAAGGAAAGCAGCCTCCGGGCTAGCAAGCCACACGGCGAAGTCACCAGACAATTTCACTACAGAAAAACGACTTCGTCAGCAAAATTGAGCATCAATAATCCAGGGCACTGAAACCTCACCATCTTCCCACGTCACGCCATCGGCAGGCACATACTCCGTAGCCAACGGCGTCGCTATGCTTCCAGGATGGTAAGAGTAAAACTTGACATTACCCTCAGGCTCGTCGAACCCAAAGTTCGTGATGATCTGGTTTGCCGCCGATTTGGTGCTGCAGTACGCAGCCATTCCAGGGATGTACAGCTGCGCTGCGCAAGAAGAGACGTGGATGACGCTCTTCGGGCCCCCGGATGCAGTCGAGGGGAGGGCGAGGAACTCGCGGATCAGGTGGAAAAGGCCAATGACGTTGACGGTGTAGTCTGCAGCGAGGTTCTCGGTCTTGATGGTTTTGGTTGGGTGGATGGCGGTTCCGCCTTCGAAGCTGGATGTGTTGGTGGCGCAAGGGATGAGGACGTCGATTTCGCCGACTGATTGGATGATCTCGGTCATGCGAGGGAAGTCGGACTGAGAAGCGGCGTAGGTTTCGACTTTGGTGTTTGGGTATGCTTTCTCGAGCGATGCTTTCGCCTCGGCGAGGACTGATTCGCGGCGCTGGATGATGATGATGCGTGCGATGCCGGCTTTGGCGAAGGACTCGGAGATTGCATAGCCGATGCCAGTGGCTGAATGGAGTGTCAGTTGCGGGGGGTTCATGGCATGGTGGAGGAGAACATACCGCCAGCAGTGATGAAAAGAGTCTTTCCCTTTGCATCGAACGTGCTGTTCGATGGCGAGACGCGATCATAGGTCACGCTGTGGTAGGTTTTGATCTCGGCGGGTCTGACCTGCGGGATGTCCTTAGAGTTGAAGGCCATGTTGAAGATTTGCTTTGATTTTGTATGGTGAGTTGTTGTGCAATTGTGTGAGGTGAAGTTGGATTGCTTTTGAATTGTTCGAACACACAGTGCTGTGCCTTGAGCTATATAAGGTCTGCAGTCAACTCAATCTACCATTGCTTTTACATGCACTATGCCCTCGCATTCTCTGGTGGGCGCATATGAGAATCATCCACTCGCAATGAGGCATCAGAGCTGAAACTACCCTGCATACTGCCCTACTGCCCTACAAGGAGATAGAATAAAGGATTCGCACACGTTGACTAAGCCTCACCAATAGCAATGAGCGAAGATAGGCAGCAGCTACGTAGACCGCTATACTCGGGCGCCGAAACATAGAAGCTTACAAATCCTTCCACCTACTTTTTGTGCAAGGGGTACACTACAGTGTGTTCGCGATGTGGTCGATGTCTTGGCTCGCTGTGCCTACGTGCGACTTGCTTACGAATTGGAATCCTGCCAGTCTGCTGAAATGTGCAGGCGAGATAGAGCGGACTGCGACTTCAGAAAAGCGTCTCAAAACTTGTTGAAACGATTCTGGGTCATTCACGGCATCGATACATGTAGTGATGGACATGTACACGCAAAGGCGGCGCGTGCACATCGAATCAATTCTGGGTTAACAGGGTTAGGGCCTCCATTGAACTTCTGCGTCCAATCACGATATGTACATGTAAATGTGCATAGGTTCAATGTTCATAACTGGGAGAAGTCGCTTGCTTGTGAGAAGTTGTTAATCAGACAAACCAAGTTCGCTTTTTCATACAGCCCAGTCGTTCTCTATCGTCAACAGCCCTTCCAAGCGCAGCATCAGCCAGTCCAGCTAGCGTAAAGTACATACACCGTAACAGAAACAACCGAAATCTCTGTTCCAGCCACCTAATTCGTACAAACATACAATCATTAATCTTTCCATTGCGCGGCGGGCACATCACAGCCGCGCATCACCTCGGTCAATCCTTCCGCCCCTAACGCGCCCAAGTGCTCGTTCGGCGTGCATATCTGCGCGACGCACGCCATCTGGCGAACGAGGACGTCGTCGATGCTGTCGTGGCTGAGCGAGTGACGGGTTAAGTCTCAGGCCCATGCTCGCCCACCAGTCGTCAGGGACATCTTCGCGTGTGGCCAGTCGTCGTGCTACACGTCGCATAGTTTCAAGGTCCTGTTGGTCGTTTCCATCCTCCAAGTTAATCAGAATGTCGCTGACCTCTCGGGCACTGCGTCGGGATGGTGGAGACACAGGGTTAGCAGATGGGGGTTCTTGGGACGTCGCAGGCGGCGAATGAGGACGATATGGTGGGGAACTAGTCCGTGTCCTCGTTCGTTGAGCAGGATCGCGGAATCGGACCATGCGATGGATGGCATCGTCGCCACCAAGATTTGCGACACGCTCGCGACCTTCTTCAGTGTTCAGTGCACTGTCAATGAGTTGGAATCCTACGTCAACAGGTGTTATAAGATGATCTGCATCAGGGATATTGGAAAAGATGCGGGCGCGGCCTTCAGGTGTGGCCATCTCATGGTAGTACATTTCACGAGCGAAGGACTCGGCTTGCGCGATGTATTCCTCGTCGGTGCAATCGATATCCACAGAGGAGTCCGAGTCGTCATCGTTGTCGTCTTCGCCTCCGCGTTGTCCTGTGGATCGCCTGCCAGATACTGGTTCCCGCTCGGGCTCGGTGATCGTCGTGTCGTTGCTCGAAGCGAATGAGCTTGTGGCGGGGACAGTAGCAAAGCTGCTTTCCGCACTGACAAATGTAGTGTCTTCCGGTATAGTGGTCTCTATGATCGCCCATGTATCAGTGGGCGTAGGGCTGCGATCACGGTCACCTAGACCGTCCAAAGTAGGCGAACTGACCCGCCAGGCGTGAGCCAAGGGATGCAGTGGGCGAGTAGGGTTCGATCCGTTGTCTGGCATGAAGAGACTGTCGCCATCGGGTTCCGACTGATCTAGAGGCGGAGTGGGAAGAAGTGTCCGAGGTAACATGGAATCAGACGGCTCGGACTCAGCGCTGTCAAGCAGGCTGGGTCTTGGCAAGTGTCGTACGGCATCTCTGCCACTCTCAGTCTCCAAAGACTCATGATTTGAAGTGGGCCGCGTGCCGCGAGAACGGTGTCTTTGCAAGCCCGGACGACGCGACTGCGCAACACTAGCCGTCTCTAGCAAGGTGCGGCGTTCCGCCTCGGTCCACAGGTCATTGTCGTGCTCCTCACTCGAGCCTCGTATGAAATCCTGCGCACTCCGTCGCAGGTTGGCGGCTTGAGCGTGTAGTTGATCCAGGCTATCTCTCAGCTCCCGTTCTCTTCGTTCTAAGGTGTAGTAGTGGCGTGAATGTGGGACAGGCGGTGGTGGTGGAGGCAAAGGAAGGCTGCGATCGGCATGTTCGAGCAGCGATTGTATGGGAGGCACGCCGTTGCGTCGTGAGTATCGCGATGCTGTGCTGGCGGTCCGTGGAGGCGAGCGCTCAAAAGGAGGCGGCACAAAGGTCGGATCGCGTGTCAGTCTTCGGTTGCGACTGCCGTGGACTGAGGCGCGTCGGCGAATGGAGGAGCGGGCAGCAGCGGTCGGATCGGCTTTCAAGGCGCTTTTCTTCGTCTTCTTGGGCTGCTCATCGGGATCGCGCCAGATGCTGCGGAGTCGCGGTGGTTAGTGGGTTGTACGAGCAGGGAATGCTGACTCAGGCGGCATCGCGGGTCAAGCTGAGCTTAACGGATTGCGCGCGCGTGGTCTGCCTGGCTTTGCTGGCTGATCTCGCCGAGGGGTGATGGCTTACGGAAGACCCATCTCGGTGGCTGCGTCGCGGTCAAGTCGATATAGGCGATGTGTTTGGCAATGCGATTTGCTTTTGTGGTGCGGGTTGATGTTTGGTGGGTGAATGGCGCGTGCAGGGATGGCGGAGGGTTGCAGTACAATAGCTGTTGATGGCGGGCGCGCGCGTTTGTTCACTCTGGAGAGAGGGCTGGCTGGCTTGAGGCGCAACATCACTTTACCCTGAAACCCCAGAGCACGGAAGCTGCGACGAACAACGGCTCGGGCCTTCACGTCATCTCTCCGATTGGCTGCGCAAAACGTCAACCTCCATCCTCAGGCATAAACACTTCTTTGACTCGCGAGATAGGGCGTGGATGATTAACATCCGATAAGCGTTTTCGCGCTCAGATAATAAGTATGCGGCGATGATGTCGAGGCTATCTTCTGGAGAATACTCATAGTACACACAGCATGATCGAACTCGGCCTCCAACGCATCAGCCGGCTGCTGTCCCAAACTCACCTCCCATGGCGTGCAATCCACGTGGCCGGCACCAATGGCAAAGGCTCCATATGCGTCTACATCTCCGGGATGCTGGAAGCCTACAACAACTCCAGCTTCCGTAAACTTAACAAGAGGCCAACAATCCGGCATGGTCGCTTCACAAGCCCCCACCTCGTCGACAGGTGGGATTGCATCTCCATCAACCAGAAGACTGTCTCGTCTGCATTGTTCCACGAGATCGAAAAGAAAGTCCTCTTACGGAATGCCACCGAAGATATCAACGCTAGCGAGTTTGAGCTACTCACAGCCACCGCTTTCGAGATCTTCACACACGAGAAAGTCGACATTGGCGTGATCGAGGTGGGCATGGGTGGCAGACTCGACGCCACCAACATCCTCGGAGTTCCTGTCGATGCAGACCATCCATCTGGAGAAACCATCACCAGAGCCCTTCCTCTGGCAACAGCTATAGCGAAAATCGGTCTCGACCACCAATCATTCCTCGGCACAACTCTGCAAGCCATTGCGTCCGAAAAAGCCGGCATCCTCAAGCCCACAGTGCCCCTAGTATACGACTCTTCCAACCCCCCAGAAGTCCACGACACATTCCAGAATCTCGCCTCAAAAATTGGTGCTCCAGTGCCAAATCCAAAGGAGATCATTCTATCAACGCCTGAATCCGCACAAGCGCTATCACAAACCCTCCCACCATCCGACATAGCAACCCCAAATAACGAAGTACCAACCAACAACCTACCGACCCACACCCGCCACAACACCTCCGTCGCCCTCCAAGCAACTCTCCTCGCCATCTCCCAACTTACCCCCTCCCTCTCCCCCTCCACCCTCTCAAAAGCCCCCGGCCTCCTCCCCACCCTCCTCTCAGTTCCCTCCCAAACAACCTTCCCCGGCCGCCTGCAAACCCTCTCCATAACCTCCCTCACCAACCGAAAACAACCAATCCTGCTCGACGGCGCACACAACGCTCAATCCGCAGCCGTGCTCGCCGAAGCAGTTGCTAAACTCCGGTGCGCAGGTGGCGGCAGTGGGAAAGTGACGTGGCTGCTCGCAGCTTCCGACTCGAAGGATATACACGAGCTACTGCGGCCGTTGCTGAAAGCCGGCGATGAGTTCTGCGCGGTGGAGTTTGGGGCTGTGGATGGGATGCCTTGGGTGAAAGCTATGGCGTCTGGGAAAGTTGCTGAGGCTGCGAGGGCGGTGTTGGGGGAGAAGGGAGATGCTGCTGCTGCTGCTGCTGCTGCTGGTCATAATGAAAGTGGAAATAGTGATGATAGGGCTTTCGGACGAGATGTTGTGGCTGGGTTGAGACGGGCGAGCGAAGTCGCGGATGGAGGAGCGATGGTTGTGGCGGGGAGTTTGTATTTGGTTGGGAGTGTGCTGAGAGCTTTAAGGGAGAGTGAAGCCTGATCATGGAGACGCTTAAGCATAGCGGTTACTGTACAATAAGAATTTTCTTCCTTGCAACTATAGATACACGCAAGTCTCGCGAGTCTTGCTCACTTAGCTGCCCATGGATTCCACACGGGGCAGCACTCTTTCCAAGTACTTTATTGCTGCAACCCACTTGAGCTGTTGCTCGATGCTCTGAGGCTGGGGTAGGAGGCTTCTCCAGTCTGCAATTTCGTGCAGACGTTTACCGATTAGATCGCCGCCGAGAGATGGCGATGAAGGAGTGAGCTGGATGTTGCATTCGGTAATGACGCCGAAGCGGGCTGTGAACTCGATGAGAGGAATGTCGTGGTCGGTGGCGTTCGCATGCGAGTTGAAAGTGAATTGAGGAGTTTGGAGATACGTCCATTCGAGGGACTAGGAAAAACAAAAGTCAGTACAGTTTCGCAAACCGCAGTGCATCAGCAAGGAACGTCTTGTGAAACTCACCCTCAACTCATCCATCCCCTTCTTCACGCCCTCGATCTCCGCCCAGCTCTCGCCAACTTCGACCAACCCGCCCTCAGGCTCGCCATACATTTCCGCAAAATGCTTATGCACCGCAGCTTCGAAGCGCTCGTTCTCAAGCAGGATATTACCCACAGGCGAACTCACGCTCTCCACGCCCTTGGCCGTGATAAAGCTCTTCGCAGGCGAGTGTAAATAATGCGGAATCACATTCAGATTCGGACTGCTCAGCAAGCAAGTGCCATGGTGCAGCGCTCGAGCTCGCGTGAGCTTGTACGCAGACCCTGAGACTTTCAGCGCTTGGGGCGAAGATGTCTGGTAGGGCGTGCGGTGCGTGTCGTCTGAATCGGGGAGATCGGAGGTTCGCACTTTCTGGCCTTGGTCGAGCACGACGTCGTGGCGCTCGTTGACGCGGGCTCGGGCGATGCCGTTGCTGCGTAGGGCGCGGACGACCATTTCGGCGTGCTTGTCGCGGGTGAAGATCGACGAGGGGCAGATGACGGTCCAGTTTACGTTGCCTCCGTCGTGGAAGACGGTGCCGCCGCCGCTGCGTCGGCGGACGATGTCGACTGGGGCGTCGAGGCCGGTTTCTGGGAGGGAGGTGATGCTGCCATTGCGGGAGGTGGCGTTGAGAAGGGCGAGGTTGACTTCTAGCCAAGGGTTTTGGTTGCGGCCGATGATGATGCTGGGGCGGTTTTTGTACAAGAACAGGACGGCTGAGTCTGGAGGCGAGGTCTGGAGGAGGTGGTGTTCGATGGAGAGGTTGAGGTAGGGGTCGTTGGAGGTTGAGGCATAAGCTTTGATGGGAGATGGAGAGATGTCAGGGGAGGAAGAAGAGGAAGATGTGGCGGGTGTCGATATCCATCTCCTGGTCGACAGTCTGGCAGGAGGCGAAGTGGCTGCGAGCACAGCTCTGCATGTTGGTATACGGGATATCATCGAGCCATATGGAGTACCGCTGAAGGAGCTTGGTGTAAGTCAGAATAGACTAGACTACTTCCACCCCAGCCATGGCGATCCGATGCGCGGCCGTTGGCGATGCTACTCTGCCCTACACTGGAGACGTTCTAGAATTTGTGAAACATGAGATCACTTACACGTGTAAAGAGTGCTTCGTATTCAGCGATTCTGCTATTGTTGACCAGTGCGTGTAACAATAAAGTATATAGTATAAGAAATTGCAGGTCGGGCTCGCTAGACCTCGTTCAGGCTTTTTGGGCGGCCACCACCTCATCATGCGTGATGACAAGCGAGAGTGTGCCCCTGTCAGCGCCCATCCGCGTTCCTGCGCAAGCGTCGAAACATCTCCACCAACGACACATCCACCGCAACCACACGAGCCCAGCACTCCTGATTTCAGCCAAGGCAGCGTCTGCAACATGCGTACCCTCGCCTCGACAACACCGACGTGACCACCACCCCAACCACATTGACTTCCCTGTCGTCCTCCCCTGGCCTGCCTCCGCCCGCACAATGCGACATGGCCTCCGACACAGCGAGTGCGACTACGCCCTCTGAAACAAGACCTCCCATGAACGCCGCCGATGTCGTCGCATACGTCCGCAAAGAGCTGGACATTGACGATGAACATCTGGCCCGCGTCATCACCGCCAACAGCGGCGACATCCCTCGTGATGCCCACTCCGGAGTCACTCTCGACCTCAGCCACAAGAATATACGAGAGCTGCCCGTCGAAGTCATTGCTTTGATCAAGGACAAGGTGGAACGACTGGCTCTATCTCATAACCCTCAAATCGCCGTGCCGACCCAGATCATCCAATGCGACCGACTACGATACCTCAACCTACGATGGAACTCCTTAAAGTACTTCCCCGAAGCTATCTTGCAGCTGTCGAAGCTGGAGATCTTGGACATCAGCAAGAACCGCATTATTGCAATTCCGGAGGGCATCAAGCGAATGTCTTCGCTCAAGTTTTTAGCAGTAGCGAGGAACAAGATCACACGACTGCCTCTGTCGCTTGGAGAAATGGCTAGCTTGAGCAAGCTCAAGTTCGACGAGAATCCTATTGAGTTTCCGCCGCCCGAGGCATTGAAACTGCAGAAAGAAAAAGCTGGAACGTTGGAGACAGAGAAAGAGAAGGACATTTGCGCACAAGTAAAGCGGTACCTGAAACAGGCTGCGTTGAGGGAAAGACTAATGAGCCATTCGGACCACGAGACGAGGTAATAGTGGAAGAATTTCATGCGTAGTACTGGGGCTGACAAAAGACAGTGAAAGTAATGTTGAAACTCCTCGTCCACCGAAGCGTGGCATGGGAATGGGCGGTCGGTTTCCCGTGCGGCCTAGCATAAGTGGGATTGAGAATATCACAGACATCAGGAACGAATCGCCCTCGGACAACGCACCGCCAATTCCGAAACGGTCACACGCTCGTATGTCCTCAGGAACACTCGGTCTGCAATTGCAGCGACCTGGCGTAGGACCACTATTCCAAGCCAACGGTGAAGCCAGTCGCAGCCGCAGTGATACCGTTTCGAGTCTCAGTAGTATTCGAACGCGACGACAAGGCTACGTTCCAAGCAAAAGAACCGTCAGCAGCAGCAACACTAGCACAGATTTAGGTGCAGTCAACGAAGTCGCAGGCCAAGGCTCCACTCGATCGAGTCTGGCTACAATTAAGGCTCCACACTCCCGCAACACCAGCATTGCTTCGACGTACAATGGCTACTTAGCTCCCAACGGAAATGGAGATATATCTTCAGGTGCTCCTAGTCCAGTCGATGGACCAATTGATCGATACACTCATGATCGTGGCATGGGAAGCGTCGTGCAGCATCCAAATATGAAAATATTGAAGTCACGGCCTATCGTGGCATCAAGACGGCTTCTATTCACACTCCTGGAACTCCAAAGACCGCTTGTGCGTATTACCCAGGGTCTGAAAGACGGTACACCGAACCGGACGATGCTGGAGCGACAGCTCTTCAGCGCCAATGCGCACGTCGAAGAGCTGGATCGGTTATTGAACCGCCTAGATGGTGGCTTCGAAGACACTCCTAGGCGGGAAGCTGCTGCGGCCAGGAATATCGCGAGTGCGTGCGACAATAGCATGAGAGCATACGGTATTGTGGTAAAAGAGCTCAAGGGATTCGTGCAAAAAATTGTCCACGTCCTCGATCCAGTCTTGATCCGTTGCTTGATGTTCCAGATCAACGCGGCAATCATCGAAGCAAGAAACGTGTGCAAATCGCTGGGCTTCAACATCGTGCCGCCGACAAATAACGAGCCATCGCGCGCTTCGCGTGCTTGGAGTAGCAGGACTGTGACTTCGACACAACCTAAGCCTGTTACTAATCGACGATTGAGGGGTCCGACCATCCTACGAAGCATTAGCAGTAACGCCACTCTCCGTGCAATGCCGCCTCCAGTTCCATTGAACACGAGCAGCCGCACAAATACAATGACATCGATGGGGCCAGTGATACCACGGCCTATCGACTCATTCAACAGTGCTCAGAGCTCAGCTGCACCATCCAGGAGTAACACAATGCGTAGTGTCCATCCTGACGACGAGAACGAGACCGAGCAATTCGAAAGGATCTTCGTCAAACTCCGCACTGCTTGCGATGTTGCCAATCAAGCTCTTCCCCACTGCCACACAGAGGTCACTGTCCACAAAGACAATGCCGAGACCGCTGGCAAGGCACGCGACGCACATTACTGGTCGCTGGCACTGTCCAAGTGCAATGCTGTGATCCGCGCAAACCAAGCACTGTCAAGCCGTCTGAAGCAAGTCAAGCTCAAGGACCCTGGTGTCCGCCACCAGCGCGAGTTCTGGCAGCTTTGTGATGCTTTCGTACAGGTGTGTATAGTCCCCATCATTCTTCTCGTACCGAATTGTCACTGATCTAAACGTACCTGCAGACTTGGGCCGAACTCGCCACCGAAGTGAAAGACATCGGGCAACAGCGCATCGACATCACGACGATTAAGATGGTCATGAAACCCGTCCAGCGCGCCGTCAAAGACGTCAGCAAATCCATCTCCGACTCGCCCCTCTACCACGCCGCCTTGCGTCCCGCCAACAACAACAATATCAGCGCCAACAGCAGCTTCGGCCTCGCCTCTCCCCAATCCCTCGCGCCGCCCTTCCAAGGAGGCTACCAAGGCAACTTCACAGCAGCAGGCCTCAACACCGCCCTCGCACAAGCAATGCCTCTGAACCTAGGCCCGCCAACAAGCGTTCCAGCAACACCGCTGACCGCTGCTCTCGGTCCAGCGGCGCAAGCTACACTCTCACAGCCTCAAGGGCAAGGCGACTACATCTCCTCGCACAGCGCAGCAGGAAGTGCTGTGGGAGTTCGAGGCATGCACGAGCGACTAGATACGATGATCCAGCATCCTCCAAGTTCTGGACCTGCTTATAACCAGTATGGCCAGCAACACTCACAGCAGAACAATAACAATGTCAGCAGCAGCAATGGTAACAGCAACTACCCGGGTTTCCCACACACGGCTAGGAGGGTGGATATGAACCGTTGAGAAGAATAGAAATCACAATACTTGAGAATTGTGTGCGAGCGAGCGAGCGAGCGAGCGAGCGATAGACAGGAAGAGAGACACGCAATGAACCCCGAGCATGGCCTCGGTGGTGGTTGCGGTAATCTTGATGACGCATATTTTGATTACTCCCCCCCCTGGAGGATGAGCGCAGAAAGAACAACAGCAGCATAACTTGCAACGATACCAATGATCTGCATTATTTTCTGAGAGAGAAAATCATCGAGGCTGGCAGAATGTGTTTTGATTTGTTTATCTTGTCTTTGGTGTGTTGCACTTGGCGTATTGCATTTGGGTCTATCGAGGAGGCATTGGGAGCTGACGGCGTTGGTTCATTTGATGATTGTTTTGTTGGGGAGTCGGAATGCCTTTGTATGATAGGAGCGAAGGTCCGGATGTATTATTAGATCGTACCTATGATTTCTAGAAATGATCATGGTTGTTTAGACTTGGAATGTGTGTGCTCGGGAGAAGAAGTGTTGTTCATGTAGGCGCAAGACTTCACGTCGCGCCTTCCTTACTCGTGAATCGAAATGCCTTTCGATAATTGTTGAAGAACGATCAAAATGAGTCCACGCTAGACAAGAGACAGTGAACATCACATCAAGGTAACGAAATAGACACATAGGGCATGAATTTTTCATGACAATCAAAGAAGCCGCTTGACAAGCTGCCACATGCATTTAAGCTATAGCTGCGGAATCTAGACATCCCAGATGAAGTTTCTTCCCCCGGCCGCGGCACGTCGTTATTGTCGTCTATGCCATGACGGGATCCAGCTTGCCAGAGAACATTCCTTGCCTTGTCGAGACACTTGGAGGCAGAGACTAATCGCGATACGCTTAGTCGAAGAGACCGAAGCCCATGTCGTCGTCGGACTCCTCCTTCTCTGTTGGGTGAAAATGTCAGCGATCGCGTTCTTGTTTCCGTCTTATCTCCAATGCGATTCGACTTACCCTCCTCAGCCTTCTCCTCGGCGGGGGCGTCAGCGGAGGCAGCGGCACCACCAGCGGCAGCACCACCGGCGGCGGGGGCGGCACCACCACCAGAGCCAACGTTCAGGAGGAGGTCCTTGACATCCTTGCCCTCGAGAGCCTTGGCGAAGAGAGAGGTCCAGATGGGCTCGATCTCAGGAACCTTGGCGGCGGAGATGAGAGCCTGGAGCTTGTCGGCCTGTTTGCGAAAATGTGTGAGTAAGGTGTACTATGCGACAATGACAATGCGACTGGCATGCGCAAGCGAGCAGTGCATGTTCATTCCATTGCGGTCCTCCTCTTTTCTTCTTTTTTTCAACTGCTCGCAATGCGCACGAGGCCAGCATGGTGGGTTTGACGTACAGTGATCTCGAGACCCTCATCGGCCAGGATGAGAGCGGCGTAGGAGGAGGCGAGCTCGGCGGCAGACATTATTGCTGATGTGTGAGGGTTGGTGGAAAAATGAGATGCCAAAGACGTTTCTTTACGTTAAGGACTTCTTCTCTGCAACGATGGATTTCGTGGTATTGAAATCTGCCGAATCGCGCCGCAAAAGTGTGGGCGTGTCGAATTGGGTGCGCCCGAGATGCGGAAGGTTAAGCGCGGCTTGGCAGTGATGAAGTGTGCTGAGGGCTGCGTAGCTTACAGTCTGGACCTCCAGAAGTGGGGCATATGGCTACTGCGTCATAGTTTAGACTTCGCGCGGAGCTGCTCGTGGCGCGGTCTGGACGAACGACAAGACGGATCTCGTGACTGCCACTGTTCCGAGCTCAGCTACATGTACCTTATCACACTGCACATACAAACACTAAACTCACCACTATCGTACTCCAGCACACTACTTCACTACAGTAGTCGCAACTCATATTCACCCGAAAGACACACACCGGCACTCTCACCACCAGCACTTCACTCACACCCGCCCCCAGCATGACCGACTCGCCGCTCTACCGCTTCCCGCTCGATCCGCAAGAACAGCCCATCCTCGAGCGCATCCTCAACCTGCGCGACTCTCTCAGCTTGCTCAAGCAGGACCGCAGCACATATGTCAAGTCGCAAGATGTCCTCATCCTTTACAACAGCCTGATCGAGCAGGTCGAAGCCCTCAACCGATTGCGCGTCAACAAGCCCGACGAACAGAACCGTCTGGACTCCGCCCTAGATGACTGCTTCCAGCTCATTAGTCTTTTCTTCCTCACAATCGGTCGCAATCATGAAGCGCCTGCCGTCTACTCAGCAGTCTCCACCGTGAAGCGTCTACTCGACCACCTGCAAGAAGCTGGCTTCTACAGCCCGAAGGATCTCGAGGGAATTGCTCAGCATATCGAGGAGTGGGAGACATCGATAGGCCGATCCAAGGACAAGCATTCGCCGCACTTGATCACATTGCTGGAGGCGCGCATTAATATCTGCAAGGCAACTCTGGAGGAGCTCCGCTCTCATCTATCCCGTCTCGACCCGCAGATGTTGGACACGTACCAGAAGCTGGTCAGCATATTGAGGAGTCTTTCGGCTTGTAACACACGATCGAGGGTATGTTAATATATACATCGTGATGATTCTGTGGCGTTTTTGCTAACAGGTGTTGTATTACAGTTCCCTGTCAAGGATGTGAAAGAACTTGAGGCGCAGCTGCTAGTGATCCAACAAGAGCTCCACGAGGATCGCGACCCACATGATGGCAAGAGTGCGGAAGAGGCGTACTCTGAAAGATTGAACAAGCTCAGCTTGACTGAGGGTGGTGTACAAGATGGAGAAGTTGTGGTCAAGGCATTGCTAGCAAGGTGTCTCCTCTGGTGCGAGGTGATCCAAGAGAAGTATGTTGTATTTGCACGCCAGAGTCAACTTCATGCTAATAACTTGCACAGGAAGGGCAAGATCGACGAGCGTTTCCAAGACACATACGACAAACTCGTCAAGCTCCGCAACAACCTCGAACAGATGAATCTCACTCAAGCCTGGTCCCTTCGCGAGACAGATCTCTACAGCTTCCAGCGCCAACTAGATCGCATTGACGAGTCGCGTATCGGTGGCAACTTCGTGGACGAGCAGCGCCGTCCTGCAGACCTTCACGCCCAGCGTACGCTGCTCTACCTTTTGCGCAAATCGTACGCCTTCATCTACCAATACATCGTCTCCTCGGAGCCCGTCAGCGAAGCACTGCTGCCCATCTACAACCAACTGCTCACGCTGAAGCGCTGCTTGCAAGAAGTCAAGCGCAATGGCGGTGTGGACAGCCCACGCGAACTCTACCCGTATTCGATGAAACTCAACAGCATCGACAATATGAAGAAAGACGGCGCTTTCAGAGTCGGAAACGACATTCCGGAAGGCCAAGGCTCGGTCATTGCTCTTTTGGCCGAGTGCTTCGATCTGGCATACGAGCTTCGAACAGAAGCCGAGGAGAAAGATGCTACACCGCCTGCCGAGGAGGCAAACGGCGCAGGATCCAAGGAGTAAATTTTGGCGCCCTGAGCTACGATACATATGTTTTAATCTGGGTTGATGGCAATGGTACGGGGGATATTGAAATGACGACTACGAGAGGCCCCGAAGGTCCCGTTCGATGTGCGCAAGGTGTTTTAGGCGTTGTAATTTCTCTTGATTATTCTTTGTGAGAGATGAATTCTTCATTTCTTGCCAACTTAGTCTTCGCACACGTTGGATTTCACTCAGGTTCTTCTTTCTTTTCATGAGGTGTATTAAATGTACTAACAAATATTTATACACGATGAAGCTCGTCCTATTTAGTTCTACCGATCCGTCCCTCCCTATCCAAACAACCCCAAAGTCGCTCCCAAAAAAATCTCGCTGAACAAAATCACAGATCATACCAACATTTCCCTTGCACTTCCCTTTCACGGCAGAAGTCCACCAAGATAAGGCCACAACCCCGGCAAGAAATGGAACAAACACCCCTTGACCAAAAACCACGGCACATACCACTCAACCCTCGTCCCCTCCCCCGCCGGCACAACACTTACATTCCCCTTTGCCTCCGCCCACCTCCCCTTCGGCGAATCCGCCGCTTCAACCATCCCGGCACCTAAATCCGCGAACGACAAGAAGGTTTGCTGCCGCGTTGTGCTAAGACGGTGGCCGACGGGTGCATCGTGCACGAGGCCGCCGGGTTTGATGAATATTAATTCAAGGTCAGATGGGACGTGGGCGCGGAGGTGGGTTTCGGCGAGGCGCAGGTCGGCGTAGACCCAGGATGCTGCGGCTTTCATTATGGGGACGAAGAAGGCTGGGAGGTCGGCCATGAGGTGCGGTTCGAGGGAGGCGGAGGAGAGGACGACGAGTTTTGGGGGTGGGGTGGAGCCGGGGTTGTCGGACTCGGTGGCGTTGTTGTTGGTGTGCTCGTGCTCGTGCTCGGGTTTGTTGAGTTCGAGAGCGGCGAGGACGGCGCGGGTTTGGTCTTGTGCGATGGTGCAGTTGGGGATGTTGTCTTGGGCTGCGATGCAGAGGAAGACGGCGCGCGTATTGCGGATGCAGGAGGCCAGGAGGGTGGTATCGGTGAGCTGGCCTTCGTAGAAAGATGTGTGTGGGTGAGAAGCCAGGGCTGGACGCATCGAGAGCAGCTTTTGCCTCGAGCGCACGAAGACGTTGATCTCGATTTTGTGCTGGGGCCGTTTGGTGGGGGTTTGTTGTTGTAGGAGGGCGTCGAGGATGGAGCTGCCGACTTGGCCTGTTGCTCCGAGGATGGCGTAGGCGGGCATTATTATTGAGGGAGACAGTGGTTTCTGTGGTGTGGCCAGGTGACTGATGAGAATGGATGCGTTTCGAACTTCGAACTCTAGTGGTTTGTTCTGATTGTAGTTTATCGTTGGAGTTAGCGTGCAAGAGGAGACACTGGTTGATACAACAAAGAAGATAGATGCGATGGGCGAGATTGTTTCTGATATAGATGTCCTATCTGCTACGACGATCTCAACAGCAAACCTTGAACGAGCCCCTCACGATCATTCCAGAACGCTATCGTTGACGGCACGGCATCTTTGGGTGTTCGTCGGGTTGTCGGGTAGCATGTTTGCCCCGAGTCGAAGGATCAGATGGAGGATCAATGTTGATTAGGTTTTGAAGTGACGTCAAGAGAAAGCAAGGTCACGTGTCTTACAGCAGCTCTTTCTCCAGTCCCTCTCGACGGCAGTTCGTTCGTCCGTCCGGATTACGATTTGGCGATCTTCCGGTCTGGCAATGCGAAGTGCGGGATGCGAGATGCGACGCTGAGGAGGAGTGAATGCGACGGAGGGATGTTGCGAACAGGAACCTTGACAATCCTGCCCGACCAAGAAAGGTCTCTTGGCTGTGGCGGAACATGGCTCCATCATGGGCATTCCTTCAGCTCAATCACCTTGGCAACTGAAATCCGCGCGGGCTGCGAAGGGTGATACCTGTCCTCGTGTTCGTAATCTGCCTGACGACAAGATATCCTTGAACGACTTCCGTATAAAGCAGAGGTAGAGCAACAGCTCATAGCCTCTCGTTCTCTTGACTTTCGCTATCTCTCTCGAAACAACCATAACAAATCCACAACCTGTGACAATGGCCACCTCGTTAATCTCGCTGTCGACCTCAATCCTGCATCCACTCCTACCACCCTGCCTCTTTGTCCTTTCAGGTACACACAGCCCACGCACATGACATTCAAACCACCACATTCCCCACTGACACAAAAACCCCACAGGCATCGCCATTTCGCTCTCAGGCTGGGCCGTACCCATGCTGCTACTCCCCACAACCCCCTCCCGCACCATCACCGAGCAATTCGAAGAAATCATCCGCCGCGGCTACAAATACCTCCAATCCGGCAGTCGCAATCTCGGTATCGCCGTCCTCGCCGCCGCCGTGCTCACGTACTACCACCCCGACGAGAATGTCGCGTGCAAGTGGAAGTGGTACGCGGCAGCTTTCGCCGTGCTGATGCAAGTAGCGTGGTACGAAGTGGTGTTCATCTTTCCGATTAACGATCGGGTGATCGCTATGGGAGATAAGCTGGAGGGCGATGACTTGTGGTTGACGGGTTCTGAGCATGCCAAGTTGCATGGTTTGATTGGGAGTTGGCGGCGGTGGCATTTTGGGAGGATTGTGGCGGCTTTTGTTCCGGGTTGTTTGACGCTGGCTGCTTTGCTGTGAGTGGGCAGAGATGTAGTCGTAGGGATGAGGATGAATGTACAGTACTCTCCAAATCTGGCTGTGTTATCAGCATGATAGCAACTTAGACATTTCAGGGGCCCAAAGCTTTCTGGTTGATGTTTGAGACGAGCGTATATTATACCAGTGTTCTGTGTCTATGTCTATGTCTATGTATATTTTCAGTCTATGCTTATTACCTTACATTTCCAAGCCGATCATACATTGCGAACCTTACCGCTTAAGCTACCCTGCAGAGCTTTCCCGACTGCAAATCGTAATTCCATCCATCACTTCCAACACCAGAAAGCACAAAGAGACTCTCAGTCGGGTCATATTTCTGCTTGACCTCCACCAAGCGGCCATAGTTCGATCCATAGAAGTCGTGCTTGAACTCGGTGTTGTAAGGGTTGCCCTCGTTCATATAAGCGCCCGAATCAGGTGCCCATTCGCGCCATAGGCTCTCCTTGTTGTCCTCAAGCCAGTCAGCTGCGTCTGAGAGTGCCTCGCTCGGTGTGACATCTGCACTCGGCGACGCTGAAGCTCCCCCGACAAACAGGTGAAGGTATGCGGTTTTCCAGGCCGAATGCAGAGCTCCGAAGCGACGTTCTGGGGTGTTGATGACTCCGGGTCCTCCGCTCATGCCGACAGTCATGTAGGTGCCGGACGTTGCGTTCTGCGCAGTGACAGCACGTTTCAGGTAGTCTTTTAACTTGTTGTGAGGGATGTCAACGTGTCGATGGCCAAGCAAGCGGCTAGTCGAAACGCCACCACCGCCTGCGGTGTTGCTGCCGGAGATGCCGCTGTAAAATGAAGTGTAGTTGTCGAGCTGCGATGCAGAGTAGGAGAGCGTGATGGTCTCATTGCTACCGGCTTCGTGCATCTGGCGAATCACGGGCTCCAGTAGGTCGTCGAAGTGAGTCTTGCTCATGTTGAAGGCCCAGAGTGCTTGAGCAATGACAGCACCAGTTGACTGGGCTGGTGCTGAAGGGTTGAACTTCTTGCCTGTAGCACCAGAGGCCAGTGACATTGCGCCAGCCACTCCGGCATCCATAAGACCAGGGAGAGCATTGAATAGAATGGTTGCGGCATCCCATGAGGCGTTGGCGCCCTGTTCGTTCAAAGGCGCAAGCGTAACGCTGCCCATGATCACACTTTCAGGAGCAGGGAAGTGGCGGATAACGTACTCAGTAACCACACCGTACTGGCCTGCGCCGCCGCCACGGATGGCCCAAAACAAGTCGCTGTTCTCAACTTCGTTCGCAACAAGAATGTCACCCTTCGTGGTGACGACCCGTGCCTGCAGAACTTGCTGCGCAGCCAATCCGTGGGTACTCGCAAGCGGTCCATGCCCACCGCCCTGGATGTACCCGCCGAGACCGACACTCGGGTCCTGTCCAGTGGTGACGACTCTGCCTTGAGCCAGTGCAAAGTCGAGAACATCGCCCCAGCCGTGCCCACTGCCAGCAATGATAACATCTTCGGTGTTGTTTCCTTGTCCAGGGACTTTCCAGCTAGTCTCGCGCTCAAGCTGGCGGAAGTTGTGAGTCCAGATGGAGAGAGCAAATGCACCGCTCGATCTAGTGGATGTCAGTAGCTGTCTTGGAATTTACTCGGTGTGGAACTCCGACTTGCCGGCCATTGAGATCATGTCCTGTGCCTTTGATCACAACTCGAATGTTCCTGTCGGCGGCCCATTTCATCGCTTGCGCGACCTGGCATTCTTCTGTAGCGTTGAGGACGTAAGAGGGAAGTCCACCAAGACGGCAGCCCTGAGACTGCAGAAATCCATCCACTTCAGTGGGCAGGCAGGAGTTGTTCGCGTACAACGGTGCGCCGATGGACTCTGGTTGGTTTTGGTGGAAGATGCTCGAGGACCAGTTGGCCTGTACGGTCGAGCAAGAGTACGGCGATTCGAAGTTTGTGTTGTTCCAGCAAGAAGAAGCAACCGGCGAAGTGGCGATGAGTCCACCAATCGACCTGTTCAAAGACAGCCATTCCGATTCCCTGGGCCAGGTAAAGTCGGCCGGATTGGCTTTGCAGGTTGCATTGCTCGGAGGGAGCGCTGCTGAGTAGGCAACACTTGCACCTCCAAGAAGAAGTAGTTTAGTGAAAATCATGGTAGTGTTGATTGTTGTGAGGAACTGAGATATGGTCAAGTAGTGACAACCTGCTCATCTTATATACGCAGGCAGCAGAGGGCAGTGCTTTCGACCTTCACCCTCGAGCGTACCATCGTCGTCATATTTGCCATACGCTTGCGTGTTTCCTTTGCATAGCTTTCACAAAGACACAACTGCAATGTACTTGGAGCGTAGGGCTGTGTTTCGCGTACCTTTACGGTAGGCGCCAAGCACCGCCGTATCGCATACGGTGCCTACCCCTTCCGAAGATCCGGTACCTGGGAGTGGAAGCAGGATTCTCTTGCCTCCTATAGGTGTATACCTCAGGAGGACCTGGTGAAGATCATTCGAGTGCATCATTCTCAGCGCGCCGCCGACGCAGTTGGTCCTATTATCAAGGTTGTTCCTTGGTCCTGCTGTAACTACTTTGTTCGCTTTCTCAAACCGACGGGAACGTCGTTCTCCACTGTGCATCACGTCATACGATGAGCTAAGATGAGTGACATGTAGGGTTAGGGTTTATGGTTATATATCTGACCAATATGCTAGACAAAACGATCCATCAGCTTCGTCTGCGTTGGTCTAGCATAGCCTGGCTAAGCAGAATGAGACCGATCAAATGTACGTGTATTCAGGGTATCGATGCCGCCAAATGCGTACTTGTAGCCATATCTGCTTTGGTCTGGAGCCGAAGCTCAATTCCCATCAAACAATTGGTAACATGATCTTGGATCTTGCCAACATTTGAACGCAGTGCAGCCGAGAAACTGCACACCCCTTCACACATGCTGATGCCTAGCGTCCAAGTGCCGTATCCCGTATACTACATGTACCGAATCTAATTTTGACCGGCGATAGTATATGAGCGTTGCAAGGAACATTCGCATCGGCAATGAGAATCCCATTCTCGGTTAACACAAAAGGTGGGGCATCGCATTGGCATTGGTCCACTAACAACCGGCATTGGCAGCATGGATGTTTGATGAAGCTACACAATTTGATAATCAATCCGGGCCTGCCCATAGAAGCCCCTACCTGTTCGCAAAATGTCACAGCACGTTATCCCAAAAAAGACCAACGACAACGACGGCGAGATCGTCCGTCCGTCTTTCTCTGAAGTACCGAATGGCCCACATCTTTCTTATAACTTGCCTTTCGACAAAGCATGTGCGAAGCATGTGGAAGCAACGTTCAATGCTGAGCGTGTGTATATTCTGGCTTCTGGATCGCTGTGCAGGAATACGAAATATGTTGAGCAGTTGCGACAAGCTCTCGGAAACCGAGTAGCAGGCTTGAGAGAGGGCATGACGCCTCACACGCTCTGGAACGAGGTGCTCGACGTCGCGGACGATTGCAGGCGTCTTCAAGTCGATTTGATCGTTACGATTGGCGGTGGAAGCTTGACGGATGCAGCGAAGATCGTTACGTTGGTGAGTGGACAGATGCGTAAGCGGCCAATATATAAATGCAACCGGCTAACCATGCGAACGCAAACACTAGGCTCTGGCAAACAACGCAGACTCGGTGGATACACTCGCCAAGCTTACGACCGGCGAGATGATGCAGCCTGCGACGCGTGTGAACAAACCTGCCACCATACCCATCATCAGCATTCCCACCTCTCTGAGTGGCGGCGAGTATTCCAATCTCGGCGGCGGCACTCATCCAACAACTCGCCAGAAGCATCCTTTCATCGACGGTGCTTGCGGCCCTTCACTAGTAATCCTTTCACCAGAACTCACCAGCACGACTCCAGATGCAATTTGGCTCTCAACTGGCGTGCGAGCGGTAGACCACTGTGTCGAAGGACTCTGCTCATTGACGAACACTACACCTGCCAGCGATGCCACTTGCGAGGCTGGCTTACGGCTACTGGTACCGGGACTGCTGCGCTGCAGGCGAGATGCTGGTGATCTCGAGGCGCGGTTACAGTGCCAGCTTGGAGTTGTGGAAGCTGTGAAAGCGGTGTTCCAACATGGCGTACCGCTTGGTGCTAGCCATGGTATTGGACATCAACTAGGTCCACTGGGGGTTGGACACGGAGAGACGAGTTGCATCCTGTTGCCGGCGGTGTGCAAGTATAATGTCTCGGCGAACGCAGAGAGACAGGCTCTAGCGAGTAACATCCTGTGGTCTGACGACAACGTATCCGCTGTGTTGCGAGCGAGAGGCTTGGTCCAGGGTAAGGCAGATCTGGGAGATGCTCTAGACGCTGTTGTGAGAGAGCTCGGCCTGCCGCGGACACTGAAGGATGTCAAAGTAGAAGGCCACGAGACTTTGCAGAAGTTAGCGCAGAACTCACTCCAAGACCATTGGTGTGTGACCAATCCGCGTCCGTTGAAGGAACAGGCGGAGGTTATGAAGATATTGGAGATGGTTCGTGGTTAGTTTGGCAGGTCTTAGGTATGGCTTGGCGGGGGTTCCAGAACTTCCGTACGACTAACACCTTCACACTTTGATTGTACCTGCCTTTGATGAGGATCGGCGATAACTGCATATCTCCGTGAACAGCTCGCTGATGTATGAGGTGCATCAAAGCCAAGACTGATGCGCTGCTTGGAGACCTGATCAAACAGTACATCCAAGATCTGCCGTTTTACCTTTGAATACTGTCACGGCCATGTGAACATGATATACGTACCAGCACAACCTAGCACATACGACCATAGGTCAGTGAAAACTGGGCATCCCGTCCGCTCTGCCATACATAAGCACTGAACCGGGCGACTAGTACTAGAGTGGGTGACCATCTGGGAATCCCGCCTGTTGTATGTTTTTTCGTCGCCTTTGTCCTTTTTCGTCCATTGCCTCTTTTTGTTCGTACGGTTGCGCACCAGGGTGGACATCGGAAGCAAGAAGTGCGGTATGCACTATGTATGCACGAGGCCTAGTCCGCCTGCACGCTCTCCACGGCGACTGACCCAACATGCCGGAGAGTTGCGTGAGAGTTTCTGGGGTTTCCAGTTGAGACGCGTCCAGTATGAGCTATCAAAGACCGATGAGCGCCATACCGTGAAGCCGGTGGCATGCGGACAAAAGCATAATCGGAGGAAACCAAGCCGGTACCGCTGGTCTGGCACTACGCGTTAGCAAGCCATCACACCTTAGCACCAAGCAGCGAAATTCGAATGTGGCTTGTCTGCCTAGGCGCTGACGGCGTGGACAAGGCGAAGATGTACCTTTGTTGTGCTCGGATGGGTAGGCACGGCAGAGCAAGGTACATATGATTGTCCATCGAGTTTCTCCTTAGGCCAAGCGCCAAGGCGAGCGTGGCGTTAGTTGAGGGCCCTGAGGCTTCGCGAAAAGAAAGGTGATCGTTCTCGCGTGGTGTTCTAGCGTGGAGTTTGTAAAGTGGCACGAGTGGCTTTGCAGGGACGGACGGCAGGAAGAGCCACAGCGCGACGGCAAGCAAACTCGCTCCCATGAGAAGTAAGGTTGTGCCGACGTCCTTAAAGTTGATCCGACATGCCCGTGCTGAAGGTCTGGATGTCCTCGGAAGTGCTGATTAGAGATCGACACCTCTCTGGACCGTACCAAGGATCAGAAACATTTGATGCTGCAGGAGCAAACGTGAGAGAAAGTATACAGGGCTCCGGATTATTACCACAGCTGGGCAAGAGCCGAGGCATTGGGAAGAAAATATTTATGGAGATGAAGGCGCCCGTTGAACGGATGCTTGCAAAAGATCGAAGCTTAGATTGTGATGATGCTTCCACGCTGCAGCCCTACGAGAGTGCTAGCCTGCACCGATCGCACGGATCACTGTGGGGAATATTCTAGAGCGGCCCACTCAAGGATGAAGCTTTTCGAACGACATCACAATGACGATTGATCGTCGGCTACTGTTCGGCAGCAAGGAGTGCTGGAGCCGACCGACGATGGAATAGGGCAATGCTGATTTCGAAGCCGCTCGCCAAAACCATTGCCATATCGTTCTCCTGATAGCGAGCACAAAAAATGGGTTCGAAAGGCGTTGGACATAGAACATGACTCGAGCCAAGTAGGCGAAGTCATAAGCGAGGCAGGGTCCAGAGATTATTAATGTGACCCTGGCTGCTATTGCAGGCGATCACCTCGTACGTTCGTATCCTCGGACGTGCTGCTTTCCGACCCCGTTCACAAATTACAACCATCATCACAGTTGGACAATCCCGCTGCTTTTCTCGCGTGCTGGGCGTGCAATACCGCTTCCCATTCCTAACGGTTAGGGCTCGGCAGGCTCTTCACAATGGTCTACAAGCGGCGTGTCATGCCCTTCCTCAACTCCACCATTGAGTACAAATCGCGGCTACACTTGCAGCATCGCGTAGATCATCCGCCTGTCGCTATCTTGCACTTGAATCGTCTCCGAGCGGAAGCGTCCATCCCGGCGGCACTGCAAGCCGCGACCTAGTTGTTGTGCTGCAGATATGAGCCCTGGCCTGACTCTGCAGGCTCGCGGCTGCAACGCTCCCATGACACGGTGCGGCGGATAGACTTCTGGCGGCTGCAGTGATGGCCAACAACGGGAAGCGCAAAAATGCAGTTCGAAGGAGTTCGCTCCGGGTCAGAGGGCAGCGTTGCACTCTACGTGACGTAGGGGGAGGAATGAAGTGCGAATAAGCTTTGCAGACCTGGTTGTGGTCGGATGAACGGCAGGGCGGTTGCTGCTGCGCCCCGAGGTGGCTCATCGGCATACAGCAGCCGAGCAGGTGTGTCGCGCTGATCATTAAGTAAGCATGGCTGTGCCTGCTACGCGAGAGGGACACGAACAAGGGTCGCGCGGTGAAGACATGAGCAGCGAAAGGTTATGCGGGGCGTGGCGCGAGATAGGAGGCTCAAGGCGAGGTATTTGACATGCTCGCGAAGAGCGGATGCACCATGTGGAGTGACTGCCAAGGCGTCAAGAGCGGCCGTTTTGCCCAAGATGATCGCCCACTTCGGCACACACGGCATGACGGCGATACCGTTCCAGGTACACAACGCTCCGAGCAGACCCTGAGGGCACTAGGGAGCCCTCGCCACGATCTGCACCCGCACGACATACCGTCCCTCCGTCCCCATAGCCCAAAACGCAGACAGCCACAGCCAATGCGAGCGCCAAGTTGCTCGACAAAGACCCGTTCAATCGGCGCCAAGGGGCCCTCTCTGCCGGTGCATTTGGAACGGAGAGCGGCACCCTGCCTGCTCGAGCGTTATGGATGGCACTGCAAAACCCGTCGGCTCTTGGCGGCGCCTTCACCAGTGCGAGAGCGTAGGGTAGACAGGCATGGACGGACGTCGCGAGAGTCTTCTTAGAAATGCAGAAACTAGAGTATGCTCCAGTCCCTCAATCCGACCCGAGAGCTTCGCACAAAACAAAGTTATGTCGCTTGGGCTTTAACAGACCAGCCTCTTTCTTCGTGGCATTTCCGTCTTGAAACCCCTCGCTGTCTCTACTTTTCTTGATTGACTATACTTCAAGACTCCGCGGCCTCTTTTCCCATCGGACGCTTGGTCTGATCTCACTGCTACCTCTCTCTACTACATCATCATCATCACCACAGCAATGCCTCCCCGCCCCTTGCGACCCAAAGACGAAGGCACATCCATTGACGACGTCGACTCGCCCGCGGAGACTAAATCTTCGAAACGGCGTGCCGTCTCTTCTGCCTGTATACCTTGCAGGAAGCGCAAATCAAAGGTCGGTCACCAATGCTGCAATTCATTTGGACGCCTAACTAACAAGATGTACAGTGTGACGGTGGAGCACCATCATGTTCTACATGTGTTGCCGTGTATCGTACAGAGTGCTTCTATGACCAGGACAGCGACCACCGCCGAAAAGGTGCGCTGAAGCGAGACATCCAGACTTTGCAGCAACGGAATGACTCTCTGGATGTTATTGTCGCGTCTCTCCGCGCGCTACCAGAGTCGGATTCCATTAATTTGCTGCATAGTCTACGCTCAGACGACAACAACGACAGCATTGCAGCATCATTGCAGACCAATGTTCGTCTCCCGCACAGCTTCGGTCCGCAAACGCTGGAATCCGAATTTGTTCAACACATGACTCACCCCGACTCCGCAAGAGCACAGAGCGACATGCCAATGAGCGACCCTTCATTATCACCTTCGCAGTATCGACCGAATGGTGAAGATGCGCCTTCGGGCGGTGGCATCACATACCAGAATCCCAGTTTCTGGTTCAGGACCCCTCCTGATCCCGAGTTCGTTGAGCATTTGCTCGATCTCTACTTCACCTGGGTCCACCCGTTCTACCAACTCTTCTCCCAGGACAGATTTCTTATGGACTTCAAGCGAGGAGAAACTGGACACTGCAGCGCATTGTTGGTCAATGTAATTGCAGCCTTCGCGTGTTCTTACTCCGATAGGCTGGCTGCGCGCGACAATCCGGACGATCCAAACAGCACGGGCGACCAGTTCTTCGCAGAAGCAAAGCGTTTGTTAGATCTGGACGAGAAGCCGTCGTTGACTATGGTGCAAGCGCTTGGCATCATGAGCTTCCGCGAGACCTCTCACGGTCGTGATAGCAACGGCTATCAATATACTGGTAGATGTTTGCGGGTTGCACTAGAAATGGGTCTGCATCTGTCTGTTATGAGCAGCAGTCTCAGTCCGCAAGAGTACGAGGCACGAAAGATAACATTCTGGGGAGTATTCAACACTGAAACGTAAGTGAAGACGCTGCATACCCTTGCCGCTCATGTTAAAGCATGAACTAATCAACTTGTAGCATATGTGCCGTCGGCCTAGGACGCTTATCGCAGATGCCTCGCGCAGCTGCAGACATTGAACGACCAACGTTAACAGAGCACACGGAGCTACGAACTTGGCGACCTTACACAGACACTAACATGGGCATCAACCCGAATACGGAACAACCAGGCCGCTACATGAGCTTCGTGCAGTGTCTGAGTGATTTGTCAGAGCTTTCCAGCGATATGGTCAATACCTTCTATGCTCCGCGCGAGCGCTTTACTAGCCGCAGGCTGTCGACTACCTACGAAGCCTACCAAGACTGGTATAGGAAACTACCGGCGCACTTCCGACTAGAACAGACGTCGTTACCGCATGTGCTCGTTCTGCACATGTATTACTATGCATGTGTTTTACAGTAAGTCATACTTGAGCACCCTCTTATTGTCACACACTGACATTCTCGACTAGTCTCTTCCGTCCTTACATTAAGCTTGACCTGCGAGGTGCGAACCTTTTCCCGCGCGACACATGCACTTACTGTGCAAACGAAATATCGGGTCTTTCGAACGCATTGCGAGCTATGTACGGCCTCAGGCGAGTTTGCCTACCCGTGACCGGCTTCTTGCTATCGGCAAGCACGATTCATCTTCTCAACCTGCCCTCCGATACGTCTGCCCGACATCTCAGTCAGGCTATGCATGACCTCAAGGCTATGTCTACCAACCACCTTTTCGCTGGCAGATGTGTGGACATCATCCGCTCTCTGGCATCGAAGTGGAAGATCAACCTACCCGAAGACGCACCGAGCAAATCCCCGTCTAAGCAAAACGGACGTACCACCAACTCACCCAAGTCCGCCTTCTACTCGGCCTCGATCCCTCGCCAGAATTCTTCCCAGTCCGGCACTCGCTCCGCCGACTCCATGGACTCGCGCGCAAGCAACCCAGCCAAGCGGGAGTCTCCCTTCGCGCCTCCGGCTCCCTCTTCCCATCCTCAAGATGGGAATCACAACTCTAGTTCCGGCTACTACGGCAACGACCAGTTCCCTTCCATGGACCAGATGTCCATGCAGCAACAAGCATTCTGGCTCCCGTTCCCAGTCCAAAGCATGCCGAACGCACAATTGGCTGACCTTCAGTCTTCAGCCTTGCAGACGCCTAACTCACTCAGCTACTTGGACGGTTCGGCGGAGCAGCAGTGGCAACAACAGTACAATGGCATGCACACGCCAACGGTGCAGCAGCACCTCGCGAATCAGTTCCAGTCGCGCGGCCAGCAGCAACAACAGCAACAGCATCAGCAGCAGCAGACACCCATGACCGTGGGTGGGCGATCGGACGAACACATGGGCAACTCATTCGCCAACTGGCATTGGCAGTGAAACAAGAAAACAAAAGAAAAAGTCTTGAATTACGGGTGGTAAGGTGTTTCACATTTGCACAGTGGCAGGCCCCAGACATGGTTTTCTTTTCTCTTGCGGTTACGACTCTCATGTTTGAGCATTCGTCTTTCTGTACCTCTTTTCTTTTCTTTTCTCTTTCTTTTTTATCACACTCGCATTTTTTGTCATGACCACCATGATCAAGAACATAGCATGTATATACCCTAATGTCTATAGCACGGAAGGGGAGCAATGTGCCTGGTAGCACTTCTCTTCAACATTCAACCCTTCCATACCTTACTTTTGTATCTGTCACATTTTACAATGATCTTCTTGGTCGTGGTTGGGACGGTTTGACTTGTGGTTCTGGTCCTTATGATTGTGCTCAACTATCACTCTCCTTCTATCGACACAACAGGTTTGAAGCACGAATTTCTTCGATTCTCGTCCTCGACGGGCCGTGAAAGCTGTGTGCATGCAAGGATGTGAGCAAAACGCCTCGGTCCAGGAAGCTATGGAAGACAGAATACAACGGGTTTGTCATTTTGGTGGTATGGAATTCCAAAAACCAACGTGGACATACCAAAAAAAGGGACAGCTGCCCTAGTTTCTCGATCACGCAAACGAGGTGGCAATCACGGAAGAGCCGGAAGTGTAGTCAGCTATGCAGCCGGATGCACGATGGATTAGTCACGAAACGAACGTAAGATGATTGTCACGCTCGGATGCTCAGTAATGCAGCTTCCATTTATTTCCTATGCATGCGTACAACTAAGTTGTTGTAAAATAGGATCTGATAGCGGTAGAGAATATTGTTATTGGCTCTCAGCGAAGAATTGCCGATCCAAGGCGTCATCCTTGCGAAGCTATACCATTCGTAGCTTTCAGCCTCCCCTCTATTCCTGTACGATATCATCATCATTCCTTTTTGTCACTTTTAAGTACAGATAAAAAACAAACACCCCGCACCTCTTCTTCCTCCAACACCGCCACGCTGTCTTCCTCTCGCCTCATCTCCCAGGCCTCCGCGCGCACTACGTTCAGGACGGCAATCAACCCCCCCACCACCATCACTTCTTCCCAGCGACTCGGCAATCTCGCCCGCCACTTTTCGCGCTCGACTACTATCATGGCGCCTATTCAGAAAGAGGCCGACTACCTGGTCATTGGCGGCGGCTCGGGCGGTCTCGCCAGTGCGCGCAAGGCCAGCGGCGCATACGGCGCAAAGGTTATTGCTGTTGAGAACAAAAGACTTGGAGGCACATGCGTCAACGTGGGCTGCGTGCCCAAAAAAGTCACCTGGAACGCGGCGGCGATCGCAGAGACCATCCGCGACAGCAAGGCGTACGGCTTCAGCGTCGAGCACACTGCGCCCTTCGACTGGACCACTTTCAAGCACAAGCGTGACGCTTACGTCAAGCGCCTCAATGGCATTTACGAGAAGAACTTGGCCAACGACAAGATTGAGTACCTGCACGGAACTGCCTCGTTCATCGACGAGCACAATGTCAAGGTTGTGCTGGACGACCAGACGGAGGTCAAGGTCAAGGCGAAGAACATCCTCATTGCCGTCGGCGGCAAGCCCAACATTCCCGACATCCCTGGCGCTGAGCTCGGCATCACCTCAGACGGCTTCTTCGACCTCGAGACACAGCCCAAGAAGGTCGCCGTCGTCGGCGCCGGCTACATCGCCATCGAAATGGCCGGCATGTTCCACGCGCTCGGCACGGAGACCCACCTCTTCATCCGCCACGACACCTTCCTGCGCACCTTCGACCCTCTGATCCAGGAGAAGGTCACCGCCGAGTACGAGCGCCAGGGCCTGCACCTGCACAAACAGTCCTCGCAGAGCAAGATCGAGGACCTCGGTAACGGCCAGAAGCGCGTGTACTACAAGGACGCCAACGGCGAGGGCAGCATCGACGTCGACACCGTCCTGTGGGCCATCGGCCGCTCGCCCGAGCTCGAGAAGCTCAATCTGTCCGCCACCGGCGTCAAGCTCAACGACAAGGGCCACATCCCCGTCGACGAGTACCAGAACACCAACGTCCCGCAGATCTACGCCCTCGGCGACGTCTGCGACAAGGGCTTCGAGCTCACACCCGTGGCCATCGCGGCCGGCCGCAAGCTCTCCGAGCGCATCTTCGGCGGCAACGAGGACGCGCACCTCGAGTACGAGAACATCCCCAGCGTCGTCTTCGCGCACCCGGAAGTCGGCAGCATCGGCATGACGGAGCCCGAGGCGCGCGCGGCGTACGGCGACGACAACATCAAGATCTACCAGACCAACTTCACTGCCATGTACTTTGCCATGATGGAGCCTGAGGACAAGCAGCCTACTGCGTACAAGCTTGTGTGCGCGGGCAAGGAGGAGAAGGTTGTTGGTCTGCACATTATGGGTGTTGGTTCGGCGGAGATGCTGCAGGGCTTCGGCGTGGCTATCAGGATGGGCGCTACTAAGGCTGATTTCGATCGCTGTGTGGCGATTCACCCTGTTAGCGCTGAGGAGTTGGTTACGTTGAAGTAGGAGGTTGGAGAAGACGAGCGATGTGCAACGGGACATATAACTTATAAATCTCACAAAAAGAAATTCATAAATCATGGATGATTTTTGTCAGTGGTGTTTGCGTGATGTGAGTGTGCTTGTTATGGTAGTATGGATTCTGTTGACTTTGATAATCGCTAATCATCTGTCTGACCGTGAACTACAATCTACCTGTCTCCCTGCGCTACCGCGGCGCGCATCGCTGCTATGAGTGAGGTAGGTGCTACCCGACCTTCTCAGCGAAGATCCAAATTCGACACATCTTACTCTCAGTGGCTGAGTCATGCACCAGCAGATTGCCACACAGGCGACAAGGGCTTAATCAAGGTAGAAAACAAGACGCGAGGAGTGACGTGCATCCTTCTGGAAACGGCTTTTTCTGGGCGTGTCTTTTGACTTGGAGGCGGGGACGGTTACGGACTGTGCTCGGAGAGAAGCAGTGTGGGATCCGAGTGGCTGGTGCTGGTAGGTTGATGATGGAGGAAGTGGTCGTTACCCTGAGGAGAGGTCTCAGCGGACCACGACATCTTTCGAGGGCTCGACTGAAGTAGTGCCAGCAAGAGAGCCCATGTTCGATGTCTGAATCGCACGGCTTTCCAGCTGAACATCTGCGGCGTTGCTGTCCGTCTTGATCGGTCCAGTCTTAGCTCCCATGGCTCCGAACAATTGGAATACATTGTTCATGCGCAGCAGCGTGTTGTAGTAGACCGAGCAACCGGTGATGCAAATCTCCTCTTTGGTCTCCGCCGAGTAGTCGCCCATGAATTCTAGGAAACCCAGCTTTGACACACACCAGATGTTGCTGTGAAATCTAGCCACAGGCTCTTTGCTCGAATCCAACAAGATGAAGTCCCAATGTTTGAATCCCGAGCTGCTGGTCCAGTACATCGGCACAGGGTCATCACTCCCTTGCGCAAAAGCATCGGAGAGATAAGTGTACTCTGTCGCCCAGCGCTTCATGGCTTGGATGCGCTTAGGCCGGCCGCGGACCTCGCATTCGGCGTGGATGGAGACGACGTTGAAGGATGCTTTGCCGATGACTACGTTCTTGGGGTCTTTGAATTTGAGGTGCGGTTTGGTCATTCGTTTGCAGTCGATGTCCATGATGGGGGCGTTGGTTTGGGTGTCTGTGATGACGCCTTTGAACTTCTTCCATGAGAAGTCGACTTTGTAGGTTTCTAAGGCGGTTGATGTGGGTAGACTTTGTTCGGCCATGGTTTCTGTGAGGGCTGTGGTTGATTGCGATTTGAAGTGTGGTGTCTGAATCGATGTCTTTCACAACTTACCTTCGAAGGACATACTGACCCTAAATACTTCAGCAGGCGCGTCAGTCGACTCGTCTTGGCTGTTGTCACTGTACACTGGTAGTGGGCTGAGCGCATGGCTAGCACAACAGGTATGGTGTGCACGGCCTCACACATGCTTCAAGAGCTGAAGATCAACACCTCTTTGGGAAGAATTCACCGCCCGAAGGATTCAGCACGGCCCGAGGGTGCTCTTGGTGTTGCAACTTGCAAGGCGTAGCAACATGATCAGGAGACGAGCGACTGTATGTACGGCGAGTCCGAACGCAAAGAGGCTCTATGTTCAGACGGTGTTGCTAATGGGCTCACAGGCTGTCGTCTGCTGTCGATGGTCCGCGAAAGGGTCTGAGAAGCTCTGAGGAATCGACATATAGCTAAAGGAGGCGATGTCGCCATAAAGTTGGATATAGATCCCTTCGGCCTCGGAAGTTGGATTGTGAATGCTCCCGTCTTCACAAAAGGACATAGTTGACTGCGGGCGCTGTTGTGTGCCCAATGTACCTTGTGATGAAAATGTATACAGAAGATAGTGCAGACTTCAGTAACAGAATGGTTCCCTTGATCAATGCAGTAGTTCCAATCACGCTAAACTCAACGGGGCTCCCGAGCGAGGGCAGATCCTTCCGCAAGCATGATCGAACTCAAGCTGGTATGACTCGCCGTCATAGGTCCGAATACGGCCAATTTTTGCCCGAGCAGATATCAACTACATCAGACCCACCAAGCAATTATTCTTGCATTCCCACAGCAATTCATTTTGCTTAATTAGAGCAATATAGTCATGGCGGAAGCAGAGATCGAGGTCAGCCAAGGTGCCTCTCAAAGACACCACCGCCCTCAAGATGAACACCACAAGGAAAGCGAGTCCGAAGGAGACAACGAACGCAATGTCTCACTCGAAGGACCTATGGACTCGACTCGTACTCGTCGCTTATATCGCAAACTGGACCTGAGGATCATCCCGCCATTCTGGGTCTTGTACTTCCTCTGCTCTGCAGTGCGATCTAATGTGGGCCTGGCGCAAACCATGAACACAAAGGACGGTCACGACTTGGGCACTCGCCTCGACATCTCTGCACACCAGGTCTCAACGGGTCTGGCGCTGTTCTACGTCTCGTATGTCATCTTCGAAGTCCCGTCAAACCTGGCCATGAGCAAGCTTTCGCCTTCTGTCTGGCTTGCGCGCATTGTCATTAGCGTTGGCATTATCGGAACTGCTATGGTCGGCATGAAAAACGCTGCTGGTTACTATGTTCTTCGACTCCTACTTGGTGCTGTGGAAGCAGGCATGTGGCCCGGCATGTCTCTTTTCTTGACGATGTTCTACCCGCCACACCGGATGGCGAAGCGCATTGGCTGGTACTTCACGGCGTCGCAGGTGTCTGCGGCAGTTGTGGGCCTTGTCAGCGCCGGCTTCCAGGAAATGGACGGTGACGGTGGTCTCGTCGGCTTCCAGTGGATGTTCTTGATCTGGGGCTTGATCACTCTTGTCGTTGGCTTTGTGCTGGTCTGGTGGCTTCCTGATCGTCCCCTCGCGCCTGGCGAGGAAAAGAAGAAGAACATTCTCAGCCGATTCTTGCCTAATAACAAGCCCGCTCTCTCTGGCGACGATGCTATCCTCCACTACCAGGATCTCAGCCAGGCGTACCACAGCTCCGACTGGACACTTCGCGACCTCTGGAATGTCATGATCGACTGGCGCTTCTGGCCGTTGTTTGTCATGTACTTTGGCGTCGTTGGTGTCGGCAACGGAGTGCAATCTTATGGCACTGTGATCCTCAGAGCTATCAACCCTACGTTCACAGGTGTAGAGCTCAGTCTGCTTTATGCGCCAATCTGGATCTGTGACCTGATTGGCATTCTCTGCGTGACTCCTATCAGTGACCACTTCCACCGCCACAGAGCACTTTGGTTCAGCATCCCGACTGCGCTACAAATCGCGGGCCTACTCATTGCAACTTACGCCGGTGACTCAGACTCTTCCAGATGGGGCCGCTACGTAGGCCTCCTCATCGTCGGTTTCGGTCTAGGTCCCACTGTCCCCATCGCAATGACATGGACAGCAGAGATCTTCCAACCAAGACATGGTGAGATTGGCGTTGCAGCAGCTTCAGCATTGGTATCAGGTCTCGGTAACCTTGGAAGCGTTGTCACCAACTACGCATTGTTCTCGGGATGGGAGGGCGACAAACAGAGAAGCCCAGTGTACTTGGGAAGTATGTGGGTCATGATTGCTATGCTGTTGGCTAGTATTGTTGCTAGCTTCTGCATGCAATGGCTGTTGCAGGTGACTGACAAGAGGCACACTAAGGCGAGTCGCTAGAGCCTCTTGCAAATCCGCGCTTTGAGCAGGCTGTCTCAGGAAGGGTCACCTGATAGAATCTATCATGGCGACACGGTCTAACAGACCTGCTCTCGCAACAATATGATTGAAGGGAAAAATCGGGCCTTCTAGCCTTGTCTGAAGCCACGCAATGTGAACATAAGCGGCAAAAGCTCATGCACACATCTATAAAGAAATATAATGTACATTGATAATCAAATGCTTCATCGAAAGCGTAAGGCCTTTTCATTTTAATCATTCGACACTAAACATCATTGGCATATTCGCCACAACAAGCGCTCACATCCCGTACATGCTGACTGCACTGCGTGTCACTGCTCGTTTTGTATAATGTATTTCTGATCATCTCAGCACAACCGCCGCTTCTCTTGTGTAGCTATCCAGCATTCGATTGAGTTGACAGATGCAACCCCAAATCTTACGCACACTAGCTGCAGAAAAGCGAAGACCCCGGCAACGTATGCAATGCTCACGCGATCAGGCGCCCAGCCACGAGATAGTAAGCTCATGGAACCAAGTCCGAAGTTGTGCTACCAGCAAGCTGTGGCAGGGCAAGCTGAACAGTAATCGTGAATGTATCATACTTGGCATGAGATCGGACGATCAAACGCTAAGTTCGTCCAAGATCGCATGCCCGGCGCAAGGTAAGTATTCCTTCCGCGCTGCTCACGCTACGTGATCACCACAGGGTAGCAGTGATACACCAAGCGTCGTGCAAATCCTGAAGAACGCTTGATCACGAAGAACACAATCACAGATTCTGACCGCCACTCGGCCTGCCGCCCGGCGGCATGCGAATGCCCATACCTCCGGCAACAGAGCCCGTCGACCTCGTCTTGGCGGCATCGACTCGGCTTTTCTGCAGGCTGATGGCAGGAAGCACCCAGTCGCCGCAGCTGCATTGCATGCCTTGCCAGGCGTACTTGCCCACGTTGGCGTGGCACTTCGGGCACTCGAGGCGGCCGTCCAGTTTGCCTTGCTCGAGCTCAGGGCGCATCCAAGATAGTGCATCGAGGAAGTAGTGACCGCAAGCAGGTGAGGTGTTTGAGGATTTCTCGCCGGACGAGTCGCGGAGCGGTTCGTGTGAGGTTAGGTATTGCGAGGTTGCGAGGGGACGTCTAGAAGTAACCTTGTCAGCGACAAGGATCCATAAGCCGAGTTGGTAACGCTACACGAGCATGTCATACCTGCATTTCTTGCACTTCAGTTCGAAATCTGACGTGCCTTGAGTTTCGTGCTCGTCTTCAAAGCGGATTTTTTCCGCTTCTGGTGCTTGGCCACATGCGCGGCTCATCTCAACCTCACGTTGGTAGAGCCATCTCTGGTAAACTGGCGAGCCCTCGATATCGTCGGTTTCTGCCATTCGGTGGTAGAGCTCGAGTTGCTTCATGAAGCCGTCGTTGGGCTCGCAGAAGGGCCTGGTCTCGCGGATTTGGGCGAGGGCTTGGCCGGGTGTGATGCCGTATCTTTGCATGAGGAATGCGCAGGTGACTGTTGCTGAGCGAGACTTTCCCATAGCGCTGGGACCATTGTCAGCACTCGAGTTTCGCGATTTTTGGCGGATGCTTGTCGTCTACAAGGCCGCGAAGCTTGTGAAAGAGGTGCTGGCAGACCGTCGCAAACGACCAAAAAGAAAGACATGAGGAAAGATCATGACCTACCAGTGTACAAGCACACTACCGCCATCCTCGAAGGCGCTCTGGATAAATCGATTGGTTTCCGGGAAATGCTCGAGCAAGTTTTCATCCTCTACATCGTCCACCTCCACAGCCATGTGCTTGAAGCCATCGAACAGACCTTGCTCTACGGGGAGCTTCAGCACAGTAAGCACATGTGTGATACCAGCTTCTCGCAGTGATTCTTTCCGACGAAGGGTGAACAGTCTGTATCATCGTCAGACTCATATTTTCTTTGGTGGCGTTGGCCATATTGTTTTCGCCAATAGCAGCATACGCCACCTAAGGTTTCCAACGGTTGAGTACGCACCCACCAATATAGAGGTTCAGTTCCCCTGAGACTTTGTCAAGAATCGCCATCGTTACGCAATATTGCCCGTGTCAGATCTACTGTATGTCTCTCGCGTTCTTCTTCGATGTCGCTTGTCACTCGAGTCGTGTGTCGAATTCGAGCCCACGGACGCTCCCGATTGGCTCTTCGAGGCAGGCCTTAGTGATTGCCGGCTGACTCTCCGCTGTGCCCTTCTTTGTGCTCTCCCCTGCAAAAGGTTGCAATATATCTAACATCCAACGAAAAACTGGAGAGACGATCATCCGGAAATACATCGGTTGCGCTTGAACTTCTAGACAGCTCCTATCTCAATGCGAAACATAAGCCTCGTTGCCCTCGACTCTAGGCGTTTCCACCTTGGCTATGTTGTTGAGGTAGATCAAATCCGTGCTACAGCTGCAAAGTACTGGTCCTATCTCTCTAAAGACACTGATCGTCTGCAGTAGACAGACCCTTGGACACCTTATTCAGTTTTGTTGGATATCGATCACGTTCAGTACAAGCTTACTGCGTATCTTTCGATCTTTAAAATGACACTCGCGTCTGTGGCTTGTTCGGAGTGTACAACCAGACATCGGTTATTGCACAGCATCAGACTGACCGGTCACGGTCCGGCGACATCACTTCACTACTGTACCACTGCCGAGGGAAAGTGCCCTATGTGGAGGTTTTTGCACTGCCTCACAGACAGTTGGGCGCGAGATGATTATCCGGCGAATAAGGTTCCCGCTGTAAGACATTCCACCGTGCGTCCACGAGACGAGACGCTCAGCACGCCGGTCCGAATCAACACGAAATCTTATGCTGGCCTACAAGCAACCGCAGGCGCCGGCGGGCAGCGAATGAGTAACCGACGGCATGTCACCATGCGCTGTCTGTGCGAGCCGGGCCCTGAACGATGATGAAACCCCACTACCAATTCCTGACATCTGTGGGGGTTGCATAACCATGCTGCTGCGAGATGTACGGGCAGGCGACGAGACTGGCCTAGTGGCAGTGAGGATCACTGCCCTTGGGGCACAGCTGCTGGCAGGCTGAGAGGGTTGTCGCACACTACCTCGAGACTACTCCTGCGCTGCAGTCAGCCCTGCAGATGGCCGCCTCTCAAGGCTGCTGGGCACACGGGCTTGACGGGCCTTGGGCGTGCGGGCGTGAAGACTTGAGTTCTGGGTCGAGTCGTGCCTGGCTGGCTGGGCTGGACCCCTGCGTCGCGGTGCAGCGCAGTGCGTCGCAGTGCATACTTAAGCTTGCAGCTGCAGATGCAATACCAGCCAGCAGGACATCTAGTGAGATGTGGACTGGACTGGGCTGTATGCAGACGGGGGCGGTGGACGATGGGCATGGCTATCTATGTATGGATGGCTATATGCCTAGCCAGCCAGCACCGTCCAGACGCACCGCCGCCGCAGACGCACCGCCAGTACTGTACGCCTGGCACGCACGCCGCCGCCTGCATGATTTGTTCGTCGTCAGGTCGGGCCAGCTGCGCTGCACTGCACTGCTTTTCCTGCTCCTCGCTGGGTGGGCGGGAGGGAGGGAGGCGCCGTTTGGCGGCACATGGTTGTGCGGTTTTCCACACTAACAAGCTATCTAGCGTGGAATTTGAGGCAGTGCAATACTCCTCTCCACATTTCGCAACCAGATGGACGCTCCCATCATCACCTCGACCGAGCGAGCAGCGTCCGGTCCCGCAGCGCAGAGGGAATGTGCGCCGGCGATGTTCTGTTGAATGAGGGACCGCGAGACCACATGCTGTTTCCTTTCCCGCATAATCGATCAAAGTATCTGCAAGAAGACTGCCCGCCGCCTTGAAACGAAACCCACGCCAGACTCCATCCATCCAGACAGCCTGCCTGCCTGCCTCGAGCCTCGACGGTGATCCCTCGTCAGCCATACGCCCATCCAAATAAACCTTCCCCCCTCTCACGTACCTATTACCTGCCTGCCACACTCCCTCCCGTCTTCTGCCCTACGCCTTGTCCAGCCTTACTGTGCGCCCACTGCGTGCTTCCGCGCCTGAAGCTTTCGCCGCTCGTGTGTGCTCGCATGACCCCAAGTCTCTCCTTCGGCTTACTCTTCTTCCACCCACGCTTTGGCTAGCTGCCCACCCCGGCGCACATAAGCGCTGAGAGTAAAGCTCGTCGCCGCCTTGCTTGCTTGCCACGCCTACGTGCTTGTGGCGATTGCCTCGTGCGCACCTGCTATCCTTGCTCGGCGCATTGTTGCGCTCCACTACCTGTACGACTGGCGGACCACACTTGCCACTCGTAACGACGTGCGCTCGCTCTCGCCATGTCATCAACACCGTCCATTCGCATATCGCAGCCCCAGCGGCAAACTAGCCCTGCCTCGTATTCTGGCATTCAGCCCGAGGCGGCTTCGCCAATGCCGATTCCGAAGGTACAAGAATCCATACCGCCTCCGCTACCACCACCCACGCACATTCCCGAGATTTCTACTGGACAGGATCCTGGTTGGCAATGGGGCAATGATCCGAGTTCTGCGGATTTTGGTCGTTCAGCAGCGGTGAATCCGGGCTCGAGTCTGTTAGGTGGGGAATTGAGAAGCCCGCTTCACGCGAAAGAGCTCGAGCACACAAGAAACGCCAGTATGGACGACGGCCGACGAGGAAGCGTGTTGTCTTCGATCGCAGGAGGGCAGCGCGACCATGAGATGCTGGATGCACAGCCGAATAGCGACGAAGAAGGTGCTTCGAGGTCGCGATCGGGCTCGACTTACAGGTATGTCGAATTGCTTGGCGAAGGGTGCTTGTGACGTTGAACGATCGATCAAGAAGCGGCAGCGAGACTGTATATCGTCTGATCGACAAAACAACGGCAACGGACAGTCGTCTTTGAAAGCGCCTTCTGTCGATGCATCTCACTCGTACAATCACTGACACACGATCTGAACAGACTTCAAAGCGAGCGTAGGCTCGAACAAACCACACTTGTGGGGTCTTCGAACGCATATGACAAGCAATTGTTGAGCCGAATTGGCGGACCTAGCACGCCGGACTCTAAGCGACAGTCGGTCTCGTCAGTAACTCTCGTCCCTGGAATGCAAGAGACGGCCCAACTAGCGCATGCCGAAAGTGAACGTCGCAACAGCCAACTGAGACCTTTGACCGTTCCAACCCACGAAAGGCGCCAGAACTCAATTTCCGACTCACCTGCCAACTCTCGCTTCCCTCACAGCGCTTCCTCGGGCGCTGTCTCTCCTGGATTTTCGGGCTTCTGGGAGCACGCGCCTGTCGACTCCAACTTGCTGCACACTCGCAACGGAAGTTTGTCATCGTCGCATCGTGGGAGCTACGACAACACAATGTACACTCATGACGACATGGAGGATAGTCGAATGAGCAGTCTGAACATCCACGATCGTAGCCCTTCCGGATACTCAGACGACTACACGAATGGTGCTAAGACCGGAACCAAGCGACGTGCATCATCGCCACCAAGAGACCTCTACTACGACGATCGCGCATCTGTCGGCAGCGCATCAGGACAGAGCGATGCTTACAACCGTCGTTCTCTCCATCAACTGCCAGAGCGTGGTTCGCCTGTCGCGCGCTTCCAGCCCAGTCACTCTTCATTATCTTCGGCATCCTCCTACCAGCCTCGTCATGGTTCCTTTGGCTCTTCCCTTGGCGTGCCAAGTGTACCGAGCAGTGCGACTAGCTATACCTCTGGCCGAGTCTCACCCAACACACTCTCACCTGCAATCGATCCTGAGTTGGCCAGGGCCAGGACGCCTTCGGGCAGCGGTCAATCGCTCAAACCAAGTCCCATTCTCCCTAACCCACAGCATGGACGAACTCTCTCAAGCAGCACTCAAGGTGGGGCACAGAGCTCTGGAGCTGATAGCACACCCCACTCCCGCCAAAGTAGCTTGTCCCAGCTCCAAGGCATGTACATTTGTGAATGTTGCCCCAAAAAGCCTAAGAAATTCGACACCGAGGATGACCTCAGGTAAGCTTAAGGCGCCCTGCAGGTTGCATATCCAGAAGCATGTAAGCTAATCAACCTCCAGGCTGCACGAGTCCGAAAAGCAGTACAGTTGTGCTTATTGTCCCAACCGCTTCAAAAACAAGAATGAAGCAGAACGCCACCAGAACTCCCTCCATCTGAGACGTCATTCTTGGTCCTGCGCTGCGCTCGCCGGCCCAGAGGCAGCATTCCATCCGTCCATGACCGGCAACGGCGCTGACGTCTGCGGCTACTGCGGCGAGGAGTTCGCCAACCCTCCTCGATGGGAGCTTCGCGCGGAACATCTGAACCATGTGCACAAGTTTGGAGAGTGTAACAAGGCAAAGAAGTTCTTTCGCGCGGATCACTTCCGCCAGCACCTGAAGCATAGCCATGCTGGCACAAGCGGCAAGTGGACTAATATGCTTGAAAATGCCTGCATGAAGGACGAGCCACTGCCAGAGAAACGCGTTGTGGCCACAAACGGTGGCCCAGCTCAAGCTCCACCTGCCCTGATGTTGACTACGACCGGTCTGACTGGGTCTCCTGTCCAGTGTTCAAGACTACTGGAAAGAGATCCACGCGACTGCTAACACATGCTGGCTGCGCAGTAACATCAAGTTGATGTTGACTGTCAATCAAAGCACCCTCGTGTGGTAGCTGACTCAACAGGTCTACTTCCTTCACTAAAATCATCTGCATGGCGTACTTCCACGACCTCTTTTTCTACTCACTTTATTCCACACTCGCTACGAAATTGACGAAATACATGGCTTCTTCACTGGAGAACGAAAACTTTCAATCTGGTAAGGCTCTTCCGATCGGTGAAAGGACTCGGCGATATCCCTGAGCCTGGCATTGGTTCTGCGAAATTGCTTTGAGAGGGATCTGTTCGATTGGACGACGGCATTGGAGCAAGCAACGCGTTGTTTTTGACCATCAGCATACATGCAAATACCATTGACCTCAGAGGTGGATGAAAAGTTGACGTTGCGATATCTGTTGTGTGACTCGAGGGCTTTAGGTCCTCGATGTCTGTTTGTTGTCCCTGCATGTTGGATCTCTGGATCGGAGGTGGGAAGTTGTTCCGCTCGTCCAGCGGTGTAACAATAATAACAATATGCATTGGCGAGACGATCGAAAAACAAATACAATCAAAACAAAGTCTCTCGCTCGCTTGCGTGCTTACGCGTGCATGCAGCCATCTCATCTTTGAGATTACCCCTGGATGCAAGTTTTATTCAAGTGTCGATGAATTCCTGAATCCTTTCGTGCTGTCTTTTGTGCTTTGCACGGCTATGTACACATGTGACAACCAGTAAAGCTAGCCAAACGCCATCGCCTCGCAGACGAAACTCAGAGGCCAACTATAGTGCTGAGCTTTTCCCGTGTGCCCCATTGCCTCGTTTAAAACCATCAGCCACCTTGTTTGTATCGCAACTGCATGTGCACGTGAAACTCATAGCGAGTAGCCAAGCTCCCCTGTCCGCACATGTTTGTTCAGCCCTGCGCCATGCATGCGCGTCCTACAACTTTCGCGCCGCTCTATTTCTGAGCGTCAGTCGGCTGATATAGTCTAGTCAACGCCCTGCAGGTAAGCCGGAGAGCCCGCCGTGCAGCTTTCATTTATCACTTTGTTATTATCTCCCCGCTATGATCGCCGTAGGAGCGAGCTCCCTTCCTCCTTTATGTATCCCGTCAGCCCGTCCCTTGGTCTCTCGGGTCCCCCTTTGACTGCAGTCTGCGGGCTCCCGATGGAAGCTACAGCCAGACTAGCTGATATAGGACTGCAAAGCAGCTAACGCCGGTCATGGTAACGAGATTTTCCGTCTGGACGGTGAACAGGATCGCAGGAATAATGTCTTTGAGCTGAGATGCGGGCTGGTTCAGCTAGTGCTGACGGACGGATGTGATGGGCGTTGACTGGAGTGCAGGATGCTGTTTCAGAGTCATCGATAGTGGGCTGGATGGCTGCTACGCGCTTCGAATATGTGATGCTATAAAGCCTGTGGCGTCCGGGAGCGGTAATATCAGTAATATCGGCGCGAAAAAAGGGAGATGGCTGAGAGCTGCGAGGCCAGCTGACTTGACTTGGGTGGATTTGTGGCTGGCTGGTTTGGTCTACAGCCTCGTTGCAATTGCCTGATTGGGGCATTCGATACCACCGGAGTTTAGGGAAGGGAAAACGCTGTTAAGGTTTGATATGATCAATCGAGATGTGTATATGCATTTGATGGTGGGGGACGCATGGGGGCAGTGCCCTGTAAGGTATGATATGTACGTGGATATCGGCGGTGAGAACTGTTTTGACACTAAAGATTCTAACCAGTAGAGCCAGGTGGTCTGTAACGACTTCAATGGTCCGTTGACTACATAGTACTCGCTGCACTCAAAATAACCAAACCATACGAAACGATGATTTAAGCCTGGGAAGGGCAGGCTCACACGAAATTTGAGCTAAACAAACAAATGCCATTGAAAGCACTAACAAATGAGTTAACATAAAGCAAATCCCCGACCCATGTACGTAACCTGTCAGCCACTTGGGAATGCTACTACAACAGCTGCACAGTGACGGGCTGCATAGTGTATCCGTCTCCGGGGACCCGTTCTTCTTGATAGACGGGAAAATCCCCCAGGCCAAGGAGCTTCTCAAGGCCTTTCTTGACATAGCCTTGCCAGAATGAAGCATCTCAACGGGGGTAAGTGGCACCTCCGTCCTGGACTTGATCCATGTCGACGTCGGGATCTTCTTTGGTGTGGCACATGTGACTGAGTTCCTCGTACTTCAGGGAAAGGGGTGACATGATCATGCGCTCGGAAGTGCCTGGCACCACCAAGTCCGCCAGACGCAACTTCTCAAGCTTCTTCTCGGACAGGATTTTGAAGATGGTGTCCCATGTGGCTGGCTTCTTTGGCGTACCCTGGGACCGGATAGCAGTCAAGTCGACATGACGCAGTGAGTCGTAGAAGGTACAGAGGACGTTCACAAGTAGGTCACTCGAGACGGTTTGGTTGTGGAGGACCAAAGAGGTGAGTCTCTCAGGATGAACACGAACAAGGGCTCTCAGGAACCTGGGCCCGAGCTCTTCGCGGCTCTTGTTGAAGATCTGGATCTCTTCCTTGCTGGCACCTTCTTCATCATCACCTCGATCATCACTTCCATCGTCGTAGCCTGGCCCAATGTTCAACGCCTTCATGTCTGGCATTGATCTAAGCAGATCCTCGATGTCTTTGAGACTAGGCAGGCTGTGTCCCTTGAGTGGCATTTCTCCCGAGAAAGGCTTGTGAATGATCAGTTGGTTTGAGTGCTCCGATGCAGACGAGAAGTTGGGGTGGAGGAGTGCTGCCGTCAGCGACCGGACGTGGGTTGAAGTGCCGCTGATGCTGAAGGGGAACGCGCCGGTGATGTATCGCTCAGCAAGCTTACGCTGCTCGAGGTCAGAGTCAACCCCTCGCCCGTGACAGAACTGCTGAGCGTTGGAGAAGTCGGGTTCATGAACCTCGCCGAAGTAGCTGTGACATTCTAGCGTGGATGGCATCGTCGTCGGTCGATGTTATTTGCGGTGTGACGATCCAATGCTCAACAGAATTACAAAAGTCGACAGCATCCGATGGCGTTAAGTATCTTCTTCTTGGCTGTTAGTGAAGCGTCAGGCGTCGTACAACGCCATGGCTGATTGACATACAATGGCTTTATGTACAAGACGGGATAACAACAGGTGACGTAACATGGGACCATCGGTAAACCATTCGTGAACGCAAACAGTAATACAATCGCCTTGTGGGTTTAGGAATGACCGCAACGCACACGTCACCTGACACTTCGATAATTCTTTACTGTCTGCGCTTGAGTGTGTCATCCCAGTATCGAGGGAGCGACAAAAGTTCAATTATGCAAGAGTCTAAAGTCATGAAGCGAATTTGAGAGCAAGTGGGTAGTCTCTCATCACTTGCCAGTATTAGAGGCACAGATATCGAGTCAATAACAATTTGAGCTTGTCTTACGACACCAGTATACTGTATTTAGCTGTCGACTTACAGCCGACAACTTTCTCCAACGAACAAGCCATCCGCAGTAACCAAAGAACATTTTTCAAAAGCACAAAGAAAAGCAAACCCTTTGAGTCAACAGAACCAAATCGTAGCGGTGAGGAATAGTCATGCCTAGCTCTCTGTCGTGCCAGTGCTGTTACCCACGCCGATAAATCCAAACAAAACTCCCGAGTCAACCAAACAAATCGCGCCGCTGAATGAATGCCGTATTGAAAGTTGAAACCTGAATGATGTCAGTGCTGTTGTCTTCGTGTATCATCTCAAGCAAAACTCCATACCATTGAAACAAATCATGACGCTGTGTTTAAGTCTTGTTCGCACTTTCCTTGTTGCAAGTGCTGTCAACCACGTAGAGTCGTCGATCGTTCCAAGTGAAGTGTCCGAATTGGCCAGTGAAATCGTGACGCCGAGTTCGAGTCATGCCCGACTCTCCTTGATGCCAGTGCTATTATCCTCGCAAGCCGATGAAGCAAGAACTTTGTATCAATGAAAAAGAAGTTGTAGTGCTGAACTTGCGCCGTGCGTAGCTCTCCATGGTGCCGATGCTGTCACCCTCGCAAAACGCTTCAAGTTGGCTTTCGGCATCTTCTGAGGATGTCCTCAGAATCACGAGGGTCGTAGTACAGAACGTGGTTGTGGTTCGGCTTACCAAGCAAGATCTCAAGACCTTTCTTGACCCAACTGTGCCTCAGGTCGACCTCCACCCGAGAGAAAATGGCACAAGAGCCGTTAACATCAACGTCTTCGTAGTCCGAAAAGTGGTACCGTACGAATCGATAGGTGGCGCTCTGTGGCGAGGATTGCGGCTTGACCAATTGTCGATAGTTTGGTCGCTCAAGGAGCGTTCATGCAGGACCAGCGCTTCCTCGTCACTTGCGTCGTAGAGACAGGCCAGGAACAACTCGTCAAGATTCAGTGTATGCAGTACGTAAAGGATCAAGTCCCAAGTCACTGGCTGGTCCTGAATTCTATTCAGGCTACAAGACATGAGTTCCACCTTTCGTAGGTTACGTGAATGTGTGTACAAGACTCCGATGAGGTCTAAGCCGTCAAAATAGATTCCTTCAAGAGTTAGGCGGGTCAGATTCGATGCTTCGGGGTTCATGCTGCAAAGTGCAGACAAGAACACGTCAGGAATGGCTTGGTTCTCCACGAAGATTTCGCCCTGGATGCGGTATTGAAATTCTTCTGCAGCACCTGGATCAATGAGCGTGAATTCTCTCAAGTTCGGTATTGCGTCCAAGAGGCGTCGTGCAGATCTTTTGCTTGGAAGCCAGTCGTCAAGAAAGCCGTTTGTCATCGTCAAATCGTTCATTGTGGGAAAAGACACATGCAGCTCTCTAAATTTGGGTGTGCTTTGAGCCACGATCGGGAGGCGAAGAATGTTGTGCAACTGCTGGACTTTGGCCATCTTGCTCAGCAGTTTGATCTTGTCGAGAAATCTGTTCTCAAACTCCTTGTTGGATTCACGGAAGAGTTGGTGAGAAGACAGGCGCATCTCGCACAGGTCCGTATCCTTGATGCATTCGAATATCAGGAGGCGTAGCTCAGGCGGGAGGCCGAAGAGGTCGAAGAAAGCAGTCAGCTTTGATGTTGTGCTCTCCATGGGTGTAGCCGTGTTTGGGAGGTGACAAGCTTCTGGTGGATTGGAGCAGTACGAACGCAATAGCAAGACGAGAGCAGCAATGCGAGTTGTGGTGCCCGACTCTGGCGAAGCGACACTTCCTGGAGGCAGTCATCCGCCTTTGTCGTGTGTCGTCTTTGAGCGTCGTGAGCAACGGGCTTCCATCCTAGCAACGCGATTGCAGCCTTGGCCCGGGTCGGGTCACGCGTTACGTTGCTACGAAACGGTGAAGATGTCCATCGCGAAGGATTGACGCAATCCAATTGGTGACCCGGCACGGTGGTTCGCTCGCAACTTTCCTTCACAATTCACTCAGCTAGGCCCAAACGCCGTGGGAAAGTCGGGGAGCGCCCTTGTGCCGTAGGTTGACTCGAGCGCAAGACAGGAGACTGTACCTCAGTGCCCTCCATGGGCGACAAGAAGCCACAATGGCAAACTGCACCTCCATGGGGCTCTGCAAGTACTGCCAAGCATACTACCAGCATCGTCGGTTGTATGTGCTCAAGACGGGACGTTGACTCGTTGGCTTAGTCTGGCAGATGGTGTGGTAAGCCTAGGCACAATGGTATCAGCAGCAGTTGAGAAAGTATTGTGAAGACCTAGACACCACCCACCGACACACAATGCATGTATACATTGTTGACTGCATATGCCTCGGCATCACACTTACTTATCTATGGTGTAGGAAGATAAGGCTGCGAGGATGTATCGTTGTACCTGACGATATTGCAGATCGCTGACGTCTGCTCGGCATACGGACATTAGTGTATCCCAAGCCGACCCATATCGGCGCCATTCGACACGCCGAAAGTGCTGGTAACGTGGTAAGGACTTGCCCTCCACGTCCATGGGCCTGTCGATCGGAATGTGCCCTGCATGCTGACAGCACAAAGCCGCGGTTCTTTGTAGTCGGGTCGAAGGCTGCCCTTTGTTCTTCCGTGAGCCGACAATGTAAGTCCGCCGGGGTATAGGATACCTTAGGCCTTACTAATGATGTGCAATATGCCATCGATGCAAGCGGTTCCGACTGACGATCACGTCTACAGATGGCGGCCTCAAATGGCGAAGTCACCAATGAGGACAACTCACACCTGCTTGCCATTGAGTGGCAATGCCGTCTGAGCCGCAGTGGATGTCGACGAGGTATTGACGCATTACCATGCTGGCAAAGTCGGCACGAATACAGATCTAATATATATGCCAACGACGCCATCCTAGATTTGTAAGAGCACTCACATCAGACAACCCCGAAAGGACAGAGCGCATGCCAACAACTGTTCAATTAGCTCTCAATCACTCGTCGGAACCTATATCAAATGAGCAAACCAATGCCACCCCCAAACCGGCCCCAAGTCCTAGGAATTCACCATCTCAAATTCGCCGTGTCTAACCTCTCACTCTCCCTAGCCTGGTAAGCCTCTTTAGCGGTCATCGAATCAAGGAGGAAACAGCGTAACAAACTCCAGGTATGAGCGCGTCCTCGGCGCCCACCGCATAAGCACCCTCGACCACCTCCAGCCCTCCGGCGTCCGCTTCGCCGTCATCTGCGAAATGCCCGACTGGGCCGGCGGGCTCTTCCTCGAATTGCGGGAGAACGCCGCCAAAGCGCTCGATGACCGCAGCTGGGATCCCGTAACACTAGCAGTGGCGGATCGGAGGGCCTTGCTGCTGTGGGTGCGGTGGTTGGATTTTTGCGGCACACGGCATTCGCCCGTTTTGACGGGGTTGAGGGGTTGGTTGATTGTTTTTGAGGTACGTCCGAAAGAGGTCGTGCGGTCGTGGGCCAGATGTGATGCTGACTCTTTGAATAGGATCCCGATGGGCGGAGGATCAGACTGTACAGTCAAGAGGACCACGGCGGGAAGGAGAGGCCTTCGTATGACCGACAATGGCTCGATGAGAGCTGAGAGCTCTGGCCCACGGCGTCAGATTTCCGGGAGGCTTCAAGGTCCAAATGCTCCGAGATAAGTGGTTCTGGCGTGGAACGGTTTCCAAGATTGATGTATGTGAATTTGCGCTGTTGTGAACGTCCTGCTCTCTGCTCTTCGCTTGTGCTATGCTTTTTCCACGCTCAAAGCATGAAAAGTGAGGTGTGCTTGAAAGTCCAATGAGGTATAACGAGCCGCATCGACGGTAGTAGTAAATTTACCAGACGGACTCCGGAGATTAGAGGAACCTGGAATGATTCCTTCCTCTGATCGCCGGAGAAAAACTTGCCTCCTACTTGTCCTTTGCAACTCCGATCGAAAAGTCCCAACACCTAAAATCTGCGAAGCAATTCACCTGTGTTCTGTAAGAGTCAGATCTGCACCACGCCCAAATTAGCCGCATGGACCACATTTTCCAGTGCACAATAACACTTTCTGAGATATTATGTACAAGAAGAATCGTAAAATCTATCTCTAATCCCCCTCATCAGACTCCCTTCTCCACCAAACACATTCAATCATCCAAGCGGACTAGCACTCAACCCCATATGTCTCCTCACACTAAGGTAAACCTCATAAACCCTCAACTTCACAGCAACCTTCGCATACGCCGTCAGCGCAAACCCATATTTGAGCAAATTGCCCGGCCACAGCACACTCCCCTTAATACCATCCAGCTGCTCTTCAAACACCGCACGCGCAGCATACTGCGCGAGAATCATGAAAGTGCGAATCGGGCCTTGGCGAGTGTGCAAGTTTTCGTCCAGGCTTCGCGTCAAGTCGTTGGTTTTCAGGATGAGAAGAATCACGCGCGGCACTTTGCCGAGCATCTGAACGAGCTGCTCGAGGAGGCCTTCGCCGAGGGCGTCGGAGATGGCTTGCTTCTCGGTGTCGTCGCGCTGCTTGGCAACAGAAGATGTGACGACGCGGTAGTCGCGGCCGGTGATTGCGGAGGCGAAGAGGGGGAATTCGTCGTCGCTGACGCCGGCGACTTGATAGGCGTATCTGCGCATGGCTTGCTCGTCGACGTCGAGGACGGCGAGCCAGAGGTGGGCGTAGGCTCTTCGGAGGTCCATGGGGATGTCGCGGTAGAGGCCGTGGTCGTAGAGGACGACGTCGAAGTTTCTGGGTTTCCGCTTGTCTGGGTTGTGTCTGATTGCGAGATTGCCGCCGTGAGGGTCGCAGTGTAGAGGAGCTCCGGTGCCGAAGATCATTTCGTTGAAAATGCGCGAGAGAGCCGCTGAGACTTCATCTCTGTCGATGCCGTTCGAGTCCAGGAATTCCAGGTCGTCAAGTCGATGCCCCGCGACGCACTCCATGACAAGAATTCTCCGTTGAGCCCAATGAACCTCGGGAATGATCAAGGGAAGTTCTGGGATGTGTGAGAAATACTCCTTGGCTCGTTTCGCGTTCTTGCCTTCTTCTCTGAAGTCCAGCTCCTTGGGCAACGAAACCTCCATCTCCTCGCTCAGCCAAGTCATGTCGTATTCTGGGAACCAGCGTTTCAGGGTACTGAAAGAGAACCTCGTGAGTGCCAGGTCCAGCTTGGCCCATTCATCCAAAGACGGATGTTGCACTTTGACCGCCACCCGTTCTCCAGTCTCCTTCAGAGTTGCCATGTGAACTTGCGCCAAACTCGCGGTACCGATAGGTCGACGATCGAACTCCTCAAAGTAGTCGTCAAGACTCTTGCCAGTATCCGCTAGAACCATATCCTGAATGCTCGAGTATCCAGAGACCGGGCACTTATCCTGCAAAGGGATGAAAGTGTCGCACCACTCAGCAGGAAGCAAGTAGTTCAAAGACGACAAGTGCTGTCCAAGCTTGATGAAAATGCTTCCGTTCTTCTCCATCGCGACGAGCGTTCGCTTCGCACAGCGCAGGTGGCATGCCGAAAGCAAGGACTGGTAGTTCGGATCTTCGTGTTTTTTCAAAGTTTTGCGATAACTGCATTCCCAACGTCAGTACCTCAATCATTCCGGATTCGCAATCCAAACCACGGACATGTACCTACTCATTAACGCAAAGCGCAAGCGTAACACCAACCCTCCCACTCCGCTCACAAGCAGTATACGCATGCCTCGCCTTCTCGCTGAACGCCAGCGCTCCAGAGCCAGCAACGAACACCAGCGTCGCAACGATCGCAACTTTCCTCCTCTCGCGCGGGTTCTTCATCTTCTCCCGCCACGCCCTCTTGCCGGACTGCGAGTGTACATTCTGCGTAGTATGTAGGCTAGCGCGAGCTTGCGCCTGGAGTGTGTGTTTCTGTGTCTGCACGCATGATCGACAGGTCCAGGGCAGTGCTCTTTGGCGGAGGAGGGAGGTTGAGGCAGAGAAGGCGCTCCGCGCTATTGTTGTGTTCATCTCATGGCAATTCTCAGTTGTGAGCTGAGGAGTTAAATCTGGGTGACAGGCACGAGTGAAACGTGAGAGAATGGAAGATTATCTACGATCTACATGGGGATGGGGCGAAGTGATGAGATCAGTCGCGCTTTGACTTCGTCTAGCCTCATGTCGATGCGGGCCGACGTTCGCTTGCTGGGGATTGCTTGTGGCGGCGGGCATGTAGGCGGGGAAATGTTTGGGAATCAGGGAATCAATATCCAATGTTTGGTTTTTGAACTAAAAAATTGTTTGTGGTCGTGTCGTTGTATGTACGCACCTTTAAACAGCGTGCTTCATCGCCAGCCCGGACAGCAGATCCTTCTCCGTAAGACACAGCCGCGCCAGCCGGCTAAACTGTGATGCTTTTTCCATTCGCCTTAACGCCACGCTGATAATCAAAAACATGTCGTCTCCCGCTTCTCAATCATGCCATATGAAACCGTTTGTGGACAACTGCAGAGCTACTCTGAGACGCAATTCAAGGCGCCTGGTTATCCTTGACGATCTTCCGCACAGCCTTCTCGTACGCAGCGCGGTCTTTCTTGAACAGGTTGTACGCCTCAGCTTGTGCGGGTGATTCCGGGTTCACTTCGTCGAGCAGCATTTGAATGCCGAGGAGGATCTGTTTGATGGTGATGGCGGGCTTCCAGGCTTCCTCTTCGTTGAGAATCGACAGGCAGACGGTGCCGGAAGGGTAGACGTTTGGGTGGAAAAGAGGTGGGGTGAATTTGCCTAGAGGAGAGTCAGTTAGAATGGCTCATCGTGATCAGCTTTCTGCTGGCGAGCTTGCGTACACTTCGGCGGCTTCGTAGGGTACTCTGCGACGATGGTTAGCGCCGTCGTTCACTCGTAGGGCTGTACTCGTAGTCTTACCATCGGGGAACTGCACTTCGAGCTTGAGCAGAGCGCCCTCCCAGATAGTCTTGTCTCTTCCGGGAATCATGCACTCCCAGCGCTTCAGGTCAAGAGCGCCTTGCGAGTTCTTTGTGGGCTTTGCGACGAAGCCGAACGGGTGATCTTTGCGCCATGCTTTCCTGTAAAATTTGTATGAGCCGGGGTACTCAGGAAATGTGCTTGTCGACCTCCCCTTACCTCTCCTCCTGCAGTCTGCTCATACACAGCGACATGGTGGTTGTGGTTATCGGGTTGCGACGATGGTCGTGGTGGTGGTGTTGGTGGGAGTCGTGCTGGTGCGAGAGGTCTGTAGTTGTGGTATGAGCAGGATTTTTCTGTCAGGTGATCGCTGGATGTACAGTGAAATGAAGGACAAGCACAAAGGGTGGAAAGTGAGTGAGAGAGTGAACGGCGCCTCGTCTTTGGAGATGCGCTTTGAGGCTCGCGCGTTGTTCCAAAAGAGGCAAGTCACAGTGTCGATCGATCTTGCCTCAGAACCTCAGGTTAGTCAGCGTTTCCAGCGCCTCGGCATGTGATAGAGTGGGACAGCTTGACCACTGACTGGCTTGATTGTGCGACAATTGACTTCTGTTCACTTTGCGAGGGATATTACATACCTTACTCGCATAACGGATGCGCTTTACTGTTGTAATTGACACTTACTGAACCTCACGTGACCAATCAACTGCGCAACCCACCTCAAACACAACTACCATGACCGACAAGCCCAAAGTACAAGTTGAGACCGCTCCCGATCCCGACGAGGATGATCTCGACGACCTTGACGGTACCACACAGGAACACTATAGTCATACACAGCAGCAACTAACACAACTCCCAGACGTCCTCGACGAATTCAACGCCCAGCCCAAACCAGCAGCACCAACACAGTCCAAACCAGCCCCACCACAACCCACCTCACAACATGGCCTTCCAAAGGACGACGAGCTCGCCGCCCAGCTTCAAGCTGGCATGGCCGACCTCATGGGCGAACTAGACTCCAACCCCGAAATGCAAAAAGAGTTTGAGCGCATGATGGCCGAGCTCGTGCAAGCCGGCCAAGCGCCCACAGACGCCGAAGCAATCGAGCATATTGGTAAAGCGACTGAAGCCGTGCATCTTGCCGACAATCCTGCTGCGTCAACATCTGCGGGCGCGAGTGCCAGCGCGAGCAAGAAGGGTACCTCCGGAGGCCAGCAGGAGAGTTTCCAAGATACAGTCCGCAAGACAATGGAGCGCATGCAAGCCTCCGGCGCCTCAGCAGACGCCGCCGCCGCAACAGACGGGCCTTTATCCGCAGAAGACGACATGATGGCGCAGCTGATGAAGGAATTGCAAGCCGGCGGCGGCGGTGGGGAGGAGGATTTCAACAAGATGCTGATGGGCATGATGTCGCAGCTGACCAACAAGGAGATTCTGTACGAGCCGATGAAGGAGCTGTACGACAAGTTCCCGGCGTGGCTGGAAGAGAACGGGGCCAAGACGGGCAAGGAGGATTTGGGCAGGTATGAGGAGCAGCATGCTATGGTCAAGCAGATTGTGGAGAGGTTTGAGAGGAAGGGGTATTCGGATGAGAATGAGGAGGATCGCGAGTATATTGTGGAGAGGATGCAGCGGGTGAGTGGTGCAGTGCTGACGAGATGAAGGGATTCAGCTAATACAATACCGCAGATGCAAGCCGCAGGTTCGCCACCACCAGATCTTGTTGGCGATATGAGCGCGGCGCAAGAAGCACTGGGCGAGCTTGAGGGCGGATGCCCCACTCAATGATGCCGAAGAGATATATGGACAGATTTTGGACTAAGCGGAAGAGATGGGGACGTGAAGTTGTTTTTACATTCTGGAGCCCATGATACCCAGGCGAAAAAGTAGAACCAAAGTCGAAGTTCTATGAACCTTCCAACAAACCAAACCACGCTCGGTGCTCGTGCTGTGAGCTGCCAACCTGAGCGTTTCCAATGATACCCAAACCCCGCGCTAGAGTAAGATGCAAGAAAGACACCTCCCAGGACTTCGTCAAGACATGTCCATCGCGTCGCCACTTGACGCGTCTGCTTGAAGACCGCCGCTTTGCTCTCCCTGGCCATGCGCCTCCGCGTTGATAAAGTCAGAGAATAGAGAGTCGTAATCATCATCATCACTCCCAAAGTGATCAGACATCGGTTCGTTCCCTTGCAGATCTTGGCCCTGACCATGGTCTTGTATAGGATGGTAGTTGTGCTGTTGAGGCAAATCATTTCCTCCGCCTGGCAAGAAGTCCAGCAGAGCTTCTAGCTCCTCATCTTCCATCTGTGCGATCTCGTCTGCTTCCTCCGGCGTAGCCTGCCATTGCGAGAATGACATGGACGTCTGTGTCGCGTCGCCGCTGTAAATCATATGGCTGAGATCTTCCTCATCTTCCTCTTCAGGCGCGTCTGAAGGTAATAATGGTGCTGAGCGCGCCTGTTCAGCTTCCCACTGTTTCTGCCTTTGTACGAAGTCCAAGCGCATGATCTGTCGCCCAGTTGTCAGCAACACATTTCCCCAAACCCCAATTCAATCCTTCCAGAAAAGTATACTCACATCCTCCCCATGCCTCTCAAACCTCCTATCCTCCCTCCCCTCCCTAACCTTCTTCAAGAACATCCCCCTCCTCCTCTCTTTAAGCGCATCCTGGCTAACGACCGGCGCCCTCTTTATAGCGCGTTTCGCGTACGGCGCCGGCGAAGGACTCTGCGGCTTGCTTGTATTTGTATCGTCGCTCATGAAAATGGGACGCGCGCTGCCATTGCCGTGGATGTTGGCGCTGCGGGGCGAGAGTGGCGACGGAATCTTGGGCAGGAATTCGCGTTGGTGTTGGTGATGGTAGGATGGTATTTGTTGGGGCGCGTGATGGAAGGGCGAGGCGAGCATTGCTCTTGCGATGGTAGGAATCGAAATTTGTGCGTTGGATGGTGGAGAGTTTGAGATGGAAGATGGTGCGACTTTGATGGCTTCTTGGGAAGAGGGTCTTTTGGCGACTCTCACTGAGGGCGACGCGAGGCAGGCGCGTTTCGCGATGAATGGCGGGGGTGGTCTGAGCGTCTGGAAGACATTCGCGGGGCTGATGGCCTTGAGTTGACTACGACAGACTGAGACTTGCGACTGCTCTGATGCATATTTATGAGATTGGATACGAAGAGCGCTACACCATGCAAACTATACAGTCTCATGTTCCACGGATCCGTCGTCCAACCTCGAAAGACCAGGGACAGATCACTCGAAAGACGAAAGGACGTGTGCCATCTCCGAGCCACTTCTTCGATGCGATAGTGAGGCAGCACCATCTCGGCGTCTCCATTATCCTGTTGCATCCACCCACTGAGCCTTTATGGTCCGCTATCGACCAAGGGACATTCTTGCAACACGCCACGATATTTGAAGCGTCAACGGTCGTCGAGCAAAAGCTATCCATTGCACCACGGAGAGAAGATTTCTGTTGTCGTCGGGATCATCTGCGTTTCGAAGAATCATCTCATGAAATAGATTGTGTAGGCCAGGTGGAATACTCTCAAGACGGCTGTGAGCCTTGTGGGTATCGCCACGATCGTAGTCTTTTTTGAGGATTTGGGTGACGAGCACAACCCACAAGAATACACCCTGCGCCTTCTTCTGCACCAGATCCGGGAGGTCGTCGTGCTTACCACCACTTCGTGGTCTGAGCTTGCTTTTGATGTAGAGTGCAATATCGTTCTCGTGCTCGCCTTGGTTGTCGAGGTTCAGGTACTGACATTTCTCAAGTTCGACATTTGGATAGTGCCGGCTGGAGAAGCATACACGGAGCCCTATATGCTTAGCAACGACAACGCTGCCGAGCTATTCGAAGAAGTCAATCAGTTCTCGTATCTCGTCTTCCGAAGATTCATCGAGGGCGTCAATGAAGCAAGTAAAGCGTTCAGAGCGCAAGTCTAGCACCGCTCTCCGCAATACATCTTTCAGTGGTTGGAGCTGCCAGCCTTGAGACGCAATCTCATTAATGTCGTCGACCATGGAGTATTGGAGACGTAATACCGACCACAAGAGTTGATGTAGCAGGTGCCGATATAGGCCATTGAGAGTCTTCTCCATCTCGTCGCCGCTTGCGTTGAAGAAGAAAGATATGACCTTCTCGCCCGAATCTTGACTTCGTGTAGACTCGAGCAAAAACTTCATCATCGTAGACTTGCCGGCACCAGCCTTGCTCTTGATCCACATGGAACCGTGGTGTTCACGAATCTGGTCCGGATTTCGCCAGTTGACGTACTCGGGGCTATCGAGCAACCACTGGCAGGTATTGACAAGTCCTGGCGCGACTGTGCCCTTGCGTAGACCCATGCGCTCAAAGCTTAGGATTTCCATGACGTGGTCTAGATATATCTTCGCCTTGTTCTTGGCGATGGCATCTTCGAGGCTGCGTGATATCTCATGAACGAAATCGGGGCTTTGGTAGTTGTTGTAATTGTCACCGTAATGGACCCGAGAGTTGTCTTTCGCCACATTGTTCGCGACATAGCGTTCGGTCTGCCGCATGTCTGGATGAGCTATCTGGGCTCGCTCTACGAGTAGCTGGCTGTCTTTAGGCTGGTCTACAGAACTAGATTGCGGGTGTTCAGGCAAAGAAGTGCAGGATGAGCTTGGTGCTGTTCGCAGGTCTATAGGCCGCACTGTAGAGCTGGGTTCAGGCAATGAATTCGAGGACGAGCCCGATAGCAGTCGCTTCCCTATAGTCTGCCTTGCAGGGCTAGATCCAGACAAAGAAGTGGAGGACGAGTTAGGCAGTTTTCGTTTGTTTGTAAGCCGCTCCACAGAGCTCGATCCGGGCAAAGAGGACGAAGATGAGCTTGGTCGCAGTAGTCGCCCATCTGTACATGTAGGCTGCTTTGCACGTTTGGGTCGCGGTGGTAGGCGCGTGCCCACAGACTTCTCTGCAGTACCAGATCCAGGCAAAGAAATCGAGGACGCGCCAGGTTCTTGTCGCTTGCCAGCCCTCTTATCATCCTTCCGTATACGAACAGGGATACGGCTCTTCTCCATGAGCGCAGCCGTACATTTCAGAGCTCACGCCGGGCGCGTAGAAGTGTAGAGACACAAGCATCAGCACATGCTGCTCTGTGATGTTCAGCCCACTCCGGGCTCCCGCCATGCGCTACCTGCCAATACTGTACTATCAGCCATGCGAGGCTGGCCAATAGGACATGCGCATGCGCTGCGGCATTGCTGCATACGATCTTGCCCCAAGGAGGAAGAAAGGCTGGCATGATTGAAGGTGAAAATGTTCGCTTGATGCGGCTAGACCGAGCATGGCGATATAGGATCTCGCGAACATGTGAGATATGAGGTGGATGATTGACGCAGATGTAGCTTGCATGGTAGAGTTATTTCGTCATATTCAAAAATGGTCATTTGCAAGTAGCACCTAATCCGCGTGAGCCTCAGCATAAGATGGGACAGCTTCTGTCGGTCGGTCGGTTCGATTACATTACATTATAAATATCGACACTGAGCAAAAACAAAGTATAGATTGTGATCAATCCGGGGATATAAACAAATAAATAGAAAAGTGAAACAACTCACCAACCAGCGCCTCGCTATAAACAGTAAGAAATCCTTGACGAAAACGAAAAAACCCGCCTCGATCAACACACAACCACAAATCACAGAGAGGCGAGGCTCAACCCAAAACCCAAGCCAACAACCCAGCACTGCCAACGGCATCAACACTAAACAGCGCGCCCGCAATACCCCAGGTGATCCATCTCAGATTGGGCTCTCTCCACAGCGCCGCAATGCCGACAATGGCAAAGACCAACGAGCTGGCGATAGCAAACACCACGCCCGCGTCGACTTCGGTGGCGAGCTTGTGTCTGCCGGTAGCAGCAAGCAAGTATGCGACGACAAGGATGACGAGCGAGGCGGAGAGCGAGAGGGCAGCGAATTGAGGAAGCAGGAGGCTCTGGTCATCACCTTGGCCGTATGTCTCATCGTACGCGTGCAGCGGGCGCGCGTGCGAAGCGGGCATTGCGCCATAAGTTTTGGGTTTGTTGCGAGAGAGCAGACGGGCGCCCTCGTCTGAGGAGCTCTCTTCGTCGTCGTCGGGTCCGACAGATGGCGAAGGGGGCAAATCATCATCTTCTGGCTTGGGCTTTCGCGAAAAGAGCCTAGCGAGCTTGTCGAAGAAGAGCTCGAAAGAGGAGCGCTCGTTGGGGTCGAAGTAGAGGAAGAAGCCGTCACCGGCATCTGAGCCGTCTTCGGGGTGGTCGTATTCGCTCCAGTATTTGGCTTGTGGTTGTGGACCGGCTTCGGGGAATTCGCGACGACGTTTCTTGCGGAATGAGCGTAGTGGTGGTGCGGTGATTTCGCTGTCGCCATAGCCCATGCTCGGGTTGCGTGAGGTTCCGACGGCAGTGGTGGTGCCATCAGTCGTGCCCAATACCGATGAGCCATTTGATGCTGTGGTAATTGCAGTCGCCGGAGATCCCGCTCCTGTTGCATTCCCGCTGGTCGAGCGCCTTGCAGTCGCAGGAGGAAGTTTGCGAATATCTCGTGTAAGCATAGTGATCCAGAAGGGCGCAGCTACGGTACTCGGTTTGTAAAGATGCCAGATAGCGTGATATTCCATCGAGAACCCACGGACGCGCTCCACGAGGTGGCTGTTATTGAGGGTGTTTAGCAAACTTTGCTCGGTAACTCCCTCCTGTCGCACTTGAAGCACCGCGAACGGGAATGACGTCCTGTCTTCGCTGACATTGGCAGCCGCGAATGTGATGTTGTTGTCGAGTGACGCTAGCATATTACTGCTTGAAGAGTTGCTCAGACCGACAAACCTAGACCTCGTGCTGCGCATGGAATAAAGTAGTCGCACGTTCTCGTCACTGACCAGCACATCACGCACGTCACTGAGCTCTGTTGCGGTGCCCTTCATTGACTCTCTTCTTGGTAAGAATGGTCTACTTTTGTCGAAGAAGTCATCGACATGCTTAGGCTTCAGACCGTACGTGCTCATGTTTGGAGCACCTGTCCTTGCCGCTACAAGCGCGTCGTCTCCGGTATTCCATCGTGCGCAAAGCTTCACTCGTTGAGGCGTTGATCCAGACAAATGCTCGCGTTCGTCCACAGTTGCGGCGCTCTGCTCTTGAATAAATTGGTCCGGGCTATCAGCTGCAACCAGAAAGCAATCGGGCTCTTCATTCGGTCGTTGAGCTGGAGTAATCGGTCTTCCAGTAGAGCTTGACGAGCTTCTCATGAAATAGCGGAGGTGTTGTAACAAAAGCACCTGCAATTCGACAACGTTGTCGGGGTGCACAAAATAGCTAGCGAATGTACCTGAGCTACCGAGTGGCGACGCTGCGAGTGCTGTGTCGAAGTTTGTCCGTGATCCAGTGGCCAGGCTTGCGTCAAGTTTTGCGATTGTGGACGACTTTGCTGCGGCTGCATTATTTTGCGCGTCAGGCTTATCCGACGTCGCTTGCTGCAACCGGGTCTCGTAGAGTGTGCGGATATCGTTCAGTGTTGTGGAATAGTCATCCAGTAAAGGGCGCAGGTCGTATTTTGTGAAGCTCTTCAGGTCGTCCAAGACTTCCATGCGCACGCGCTCTTCCAATTGGGTCGAGCCCGTCCATTTCTTGTACTTCTTCAGCAGCTTGCGGAATGCCGTGCGCTGCGTGCTTATGAACCGTGAGAGCGACTTAATCTCTTCGCCAGCCTTGAGCACATCGTTCTCTAGCTTGCCGTAGCGCTCCAGTCGGCCAATGGGTATGCGTTGGTCTGCGGGTGTGTTGCGCTTCGCAAGTTGTCGTAGTCGCTTTTTGGCGTCATCTGCGCATCCGCTGTCAGCCGTCTCGCTTCCTTCAGTTCTCTCAAGTGTAATCACCTACCAAGTCTGTGTTGTATCTCCCGCGCCTTGCTCTTCACAAATAAATCAATGCGGTCGTGCTGTTCTTCCAAGATTGTGTAGAGGTCATTCTCGAAGCCTAGAGCCTTCACATCGGGTTGGCCGGGTACGGCAACGGTCTTGCCTTTGCCTGGGGTGGTGTGTTCTTTGATGACCTGTTTGATGTCGTCGTAGTCGATGTTATCTGCGCGGCGACGTCAGTGGATCGCACCAGGTTGCCGGGTGGGCCGTGTCCGGGATGATGGGTATGACCAGCCATTGCATCACCTGGCAGGGGTGGACATGTGCAGAAAGGAATTGGAAGGAGACTTACATGCACTCCAGGCAGGTATTGAGCGCTGGCGAAGAGTCTCGCCGTATTTCATGGTGGAAGGTGGGTTGGGAGGTTGGTGAGGGAAGACGGTGGGAAGCCGGAATGGGGAGGAACAAAGAAGCGAAGCAGGCTCGGCAGGGTAGTAGTGGTATTATATGCTCATACTAATCGGTGTTGCAAATGCAGGGCAGTGTGGTGCCAGGGTGGAGTGGGTATACAGTCTGTCACTGCTCGTGAAAGACTGGCGTAAGAGAGAAGTGGCACAGTAGGAGTGGGAATCCCAATGCCGACAAGGCGAGAGCGTGAGTGCCACGAGCTGGGCTGCAGGGCGGCTGCAGCTGCACAGATAACTAACCGGCTATCACTTCAAGACGTTAACGAGTGAATGCGCAGCCCGTTACGAGACACCCGTGCGCCCGTTTGGAAGCGTTCACACTAGCCTGCATACGGTGGACAGGCACACGAGCAGTCTGGTTAGACTGCTTTCCATCCCGCCTCTTCTGGTTCGCGAGAGACAGCTGAGACACCCCAAAGCGTTTGATATCAACCAAATCGCGATCACCGCTCCCGATCCTGCTGAGCCTGCCTGCATATGCAACATGCAGCTCCGGTACGCTGTGTCTCTGATCTGCCGGCAGCGCGCAGCTTGGCTTTCAAGGCCTCCGATTCTTGATGCAATGACAGATTCCTGCCTAAAACATGCACAGCCATCCGCTTTCCCAGTATCTGTCACGGGCATCAGGATCGCTTGCCGCACAGACCACTATGACTCGGGCTGTTCTTTGTCTCGATGCGCCATATGCCTCCACAGGGGACCTCACATAATAAAGCGAATCGAAAGGATGTGGAGGAAGTTCCCGATTATCGCGCTGGCCAGACTGGGGTAGTCTGGACAAGAAAAGAAATGGCTAACAATTCAATGCGAGAAAGTATTTGATACGCGGCAGTTCGCATGTAAGGCTCGAAGATACTTCCACGCAGAACTTTGCTCGCATACACAATCTTAATACACTTCCACCCCCACCGCCGAGCATCTGTCCGCAGACTTCAACACGAAGGCTGTAGTTGAGACTCGGTAAACATCCGTGCTACCCTCAGGCTCCGCACACATGGAGACCATCTTCGGGCGCGACGGGGAAGGGATTCTCTCCCCGGTCAGAGAGAATCCACTTCTCTAGATCTCTAGATAATCCTCCTGCATAAGTAGCGCCCACGTGCAAGTCTGGAAGGCTGTCTGTGGCTGTTCTCGTACGCCTGCCTTACGACTTGAGCATTTTTTTCCACTCTGTCAAACCTGGACCTTGGAAGCATATCCACAAGTGACGAAGGGTTCCGCCTTACTCTCCCGATTTCTCAACTACGGGAAGACATTCATGCTCTTCATGACAAAGCATCTCTCGGAAGTCCTCTTCACATGCGTCGTGGACTCAGTCGCTTCGCGTCTTCGTAACGAGTGGAGACGAGCCTGCGCTTTGCACCAATGCAGCAGGTGAGATTCCAGACCCTCTGCGTTATTAACCGAAACAGATTGTATTATGTTCATCTCCAAAGGCCAACCGAGGTTCCGGGTGTTTGCCTGAACGAGTATTGTGTCGCGTGCTAGATGTCGCCTCTTTCGTCAGACTTGGATATTGAGTCGGCCTCATGTCTGCACGCTTTAGAGCACCATTTGACCGCATTTTGGCGTCGAGATCGAGCTTCTCATTGTGTGAAACGATCGACTGGCCATCGCGTGCTACAACAGCCGAGCTGTTGCCTCAACGTTCATCGTATAGTAATACGGCGCGTATACGGGCATGTACAGTCTCGATAATGCATGTAGTTTTTGGTTGCGGGCACCACTGACCGTTGCGCACGACTGCGCTGCGCTGTCACATGCAAACATTTGAACCATGGCTGTCCCAAATCCAGGGTTAGGATTTGGAAACAGCAAGCCTCCAAAGTTCCTTCCTCGATTTCAACACTGTGCAGCTGTACCTCAAACACCGCCAGGGGGTGAACCAACTCCTGGGTGAGCAAGCTACATATATGTGGCTCTTACTTCCATCACACTGCTATCACTAGCCCTACTTTTATCTCGACGAATGCGTATCGATCGACCCAACGTCCCAGCAGACGTCGTGCTGACCCTCAGCCCATACGCGTTGAGTGGCAGTGGGCTGGACACGCAGGATCCATATACTCGCTAGAGCTCTACCTTGACCAGAGAGAAATCAATGGTAGGAGCCATTGATCATATCACTAAGCCAGAAGCTCACGAGGTGCTTCATCCTTCATCGCCCGAAGAGGAAAGATGGCTACATACAACCACAGCCACTCCACCAGTCTTACCATCAGCCGACAAATCAAAGCATCTTCAAAACCCATGACGTGTCAATCGGCTGCACTCGCAAGCCCCGAGTGCCTCCATGTATCAGGAACGGCTCACTGTCTCATCACAAACAAACGGACGGCATAGCAATACCTGCCGCTCTCCCCTTTCCCCGCAACACAATCGTCAACCTCACGTCGTCTTTCTGCCATCCCGGACTTCACTCCTGCGCATGGCAACAAAACGATGCTCTCATGATGCGCAAACGCCCATGCGTCTCCCAGGAATGCGGTTCCAATGCGGTCACGGGCGCTCATGTACCCGTCATTGTTGCGGGATACCGCTCACTTTAGGCAGACCGACAGACACAGCTGTAATAATGATGACCACCTGTGTGATGGTATGAGACCATTGGCTGGCTCAAATACATCAGGCTGACCGTCTTTCTTGGTTCTTTCCATCTTCATATATCGCACAGGATGTTCTCTGCTAGAGTTTGTGGTCCTAGAACATACCGCAGCACCCTCTTCAGTGCCAAAACGTCAAGCTCTTTCGGGACAATTTACAAACCCATTTACAGCTCTCTGACTCAGCATTGGTCTTTCCGCACAATGGCGACCACTACCGATCCCAAACATGCTCTCGAGACTTCAGGAGAAACAGAGCCCGTCTGGATTCACACCGATCCACGCTCGCGACGCCCACAGTTCCCCACGCTCAATCAAAACCTCAAGACAGATGTCTGTGTGATCGGCAGTGGTATTGCCGGTATTCAGTCTGCTTACGAGCTGGTCAAGCGCGGCCATGAAGTTGTCATGGTCGAAGCCCGCGATATTCTTTCCGGCGAGACTGATAGGACCAGTGGCCACCTCGCCAGCGCGTTAGACGACGGCTACGGCGAAATCGCGAAGAAGCACGGTGACAAGGGCGCTCAACTTGCTGCGGACAGTCATTCTTGGGCGATCGGCCGTGTGGGAGAAATCTCTAGCGAGTTAGGCATTGACTGCGAATACCGCAGGCTGCCCGGCTACCAAGTCAGCCAGTATGACCGCAACAAGCAGACCAAGGAGCACAACGACGAGGTGAAGGAGTTGAAGGAAGAGGTCGCCAAAGCTCAAGCTCTCAAGTTGGATGCTGAGTACAGGGAAGGATATGCTGTCAAGGGCTGGGACGGCGAGCCGGATCAGCGTGATGCGGGCGTGTTCTTCAACCAGGGCACTTTCCATCCTACAAAGTATTTGTAAGTGCATGACCTAGCTTCTCGCAGTATCTCGAGCCCCGTGTTGACCTAAGCCTCTTGCTGAACAGAGTCGGCGTTCTCGAATGGCTTAAGAAGCAACCCAACTTCAGCTGCTACACCAATTCTCGCGTCCTGGAAGTGTCAGAAAAAGGCCTGTCCATACCGCTGATCACAGACAACAAGCACGTCGTGATCAAGACAGAATCCGGCTCAACCATCGACTGCAACAACGCCATCATGGCCACTTGTGTGCCTCTGCAGAAACTCAGCGTCGTGGCCGAGATGGAATACATGCGCACCTACTGCATCGCCATCAAGGTCCCCAAGAACACAGTCGAAGATTGCCTTCTCTACGACACCGCCGAGGCCTACAAGTACATCCGCCTCACACACTGCGACGAGCAGCACGACTACATGGTCGTCGGCGGCTGCGACCACAAAGTCGGCCAAGAAGACACCACCGGCCGCTTCGCCGAGCTCGAGACCTGGACACGAGAGCGTTTCCCCTCCGCCGGCAGCGTCGACTACGCCTGGTCCGGCCAGATCTTCGACCCTGTGGACTACATGGCTTTCATCGGCCTCGACCCCGGCACCAAGCACACCTACATCGTCACCGGCGACTCCGGAAACGGTCTCACCCACGGCGTGATCGCAGGCCGCCTCCTCGCTGACGAAATCGAGTCGAAGCCCAACGCTTGGTCACGAATCTACCGTCCTCAACGCATGGCCAGCATCGTCAAGAGCGCCGGCAGCATGCTCGCGCACGACCTGCAAATCAACGCGCAGTACAAGCGCTTCCTGCAGTCTGACATCGCCGACATCGAAGACCTGGCGAACGGCGAGGGCGGCGTTATGAACAACTCCAAGACTGGGAAGCCGACTGCCATCTACAAGGACGACGAGGGCAAGACTCATCGTTTCTCGGCGCTGTGCCCGCATATGAAGGGTGTGGTCTGCTGGAACCGCACGGAGAAGAGCTGGGATTGCCCTGTGCATGGCAGTCGGTTCAGTAAGGATGGTGTGCAGCTTATTGGGCCTGCGAAGGGTAATTTGCAGCCTATGGATGAGAGTGGAGAGGAAAGGCAGGGGCAGACTGCGAAGGTGTGAGAGTTTGTTTGAAAGGTTGAGATGTTAGTAATGCATGCCTTTTTTCAGTCGCATATTTCACAAACCTTTGATGTTATGTTCGCCTGTCTTCAATGTTTGACCCCTCGACATCGTGTAGTCGCGTTGACTACCCACTGCGCTGCTGGCCGCCCGGATCGCCATGTTGTTATTTCACCGCTCCGTCGAGCCAATTTACTGCTACGGCGCTGATTGGCTTTGGTTTGAACTCAAGATCATAGTAAAGGTTGCTGTCTCGACTTCACAACGCGACACTGAGACACCACCAGCAAGACATCACCAGCAAGACACCACCACCAGCACGCCAGAGCAGAACAAACCGCACGCCCGATACAACAAACAAGCGCGTGTTTGCTGTTATGGAAAAATCCATGATCCATACCACAATGGCGCCGCAGACTCTAGTCGAGCCAAACAATGCCACCGACGCCTCCGCCTCATCGCCATTCATGGAACTCGCACCAGAACTTCGAAATGAAATCTACGAATACGCCCTCCGCGCCGACGACGGCCTCATCCAAGTCAGCTCGACAACCGGCGTCCCCGAGCCAGCGCTCCTGCTCGCCAGCAAAACCATCCGCCGCGAAGCCCTCGCCCTCTTCTACTCCCAAAACACCATCCGTCTCGTCATAGACTCCTACTCGCCAGCAATGCCGCTGTTCATCCACAAGAAACAGCTCGCCGTGCTCAAGCAACACAAATACAGGTTCGCAGTGTCCCAAGTCGTGATGCGTGGCCCGCCGAGGTGGCGCAATCTGCTCGCTTGGCTGCGACTCTCTTACGAGAAAGATTACAGTTACGTTGCGTTCATCATACTGGCGGCGCCGCTGGGGACTAACAACGTCCACTCGCGTGGGGCGGCGGATCGGGATAAGGAGATGACGGTCGTTGCTGGGTTGTTTCAGATGGTGCGTTCGATGCGGATGGTTTCTTGGGATGAGATTGAGAAGACGCTTGTTTTCTTGCGGTATGGGCTTGTGAAATACAATGCCGCGTGGGAAGTGGAGTAGGGTGGTGGGGTTTGAGTTGTGAGTTGTTGTAAGCGTCTTCTCGGGAGGTTTGCGCTGTCGATATACTGACAGCTGTAGGTCGCGTCCGGCTTCTGCGACATGGAGCAGTACCCATGTGTATGTCCTACGAGCTGGCCAGGTGCAGCTAGCTACTTGGATATCGGCGACACGGCCACCGAAAGCGCTTACTTATTGACGTAACAAGGTGGCAGCTGATAGTCAAGAAGCTTGGGTAGAGAGACTAATATTAGTTGCGTCCCATGAGGTTACAAAATACCCGGAATGACCGCCTTCCTATTCGCCACCTTCTCCGCTCCAAACTTCTCAATATACCACCTCTTGCCCGACAAAGCCCTCGGCAACATTGTCGCAATCTCATTCAGCAAGAAACTCCTCGCCGGCACACATCCCAGACCGCCAATAATCAAAAATCCAGTCCACTCGATCCACTCGCAAAAGTAGTGCGCGTAAAGCACGTAGTGGAACAGTCCGTTCTTCGGCAGCATGTAGAGCTTTTCCACGCTTTCTGCAGGTTTGCCTTCTTTCTTGGCCTGCTCCTCGCGTCTGCGCATCGCGCTGCGGCGAATCTCACGCAGATCATCATCGTGGAACATATTGGCCAGTAGACCCCAGCCCCAAATCACAAGTCCGCACTCGATGTAGTACAAGCGTCCAGCCCAGTCTGCCGCGGTCTGCGGGCCATAGCCAGCTACCCAGCCGCCGATGGAAAGACCGTTGACGATGTTCCAGGCAGTCGCAGAGATGAATACGAGCGGATGGATGGGAGACATAGATGGCTGTGCCCAGGGGTAGATGAGAGCACGGTAGATGTAGTGTATGGTGTAGACGCCGGCCATCGTGCGGTTACCCCAGGGCAATTGTTGCAGACCCAGTTGGTCCGGGATGGTGTAAATGCAGTAGAGGACTGTGATGAAGCCCACGGACTCCATGCCTGCCCAGGCCCATTTTCCGGGCAGGTTGAAGCGGGAGTCGATGGAGGTTTTGCCTTGGGGGTAGAAGTCGGTGAGCCATTGGACTGCGGTGAACTATTCTGAAGTCAGTGGATTTATTCTACATGATGATCCGAATGTAGTCAAAGTGGCGTACCAGTGGGAAGAACTGCCAGGCGTAGGCAATTAACTCCCAGTTCTCACGCGAAGGCGGATACCATCCTGGAATAAGTGACATGGTCGTTTGCTGGAAACGGCGGCAGGTCTACACTTGTGAAGGCCCTATATTCGGCCGCCTTTCTAGCAATATTAGGATTGAAGATGTTGTAATAGAACTGCGATGAGATATCCAAATCGGAGGTGTGGTCGACACTGCCGTCGTCACAAAGCTATACCGATGACGTAGACATATTGACTCGAGCCATCCGGCCGCTGCCGTATGCGCCACGCACACGAGCCACAGTTGCTTGTTCGGTGGAGAAGAGCAAACAAAGTTCGAACTCTCACAACTAAGACTCGACAACATCTTTACTTCTCCTAGTCAAGCACATACTTGGGTTCGTCTTCGGAACCCACTACGCGTGTATTGCAAACACCCGATGGAGCTTCCTTACTTAGGGGATCCCACGCACAGGCCCTGATTTGGCCAGGTATGACGTCTTCTCTTAATCCTTGTCTACAAGCGAAGGCGCGTACATCTTCCAAGTTTCTGCGGTGATCGTGGCGAAGATACACGTCTAGGCCGACGTCAGCTGTCATGGGGGCATTGTGTGCTGCGAAAACAAGCAATAGATAAAGAGTAAGGTACTGAACTTCATGTTTCCTCTTTTTCGTTCCACAACTACATCTCAAAACGACAAAGACAATTCACAAACGCATCCCTCATATCCTATACATCCCACATTACCAACATAACCAACACAAACAATCCGTCATCATGGTCCGCACGCGCGCAACTACCGCTCCCACCACCACCACCACCGGCCGCAAGCCAAGTCTCATGTCCCGCCTTGCCGGCAAGAAGACGACACAGAACGCCCGCGTCACGGAGTCCACTTCCCGAAACCCCATCACTGGCACTACCACCACCACCAGGAAGACCACAACACACCCCAGCGGTATCGGTCACCATGGCCACGCCGGCAAGGGACCCCTTGCTACCAAGAGCACTGCCACTCGCGGCACTACCACTACTCGCAGCAAGGGAGTGCACACTACTCAGCACCGCAAGCCGTCCATGGGCGACAAGATTAGCGGTGGTTTGATGAACCTTAAGGGTAGCTTGACTGGCAAGCCTGGTGTTAAGGTAAGCAGCTTTGCTTCGGAAGCAGACTCGAGTTCTCACTAACAGTATGTCCAGGCTGCTGGCACTCGCCGCGCACATGGCACTGATGGCAGAGGTACACGCCGCGTGTACTAGATGCCATAACGGCTATGAGCTTGTACGATTGGACGACTACTGTTTATATTTTCTGAGCGATGTTTTGATAGCTGTTTGATGATACCCGTTAATTTGATGCATTTTCGCAACACATCTTGTCTCCAAGCATTGTTCTGTTCGTCTTCATAAAGCCCGAAGCTTCCCCATGATAGCACGGTATTGCACGCCAGAGAGTCAGCAGCTCTTATCCGTACTACGCCCATGTTGTGGTTCATGACCCACGGACTTTCCATTGCTGTCTGGACTTCTAGTAAGCCGCTTCGTACACCGCAGAGGTAGCGCGCATGATCGAGGAGACTTGCCGATGGTGAACCTTTCCACTGCAGAGCCTCACCAACTCCATGATCACGTCTAGTGATATTCGGGCCAGACTCTCTGCAACTCCTTCATGGCCTCGTCTCTCACCCATTTACTCCCGTCTACCAACGACCACCCGAGAGATGTGACAACGTCCCGGTACTTCTGATCGCGGTCGCGAGTCAAGAGAATAACGTGATCGGGTGCGTCGGTGATTCCGGGCACGGGAAAGACCTTGAGCTCATCATACTCCTTCCTCAACCAAGCGTAGAACTCTCCTGCACTTTCGAAGCTCGAGTAATCGATTCGATCGAAATCCCACAAGGCGACCTCGCCATCGAGTGTGTCCAGGTAGATGAAGAGTCCGGCGTCTGCCTGTGTCCAGGGAAAGTAACGTGTCAGCATGTGTGAATGAAGAGACCTGAAAGCATCAGTGCCGCACGCAAAAAGGACTTAAGATCTCAGGCACTCCAAGCGCCACGATATGCTCGGCTCGACTCGGGTCCTTGAGCTTCTCCCACAGGCAGTTGTCCACAACTTCTGTGAGATCCATCTCGACGCCTTGTTCGACCGTCTTATCGGTGTAGTCTGCGCAGATGGTGTGGTCGTAGATCCACTTGTCTTGCGCGTTGCCACTAGGAAGATACGGAAGATGACGAAGGAGGTCGATGGCCGTGTCTGATTTGCGTTGACGGTCGGTGCTGGGAGGAGTGATTTGTGGCCATCCAGCTGGTGGTGGGGTCTTGAGCTCGGAAGGGTAGAAGTGAAGTTGAGTGGTGAGGAACTGGTAGAACTCGGTTACACTGGCAACGACCTCGTCGCGGTTGTAAGGCATGACGATGGTTGCCTCGGGTGATTACCTGTCTTTGAAGGAATGGAGGTATCGGTTAAGGTCGATGTTGCGACTTGATGTGCTTGATTCGCGAATAGTATTGAGTTATCGAGTGAGGAGGAGGCGATGAGCAACCCTCTATTGATTGAGGTGGGCTTAGATTTACATATGCATGTGGTCCGTGTGTACTGGTGTTCACTTCGTCACTTCGTGTAAACTCAGTGGAATCCCTCAGATTCCTAACGTAGCAAACTTTGCGTTCATTTTCACACCACTGTTGCACGTGACTCGCCGAAAGATCTTGCATACACTGAAGTATGAAGTCCTTGTGGTGCTAGTAGAAGAGAAGGTCGTTGCCTAGTCTCTGTCGGGTTGTTGGCACGCTTGTGGTGAGGTCAGCGTCAAAAGTCTGCACACCTCGTAGATTGAAAGGCATTTTGGCAGGTCGTGCCCGTAGATGGCCGTTATAGTGGGCTTTTACTATTAGGAGAGGTAGAATGCTCTCGAGACCCAGGTTCCATCGTCGTGGCTATGAGGAGATAGGAACCTAGGACCAGCAGCTGTAATTGTGGAGCCGTATATATACTTTGAAACACCGTTTGTGCGCATTGCGGAGATCCACTGGGCCTGTCGTTTGCTTTCTAGACATGTTTTCACAAAGTACGATCTATGGGATAACTTGGGCGCCTCAGATACATCTTCAAACTGACCAAGGCAACTCGCTCAGGCAAACACTACATGTAACGTTACATGTAATCCTTCAAGTGAGCCGCGTAAGGCTGAATAAGCTTCTCTAGCTCCGATGTGATTGGAGGGTCGTTGAACATTGTATGTATACATGTATCAAACTCGACTACAAGTCTCCTTCCTAGTGAGCATATAAAGGCCATTCGATGCTTTGTTCTTGTTATTAACGCCTAAAATGAAGTGGATCCGGTTCTCCAAGGAGGTTGCGGCTTATCTCATACCGAACACGTACGTCACAATTCGTGACCTCGTAAACAAAAATACCAATGCTTTGACCACATAGGTCCTTGTGATGATCTGGCTAGCTACATGGGTAAGAGCGCTAGCCCGGTTCTTGTCACATGTAATAATTCAATCGCATGTGAATACTGTACCTTCTACATGCATATTCCCTCAAACCAACGGACCCAACTCCTTTCACCGCTCCAGCCACGATCGGCCACGACTTAGTCTAAGGACGTCGCCCAGCGATGCGTGTGCTACTGCTCGGCGTGACGGGCAAAGTCGGCTGCAGACTGCTTCCGGCATTGGTTGCACACAACCACACTGTAGTGGCCTATGTTCGCGACCCAGCCAAGATCAGCCCAGACGTTGCCTCGCGGACAAGTACAATATCGCAGGGCTGCGCCACCGACAGCGATGCCCTGACGAAAGCAATACTGTCGAACGAGTGCGATGCCGTTATCAACTCGGCTGGTTTCGCGCGTCAAATCGGCAACGGGGGCACATTTCCCTCTATTCATTCTGCCGTGAGCAAAGCCGCCCAAGTAGCGAGGACGGAGCGTGGCGGACCACCCTTGCGTTGTTGGTTTCTCAGCGGATGGCCGCTCATGGACAGCCCTCAGATGCCACACAAGATCTTGGATTAGTAAGTGTCTTACCGTAGGTCGATACGTTCTTCCTTGCCCCCTTAATCACAGTAATCGCCAGCTGACCGGAGTCAACATCACTATAGCTTCCCCTTCTATCTCAACCACAAGACAAATTACGAGGCTGTCCGATCTGTTCCCACAGACGCCATGGCCTGGTCTCTCTTTTGCGCCAGCAACATGCGGCCACGTACCGATGCTGTAGACTATTCACCGCGACCTGGAGTCAGTGCGGAGAGTCTCATTGCCCGTGCTGAGCGCCCAGTGGCCTGGTCAGATACATTGGGTTGGGTACCAATCCTGGGCCCGTATCTGAACATTGCAGCTCAAGTACAAGATTACTACGCCCCTCTGGAGGATTGCGTCGATTTCATCGCGGCCGATTTGGCGAAAGGACTGAGCAGCGAGTGGGTTGGAAAACGGGTGGGTGTGAAGGTGAGGTAGTTGTGCATCTATGCTAGGGACTCATCAAAATTAATAGTATCCTCTCTTCAGGAGGATATCCCCTCCACTGACTACACTGCGACCGGGCTGGCTCTCCTTCAGAATACCCGCCTTGTACAAATCCTCGATCAGGGAGAACAGCATGCCATCGCAACCCTTGGCTGCCATCAGATTGGCGGTCACTGGAAGATATTCCACATGGCCTGTGATCGTCGAGTTGTACGGTGCCTCGCCAAGAGGGACCACAAAATCGGGCACCTCAGCCATCACCGAGATACGACTGTTGCTGAAACCGAATGGCACGCCTGGCTCGTCTCTGTACGCATTGCGGTACACGGGTCGAGGGGTCGAGGAGCCAACGTACATTGTGAGACTCTCGGAACATGTCTCTGGTGAAGGTGCTAGGAATGTCTCATTGGCCCAGTTCATGAATATGGTCTTGTTGGCAATGCCATCTTCGACCGTGTACGTCGAGTTGTCGCCCCAACCCCATCGTGACAGCGGCACTGGGTTGACGAAGGGCTTGCGGCCATCGTACTTCTTGGCGTAGTCGGCGTAGAAAGGCTCTCGAACAAGTTCGATTTGCTGTTTTGTGATGAGAAGAGCGTAGGTCAGGTTCATTATGGATGTCAATGGCTCCAGGTCGGGGTTGTCTGCGGCGAAAGATGCTGTGACGTTGTAGGCGGTTGTGTTGCCAGCAAGGAAGTCGGTGACGTTGCCTGCGAAACCGACCAACAGCTGGGTCGCAACATCGGTCACATTGACAGGCCATCCAAGCGTTTGCACGCTCTTAGGGTAAGATTTGGTCATGGCAACGTTAGTGCCGTACATAGCTTGTGCGGTCTCTTTCCACAGTGACGGGTTTCGAGCCAGCAAACCGGGAGTGTCCAGTACAGGACTCAGTGGCATGGTGTGGTCAAGAGATACCAATCCGTGAGATGGTCTGTTCCCATATAGTCCCTGGACCTGCGACGGGCCTCGAACGCTGCCTCCTGTGTCGGAGCCGAGTGTAACATCCAGCCAGCCGTATGCACCTGCGCCCGCACCACCACCAGAGGAACTGGAAGAAGTATCCTGGTATCCGTCACCACGGGGATTGAAGGCCTCGTGGTAGTCAACCCAGTCGGCGGTCGCCGTCTCACCATTGGCGAATTGAGAAGTGATCATCTTTCCAACGATGATCGCTCCAGCATCGATCAAGTTCTGCACGGGAGGCGCTGTGTTGTTTGCAGGAGGATAGAGCCAGTACCATGCACGGTTTCCGTTTGAGGTTCTGAGGCCTTTGATATCGTAGATGTCCTTGATGCCAATACGAACACCAGCCAATGGCTTATCGGCACTCTTCGTGAAGTAAAGACGAGATGGAACCGCAATGGCTTGCTTCTGTCCTACCGTTCCGGCAGGAAGTACGGAGTAAGACCCATCGCCATTTGCAATGGCGGACTCTGTGAAGGCACCTTGCATGTCCGAGTACAGGCGCCATGCCTCGTAGACATTACCAGCGGCATTGATGAAGTAGGGTCCAGGCGCCAATGGACTTGATGCGGCTCCTGACAAAATTGTGCTGGAGGCGTTCATCGGCTTGCTGCCATTTTGTATGTAGATTGCTACAATAGGTCAGTGCCAACCCTAGCCATGCTCCGACCAGAGACTCATACCTTCAAGGAAGCCTTCTTGCCAGACATCATCTTCCTCCGCAAAGCTAGAGAGCAAAGAAGACCCGCTCAACACTGTGAACGGAGCAAAGATGTCATCTTCAAACAATGACTCCAGACCATCGCAACCCGCGATGCGAGCGACAGGCTTGGGCGGCAGAAAGTAGTCAACGTCTGTCAAAGATACTGTAAAGCCGGTCGAAGAAACAGCAGCATTTGCGCCGATAATTGCAAACGAGGCAATGCCCAAGGAATGCATAAAACCCATTCTGTAGCCTGGTCAAGCTAAAGCAGACCCAAATTGTGATTGCCGCTGGAGCTGTCGGAGCTGGATATCACTTTATACTTCACGCAGGCATGATCATTTGGCCTTCGGCCCATCCGGCGTAAATATCCCACCGATGCAGAGCGATCAACAAGCGCTTTGGGAAGCCAAGGCATACCAAGACAGTTCTTCAGGGCTGTCCTGCTCGCCAATCTCATTTCCTACATGCTGTCAAAGATAAGCGAAGAAGCGCGCGATTGCCGACTGGACAGCGGCCCCAGAAGACCTAATCTTGATGCCTCGTGGCTGGTAAGGTACGTAGATCGCATTCGGATCAGCGCAAAGAGCAAGGAGATAAGTTGCTACGTGCTGCACAGCGTCAAGATATCGGCGGGTCCCTTGGGTCACATCGCGGCAAGGTAGAGTGGGGTTGCGGTATCGGCAGCGATAACAGGTTACCGGGTCCCCAGATAACAGTGAGAAGCTATCGTGAACTTGTCATCCCCAAACAATTAAGCTGTTATCAATTCCTCCATTGCCATTGATCAAATGATTTGTAAGGCGAGTTGGATGGAGAGCGGTTGTTCAAAACCGGGGTGAGATCTGTCATTTTGTGAATCTGCCAACGCCGACAATTGATACATTATATTACTAGCAATGAGCGCTGATGATACATACGACCATAGGTCAGTGAAAACTGGGCATCCCGTCCGCTCTGCCATACATAAGCACTGAACCGGGCGACTAGTACTAGAGTGGGTGACCATCTGGGAATCCCGCCTGTTGTATGTTTTTGTCTTCAATGGCAAGCAAAAGACATCTACTTTTTGAGAAGACCCGAGCGACTTTACCTGCTAGCTCGAATCTTCTTCCTCTAAGGATTTTGTTAATGAGCTGTAGTCTCGAGTAGCACGATATTTCATCGCAGCCGCCACTAAGGCTGCCAGAATTCAAGTGCTCTCCGCGAAGTCGCGATCAATCCGAGCCTCGCGTTCTTATTTCCATTGACGAGGCGATGCTGTGCAAACGAGTTCTGAAAACATACATACCCTTCAAGCGCCGCCTCCAGATGTCTACTCTCGTGATAAAAGTTCGCATATCAACAGATCAGCATGCTGTTCTCGCTGCTTCAAATCACGACCATTGCCACGTTCGTGGCAGGATTAGCAACTCCTCTACAGCAACCGATTATCGAGCATTTGCCATCAGGTCGTCACCATCGCTCTCCTGCACCGCAGGATGAGCCAATTGAGATTGTGTCAATACCCCTTCCACCTGTCGTCAGCTCACATGAGCCTGGCGCATGCTCTTATGCCGTGAACAGCCACGGAACCGGCTGCATCGGCCAGGCGACTGGACTCCAAGCAGGAAACTTCTTACCAGACGGGAACCATATCCTAGCAACTGTCAAGTTTGTCGGAGCACCTGCTGCTCCTGACCCGAGATCTGTGTTCGATGGCCAACATCTGATCATCCTTAAGGCTGACAGGACACTTTTCCCAAATGGTGACACTTGGAAATGCCTTACCTGCGGTGTACCTGACGACCAGAAGTTCGGACAGGGAGAACTCGATCATCAATACCCGCAAGCTTTCTCGGATGGCAAACGTGTTTTGACTGGGTCTTCTATTGTCGACTGTGGTCATGCGCTTCTGACCAGCGAAGATTGTGGGCCAGAGCAAGTCTTCGTCTATCCTATCCGCCTCGAAACTAAGCAAGACGGCTCGGGATCTGGTGCCTCCATTCGCGAGCTGCGTCTTCATCCTGACGGCCTACATCTTGGCTTCAACGTGTTCAGCTTTGACGGCGGACGACTGGGCCAAACCGCTTACATTGGACGGCTACAATTCAACGCTTCACCCAGCACTGGCTCGCCCAGCGGCCCAAGATACGATCTGATACACGTCAATCAACTTTACAATCCGAACGCGCCACAGCCAGTGTCCACTGATGGCAACCAGCTTGCCATAAACCGAGACGCCATCGCTGTTGGCGAGCTGCGCGGTTTCAGTGGTACCGGCCAGGAAGTCCTATACTTGGGGTATCCTCACGAGTCCTGCAACATCGACGTCTTCGCCGCTCACCTGACTACTGGAAAGGTGCGCAGACTTACCAGTCATCCTGGCTACGTCGACCCGGTGCAGATGTCGGCAGACGATCAGTCAATTGTGATCATGGATACGCGTAGCAACGATCGCACGACTTTCATGGCCGGTTTGCGCGCAGTGCCACCGATTGTCGATTTAGTCACGACAATGGCGTGTTCTTCCGTGCGCAATAACGGCCACCGTCGCTTCTTCCAACCGTACCTGCTCGACCGCCACGGTGATCATGATGGCTATTATGGTCAAGAGATCAACTCTGCTTCGTCGGGAACGCCTGGCAGTGGTGATGTAGACGACCCTGAATGGAACGGGAGAGCTGACCCTTGGTTCTCGCCTGATGGTACTCGCATCGTGTATTGGCAGGCGAAGACTGTCGCGCCAGCGTGTGGAGGCGAAAATCCTTTGCCTTGCTACGATTCCAAAGAGTCAGGAGGACGTACAGAACGTGTCATGATCGCTCATCTCACTAGCAGGACTCCGATAAAGCCCCCTACGGTCCTTCCGATACCCGATGTCATTCCATGGGCGGTGCCATACGTTGCGGGAAATCCAGATCCCGCTCGGCAATACATTCGAGAAGGCAACTACACTCTGAAAGGCACCACCTCTGGCTACGCACTAATTTCCCTTCGGGAGAATACTCTCAAGACTCACCTTTGCACCGTCGTTGTGGACTACCACGCTTATTCCGAAGATGGCCGTAGTTTTCTGCACGGCACGCAGAGTGTCACGGAAGACATTGAACGAATGACATTGGACAAACTGGTGTGGCATTCCAACCTGAGCTGGACCGGAGAGTACGAGGGCTCTCAGGTGACAAGTTCCGATGGGTTCAGGCTTAGCATCGATGTGATGAAGAATCAGTTTCAGGCCAATGGCACGCTGAAAACAGTGCTGGATGGAGTCGAGTACGAGCAGCCCAGGAACAGGCAGTGAGTCATCGCTTTGCCTGCTTTTCCAGATATGCGGTCAGTGTTCATAGTCTCAAGAGAGTACCTTAGGCAATTCATTCCGCTTCTCTGGCAAGGGCCGGGCAACAGTACTGCACCCTATCTATTGTTAGGCAACTCGTTCCGAGAGGCAGCAGGCTGTGCAACGCACAAACCCGTCTCAATCAGATAGTCTTTAGTCCCGTAGATGGCATCGGTCACGATAAAGTTCTTTGGATGCCGTGCATGTTGGACGCACTGTCTCAGAACTCTCCGTTTCCGGTGTTCTCTTCATTTAGGGCACAGTCGGGCCCCCGGACATACCGTGGCTCCCGGCCGAGTCCTCTCATGCAAAAACCCGCTCGCGACAATTAGAGTGCTTGGGTATTCGACCAGTCAAGGTGGAATTTTCCTCCTGAATCGAAGTACTAGAGCTTTGAAAAGAGTAAAACGATAAGCAGTGTGATGTCCTAGGTTCTGGTTTTCCCTTGATCGACATCCGTTCACAGCCTTCGGAAAAGCTGAGACTACAACGTCACTCTCACTCTGGAAGCAACATTCCAACTACATTCTTGGACTGACACTTGCAAGAACAAGATAGACTCAACGACAACTCACATCACATCTCCATCGAGAGAATCTCTCGCCATCTTCCTCCAATGTCTCCCGAAGCCGGCCAGCCAGTGTTCGTCCGGCTTGCCCAGATCTTCGGGCCAGTAGGATCCGGATTTGTCGTTGGTGAGTAGGCATTCCGCAGCTTGTTATCGTATATCGAAGTTCATGTATCCAGGGTTTATCGCCGCGTGCAGCACCTTTGGTCGTCCTATTCTAGAGAGCTTGCCAACCGAGCTGAAAGCAAAGCACTGGAAGCTGATCTATGACTACGGAAAAGCCACTGCTCCCGTGGCTGCGTTGGGTGCCTGTGCATCTTATGCCTATCTGGCATCAGGTGGTGCGTTATCTTTCAATTTCTGAATGGAAGCAACAACATGACTGACAGCGTTGATAGCATACAAAACCGGTTCTCGCTCTAAGGCAAAGCTTTATCTCACGGCAGCACTCGCCGTAGCCGGCATCATACCATTCACGGGACTTGTCATGTCAAGCACAAACGCTGCTCTGACAGATCTGGCTACTGATTCAACCCGCGCTGCGGATTCGGAAGTCATCACTTTGCTTAACAGATGGATTGGGATGAACTATGTAAGGAGTAGCCTGCCGTTGCTGGGATCTGTGCTTGGGCTCTTGGCTCGAGACTTGTGATCTCAGTGTGAGGTTCGGGTAGCCAGGGCGTCTTGACGATATCCGTGTAACACCATAATGTAACAAGAAGAAAGTCCCCAGTCGTGGAATCTAATTGTGCAAGGTGTAGCGATGGTCCATGTGGGTCCTGTGAGCAGCGTGAGTTAACGAGATGAACGCGACTTTGGAGACGAACAGGTCTGTATTTACCATGACACCCTCATGTATCACTCCGGATCGTGATGGAAGCCGCCAATTTCCTGTGCGCCGTGCACTGCAAACCATGTCGTCGGCCAGAAGTCCGAGCATCTTTGGAATAAGAAGATTTCGCTGACTGGACAATCTCAAGCATCCGCCTTCCACTCTTCGTTCAAAGCGACCAGTCCTCCACGAAGACCCACGACAACTCTCTCGACATCGGCCCACGGCCCCTCTCTCATCCCCTCCGCGATCCTAAACAAGCTGTCCGAATTATCGTATTAAGTGACACCTCGCTACATGAAGTCCTGAAAGATACTCTCCGACGCATTGAACCCGAACAAAATATCGTCCATGCCATCAAACGCAAAGTCCCCGAAATACTCCGCGCCCGGCTCCACTGGATACGGATTCTCACCAACATCAGAAGGCACCATCAGAGTGTTAGACGGCTGCCCGGTCTGCGAATCATACTGCACCGGAGTCCCTCGGGCATGAGAATGCGGCGTCGGCATGGCATTACTGCTAATCTGATCCGCGGGCTGTCTCTTAGACTGCGGCGCTGAGCCACTAGCAGAGGTGGCCGCCATTTGTGCATCGCGGTGACGCTCGGATCTTGCGCCAGCGTGGGAGAGAGGCCGTTCCATATTGACATTCATGGCTTTCATTAGCGCTTCAATGACAACGCTTGCCTTGCGCACTGCTGGGTTCGTCTTTGAGTTGAGGTCTAGGACGGTCAGGCATACGGCCAGTGACTCGTGTGCTGTTGAACCAGGTGGGTTTGCACTGGCGAGCCGGACGTGTATTGTTGCTGCCACATAGGTGGCATAAGATATGAGGTAAGGTGCTTGTCGGACGCTGAAGGAAACATCATAGAGTCGCACGAGCTGTACGATGTTTGCCGCTTCGGTAGTGCAGACCTCGATGCAAGCGTGTGTGGTTTGAGAGTCACGTACGTTAGGATCACTGTCCAGGACGAAAGGTCGATGCAGAAGGATACGCAGCACGTGCCAGATTGCTCTGCATCGCCGGTCAGTACGTCACTCAAGTGTTGGTAAGGGTGAACTCACCTCAGTGACAGCGCGTGTGGAGGCGGTACCGCGGTTTCTGGTCCGCAAGCGAGCGCATTCTTCAGGTGCGTGGGCAGATCGGCTTTCCAGTCGAGCAATGATTTGTCAAGCCTCTCAAGATCTTTCGTCTGATGGCTCAACGATCGTGACTTTCGCCGCTCTCCGTACATCGTATTCACTACCTGGTTCAAGATGATGCTCAGCTTGCATAACTCTGCGAACGTAGATACGTTGTAACAGGGCGAGCCGTTATGGTCTGATGGAGAGGCATAGGCGAAGGGTTGCCAGTGTTCAAGCTCTTCGTACTCGTCGAGAAACTTGATCGGAACATGGCAATCCTCTTCCTGCAAAACGGCTGTGCGACCTTGGTACAGGGATTGGATCTTGTCGATGACTGTGTTGAGGAGTAAGCAGTTGCATTGGTCATGCGAGCCGATAAAGCATGACATCTCCGTGTGCACTTACCAAAAGCAGCCCAAAACACTCGCCGGCGGATCTCGATATCCTCATCAGTCAAATGTCGAAGATTGCTCCGCGAAGTCACATCAACATGAAGTCCAAGGTCAATGATCATCCGGAAAGCATTGCCGGCATATATCCACGCAGCACTAGGTTCATCACCCAAAGCGAAAAGCGTATTGCACATAAGCAGCAAAGCTTGTATAGTCGTGATGTTGCTGTAGTCCAGCGCTCGACCAAGAAGATCACGCACACGGTCCCTGAACTGCCAGCCAGCAGTCCGGACATCAGTCGACACTTTGCGAAGCTCAAGCCGAGGACTGAACTTCGCTGCTCCGAAATAGATGGCGTTCAACAAGATGCGTGAGAAGTACGGGCCACCGGTTGCCATGTCTCGCATGAATGCCGGACGGTATGTTACCATGAAAGCGTGGTGCTGCCGGTTCCAATGGAGGTCGAGCAAATGCCATGCGAGTTCCGGATCGACGCCGTCGAAGTCGAAGTTGGCGTTGAGCTTTTCCATTTGCCCTGTGTGGCGTGTCCATGGTCAGTGAAGGCTGTTCGTGTTTGATACACCATTGCAGTCTACGAAGTCACAACTCACTCTGCCTCGCCGCCGCCGCAAACAGCAAATTCGGCATCAACGCCTCCCTCTCCGCCGTAAACCACCTATGATTCCTCCGCTCATGAACAGCCCCATCATGACTAGCACTCGTCGGCCCATGATAAGTCGAAGACGGCCCTCCGGGGGTCGAAGGCCCAGTCGTAGGCGTCCACGAGCCTTGCAGAGCAGCCGTATACCGACTCGATGAGCCCGTATTAGGTCGTTGCACGCTCGAAACCGCCGCCGCAGAGCTGAAGTCCTGCGCTTGCGCTTGCGATGGCGCGGGAGTGCTGAAAGCCGTGGCGTCGGTCTTGTCGACTGGGGGCGGTGAGGCTGATGTTGAGCCTTTGAGCTGGCGGATTTCTTGTTCCAGCCGCTCGACGCGGGCGTGGGTTGGTCTGTGTTGTCAGCCGGGTCAGGCGCGAGGTCCGTGAAAACAGGTGAGACTCTTGCCGGGGAAAGTGAGCTTACCTCTGGCGTTTGACGAGTTCTTCGTAGACGCAGTGCTTTTGGTAGGTCGTGCAGTACTGGCAACGCGGTTTATCGCCTGTACATTTCACCTACAACACAGCTAACGATCAGTCTCCGCAAGGCTGACATCAAACACTGGACGATACTGTGTACCTTTCGTCGCCTACAATTGACGCACGCATTAGAAACTCGAGGCCCGCGTCTAATACCAAGTCGTTGAGGAGACGTGACGTCCGCTGGCTCGTGAGTCGTCGCAGCACTCATCGCTGTATTGCGTTGTGGTGATGGTGAGTTGGATGGTGTTGTTCGGGAGAGAGCAGTCCGCGCGGAAGAAAGGAGCCGCGTCACGCTGGCTGTCCGAGTCTAACCGTAGGCGCACGCCTTCGCTCGAAAGTGGTGAGAATCCGGAGTGCACCTCTGCACTTCTCACATGTCTCGGGACTGCAGGGCGTGCTGATACGCTGTTGAGATGTTCAATGCACACCATTCCACGTGCGAAACAGACCGTCTATAGGCTTGATAGCACGTTATCTGATCATGAGGTGATGATTCTGGTCTGATGTGGGGGTCATGAGATAACAAGAACGAGTTTCGGGTATTCTGAGAACAGCAAATGCAGCACCCGGGTATTCGCGCGGCCTGTCACTTTCCGTAGACTCACGATCGATCAATTGTTGTATCAATGACCACTTGTAGATATATACCATGGACAATGTCAAAGGTTTTCAAAGACATAGATTGCTAACATCCATTCCTTATCACTTGCGTCGCCCTGTCGTACAAAACTTTCGTTGAATACAGCCTCCCTTGTCCGTCCAATTCGCTTAAGCCTGTCCGTCTCCATCATGCATATGCACAACTCGCTTCACAGCGATCGCTTAGCCGAACGATCGTCCCTCGACAAGCATCTCATTTCCAGCACAATAGCCCCAATACTGGGTCTCGTCTCAGGAGCTCTTGCCGGCGGCATCGAAGCCAGCGTCACATATCCCCTCGACTTCGCCAAAACACAAGCACAGCTCCGCTTCAACCGCCGCTGGCGACATATCGATACCACGACGTTCATACGGCGGACCGTCGCTGCAGATGGTGTCTCTGCATTGTACACAGGCCTCGGAAGCGCGGTCTACGGCTCTGCATTGAAAGTCGGCCTTCGCTACCTCGTCTTCGACGGCACCGTCCATGCTCTCAAGGACCACAATGGCAAGTCTGGCAATTTCGACTACGCAGCCGCCGGGATCACCGCGGGTGTTGTCGAGAGTGTCGTGATCGCGACTCCCAGCGAGAGGATCAAGACCGCAATGATCGATGATTCCAATGGCGCGAGGCGATACAAATCCACGACCGACGCAGTACATCAAATCTTCCGCGCCGAAGGAGTGTCAGGGATCTACCGCGGTCTGGTCAGTACGACCTGCAAGTACGCCGGCACGGGAGCGGTGAAGATGGGGTCGTACTACTTCTTTGCGAAGCAGCATGCGAACTTTGTTGGGAATTCTTCGAAATCGGTGCAGGACACCTTCGTTCTAGGAGCCGCGGCGGGAGTGGTGACGGTCTGTGTGACGCAGCCGTTGGATGTGGTCAAGACTAGGAGGCAGAGTACACAGGGAGATACCTTGCTGGTGGCGGCTCGTAATGTGCTGCATGGTCAGGGTGTTGCGGGATTCTGGAGTGGAAGCATGTTTCGATTGGGGAGGATGTCGGTGTCTTCTGGCATCGTTATGAGTGTACATGAGAAAGTCGTCGACCTTCTCCGGATAGACGTTAGATGATAGAGTAGAGACCATACAGATAGACGCTAGATGATAGAAGTCAGAAGATAGAGAGAGGGCATTAGCGCTTTAGCGCTCAACTTTCCTAGGGTTCATCACGGACGCTCATGGTCGATATTAATATAGCAAGCATGTCGGTTGATAGTTTGAGCACATAGAACTGTCATACGTCAAGTCATGTTCCGACCACATCAGTGGGTGTTGACGACGACGAACGCAGCTGCTCCGCCAACCGCTCGAAAGCCTTTCCGCGCGTCCGCCGCAGGAAATCTGTAATGACAGCAATAGCTGGCCCGTACTCATTCTGCCACCGTGAAAGACGGATCAAGAAGCGATGTTCGACCAGGTCTCCAGTCTCAAGTGTAGAAAACGCGCGACCAACGCCAACACCCAAGCTGTCCACGTGGATTCGGGACCACAGGGATTGCTCCTCGCGGACGACAACGGCGCAGCGCTTGGTCGAGCGGCCGGCCCAGCCGTACTGGCAATTCAGAGGGATCATGTACATTGTGTCGGACACCTTGTGGCTTAGACCGGTGAAGTCCAGTCCTTTGTTGGTTATGGCGTATGGTTGGCGGGGCCCTAGGATGGCCTTGACGTCGCTGGAGTGAGCGAAGTGTTCGATGCTGGGTGCTAAGATTCCCGATACTTGTCCGACCGGAGCATCCGGAATATACCAAGCGAAGATGGATTCGTCATCGGACTGGCGGATAATCTCTTGTTGCAGGCGTAGAAACGCTTTGTCGCCCTCGCCATAAAGCAGTGGCATGTTGACGCCGACGAGTCCCAACAAGCAGTAGGCCATGTCTTCCGTCCGTGTGGTGACTCTCTTGGAAGCCCAGCTGAATTTCTGCGCTATGGATGCGTTGCTGAGCACGAAATGAGAGGAAAGACACCGTGACGGGATGGATGTGATTTTGGTGATCTCGGCCAGAATTGCTGGGTCTCCTCTCTGCCCAATGACCTGCCAGTCGCTGGTGCAGAAGATGACTTTTCGAGGAGCCAATAGTTCTTGCAGCGTCCATCCGCGGGTGAACCAGGCACTGGATGTGCCGGAGTCAGTGTGCAATGGCTTGTCCTGAGCTAATGACGATACATCGGAAAGGTGCGCGTAACACTCTTGTGCTTTGCTGTACCATTCCCACATGGAGTTTATGGCTTCGGACAACTCGGCGCTGCTCCTCTTATCTATGCAACATGTGTCTATCCACACCCAGTCCCGACCACGGCTCTGGGCAAATGCGCAACAAGAGATGATCTTCTGATAGCCCGGGCCGTCTCGATTGCTTCCCGTTTCATAATCGTTGAAGGAGACCTCATCCTCGCCCCATCTATGTGATAAGATGGCATGTGGAGGAGGTTTGAAGAAGTCTTTGAACTCCAGAGTGCTTGTGTTGAGTAGCCGCATCTTCAAACCTATGAGGTCGATACATGTATACTTTGAGAAGAATCGAAGCACTTAGGCAGAGTGACTGGACGTGCCAGCTGTACCCTAATGCAGGTGCACTGTTTACAGATAGTGGCATGGTACTCTGCGTACGTATGTGTACTTTAGTCCAGTCATACCATTGTCTTTCCGTCTGCAAGTGAAGATACTTCGTCGTCGATACCTTAACATTGTATGATTCCGTTCTTGGGTTTAAGCTCGATACTGGTACTAGGGCGTCAATGTTGATATCTTCCAATGGTCTCTGCTTACATGTAAGTATGTTCTGATCCACAATCGAACGCATACTGCTACCATTGGCATCCGTCTGAAGCGTAGAGGACGCGGACATGAGAGTAGTCAATCGTCTTGATGGTATGTTTCTGTATGAAAAGAGGCGTTTCTGATATCAATATGCAATTATCAAAGAGGATGTTCTCAAATTGGAAAACGCGTGCTGGTGGGAGAGAGGTGGATTGTCGCGTGCAAGGCGTGGTGGGGCAAAAAGCCAAATTCACCCCTCCATTGCTTGCGATGCGATGACTGTGAGCGCGAGAGGCTGAAAGCGTAAATCGGCCAGACGAGTCTCGCTAATCTTGCATACTACCTTACACCCATTCACTTACACTCCCACCCTCGACCTCACTCGCAGTCTCTCGGCACCTCACTCACATATACGCTACAGCCGCAGGCGCCCATACCTCTTCCGCAGCCAACCGCCAGTGAAGCGCAGCTATCATGGCCAGCGAGAAGAAGGTCATCCTGCCCGAGGAGGGCAAGAAGAACATCTTGATCACATCCGCCCTGCCATATGTCAACAACGTGCCTCATCTGGGTAACGTCATTGGCAGTGTGCTCTCCGCCGACGTCTTCGCTCGCTACTGCAAGGCTCGCGGCTACCCTACCCTCTACGTCTGCGGTACCGACGAGTACGGCACTGCAACTGAGACAAAGGCAATTGAGGAGGGCGTGACGCCCGAAGAGCTGTGCAACAAGTACAATAAAATCCACAAGGAGGTCTACGACTGGTTCGAGATCGAGTTTGACCACTTTGGCCGCACACCCACCACACAACAGACCGAGATTGCCCAGGACATTTTCACCAAGCTGAACCAGAACGGATACCTTAGAGAAGAGACAACCCAGCAGCCTTACTGCGCACAGCACAAGGGTTTCTTGGCCGACCGCTTCGTCGAGGGCGAATGTCCTCTTTGCGCATACCCCGACGCCAGAGGTGATCAGTGCGACAAGTGCGGCCATCTCCTCAACCCTCTTGACCTCAAGAACCCCAAGTGCAAGCTCGACGGAGCAACACCGGAGGCAAGAGACACAAAGCACATCTACCTTCTGCTTGACAAGCTACAGGAGGCTGTCGCAGAGTGGTCAAAGAAGAGCGGTACCGAGGGCGGCTGGAGTGAGAACGGAATCAGCATTACTAAGAAGTGGATCGACGAGGGACTCAAGCCCCGTGGAATCACAAGAGATTTGAAGTGGGGTACTGCTGTGCCCTTGGAAGGATACGATGACAAGGTCCTGTACGTCTGGTTCGACGCTTGCATCGGCTACGTCTCGATCACTGCCACATACACCGAGCACTGGGAGAAGTGGTGGCGCAACCCGGAGCAGGTGAAGCTCTACCAGTTCATGGGCAAGGACAACGTCCCCTTCCACACTGTCGTCTTCCCGTCTTCTCAGCTCGGTACTGGCGACAAGTGGACTATGCTCAACCACCTCTCCACCACCGAGTACCTCAACTACGAGCGCGGCAAGTTCAGCAAGAGTCGTGGAGTCGGTGTCTTCGGTACCAGCGCAAAGGAGACCGGTATTGCCGCCGACGTGTGGAGGTACTTCTTGCTCCTGAGAAGACCAGAGACCAGCGACACCGAATTCGAGTGGGACGGTTTCATTGCTGCGAACAACAACGAGCTCGTTGCCAACTTCGGTAACTTCGTCAACCGCGTCTTGAAATTCGTCAACTCCGCCAACTACGATTCCGTCGTCCCCAACGCACCCACCCTCTCAGAGGGCAGCGAGCTCTACAAGTCGCTTGAGCAGCACAAGACCGATGTTAACAACAAGCTCACGCAATACAGAGACGCATTCGAGGGCGTCCACCTAAAACAGGCTCTCATCACTGCACGCGAGCTGTCCTCTCTCGGCAATCGTCTCCTCCAAGAAAACAAGCTCGACAACAGCCTCTTCGCCAACGAGCGCGAGCGCTGCGACGCCGTCGTCAACGTCGCCGTTAACCACATCCACCTGCTCGCCTCCACAATCGCACCCTACCTCCCCGCCACCACCCGCTCCATCCTCTCACAGCTCCAGAGCGAGCTCCTCATCATCCCCGACAACTGGGAAGCCAACTCCATCCCCGGCGGCCACAAGATCGGCAAAGCGGCCCATCTCTTCAAGACCATCAAGCCCGAGAAGGAGAAGGAGTGGAAAGAGATGTTCGGCGGCCAGGAAGTGCAGAAGATGAAGGCCGAGAAGGAGGCCAAGGCGGCTGCCCGCAAAGCGGACAAGGAGCGCAAGAAGGCTAAGCGGGCTGCTGAGAAGGAGAAGGCGGGCGTTGAGGGCGCTGAGAAGGGCAATGTTGCGTCGGATCCTAAGGCTGGCGATGCACTTGAGGAGGTCACTAAGGGCACTGAGCAGGTTACTTTGCAGACTAGTTAGATGGTTGTTGTTGTGATGTAGGGGTTGAGCGAGGCGTTTGGTTGGAATGGGCATATGGCCTGGAATGCATGGTGTGTTAACGAAAAGTGAACGAGTGGGCAACGAATACAATGCGATTAGAGCTGGTTCGATGGTCATGGTGGTTTGGTCCAACGCTCGAGTGTTGCGATAGTAGTACCTCAACCGCTACTAAGATTTATGAAGATTTGATCTGAAATTGTAATGTTGTGTATCGATGTCTCAAGACTCATGCTTAGCGATACTGCCTCGATCAGCGCACGACGCGCCCACGCAGAAAAAGCAACCCTTTGAGATGTTCCAAACGAACGACTTCAAGGCAGGTTCGCATCGTCTTCGCTGGACATTTTCGCAGATACTACTACCGTCACTTCATGTAAGGGGATGGAGGGTGGGCAAAGACATCATCGCAAAGGCATCCAGCCCAGCCTGAACGACTTCTCCAGCACGGAAAACCCACCTCGGTCCGTACGTTTCGCTGATACTTTCGAACCTTTATAGTGCCTCCATATGGTCACAATGGATGGCCAGCGAAGTACGACGGCGAGTGGGGCTGCACGCAGTTTGCCCAGGAGACAGGATGTGCTTATCATGGCGGAAGAGCCATAGTGGCGAAGCTTACGCTGTTATCGGAGACGCTCGTTGCATTTGGGATCATGAGTGATGATTGCGGCTATGTGAGGTCCTCTAATCGCGGCGAGAGAGGTGTATGCGCTACTGTCAGAAACACTCACTACATTGAAGGATGATAGGTGCCGGTGAGAGAACCAGCTCTACTTGCGAAAACAAAACAAAAATACTACTAGAGTCTAGACATCCAACACACCAACAACAATCCCCTGCACCCTCGCAAGAAACGCCTCAACCTCCTCCTTCTCATGGAAAGTTTCATTATACGCCACACTAAGACACAACTCCCCATCAAAGGTCCCCAAGAAAACTCCCAGACCAGTCCCCAACTCCTCGCCCGTCACCCAGGGATCCTGCACGCTCAAAGCTCCGTGCTTAGCGGCTATCGATTCATCCACTCGGCCCATGCTTGATATCGAAACAGAAGGCGCTCCATTATTCGCAGGCAGAGGAGCAGGGTTCTCGGCTGTACTATCTCTAATCCGAGGATCTTTGGGTGTGGCCATGGTGAAGTAGTGCGGCACGAGAGGCGGGTGGGTGGTATCTTCGCGGATGGATGTATAGTATTTTTTGACGATTGGCGCCAGACGCTCGAAATCTGCTTTGTCGTCGGCGGTAGTGCGAGAAGAAGCGGTGCCGGGGACGGTGAGATCGAGAGCGAGATGGGCTCCGGATACGGAGTGGTAGACTGCTGCGGCGTGGGCGGGGGTGTTGTAGGGGTGTTTGCAGTGGGAGCGCTCGTTGATGAGGCAGTAGTTGATGTATCTTTTTAGGGAGGGGGTGGGTTGGGAGGGTTGTGTGTCGCGGACGGCCATGGCTATGGCTGTGTGGTAGGCGTGGGTTACGCTGAGGGAGAGTTTTCGGCAAGCGGACAGGATGGCAGTTGTTTGTGAGGTAGAAATGGCGATGCTCAGGCGTTGGTGTTTTCCGGGTATCTCGTTGGCATTCTTGAAGGGGACGGACATGACTGGAACTTCACGCCTCAAGTCTGCGTTGGCCAGGGTAATATTTTCGATGCGCTCGAGTTGCTGTGGTGTTATGGCATCGGGTAGAGCTGCCGCTACACGGAACGATGGTGAGAGGTTCTGGTACTCTTCTCCCCAGGCAAGGACGTGTGGCTTGCTTGATGAATATGCTTGTGATGCATGCTTCAAGAGGTTGTTGAAGAGTAATAGCGTGCCAATCCCATCGATAATGTTATGTGGAGCCCGGAGGACGAGGTGGTGTATAATGCTTCTGGGCTCCTCGCTGTCCTTGACTGCTCCGGATGTCTTGAGTACGAACAGCGTCGGCAGTCTTGGTACTGGCGGATCGGAGTTGCACCATTCGAGCCCAGATTGTTGCGTGGTGACGGGACAGAAGGTTTCTTCCAGCCATCTTTCCAACGTCCTGATATCACTGGAATTGTCTACATTCTCGTAGATTTTGCAAGGCTGCTTTCCTTCATACTCGACGTAAGAAGCCAACGTGGGATGATCGAATCGAAGCCGGGCCCAAGCATCGCGTAAGGCGTTCTCGAAGTTACGCTTACACTGGTCTAGATCTTGACCATTTGGAATGTCCGTAGTCACTGAGACATGGCCCATGATGGCGAACATGTGGCGTCCGGTGGCGGCATACTGCTGATCGAGCGCGAGGTAGAAGTTCTCGATCTCGTCAATGTCTCGCTCCCATCTCCCAGGTGCAACTTCCGTCCAGGTGAATCTATTGATAGAGCCCATGATGGTGTGATGCGGTTGTTTGAATCAGGCAAAAGCCTTTGGTCTGTCTTTGGCTTGATCTTATTGCTTTGATTCAGGCGTGGCAACGATTTTCGAGGCTGCAGATGGGCGTGTGTTAGCTAGATTCTGCGCTCAGCCTTCCATGAGGAAGTGATTTCTAGAAGAGTATGATGTTGGACGCAAGCTTATGGCTACGTGCATGCTATATCTTATCGAACGACAAGCACGTATGCGGAGTCTTGGGATCATAACGAAGGCGCAATCTTTGAAATGGTTTCGAGGCGTGAGACGAGTCAACATACCTTTCAAATTGCTCTTCCTCGTAGTATATGATATGAGATACTTCACATCACCACAAAGATAAAGATGTTCGGAAAGTATCCACAGGTGTAAGTGTTGTGAGGCAACGACGGGCGCGATTGGCCAAGCCCGAGGAAGAGGGATGATGTACCCACTTGTTGGTTCTTCGGCCTCTTCCTGTTACGGAGGTATTCTTAGGGTTTAAGCGTACGAAGATGTCTTTCTTCCATCACGCGTCTTCGGAATGACTCCTTCTGGCCAATCCGCCATCGACAATACCTGAGGGCGAATAGTCTCGCGCTCTTGTTACAGTATTGACTGCGGCCAATTAGACTGGAGCATCTAGACATATCCTCGGCAAACTCAGAGACTGGCTGCGCATAGTATGCCCTCATAAGCACATGCGAGAAGTGCACGGCATGCACCACAATATTGACATGTGCCCCGTACAAAATCATCTGCACAGTGGTCAAGCTGGCACTTCTTCTCGGAAGTCGGCAACGACGAATTGAGCCATTGCGGACTGGATGCCCTGCCGTCTTCGTCTTTTGCCTATAGGGGCGATGCCTCGTGCAACGTACTGACAACAGCAGAGACCTTGGACAGCGCAAAGCATGCTGAAACGATGCCTGAAAAACTTGTTATGCCATCGAACCATGCACCCCACCCTATAATTTCACAGAGCAGCTAAGGACCTGCGCGTATGCGAGTATGGATAGTGGAAGGAATGTCAGCATCAGGTGACACTCCGCCAAACCACGCATTGCACGCCAACACGCCTTTCTACACGAGACATTCTTGGTGTTCGTCAAATTATACTCTTCCACATGCTGATGTAGGTTTGCAGTGGCTCAACCAACATGAGGGGCACAAGACCGGATGTGAAGTTCAGACTTGGCCCGGCTATACGCACCGACAGGCCGCCACACTCAACTGCAATTTATCCGTGTCTCTACTTCCAGCCTCCGGTCGAGCACCAGCCTCAAAGGTACAGCGGCAACCCACCGGCCGCCCACCGCCAAGTGCAGGATCAGGGTGGATGTCAACCTGAACCTGACGTATCACATTATTGCAGGGCCGGGATCAGGAACAGTGTTACATCCACTACCCCGGGGGGACCCCGGCATCCTCACAATGCTGACAGACACAACACGCGAGATGCACGCGATCTGTATGTCCTTTCCAAATCGTGTGATACCTTCGTACCTTGCAGCTGAGGTAGCTCGGTGTCAGCATCATCATATGTTCATTTCAATGCAGGCAAGAAGGATTTTGGGATCTAATTCTCGTGTCCTTTATATTGCCCCATTACCCAATTCGCACTATACTGGCGAGAATGGAGAATAGTGGAGCGCGATTTTGACCGCAACATGCACTCCTCTTTCTGCAAGCGACCGCCGAGCCGGTCGCCGATCCGCAGGTACGAAACATCGTCAGCAGAAACCCTCCAGCCTTAAGTATCTCACCATCTGCTTCACCAAACTGTGCCGTCGTGAGTTGAGAGAACTGCATCTTGCAAGCAACCACTTCTCGTCATCGACAAGAGAGCATTGTGATCACCATGCTTCTCCCACTTGCGTGTCTCCTCGGTGGAGCGCTGGCACAGTTTGGAAACAATGGAGCTCCGGCACGCTGTTGGCAAGTCCTTACTCCACCGACTATGTGCTGACTATCTCAGTTCCCCGACGTTACCTACCCAGAGGGCGTCTCTCCCAATCCCAATGCTGTCGCTGGAGCCCAGTCTGACCAGACTTCGCCGCCGAAATATCCCAGCCCTTGGGGTAGCGGTGCCGGCGACTGGGACGCGGCGTACAAGAAAGCCATTGAAGTTGTCAAGCAATTGACCCTGGAAGAGAAGGTCAATTTGACTACGGGTATGCTGCCAGTGTCCTCCAATTTGCCAACAACCGCTGACAGTAGCAGGTTCCGGATGGCAGCAAGAGCAGTGCGTTGGCCAGACCGGTGGCGTGCCTCGTCTGGGCATTAGAGGCCAGTGTCTGCAAGATTCCCCGGTTGGCGTGAGATACACCGAGTGAGTCAAGCCAAGGCATTTATGCGTAGCAGTGGCCTCCTTGCTGATACTGTGAAGTCTTGTCTCCGTTTTCCCAGCCGGCATTAATGTGGGCGCGACCTGGGACAAGCGTCTGGCATATGAGCGTGGCAAGGCAATGGGCGAAGAGAGTCGCGACAAGGGCGTCACTGTCCAGCTAGGACCCGTCGCAGGCGGCATTGGAAGGGTACTCCAACATTACAAGCATCAATTTGAGCCCATGTACTGACATCTTGATGCAATAGTCACCCGAAGGCGGTCGTAACTGGGAGGGCTTCAGCCCTGACCCATACCTCACCGGTAAATTGTTCGCTGACTCCATTCGCGGCATCCAGAGCACTGGAGTTCAGGCATGCGCCAAGCACTTCGTTGGGAACGAACAAGAGCACTTCAGACAAACTCCCGAAGCCGTCGCCTACGGCTTCAACATTACTGAGCCCGGATCATCCAACATTGATGACCAGACGATGCATGAGGTCTATGCTTGGTGAGGCACTTCCCTCCACCTCCATGGTTTGAAAGCATACTGATTCGCTTCTCAGGCCATTTGCCGATGCTGTCAAGGCTGGTGTTGCGTCCTTCATGTGCTCCTACAACCTTCTGAACAACTCGCAAGCGTGCCAGAACAGCTACCTGCTGAACCACATCCTCAAGGAAGAACTCGGTTTCCAGTATGTCTCTATTCTGCAAACCGGCTTAGAAAAGCTATGGTGATACTGACCCGTTTTTCGCAGAGGATATGTCATGTCAGACTGGCAGGCAACTGCTGCTGGTGTGCCTGCTGTTCTTGCTGGATTGGACATGACCATGGCTGGTGACATCCGTTTCGGTGACGGTGACAGCTACTTCGGCCCCAACCTTACAATTGCCGTGCTCAACGGCACGGTCCCTCAATGGCGTCTGGACGATATGGTTGTACGCATTCTCGCCGGCTGGTACCTGGTCGACCCCGACGACTCTATCGATCTGCCCAACTTCCAGTCCTGGACACCCTACACCAATGGCGCTGTGCACGCCCACGTTGGCCCCACCTGGGGCACCGGTGTTGTCAACAAGCATGTCGACGTTCGCCAAAAGCATGGAGAGCTCATTCGTCACATCGGCGCTGCTTCCACTGTCCTGCTCAAGAACACCAAGGGCGCTCTCCCACTTACCAACAAGGAGAAGCTGACGGCAGTGATTGGCGAAGATGCCGGCTCAAACCCTCTTGGACCGAACGGCTGCAGGAACCACGGCTGTGACGTCGGCACTCTTGGTGTCGGGTGGGGCAGTGGTCAGGCCGACTTCCCATACCTCATCAGCCCCGATGCTGCCCTTCAGCACGAAGTCACGTCTCGCTACGGCTCCTACCAGTCGATCACTAACAACAGTGCCTTTACACAGATCGACGTGCTGGCCAAGCGTGTGACTGAGGTCGGTGGTGTCTGCCTTGTGTTCGCGAACGCCGATTCCGGCGAGGGCTTCATCAACATCGAAAACAACTTTGGTGATCGCAAGAACTTGACCCTCTGGCAAGGCGCTGATGCCATGATTGCAAACGTCTCTGCAAGCTGCAACAACACTGTGCTCATCCTCCACACCGTTGGCGCAGTCGAGATCGATCAGTACAAGGACAACGAGAATATCACTGCCATCCTATGGGCTGGTCTGCCAGGTATGCAGGTCAATATCATGCATATTCCGTTCGTACACTAACACTCAATAGGTGAACAATCAGGAAATGCCATCGCCGACGTGCTCTACGGCCGCGTCAACCCCGGCGCAAAGCTTCCCTTCACCATCGGCAAAGAGCGCTCGGACTACGGCACCGACGTCCTCTACACCCCCAACCAAGACGTCCCGCAATACAACTTCCAAGAAGGCGTCTTCATCGACTACCGCACCTTCGACCACCGCAATATCACCCCAGTCTACGAATTCGGTTTCGGCCTCAGCTACACGACCTTCGAATACTCCGACATCAGCGTGCAGAAGCTCGACGCCGCTCCCTACGAGCCGAACTCAGGCTCCTCGGGTCCGGCTCCCACCTACGGCACCATCGACAACCGCACCTCCGCCCACACTTTCCCCGAAGACATCACCCGCATCCCGCTGTACATCTACCCCTGGCTCAACAGCACCAGCCTGAATGCATCATACGGCGCCGCCGGCTACGGCGACAACTCCTTCATCCCCGAAGGCGCCCGCGACGGCTCTAAGTTCACTTACCCGCCCGCTTCGGGTCCCAACGGCGGCAACCCGGGTCTGTGGGAAGATCTCTACACCGTTACTGTAAAAGTCACCAACACCGGTGACGTCGACGGCGACGAGGTCCCACAGCTGTACCTTTCGCTAGGCGGACCGTACGACCCCAAGGTCATCCTGCGCGGTTTCGAGCGCGTCCACATCAAGGCTGGCGAGACGGCGGAGGTCTCCTTTGATCTTGCTAGGAGGGATGTGTCGAACTGGAGCACGGAGAAGCAGGATTGGGTTATCACGGAGTATGAGAAGACGGTTCATGTTGGTTCGTCTTCGAGGCAGCTGCATTTGTCTGCTAAGCTGGAGTAGTCTGAGAGCGGCAACAGCGGAAAGATGTTTGGGTTTTCGTGCAGCACTGCAGATCGTGTACAAAGTGGAGGTCTTAGCGCGAGTCCAGATAGCGCAAGCTCAAGCATTTTCACAGTATCGTTGGTGTGCAGCATGAGAATCTAGTGCTTCTCGCCTTCGTGTTAAATTGGCCCTTTGCATCAAATCATGTAGAGGGGTGAATACTGTGAGCTAATTGTTTCGATTCGCCCTTGTGACAATACGCAGCTTCTCGAAAATTCGTTGATGAATTTCATTGTACTGTACATGAGCTACTGACTACATCATATCCTACACACCAAAGAGGTGAATTTGGCCATGGATGATCGGCCATCTGCATAAGCTCAGCTGGGTGATGACCTTGTTGTATCCTTGCCTGAAAGGCAATCAAAGTAGTTTATAGATCGCTTTTGCGAATAGATCGGTAGAGAAATGGTTCTCAGTGCCGATGTGGAGGATGATATTGCAGCACCAGCCTCACTTGGCAGCTGATGGTTCATGGTTGCTGCTGTCCAATAACATCCGAGGTATAGAGTGTCCTGGCGTCGTCGAAAGATCGGAGTTGAAAGGCTTGACTTCTTTCGGCAGCATTCTCTTCATTCTCCGAGCACTTTTCCGTATCGCTTGTCGGCAATGAAGTTCGGAGATATCCGAGAATCTCAATCAAATTTGACAGTCGATGTCAAGGCTGCGCAGGTAGCCCCGAAGCAACGATCGAGTCTCGATACACCACCAGCGCTGGTCTATCAGTCCGAGAAAGATGCCTGTTCAGATGAACTTGGTCATATATTTGTGGAAGACTTGTGTCACATCCGTGTGCTCTTTTTTCGAGTTCTTGGAATTGAACCAAGGTTGCAGGGCGGTTCCATCATGGTCCTCCAGTCGTGGGGACCTGGCCCAGGTGCTTCGGTGGACTCATCATCACACTTTGTCCTCAAACCATTGATCCGAGTGAGTATCGCGACGACGGGAAATAGTTTCAATTGACCCATTTTCCCTCCTCCTCTTACACACTACACCCAGACCTATGCTTGATCCTTCAGGGAGCATGACTTCCACATCAAACACTCTGTGGCTATCGGGTGGAAGTCGCGGCTCTTCGCTGTCGGCTTTGACTTTGACCGGGGAAGAAATGCTCGAGTCCTTCCTGGGTCCTCTTTCTTCTTCTTCAATCGTCATGACCTGCCTGCCAACTTGCGATGCCAGCGCTGCATCCCAGATTCCTTCTTTGCAATCGCCGTGAGCCAAGAAGCGTATTGCTTCTAGGCGCACTTCTTTGACCCTGCACTTGATGGCTGTGAAGTACAATGGTGTGATCCAGCCCATGTCGGCGACAATCGGTGGAATACTTGGGTCGTGGGCAAACTTGGTGCCTGGTGCGTCGTTGAACACAATCTCTCCGAGCTGCCAGGAGTTGATTAAAATTGCGCGGAAGTCTTGAGTGTGGTAGTCGTAAGCCATCTCTCCGTCCAAGCGAAGACATGTCGCGAGCATGATTCTCGCAACAAGATAGTAGCTGTGTAGGATCTTGAACCCCATGACTGTGGCAATGTCTTTCGAGATTCCAGATGGTGAGCTGGAGTCCTCGTACGCCATGTACCATCCTGCTAGACTGATCTGGATGGCCGCCTGATATTCTAGTAAATCGGGACTAGGTAATCGTCGGAGCGAGCCTGCTCGTTCGGTATCATATCGCGCGGCTAGCGTGGTCGCTTCATTAATGAGTCCATCAAGGCACTTCCGCGCATGGCTTGTAGAAACGAATATGACGGGCTGCACAAGGTTGCGGTATGTTTTCCCAATCGGTGCCGTGAGTCGTCTCTGTCCGAACAGTGTCGATTGTAAGATGAGCCTACTGAATTGCTCAGCGAGCCAGCCGTCTACTGACTGTTCATCTTTACTCAAACTTGGAGGCTCTGCTCCCTGAGCTGCCAATGAGACGACTTTGAGTTGACCGAGCAGCTGTAGCCCATTGCGAAGGTGGATTTGCGCAGTCTGATAGTGGCCACGGACGAATTCTAGAGAGGTGAAGACGATACACGCTATTAGTGCTACTCTCAATGATGATTTGCTGCTGCTCATGAAATGCGGCTTCAGTTTGGAGATCGCAGAGCTGTATTGTCGCAAACAGAATTGCTCGTGTTTGTCGGGAGCATTCGGTTCCAGAGACGCCTTCTTGACGCCTGCGATAGATGTACTTCTGTGAGCACAACTAAGAGCGAGGACCGCGTGTAGCACAGCGGGTTCGGTGACCGAAGCTTGCAAGACAAGTGTGTCCCAGAAACCAGAACCGAAGACACCAGGAAGCCTTGTCGATGTCTGTCCAGTAAACCAGTCCAGATATGCCCGTTCGCTGGCATTTGCTAGTCCTGGACGAGCCGAGATTTGGTGCACGAGTGGCACGGATAAGGTGGACGAGCATTCCTCCGGTGGGGAGTTTGACTTCGCATAACGCTCGGCGTAGCTATTGCCTCCACCACCCCATATACCATAACCATCGCAGACTCGGCCAGTGGAAACGCAGCGATTACAAGCGGGAAAGCGCTCGTCACACTTGACCTTTCTCGCCCTGTGGAAGTAAGCATAATGTTCCTGGGAAGGGATGTATCTTCCTCAAGTATCACCTACTTGCATGTGCGACATCCGGTCTTTACTTTTGATCTGGTCTTACGTGCAGATTGTGTCACCGTCAATGCAGCACTGCATTGGCTCATCTTCTCCGCGTGCTAGCTGTGGCAAATCTGCACGGCCACTCCAATGCTTCGGCAGCTGACTCGCGATGTTATTGAGCGTCGATGGCGCAGGAAAAGTTCGCCATATTAATGGAGCAGCGTTCGCATTGCCATTAGGTGTATTAGGTGTCTGTGGCGAAGAAGCAAGCGCACGTGTTGAGAATGAGCCAGAAGGATTCTTGAGGATGGTGGATCATCAAGAAGGGGGTCTGAGCACCTGAAGTTGTGCCCCCAAACGAGCGCGCGCGCGCGGTGGGGAAAGGGTGAGGCCGAAGGATCAGCCTTTCGAAACTCTGAAGACAAGGAACTTTCCGCCAATTTGCCCGTCATTGGGTGCGGCTGAAACATTTGTATATCGCAAGCTCCAACCCGTACCAGGCAAAGATCGTTGGTTTTTTGTCGCTTGTCGTACGCGAATTGTCAGGACGCGTGATCATCGTCACCACGACAAGACTACCTCGGCTGCAAAAGCTGTTTACATGCCTCGATATAATGATCTAATTATACCTTGCATGCATATGCAGTCGGATGCCGTGCCACCTTTCCGGATAATTATTTGCTCCCTTTGTCTCCGTACAATTTCGTCTACTCCCTGTGCAATTTGTCAATCCGATTTGAGGTCTCTGAAATTTGAACATCTCGAAAGCAAGATCAAGCATAGAAGTTGGTATACTCCCAAATTGGATTGGATGCCTAAAGGCAGAGCAATAGCAACATTGATAAAACAATTCCAGTCGTTGAGTAGATTGCTGCTATGCTCGGGGTGAACAGGGTTAGGGTCATCATCGTAAAATGGAGCATTATTGGCTCTGGCCTTACACCGTGATATTAGACATACTACTTAGCTTTATCTGGTATTAAGCCATTACTGTATCTATGTTCGTGAGGTATGGTGGTGTGTTTTTGGGGACGAATGTGCTGAACGCATGAATTCGATTTGCTAATGCCGACACATGGAATAAGCTTCGAACGCCTCAATGTACAATTACATGAGAGCCATCTATGTGTATGTGTATGTCAATATATGTACAAGCCGTGCACGCGATGTCTCACATCCCTCGCAGGTCAGAGAGAACCGGAATGATACCTTGAATGCACAGATAATTAACAAAGCTAATGGGAAGCATTGAATCGGATTTCAGTCGAATTCCGTTCCTCAAAACCATTAAGGTTTGCTTAACACAGGCAGAATCTTGTTGCAAACGCCCGCCCCTGTGCAATACCATACTGCTGTATCGACAATTCAGTTGTTTTACGGCCGTATATTGGTCGTGTTCGGTTCCGACAAGGCAAATAAGATTCTGTTATGTCCGAGCCCGATTGCAGCAGACGCTGCAACGAGTATATATCAGTGAGATAGTAAAACTGTGAGACGAATTGCATTAGAAACAAATCGTCCCTCCCACACCGAAACACCTCGTCCACACATTCCTCTCATACAGAACTTCCCTTCGAACAACAGTCAATATGAAAGCACTCATCTTTGGCGCCGGTCCTGCCGGTCTCGTCACTGCGTTGCGTCTCAAACAGGCGTTGGGCATTGAGACAGTCATCTATGAGATCCGCTCCGAGCCTACGACGCTAGGCGGTGCCGTCCAACTTCCACCGAACGGTCTACGTCTTATGGAACAACTTGCCTCCCTGAAAGCGATACTGGCCCGCGGGTTCTCGTCCGGAAGGCTGCAGCTCCACTCAATGCAAGGCAAGGTGCTTGCCGACTGGGATCGAACGGATGGCACCCGGAAAGCGACCGATCACGGCTATGTGCGTATCCTACGCAATGACCTTCTGCAGGTTCTCCTTGGAGCTACCCAGGAGCACGGAATCGCAATCCATTATTCCAAAAACTTGACGAGGGTAGACGAGACCGACGAAAACGTTACTGTCACCTTCTCTGATGGATCAACCGACAGCGGTGACGTTCTGCTCGGCTGCGACGGCATTCACTCTGCTGTTCGTAGCTTGCTGATCGATCCTGACGCGAAACCCGAGTACTCCGGAATTGCAAACATGTTCGGCCTACTCCCAGTATCCAGCCAAGGAACGGAGATTGATCCTTGCCTTCATGCAACCATCACCCCCCACGGACTGGTTGCGGTGTCGCCATATACGGCAGCAGCGGATCACTTGTACTGGTTCTTCTCCAGATCTGTTCCGATTCCGGAAAGCAGCAGCCGAGATGGATGGGAAGCTGTCAGCAAGCACGAAGTCGAGAGCTTCAAGCAAACGCTTTTAGACATCCTTGGCAATGCGACAGGAGATTGGAACAGCAAGCTGCGAGACATCATCTGCAACACTGAAAGGGTGAAGTTCTACCCGATCTACAAAATGCCTCCAAACAGCAAATGGTTCTCGAAGCGCAGCCTTCTCCTGGGCGACGCTGCACATGCGATGCAGCCACACATCGGCCAGGGGACTGCCATGGCGCTTGAAGATGCTTTCTACCTCTCGCGCGTTCTTGAGGATCCGGGGAGACCCCTCACGGAAGCCTTCAGGCTGTACGAGGCTGTTCGGCGGCCACGAGTAGAGAGAATCGCACAAGCAGCGGCAGACCGTGGTGACACCCGGCAGGCCACTGGTCCTGCGTGGCACAGACTCAAAGAGATCGGGATTGGACTCGGATTTTGGATTTACAAGACGGCGCGCCTTGATAGAATGGGGATCGGCATGGACAAAGAAGCGGTCGAGTATGACATTATGCAGGAGCCGTTATCGAGCATGTAGTGTAGTGGTTGCAATGGAAAACACTTCTCATGATAACATGTAAGAGATGGCAAGTGTGTGTGCTTGTGTACTTGACGTACATCTAAAGTGTTGAGTGCTCCACAGCCACGTGCTCGCGCATCCAAAGTACGTCATTTGTCGCGCATCATTCATGTTGATGGCGCGTGGAATCTGTTATGTACGGTCCCGCCAGACGCCACGACTGCAGATATGTGAGCAATCCGCTCGTCATGTGCAGGAGAAGGTTCTGAAATCGCCTCAATCTCTGTAAGTTCTATAAAACATTCCTCTGAGTCGTCCAACCTTCTATCCTCTAAACGTTTCAAACCACTTGACATTACATACAACATGGCCGCCACTCACCACTTCAATGCCTCCAAGCTGCTCGATGTCTCTGGATTTGTGTGCGTCGTCACCGGCGGCGGCACTGGTATCGGTCTCATGTGCTCGCAGGCTCTCGCAGCCAATGGTGCAAAGGTCTACATCACTGGTCGCCGCACAGAAGCTCTCGAGAAGGCCGCCAAGTCTCACGACCCCGATCACGACGGTTCAGGATCCATTATCCCAATTGGCCCGACCGATGTCACCAAGAAAGAGGACCTCGAAGCTCTCGTGAAGGATCTCCAAACCAAGGAGAAGTATATCAACCTGCTCATCTGCAACGCCGGCATCCCAGGGCCCAAAGCCGAGCCCGAGCACGACGATGCCAACGACCTGAAGAAGAAGCTGTGGGACAACGAGAGCGTCGAGGACTGGAACAGCACATACAGTACAGACGTCACAGCCGTGTACTTCACCACAGTCGCTTTCCTCCCTCTCCTACAAGCGGCCATGGAACCTCATGGACCAATGCCTAAATTCGGGTCCAGCGTTATCACCATCTCGTCCATGAGCGGGCAGATGAAGCACGCGCAGGGCCACTTCGCCTACAACGCCGCCAAGGGCGCCACAGTCCACCTCACCAAGCTGATGAGCTCCGAATTCCAGCGTGCTTGGATCCGCGTCAACTCGATCGCGCCAGGCTACTTCCCCTCAGAGATGACAGCCAAGAGCTCTGACGATAACCAGAAGAGTGAGCTCCCGGCCGAGAAGGTGCAGGAGAAGGGCCATGTGCCTGCGATGCGTGGCGGCAGGGAGGAAGAGATGGGCTTGACTGCTCTGTACCTGGCGAAGAACGAGTATGTGAACGGACAGATCATCACTGTGGATGGTGGAGTGATGAACGTCATTGCTGGCGCTGCTTGAGCGGTAGCATGAGGGATGACATGAGGACATGCATGCGATTATGACTTTGATACAAACCACAAGACGACGACTCGAGTTCGTACTGTGCTTCCTTTTTAGACAAAAAAGTAATTTAATCTTCAAGCTTCATGATCGTGCCTTGCTCGTTGAATAATACCAAGTACTGCCCAAGATATGCTCGCGTCTCGAAGAAAGTAGCCCACGAAAGACTGAGGGTGCTCGACCGCGAGAAAACTCCCATCCAATACGGAAATCAATTCAAATCCATTTCCATTCGCATTCGCGCCACCCAGCGGCATATCATTCGCCCGAATGGCCCTCAATGCAAGCCAGGCATCAGCAACGGTGCTTACATGTAAGTTACACCTAATCGTTCTTAACGCCGCTACCGGCCGCACGATTCCGCAAATCACTTAAAACCCAAGATCGGGCAGTGCAATGCTGTCTGACCTCAGAAGCTCTAAACGCTTTTTCACGACAGCAGCAATAGCAGTCGCTCTCGGAGTCGTTTAATTGCTATGTATCACATAGCCAAGACGTTGCTGTGAACTCCGCCTCCATGGACGCGTCATATCCGCGGATGGAGATGGGAATATGGCTGAACGAAGGTGGGCGCAATGTGGTAGTCGTGATGGTTCAAACAGTGGTGCGCTACGGTAACTCACCAGGAAGTGAATTTGTATATAATCGCTAGCACTCTGCCATCAGAAACCCTTGCAGTTGTGACAGCTTCAAGCGTTGAAAGCATTTACCATCGCCCATCCACTCCTCGAAGGACATACAAATCCACACAGACACCCCATACAGAAAAGCCGTCAAAGCCAGCCGGTCGAGATGCTAGCTACCACTCCGAACCCCCTGCCGCGCAGGAAATCCGCCGCCCTAGAACTCATGCTCAGCAACCTCGGAACGGCCGAAGACCTCCTCTCGGGGTCCGAGTGCTCTTCTCTGGCTACCTCGCCGGTCCACGAAGAAGTCTTGACTTCCAGGCCACAGTCTTCAAAACAAGAACATGGACACAACGAACGATCTCGTCTAGGCCTGAGTAGTCCAGAGCCAACCGACATCGTACGGGAATTCCTCAATCGCATGAGAGAGCCGCACGCGGCAAAAGAATTTATCGCCGAAGACGCCAGAGTCGAGTGTCACAGTGCGATGGTCCGCCACGAGGGGAAGAAGGATGAAGAGGCCACTCAAGCTGCTCAAGGAGATCTCGACGATCTACTAGTTAGCTGCTCGCGCTACGACATCGAAATCGAGGGCATCTTCGCTTGCGGCGAGGATGTGGCAGCTTTCGGGCATTTTGCGGACTCGCCTGGTCCTTCGAGTCTTCCACGGAATGTGCATTTCAGCATCTGGGCATGTGTCGATGTGGCGAGGGAGAAGATTGTGGGATTCCGATGGTTGGACCAATTCGCGCGAGCCGAGGATGATAGTGTGGATAGGCATTGATGAGATGGAGTTGCTGGAGTGAGCTGTGATAGACGAGCTCGAGCTGGTCCGAACACTCGCTGGCAGTAACGATGTTAGGAGACAGATCTGTGGTAATCGTCTCGGGAGAACCGAGGATTTGTATCTGCTGAATGAAGTTCCAGTTGAGCGCGACAGCGACTGTCAAGCAGGAACTAACAAATGCTCTCATCGTAGTGGAGAGAGCAACACTGAATATTGTCGAATATCATCCCATCAATCGTGTTCATCATAACCGTATGCTCCCGTTTCTCTTTGCGTAGAACACCATTCCTCACTCGCAAGCCCCTTCTCCTTGTTCCTCGCCACAATCTGTGGATCCTTATGCCAGTCGCAAGCCCACTGACACGGCGTATCGGACTGGTCGCCAAAGTACTTAGCAATAAGCTTATGCCGACACGCCTTTGTATTCTCGCAGTAGCCGATCAGCGCCTGCAAACTCTTGCCACGATTGTGCATTGCGTGCCTGCTCCTAGCTGCGGCGCTGCTTTTTGAGTTTGCGTTCTTTGCGATCTCATTCTGCATCATCATGGCGTTGCGATCGCGGTCTTCGCGGCTGTAGTAGAGCATACAGATGGATGCTTTGCCATCGCGGCCTGCTCGGCCTGCTTCTTGGTAGTATCCTTCGAAAGACTTGGGGATTTGCCAGTGTGCGACGAAGCGGACGTTGTCCTTGTCGATACCCATGCCGAATGCAGTGGTCGCCACCATGACATCGTAGCCGTCTTTGTTCGCCACCCAGCCGTGTAAGTGATCGTCTTTCTGCTCAGTCGTCAGTCCGGCGTGGTAAGGTTTCGCGCCGATGCCGTCGTTCCTGAGTCGTCCAGCAATCTCCTCGGTGTCTCGGCGAGTGAGCGTGTAGATGATGCCAGGGACGTTGGTGGCACGTTCGTTGCGCTGGGTGAGTTCTTGTGATCTCGCGACGTTATTGGCTCTTCGTGCGTATGTGCTTTTCAGCCAGGCAAGAAAGTCATCATAACGATCCTCCTCGTGAGATGTAAAACGAATCTCGTAATGAAGATTCGGTCGGCTCGTAGTCATAGTGAAAGACTTGAGTTTGGCTTGGTCAAGGCCGAGGATGTTAATGACATCGTCGCGCACATTGCTAGTCGCAGTCGCAGTGCAACAGATCATTGGGACGTCGGGGAACTCTTTCTTGAAGAAGCTGAGCTCCTTGAAGCTCGGTCGAAAGTCATGGCCCCATTCTGAGATACAATGTGCTTCATCGACAGCAATCCGGGCAAGCTCCTTTTGCTCGTAGACGAGACGAAGAAGCTTTCGGAAGTGGTCAAGCTGGCAGAATTCGGGAGTCACGTAGAGCAGTCGTGTATGAGGGTGGCCACTCCGAAGGTCTTCAAAGATGGCCTGCTTGAGTCCTTGTGGTGTCGTGCTGTTGATTGTGGCGACGTTGATGCCAGCTGTACGCAATGAAGCAATCTGATTGTTCATCAAAGCAAGAAGTGGTGAGATTACAATAGTAATGCCATAGTCAACGACGGCAGGAAGTTGAAAGCATAAGCTTTTGCCGAAACTGGTAGCAGCTTGAAGAAACACGTCGTTGCCGTCGAGCGCCGCTGTGATGACTTCTCTTTGCACGGGCCTGGAAGGTGTCAGTTGGGCGCGCGTGGAGGACAACGCCAAAGATCCATACCTGAAGGTCTCTTTCCCGAACACTTTGCGAAGGGTAAAGTCAAGATCTACCTTCTGGCCCATCTTTCTACCAATAACTCCCGGCATGATGGGCGGGCGTGGCGTTGGCTTGCTTAGAAAGGACGAATGCAGAACTGTCACCGCTCGGTTTGGCAAAAGTGAAGATTATTGGGGTGTTGAGCGAACCGCATCATCGCAAGTCAGTTTCAAGTGAAGCGCAAACAGTGCAGCGTGGTGTTGACGATCATCTTTGTGAAGCTGGTGAAAGAGTGAAAGAACAGTTGATTGATAGAAAGTTGAGGCAGTCGCGCTTGAGCACGGGCCCGATATAAGAGGCAAGTGCATTCACATTTATGTAAAATAAATAGACGGAAAGATATTTTGTTGTACATTGACGCTGCTACTGTGGTAACGTGTATCTAAACAGCTAAAGGTATAATAGTATAGTACAATCAAGGGTGGATCGCCGCGCCTCCCTGTGCCATCTGCCCAGCTCTACTCGCAGGCACCTGGTCTGAGACCTCGTCTAGCTCTTCCTGTCCGGTTTCCGCAGCCGACTGCTCAGCCTCGTCTCCTGTGTATGCGTTGGACTTTTGGTTTTGCAGCATCATGTTCTCCTTCTTGGCCCACTCAACCCAGTTGGCGTATTGGACGTCCTCGAGATCCATTCCAACCTCCAGAGCACTCTTGCCGAAGAATGCGCCATATGCTCTAGCCTCCTCCTTTGCGATGCGGCTCTCGATTTCGCGCGCGTGTCGTGTCTTGTACAGCTCTTTTCTGGCCTTGTCGTATGCAGCAGCTTCGGTCAAGCCGCCATTCCTCATCAACCAGCTCTGTCTTTGCACCACAGATTCACCGTTCAACGGCCTGTTTGCCTGGGTCTCCTGCTTCGCATCCCACTCCTGCACCTTCCTCAAGCCCACATCGCGCTCCTCGGGCCTGCATAGCGGGTGGCTCCAATCCCACTTTTGATAGTCCTTGCCGTCGTTCTCGAGAATCACTCGAGGCCTCGCCAGCTCCCAAGGGTGGTCGTTGAAGTATTCCCATCGGAGCCTGTCCTCCTCGTAGGTGACTTTGACTGGGCTGAAGAGTCTAGATGATTTCTTGCCGGCTTTCTGAGGGCGTTGCAGCACCGGGCGGACGAGGCGGGCTGAAGGCGGGATCTCGCCGACTGTGCTGTACCATGGAGGCGGTGTTGCCAATGTCTTTGACTCCAGGAGTTGGGTTGCGTACTTGTGCACGCGCTGTGCAGAAAGGTTGTAGCGGCCCATGGTGGATGGCGATGGGAGGGCGCTGCCGGGAGAGGCTGTGAGTTGCGCTTTTGCGTGCGCTTGTTGCAATGTGGTGTATGTAGTCCCAATAGTACAATCGCCTGTACAACTGTTTCCCAGTCTGCCTCAATCACCGAGCTCTCCTAGCGTGTCACTGATTGCCCGACTGGCTGGATTTGGATGCTCATCGACAACCAATTCTCGGGGGTTTGACCGCGGAGGAGCGAATGCAGCAAGCTTGGCACGACTTTCCATTTGGTGTAAGGACGCCATACAACAATTAAATCATTGCTTAAAGAAACGCCACAAGCACACGCGACTATCACTGGGAGGACCTTGGGCTCTTACCATGGTATGCATCTGAGCTGATCTGGCACAATGTCCGGCGCTTCATGTCCATACTCGGTACTCTCTCGAGACGGCAATCCTCTGTCCCCTCGAAGTCACTAAACGCCTGCACTCGCATCGCCCACGATCTGCCCCAACTCATTGCCTCTGGAGATGGTGGAGAAACATCAAGGAGGACCACCAGGAGGCCAGGATTCGATGCTATCAATACCAGGCGGAAGCATGCACCTGGATTGGAAGATGTTTTCCCACGGTCGCTGGTCTCGGCGGGTCAATGCCGACAACACAAGGCAGATGGTTCGGGTCGGTGGCAACGAGGCGCGAGGGGATGGAGGCAGACCAAGGATCAGGGGATGAATGCCAATGGCGGCAGGCGATTTCTGTCAACAAGTCTGAACAACCGTGGATCTGCATTGGTCGAAGCACAGGAGGACCCGGATCCCATGCCGGTGCCGGAGATCACAAAAGAGGAGTACAAGGATATGGTCAACATGTACGGACTACCATCAGACATGTGGGACAAGCCAGCTTTTGGAATGCAGCCCCAGAACAGCAGAAAGCGGAAACAGAAACAGAAACAACACAACCCTTTGGCGCCTCGCTTGGTCGTATCACCCGAACAGGAATCCAAGCCACCTTACACTGAGCGAGTAGTCCTCGAGCCGCAAGACGAGATGCACGCCTTCAACCTGGAGAGGCTCGATAGTGCCCTTAGAAAACCACACGGCACCACCTCGCTCAACAGGCTATGGAAGAAGTTCACCGTTCTAGCGACGCCCCGCTTACGATATATGAGCGACACCATGATCAGAAAATTGTTCGGTCACTTAACATGGGTGGAACACGCTCATTCCGATGCCCGGAACAGGCGGCGCTACTTCTTCTTGCTCGAACAGTGCGTAGGCGAGCAAATACCGCTCACAGTAATAGAATGGAGCGCAGCGATGAATTTTGCCGGTCGCGCGGTCAGACATGGTACCGACAACGAAGTCAAGGACGCGATTGAGCTGTGGCTGAAGATGGAAGAGTCCGGTGTAAAAGCGAACAACGTCACATTCAACATCCTGTTTTACGTTGCGGTCAAGGCGAGTCGCTTTGCGCTGGCCGACACCATCTACAATGAACTTGTGTCACGCGACATGGAGCTGGACAGATATTTTCGCGTCAGCATGATATACTACGCAGGATCGAAAGGAGATGGCGATGCTGTGCGCAAGGCATTCAACGACATGGTCAACGCAGGGGAGATCATCGATACCTCGGTCATGAATTGCGTTGTTTTATCCTTCATTCGAGCAGGCGAGCCAGAAGCTGCAGATCATGTTTTCCGGAAGATGAAAGCCCTGCACGAAATCAAGTTTGGCTCGAAGTCTCCAGAAGACTGGAGGGAACAGCGCAGACTTGCCAAACTGCTAAATGCTACTGGGCAACGCCTACGATCAGAGCGCAAAGAACACGAAAAGTCATTCTTTGGAGCGCAGTACTCGAGTGATGACAAACGGGAGCAGATTCAAGAAGCAACGCCTATTGCTCCAGACGTCAGGACATACCGACTCCTCTTGCGCTACAGCACGCGTGTTTCCGGCGATCTCGATCGTGTGCGCGAGCTCCTCGAAGAGAACAAGGAACGTGGGTTCAATACCCATGGAAGCGTCTACCTCAACATCTTCTCAGCCTTCATTATCCATGGCGGCTACGTCCACTCCGCTTGGAAGCCTAGCATTCTCGAGTCTTACTGGCGTGAGTTCCTCGAGGCGTCATCCGCACCCAATGCTGGCCGATGGCTGTCGTCCGGCCAGGATACAATTCAAATGCCAGACCTCGACGCCGCGCCTCCTCAGGACGACGCAGAAGCATTCGCTGGACCAGACGGTTTGATGGAAATGGAAGAAGACGACCAAGGCCCTGATGTCATCGCGATAGATGACAGGCCTCCTTATTTCACGCTCGGCCTGGCTGTCACTGTCCTTCGAGCTTTCCACAAGTGTGTCGGTATGCAGCGGACAATGGAAGTCTGGAATGAGATCGCGACTCGCTGGAAGGAGTGTGGCAGAGAAGAGACAGTGCATGTCGAGGCTTTGCTGGAGGAGCTGCAGAGGAGGGATCTCTGATTATCTGTGATGATGACTTGTACATTTTGACGCCCCTTGTAAACATACCCCAATCGTGTAGTTGTATATATTGTGTAAATAGCCAAAGCGATCGATGTATTATTGAAACATGCACATTTACTTATCTCCAACATGAATGCACTGTACACGTACCTGATCACTGCCGACGCTAGTCCAGGACTCGGCAAGTCGTCGGCGACACTCCACATGGCAGCCCGACTCGTCGAGATCTAGACACGCGCGAATCCACCAAGGGCGTCAACATGGGATTTACCTCTCGAGTCAATAAATGCACGCGACCGCTCGTCAGCTTCACTGCTTGACGAACGCTTTCAGACACTCCTCTAAATCCGTCCTCCGCACGCCCATCTTTAGCACCTTTGCCCGTCAACTAGCCACAATGTCTTCCACTGGTAAATAAATCACCCCTCCATACCAACACCACCAACAAGAACACACCCCACTAACACCCTCTCCTCCCACAGTCGAAAACCGCCCCATCGTCGTCTCCGGCCCCTCCGGCGCCGGCAAATCCACCCTCCTCAAGCGCCTCTTCGCCGAATACCCCGAGCGCTACGGCTTCAGCATCTCGCACACCACCCGCGGGCCTCGCGCCGGCGAGGAGAACGGCCGCGAGTACCACTTCGTCACGAGGGAAGAGTTTGGAAAGCTGGTGGAGGAGAACGGGTTCATTGAGCATGCGCAGTTTGGCAGCAACTTGTATGGTACTAGTGTGCAGGCGGTTAGGGATGTGAAGGAGAGGGGGAGGACGTGTATTTTGGATATTGAGATGGAGGTTAGTATTGACATTTCTGGGGAGGATTGATTGGTTGGAGCGGGGGCTTGGATATGTGGGATATGTGTTGGCTGACGTTGTCATTACAGGGTGTCAAGCAAGTCAAGAAGACGGATCTCAACGCGCGCTTCCTGTTCTTGCAGCCGCCTTCCGTCAAGGTCTTGGAGCAGAGGCTGAGGGGCCGCGCTTCGGACAGCGAGGAAGCGATTCTGGCGCGTCTAAAGCAGGCTGAGAACGAGATTGCTTACTCGAAGACTCCTGGTGTGCACGATCAGATTATCGTCAATGATGATCTCGAGAAGGCTTGGGTGGAGTTCAGGACTTTCTGTGCGCCGGAGGGCAAGGCTTGAGCGGAGTTCGAGGCTCACTGTGCGTCGTTGAGCAAGTGAGGTAGGGCGTGGTTAGGATGATACCAGCGCTTTTCGTTCAGGATGCGAGTTCTTGAACGTGTTGGGCAAGTTGGACTGCAGGCATCATACTGGAAGGCCTCGAGGAAAGACGGCGCATGAGCCCAAGCCTGGCTATCACGGAGGCTGAAATGCCAGTGTCGTCAGGCCTAGATATTAGGCCGCCAAATTCGCCATTGAAACATGGACGAGATCGTCGGTAACCATTCCGCTGCTGTACAGGTTCGGAGATCAGATCAAGTGTGTCCAGCAATTAAACAGAATTCACCTGCATTGACCTTACGCGCTCCAGGTAGCTATTCATGCCAGACAGATACTGATCACTAGCCGAGCCCGGAATTTCATGTTGCATTCTGCTCGCCATGGGTTCAATCACCTTGTCCTTCACAAAAGTAAGACTCATATCTGGACTATAGGCTTTACTCGAGCATGCAGCATATCTGTGGTACCTTGTACAAGACCGAAAACCATCACAACGTTGACCTGGCATTGCGCAACATGCAACCCAGCACGTACGTACCATCCTGAAGATCGATATCTCCAATTCTGTCAAATCCAGCGTTTGAATAAAGCTTCATTCCGCGAGGACTGGACTCCAGGTACACATCTTGGCCAACCTCGTCTATCAGACTGCAGACCTCAGCAAGTAGTCTGCTTCCGACGCCCCGGCGTTGATAAGTTGGATGCACGATCATGGCCGGCATGTCTCCAAAATGTCAGCAACCGATCATCAAAGAAGAAGAAAAAATCTTACACCAAACATCCTTCCTCCCCCCAAGCAAAGCCTCCTTCTTCTCCCCCACAGCGCCCATATACATCTTAAACCACTTCTCATCCATCGTCTCCGACAATTTCCCATCCCATTTACTCTCTTCAGCTTCAGGCGCAACAACACCCGCGAACCCGACAGTCTCGCCTGTCGCCGTATCAACCGCTTTGAACCAATGTGTCCCGACCCGTTGCATGTTCGCTCGGTTCCGTTCAGTGCGCCAGCGCAATTGCTCTGCTTGCTGCGCGGGCGTGGCGTTCCTTTCGTGTGACACGATGAGAGTGAACATTGCGTCGCCGGCGTTGCTTAGGATTACTAGGCGGGCTAGGTCGCCGGCATCTTGGGGTGAGGCTGCTGTGATTTCGATTGACATACTTCAAGACGGACGTCGCTTGTAGTATACAAGGTATCTTTGTTTGATTTGTGGATGGTAGTAATGTCTTGGTAATTGCTTGGTTCCCTTTAAGCATTCTTGTGGGACCACAAGATAAGAGCTACTAGCTAGGAGTTGAACATGATCCTGCAGCACTGCTGTGCGGCTGTAGCGCTTGAGATACGTCCGTTGGAAACTTGCAATCTGCCTGTAGCTCTTTGTTTAGCCCACGGGCGAATCGGGGTTTACCCGCTCCAGCACCTGCTTCTTCTGATAGTGTAGATACAATATAAAATATACATGTATTACACATCAACCGTTACCTACCATACCCTGCCATACCTATAAGTACATGTACATGCGTTGATCTGCGGCCCGCAGCTGGAAATTGACAGTAAGCACTTATGCAATCGTAGCCATGTATTCAATTCCTGGCGAATGTACATGTAAACACATTCTCATTGATATGTTTGCCCCAAGCAGTATGCCAGGAAACGAAGTGCAAACGCTGATGCGCTCTAGACACCCAGTACCCATTCTCTTCTGCGCTGCCTTGAAATCATTCTCATCGTCTGCTTCAAGGGCCACATGCTCAGCTGGCGCGGCACGCTGACTACATGCCTCATGCGGTCTCACAGTGTTTCCGAGCGCGCCGTCGAACTGTATGTGTCAAGTGGGTCAAGGTAAAGATCATGCCCCAGTCCTTCACCGGTGAAGCTGATGCCAGTCTGACATCGGTGGGCTATAGAAAGAGGGTTGAAGGCGCAGTGGCAACGCAGCCAACTCCTCATATCATCAATTACTACTCTTCGTCAGTATGTCCAAGATCGCCCTTGTCATCGGTGGTACCGGCGGTCTCGGCCGAGCCACAGCAGAACTCCTCGCCCAGAAAGACTGTACTGTAATCGTCGCGGGCCGTAATGTTGACAAAGGAGCTGAAGTCGTCTCAGCGATCACTTCTGCCGGCGGCACCGCTGCTTTTATGGCAGTGGACCTTGCTGATCGCCAATCCATCCGAGACCTTCATACTCAAGTCCGACAGCAGTACTCCATGCTCGACATTGCCGTCAACGCCGCTGGCATTTTGGGACCACTCACCAGAATCCATGAAACTCCCGAGCAGCAGCTGGACGACCTCTTCGCCGTCAACATCACCGGCTTCTACCTCAGCATGCAAGAGCAAGTCAAACTCATGCTCGCAACCCAAAACAACACCCCCTTGCAGTCGACTAACAAGCAGCACATCATCAACCTAGCCTCCATCTACGGCCTCCAAGGCGTCGCCTACGGCTCCGCATACGCAGCCTCCAAGCACGCCGTCATCGGCATGACACGCTCCGCCGCTCTCGAGACCGCGAAGAAGAACATCTACATCAACGCGATCGCGCCGGGCATCATCCCGACTGCCATCGTCGAGGATATGGGTGCGCAGCTGGCAGCGCTGGATGATAAGGATCCGCAGCACGAGGAGATGAAGAATTTGGATTTCTCGCGGTTGTATCCTGCTGGGAGATTTGGCACGCCGATGGATGTGGCGAGGGCGGTGGCGTTTGTGGTGGAGAATGATTGGATGGTTGGGTCGGTGCTGCAGATTGATGGAGGGTTCCTTGCGAATTGAGAGAGAGCGATATGCAGATGCGAATGCGATGAGGTCTGTTGTTATCTTGTATACCGGGTAAAGTACTAGCAGGTAGAGTGAGTAAGCACAGTATGGACGCAAGCAGTATGGTAAAAGCAATGCTTTGGTGCGGGAAGTGTACCGTTCCCTCGGTGATGTCTGCAATATCTGCCATTGTCCATTCGGTTGATATATCCACCATGCAATCCTTCGTCTTACATCGCTTAGGAGTGGATGTACATGAAACCTTCCTCCCGAAGTAGCGGATACTACATCGGGATGTTGCTTGGCCGTGGAGCTCACACTTTAGACCAATCATAGCCGGAGCAAAGCTTCTCGTACGATTGATACGAGCTCTCTCGGCTTAGGGCTTATCGCTAGCTTCTCAGCCTTCCCTTGTTCCTTCTGCTCGCTACATAATAAACCAAAAAAGTCATGTTGCGCAAATTGACTTTTGTTTTGATTTTGAGGGAGTCGTCTTCGAAACGCTGTTTTTCTGATTTCTCGACTGTTTGAGACTGCTTTGCTGAGCGTTCGAAATGCGTGTTGAAGCGGTGTTGGCAGCTGCCCGCTGTCTCTTTGGGACGTGCGAAGGCGAGAGCACATCTTTGTCAGCATCAAACATTGTGAGTCTACACCTGCCTAGAGCTGAGTGTGTTTCGACAGGTTGTAGTGAAAAGTCACAAGGCTCAGCTTGGAGTTTAAGAGCTACCAAAAGTCATACTGCGACTAACACCGTCCACAGTGTTCTTCTCTCGAGACTCTTGCTCCAGCCAATGTCTTGTACCCTCACGATGATGCGTATGGCATTCGCCAGAAAGCTTACTTCATCAACCAGCATAAGGAGATGAAGCCGGCATGTCGCTACCTACCAGGCGATGCTTACGATGTGAGAGCGGCCCTGCGGCGCTTAGTTGAAAGCGAGACCTCCTTCGCAGTCCACGCCGGAGGCCATTCTTACAACCCTGGCACTTCCAACATTGAAGACGGCGTCACCATCGACCTTAGCCGCCTCAACAGTATCCAACTGACAGACAACAACACCGCTGCTTGGGTCGGTCCTGGTGCCCGCTGGCGCGATGTGTACAGAAGTCTTGAGCCACATGGTCTGACTACGCCTGGAGGCCGCGTGGCTGATGTTGGTGTCGGTGGATACGTCCTTGGTGGCGGCTTCTCGTGGTTCTCAGCCGAGAGAGGCTGGGTTTGCGACAGTGTGCTCGAGTTTGAGGTTGTCACTCCGGATGGCCGCGTGCTGTACGCCAGCGCCACGCAACACGAAGACCTCTTCTGGGCTCTAAAAGGCTCCCTCGGTGCATTTGGCATTGTGACTGCTATTAAGCTGCCTACGCTTGAGTTTACTGGCATCTACGGCGGAGTGATCATTTACGATCAGAGACAAGTGCGCAAGCTTATCCCTGCTCTGAACAACCTTGCCATTGCCGAAGATGAGAAGAAGACTCAGGCCATCATGAACTTTGTGTGGAACAGAGGTCAAAATCAGCATCTCTATGTTGCTAGTTTCACCAATACCGATAATGATGCCTCATCTCCTGCTCTCGCAAACTGGACGTCGATTCCTAACAACGTGAACGCCTTGCACACTGGACCCATGAGCCAGGCCGCGGAAGAGCTCCTCGGCCCCGATCTACCCAAGCAGCGTCGCACCAAGTTCGTGCTCACAACACGCTCATCAGAAGAAGTTATCGAGTACATCCACTCCTCCTTCATCAGCGCAACGACAAACACCACCGATGGCTCATCCACAAACTTCGGCGACACAGTGATCATGACAATCCAGCCATTGACCCGCCCACACCTTGCCGCATCAGCAGCGAGCGGCAACATCTTCCCGCTCTCGGAAGACGAGGGAGCTCTTCTGATCGTCAACGTGGAGCTCTACTGGGACAGCAAAGACGACGACGATTACTGGGAGCAGCAGAGCCGCAGCTTGCACGACGCCTGGATGGAAGAGTTTACTCGCATCGGTGCGCTCCCCTCTACAGGCTGGATTTACCCCAACTATGCAGGCCCGTGGCAGGAGACTTACTCCGCGGAGAGGTTGGGCACTAATACCACAAACGAGCTAAAGAAGATTCGGGAGAGGTACGACGGGCAGGACGTGTGGAAGAAGCTGGTTCCTGGAGTATGGCACTACTAGGAGTGCTTCTTTGTAGACTAAGCAACACGCACTCGCAGCAAGTAGTCCCTAGGCTCAACCAGATTTTTGAATGTATCATGTGCTCACAAAGATCGGAGAGCGGGTGTTGTCATTTCTCACTAACAAGCATCTATCAGCCTGGCCTTACCATCAAGCACGTATCCCGAAACAACTCTGCTCGCCATTGAGACGCCTTATCAAGGCCTACACGGCTCCGCCACATCAGAACTCCAGTCGCAGCCAATTAAGAACCACGAACCTACTTCCCCATCGCTACGAATCGCAATATCTTTGCCCAGGGCGAACTGCCGAAGTGCTGATACCATCCAGTACCTCCCAAACAACTTCGTCCACCATCAAGACACCATATGCATGCTTCCACTGCTCCGCCACACCACAACCCCAATCGATATCGGCTCAGGAACCACAAACCCGCTTCCCAACCACTACGAATCGCGATACCCTTGCCCAGGCCGATGCTCGAACAGCTCCGGCAAATGCACAGAGCCAGCATCCCGCCACCTCGGCGGCTCAGCCCACTCCGGACTCTCTGTTGCAGGCTCCCAGGGCGACAGACCAGGGCCCATACAAGTTTGGTCGCAAAGCACTCCATCCGCCGCAGTCTTTGAAAAGGGCATAAATTGTCGACGTGCCGGTATCACGCACGCGAGAGCTCTTTCCACAAGCGGCCGCACAGCATGTCTGATCGTGTGGAAAGCGTGTTTGCGGTTGTCTTCGTAGAGCCTGCCTCGAGCGGTCAGCTCATACCTGGTGCCGGATTCCCGTGGAAAGGCACGCTGGAATTTGCTCCGGCTGGGGCGCGGAAGATCGCGCTGGAACGGCCGTCGATGGAAGTGAAGTATTGCTTAGCGGTTTCGTCGATCCTCTTGGTGAGCTCGAGGCGCATCTGCGCCAATGTTATCAGGCAGGGCACGAGGATGCTTCTGTCCATGGAGAGCTTATCAGCCAGCCTGCTAGGGCCGAATGTATGAAGCGCGCCATGCACACAACCCTTATAGTGCCCAAGCATGTTAACTAACTTGGCATATCGGCTGATGACGATCACTGCACTTTCAACGGGGATCCCGAGACTGGCACACGGTGCGTGCAGGTACTTCCACAAATACGGTGCGAATTTTCGGCGCTCGTCTGCTTTGAGGTGCGCTTTGCCGCGCATTGTGGCTAGCTCCCTAAGGACTCTGCGCATGCTTAGGAAGTGCTCGCGGCATTGAGTGGAGACGGTGAGCGGGCAGGGGAAGCGGTAGTCAATGGCCAGGCAGTAGAGCAGGAAATCACGGACGCGCTGGGTTTCGAGTGGCTGTTCTTCGGCGATTGTGTGCTCTGCTTCTATGTTGGCTTGGATCCTGTCTAGGAAGATTTCCGACGCTGCTTCGGATTGCTCGAGCTGGTGGTATGCGGGTGGACTGACGTCGTTTGATGTGGCTGACATGGTCGATGAAATTGGTGTGATTAATGCGTACACAGCGTCATGTAGAGTGTGGTGACGGTGTGTCATACAATCGAGATATTAGGACAGTTCGTGGTTTTGGGCGTTGAGAATGGCAACGATGTGAATCTGAAAGAAAGTAAGATGTACACAAATAATGGTGATAGCTTTAACGTCGGGTCACGGTCAAGCAGTGAGAACGACAGAAGCTAAAAGCACGGCGGCCATTTAGTTCCGATTATTCTTGCACAGTCCTCCCCAGGAAGAATTAATGGTCAGCAAGCGACAGCCGATGAATGAAAGCGCACCATGTCCTCTGAGAGGCCAATCAATGCCTGGAGCGGGCTTTCGGCTTACCTGAGATACATGCATGTAGGTGATGGAGTTTGACCGCGTGTCTCATCACTTTACGACTTATACCTACGTGCTCAGTATTTGCGTGGCTGAATGTGTGTTCCTTCTACCTTCCTTGGTACCTATCTCCCAATGGAAATGGCAGGAGCGAGCCTCGAGACTTCGAATGGCGTCTTGCTCACAACCACCAGCAACATTGAAGCCCTACTTTTGCAGCCCGTCACAGCATGAAGAGAATGGGATATAAAAAAAACACGTTGACAGCTTTGAAATGCCTTGATCTCGGCAAGTCTCAATTGGTCGTGCCATCATGCTCTCATTAAACGACAATCATCTCCACAAGACGCTCGAACTTGTTGCAACCTAAGATGTGAGACGCGATCTCCCTAGGTCCCACAGAAGCATCGAACGCTTACGAGCAGGCCTTCTATAGGTGATGACAGACTGAGCTGGGGCAACATCGGCAACATCGCTCTTTTCGTGCAAAGGCTTTTGAAGCCCTCCAGTATGTTCCGCAAAGCTTCGATGTCAGTCGCTCGAAGGTTCCGCGCTTCGCTTCGTGTCACGATCTATTTGAGCAGCGAGTCGACAGCTCCTGAAACATGCTCTCGGATGCCGTGATGCTCATCATCACGTTTGCCCCAGGGTGCGGTGAATTCGAAGGAGAATTTGTTGTTGTTATGAAAGTCGATGGTGAGCTTCATGTCCCATCCGTTCCAGACGGTGAAATGACGGATGAGTGCAAAGCTGTGGGCAGTGGTACGAGACGTGTACCTTTCGGTCCCAGATACGAGTCTGTCCGCGTATTGAGAGCACTCGAACGTGAACGCAAAGCGTTCGAAGAAGAGATGCAGTGTCTCTCGGCGGATCATTCGAGAAACACAACTGATGGGCAGCTGTTGTTTCAAGCATGCGTTGTTGAACTCGACCCACAGAGTCGAAGAAGTAAGAGAAGATGATGCTGCGAAGCTGTGGAGGGAGATCGCACAAACGAAAAGTGACATCTTCATCGGCTTGTTCCAGCTGCGCTTTGAGTGTAGCCTTGTTGCCCACATCTACGATTGACAATCCCCGTTGAGTGAGATAGAGCTTGAGTTCGCGGATCGGCTGTCCTTCGTATGACATTAAGCCACGCTGGCAACGTACGTATAGTGCACGAAGGCGGGCCACACGTTCGCTCTTGCTCGTGTGGGAGTAGTTCTTGTCTTTCAAAATCTGAAGCAGCGCTTTTGCGCCGTGTCGCTTGCCGGAGTTGAGTTTCCACCAGTCCATGGAGCCTTTGTTATCATCGTGGTCAGGTAACTGCACCATCCTCAAGCTTTGACTGTCTATATTTGTAGGCCGAGATAACGATAGGACCTGGTGAGTAGTGGCTGATGTTGGCTGGCTGGCGGCGATTGGCGACTATGTGTGTGACTGGAGGTTGGGCTTTCAAGCTCTTTGTGAGATCGGGAGGTATGTGCAATGAGGACGAAGGAGCGAGGATCATATGCGCTGTCAGATGAGCAAGGCTGCGAGGAGAATATGAGGTGCTAATGACTGCCTAGACCGGTGTCACAAGCAAATCGATGCCGCTGAGATTGTCATTCACTCTCGTTGGGAGGGCGGGTTCATCAAAGACTGCATGTGAAGACAGTGCCATCAGGCATGTGAGAGCATCGCAAACATGTGATTGAAAGGGTCTCTTACGTGTAACTTTACCACTCACTCAGGCGAACCTGGTGACAACTTTGTTATCGCAAGAGAATATGGAGAGACGTTCGAACGCGATACTCCCTCGAGGTTTGACACTACGAGCACTAAGCAGCAACCCCAAAGCGAATCCGCAGAGCCCTCACACCTTCTGATCCGCACACTTCTCATGTATTATGCAACCCTTTGCCGCCGCGAGGTCTGTCATCTGGGTCTTCCGCCGTCCTAGGCGCGCATGTGAGAAGTATTTCCGCGTTGGAATGCTTTGCAACACCTTGCTCACTTCTGTAACGTTCGACGGACTTTCAGAGGCTGCAACTCTCACAATGCCCTGCCGTCATGCGTTTTTCGAATGGCGAAGAACTCTTCGGGATGTTGGAACTTGGTGAAGCGCCAGCACGAGATCTCGTGTCAATGATCTCGAGTCTTCATGGTCGCCAGATTCCATCCGATGGAATCGACAAAGCGGGTATTTGTCGCGCCATCTCACACATCTCTTCTATATCGCTCATCCGAAGCTTCATAGGTCCCTCGCGTGCTGCAATACCCATAGAAAGCGCGCGTAGCTCTGACAAGAGCTGTTTGTATCCGGCTCGACCGGCTGTATTGGACCGTACTGTCCAGTAGTAACCATACACCGTTGCGAGAGACCACTGGGTTGTCTTTGTTGCGGAGATCGAGATGGATGTGTGCTCTAAGATTGTGGAAGTCCAGCTTGAGCGACTTGATGCGGGCGAAATACTCAATGGCAGTGTTCTGTATGGATAGTGCCGTCTGGATGTCTGGAACGAGTTTGCAAGGTATAGTTGTGAGATGAGCATCTGCACCGATTGTGAAATTGCAGCATTCGTAAAAGAGAGGCAGTGACTCTTTGCGGAGGCTGCGCGAGACGAGGCTGACTGGCGGTTGGTGCTTGTAAGATGACTCTCGGATGACGAGGGAGTTGAAGTAGTGTTGGAAAACGATCTGTCGAAGCTCGGGTGGAAGTTTAGAGAAGCGTGTGAAGGTGGCGTCATCGTCGGCCTCTTCCAGCAGCCATTTGAGAGCTTTGAGTGTAGCATTGGTCCCAACTGGCACTGCACGCTAAGCCGCAAACTTTTTCAGTTCGCGGAGCGACAGGCCTTCGTAAGACAGCAACCCACGCTGGCAACGAATGTACAGCTCAATCAGACGAGGTTTAGCGGTTTGCTTGAGGGTTGCGAAGTTCTCGTCGCTCAGGTGTTTTCGTAATGAGCGCACCGAGAGCGCAGTGCCAGAGTCGAGTTTCCAATACTCGTTTAACCTCATGGGCCCATATGCATATTCGTAGAGCTGGACCATATTGTCGGAGCGTTTGGGTGACCTGACTCCAACGGCGTATTGATGTTGTGGTTTGCAACGAGAATAGAACAGCTAAAGATTCATTAAGAACGAGGGACGAGGTGGCCCAGCGAACGCGAGTTGTGTTTTCTGTATGCGCGACAATGTGGGACGTGCGGTGGAAGGGTTGGTTCGTCATCAAGTGCTAGCTTGGCACAACTTGCGGTTACTTCACTCTCATCGGGAGGTCGCGTCCATGGAAGACTGCAGTGAATTACAACGCCAATTGCGGTCGGGAGGCACGTGCGAGCATAGTTGTCAGCACGTGATTGAAGCATAATTAAATCCATAATGCGCCTTTATGTAGATGCGAAGCAACCCCTTGACACTACTGCATACAATGACGAAAAGCAATGTTGCGCAAACCTTGTAGAGAACCGCGTGCTCCCTGCCGGCCTCCAAATCGGCCAAACCCAACCTCATGATCGAATCACCTAGTCTCCGAGTAATCGTTGAGCGCAACACAGACAGCGCCGCGATGGTGGCCGTTGTACTGCCTGATGATTAATTTGCTCTGCAGCTCCCAGAGTCTCGCGTAGTGATCTGAGCAGGCGGTGACAAGGTAAGCGGAGTCGGCGGAGAATGCGCAGTCCCACACCCATCTCTGGTGACCGTCTAGCTCCTGCTCGAGCTCGAAGCCTTCATCTTCGCCTGTGCCATTTGCCTCTGAGTTGGCAGCGGCTTTTTGGGCACGCTCCAGATCGACTTGCCAGATACGAGCCGTGTGATCGGCTGAGCATGTCGCAAGGTGGCGCACGTCTGGCGAAAGTAACACGCGTGTGATGTAAGTACCGTGAGCGCGGTATTTGGTAACTGGGATCAGAGTGGTCACATCCCTAACAGTGATCAAACGCCAGACAAATACTGAGCCGTGGACACTGTTGCTCACAGCCGCGCAAAGTAATGAGCCATCCGTGGCGACGGTGACTGAAGCGACGGATTTGTCGTCTTCTGGGACAAGCTGGTGGCTGCACTTGTTCTCGCCGAGGTCCCAGATGCGCACGTTTCCGCCACGGTCACAAGAGATCAGCTCTCCCTGGTTTGGGTGAATGACGACGTCGTTGACAGGGACGCCATGTGAGTAGTTCCTTTGGATATGACCGCTGCGAGTGTCCCAGATCTTGACGGTACCTGAAGAATTGTCAGAATCTGAGGACATTTTGCTTTAAGCTTTCGCTCTTCGTACCATCTTCTGAACTTGTGACCATCCATTTGCCTTCACAGTGGAACGCAACGCCGGTGATATTTCCTGTGTGGCCTTCGAATGTGAGGACGGCAGCCGGATTTGTCGATCTAATGTCGTAGAGTTTGACAGTGTGATGGCCAGCGGCTGCCAGGAAGCGCTTGTCTGGGGAAATGCATAGGCGATTCACCTGCGAGTCGGGGTGAGGGATGGTTCGTGAGCAGATGCCACTTAAAGCTTCCCAGAATCTACAAGTCAAGTGGTCAGCACTTGGGCCAGGAAGTCTTTTGTGTAATTGCACAGTAGGTCTTCAGTCAGGAATTTGGCGACATCCACAACACCGATGGTAGTGACCATACCAAAGGTGCGGCAACCGAAGTCCAGCGTCCCCAAATCTCCAGGCGTGTGAGCTCGGCCACTCGTGTTTGCGGTTGCTGTAAATGGCCGACCGAGCAAGCGGTGTCTTCGGGGTGGCGTGAGGTCAAGTCGTGGATATTGTGAACACTATTGCTGCAGCAGACACCTCCCTGTTTTCGTGCTACAGGTACACAAGGAAAGATACCAAATCTTCGCATCTAGCAATTCAGAGATCGCCGTCTCTCACCCGGTCTCCAGTGTCGCAAACGCCATACACACTCTCAACTTACCGGATTGTGTGATCGTAACCAGCTAAAAGTCGTCAGCGATTCTGTGGGACACATCTGTTGGGCTATTTCAACATACCGGTGCAGAGAATGACGCTCATCTTGTCTCACGCTCTCCCATGCCAGGAAGCGGCTTTCGCTAATGGTGCTAGCAGTCGCTAACGATGCGATGCAAGACCGCAGCTACCGGTGGCTCCGCTGAGTGACGGCCGGGTTCACCTCTAATGGTCGGGCAGATCTATTGCTTTGCTGTACGGCCGTATGTTATCTGGAGTTCTGGTGATGTAGGAGATTCGTGCTGTTGTGGCCGATGTGCAGCCTGCAGTCGAGCCCGTTCGCGCGTGTCGCCCCAGGATGTTGCTGCACGATTGCCGGCAGCTGGTCCGTGCGATTGCCCGACTTCAGCCTTGGCAATGTCGACCACCTCTTTATGGTGTTGGATGGAGATTTCGTGTGATGAGCGACATTTCAAAGAATAATCTTGCTGGTCCTGGATGGAACGACTCTCGTTAGAAGAAGAAGCACCGCTGGTCTAATCGCTGCTACTTTTTCCTCTGGCAAGCTTCTCGGCAACTTCTTCCAACGTGGACATGGCTCTTGCCAGGAATAGCAAAATGTCGCGACGAAGGGATCAACAGCCGACTGCGCGTGTTTTATCCGCATCTTCGAGTCGCAATGAGTCCACTCAGTATTACCAGCCATGCTTGGGCCCCTGAGGACCGAGACTGGAGCAACTTGACCACTGAAGCATATTACCATTACTCGGACCACGAGTATCGCGGTGCGTGAGAGCGCGCGCCTGCGACCGTACGAGGTTTCTCGCCTGGTAAGGGCGCAATGTGAGCCTCAGTGCAATTGCGCAAGCATCGTCGCGTGGTAGCCAGCCCCTCAACACTACTGCCGTCATGCTTTTCTGGCAGTGTCTGATGTGCGCCAATGCTCACGCGACATACTGATCTGCTTGACGGGTCATGCGCGCTATAGTGGCTCGCGAGCTGTTGCTGGTGCTCATTAACATTGATGAGATGTCGGACAGCGGCGAAGCCTGAGGCTCGTCTGTCACGGCCTATTGAGTCTGCTGGTACGGCACGATCGACCGATTGGCATCCATGAGGTTCTATGCAGATCGTGAGCTGGTAACTCTCTTGCAAAAGTGTGCACCATGCTGTGGCGGTGCGCTTATGTCAGCGAAACAGGCGGCTTGCGATGTGGCTGCCATGTTTGGGGTCACGCCACGGCAAAATCTCAAAATCTCCACCACACGCCTGTTCTGAGCACGCGAATCGCCATTGCGAGCGCAAAGTTGGCCGTATGGATACGAAACAAAATTGAGATGAAAGACACGAAACAGAGCTACATCCTCGTACCGATATCAATGCTATCCGGTGTTGTGCGGAGGAGCGCAGTGTACTTGGGCGCAGTATCTCATGGTCAAGACGTAAGTACAACACTGTTTTGGCCGCGACCATTCACAATGGCTCCAAAACATACAGTGGTAAGTATGCTAAAACTCTCGTATTTTTCACTGTCCGTCACCATTGTTCAAGAAGGAGGCGCCGCTCCGACTGAAGGCATCATCTCTTACAGACACAGATCCCAATACACACTGCTGCCATCACCACACAGCACATACACCATCTCACAACCACTGAAGACACACAGACTCTCTTAAAATGTCTCAACAACAGGTAAACAACTACCATCAACCTGCGCCCAATAATTTGCTCAACCAGCAATGGGGTGGACAATGCGCTGTCCACCAACACTTCTATGCAGATGGGCAAGTACCGGCGGCAGCCATGTTTGCGCCGCAAAGTGACCCAGAGAGAAAGCACGCCCGTGCCCAGTTCCAGCATTTTGGAATGGAGGTACGCCCAGAGGCTCCCGGCTTTGCCCCTGGGGTCCAAACCTTCGAGATGCCACGTTCTGGTGGCTCCTATGTATGCCAATTCTGCGAGTTCAAGCAGGAATTCGCAACCCGGGAAGAGCAGCGTGCCCTGCTCGAACTATGCAGCCATGTCGTGAGCAAAAGCGGTGGCGAATACGGTTGCAGCGAGGTGGGCCCATCTACGATCCGGAAAAGTGTCTCTACCTTTGCTGGCGACGAGCAGCTGGCCAAAAAGGTCTTCTGGCGCCAAGCTTATAAGAATTTCAATCAGAAGAAATGCCGTAAAGCGGCGAAGGACCGGGCAGCGCAAGCAAACCTTCCCTATCCGAACCAACAGTGGCTGGCCGACCCAAACGTCTATCTCAATGGCATCCTTGCCGATCGCAACGCCGGAGGCCCCATGCAGATGCCCATGGAAATGCAGATGCAGCAGCAAGCACCGCAACCGCTTCTGCCACAGGAACTTGCAGAAGGCGCTCTGGAAATGGAGTCACAGTTCGACCTGCGAGTTGTGGACCCAGCACTCCTCCAACAAAACATCTATGGTGTCGACTTCTAGATAGCTGGATCTCGAGGCAGCAGGCGTGCCTATACCGCCTACATATGCGACTATTTCCTTTCCACCATGCGACAATACCCGGTCCGTCGCCACCAAAAACTTTGTTTCACGTTCAGCACATTGTCAGCATTGATTCATCAGAAGATTGTTTTCTGCATTGGTACCGCTTTACTGGTTTATATTCGCATCGCACTTTCCGGCAGAAATTTCCTACTGCAACAGGCTCAACCGCTCAAAAGCTTTGAGCACCGGCGCATCGACTTTCTTCCCAGCAGCATGCAAGGCTTCCCATTGCACACCTTCCCCTCCCACTGGCTTGTACTCGCTTTCCATCTGCCCATCGACATTGGGCTTCACCTCGGGCACTTGCGACTCGAACACCTGCGCAATGCTCACCTTGCAAGCCTCGACCACTTCCGCCATCGCCGTCTCCACAGCGACCGCACGCTCACGCATGGCTCTCCTCATCAGACCGTGCAGCAAGCTCGACACGTCTTCGCTGGTGGAGTTCAAGCGCTCGATAAGTCTGATGATCGAGTTCACCAAATACTCTTCTTCGTACACGGTTCCCTTCTTTCCCTTTGCGCGCTTTCTCTCTTCACGACGGCGGTTCTTGGATGTTTTGCGCGTCGCATTCGTGGCCAGCGTGCCGGTACTGCGATTGGTGTACCTGGTCATGAGAGTGCCACCAGAAGTCGTAGCCTGCGATGGCGCGATAGACAAGTTATCTGGTACATCGCCACCAGCATCATCGGCCTCGCCCAAGAACGCCATGGGATCTTCTGCTTTCTTTTGTCTTAACTCGCGAACTCTCGGTACTTGCTCGTTCAGTTGTGTTTTCATATCAGCCAGAAGCTCCGTCATGGAAGCCGAGCTCTCGATCAAGCCTTGGTCAACGACCTTAGCGATCAATTCTGGCTGCTTGCGTTGTACCGCCAAGCGCATTGCTTCGGCGAACTTGTTGGCTTTGCAGAGAAGTCTGAGGGCGTTGGACAGGTCGTCCAGGTAGTCCACGTAGATAGTTGCTGCAGCCACAAAATCTTTTGACTCTTCTTGTCCTGCTGCCAGATCCTCGGCAAGTGTTGAAAGCTCGCTCTCCGTGATGGGTACCAGGGCTGCAGAGGCCAAGCACTCCCGCCACATGCTTGCTGAGCGGTATGCTTCGTATGCCTGTGCGTAGTCCTTGACGAAGTCGTATGCAATGCCGGCATCCTCGTACCTGTTGCGGCTGCTGAGGTACGCTGCGTAAAGGCCCATGAGTTCATGAATCTTTGCGTCGTCGTAGCGGTAAAGCTCCATCGCGGCACCGTGAAGTTCATGCTTGCCGACATAGTCCTTCAACTCGCTGAACTCTTCCATGGCGTGCAAATGAGTGAGCGCCTTGCGGTATCGCTTAAGGTCGTTGTCGATTGCAAAGCGCTGTCTCAGAGGCTGCTGGTCGAGCAGATTTTGCAAGTAAGGAAGGTACTCCTTGGGATCCTTCTGAGACTGCTGCGCAACCAGAAGTGCGACGTCAAGATCGTACAAGCCAAGAGCAGTTTCGTACAGTCTGTTCACATCTGCCAAGAAGCAGATGTGCTCCACTGCATGCTCCAGCTGTTTCTGGTCGCCCTGCTTGCGCAGCTCGGACACGAGCCTTAGACCGGCCTCGAGATCAGCTGGCTCTTTTGAGACATGTGCCGTTACAACACTCTGCAGATGCTTCGCAAGATCCTTTTGTAGTACTGTGATGAACGCATCGCAGATTGAGTTGACCTTCGATGGTGCATTAATGCCAGATGTGGCTTGCGTGGCGTTGCCGCCTGGCACAGGCTCGTTGGTCGAGGCACGAAGTGTTTCCTTGTACATCGTCTCTGCGACATTCTCCTCAGATAGCGACGTCAGGACAAGGTCAATGTACTCGGTCTTCTTGACTTGCTTGACAAACAACTCAATGTTCTGCATGAACTGCTCTGGTGCGTAGTCGTGCAGGATGTTCATGTCGACTCGCTGTACTCTGCAGATCTTGAAAGCCTTCTTATAGTCTTTCTCATTGATGCTTGCTCTGATACCAGCAAGCACCAGTGCTCGAGGATAGATGGTCTCCAGGTTTCCACGTGGCATCTGAAGCACCAAAGAGTACGCACTTGGCATTACTGTGACCAGCTTAGCTCCGCGCTCGACGTTGCGACATCTTTCATCCTTCTCCGGCTCATCTGCTGGTACCTCGAGCTCTCCATCATGAAGATGGATGAACTTGAGAAGGTGCTGACTTGTTGTGTAGATCAAGTGTGAGGGCGCAAGTGTGAAGGAAGTACATCCGGTAATCTTGAGTGGCTTGTAGTCCGACAGCACATGCAGCACACCGCTGGCTGTAAGTCCGATTGTGATATTTTGTTCAGCGCCGTGCCAGACTTCAACTTTCGGGCATGCCACTGGAAGCTTGATCTCGGTAGGCACGAGCTCTGCAGTACCTTCTTGAGCAAGATTGACGGAGAAGAGTTCGGCATTTTTGTTCTCGCACAGCAATTGCTTGTGTTCAGATGTTGCGAAAATTGTCATAATCGTCTCAGGGAGAGTAATTATCGAAGCATCATTGCTATCGAAATGGCTGGTCGCAAGAATCGAACCCTCCTTATTCGGCGCAGAGCAAACAGAAATTATCTTATTGTCCGGCGACACCGTAATTTGGCGGGTAATGGGTGTGCGATCAGCCACACGTGGGACTTCCACTACTCCCACCATCCTGGCAGGTTTCGTAGGTTTTGCGCCGTAATCACAGATCCAGAAGGAGATGCTCTCTGTGTGCAAGACAGCCATTTCCGTACCGGTTCGGCTGAAAGCGACGTCAACAGCAGCCATGTCACCTGGGAGCTCGACCTCTTCATAGGCTTGAGGAGGCGGGACATTAGCCCTGCGTAGAGGAGTGATTCGCAAAGTGGCACCATCGATCACAGCCACAAGGCCGGTATCGTATGGCGGTGTTACTGGACCAGATGCAATGTCGAAGTTGAAGTCCATAGATCTCATTTGCCAGCCATTGTCGCAGATGAGGCGCAAAGGCTTCTCAGGGTGCCAGACGGCAGAAACTGGCAGTGATTCTGCAAAGTCATTCATAACGATCTGCTGCTTCAAGTACCAGTGGTAGTTGCCTGTAGTCCAAAGCTGCACAGTTCGGCCAACAATCACAGCAAGTACTGTTGAGTCGACATTCCAGCTCAGGTGGATATTGTCGCCCGTTTGTTGTCTCTCCTCTGCAGTCGGTCGCAAACTGAACTCTCCATGGCGCAAGCCATTGCGTTCGAAAAATATGACATCAGTCCTGTCTTTCAAGTGCTGGACGGTGGCGATAAGCTGACCGGTTGGCTTCCAGCTTAGAGCACCGCCCATATGGTCCACAGGTGCGCTCACACTGTCAAGCACGCCCTCTCGCGTGTAGAATCGCACAATACGGCGCTTCGGCTCCTTCTTGATGACCGCGTTGATGGCAACGAATTGGCCATCGCCACGCCACGTGATGCTCACACGACCATCGTCGTTTTCATTAAGGATACCCGCATCGACATATTCGGGCACGGTGGGGTCTCGCAAGGCCTTGGCTCCACGGCCCTCGAACTGGGTTTCCTTCTTTCCCCAACCGACGGAGACATGGTCCGAGACCTTGACGTCCTCGGGAGATTGAGTGACATTCGCAGTGCTGTCAAAGTCCCGAGTCATGAACAGCACAGTGTTCTCATTTGTGGCGATCACCAGAAGCTCCTCATCCGGGCTCCATTGTGCCGCAGCAATGCCAGAATCAACGGAGCCCAAAATCTCAATAGTATCTTGACCAGGTTCGGGCTCCTCCCGTACCACAACGATATCGCCTCCAGCAAGGATCAAGACGATGGTCCTAGTGTCGGCAAAACAGTGCAGATTCAGAATTTTGTCGAAGGCAAGGTCCGGATTAGGCGAGGGTGCCTCCCATGATGTTATGTTCAGCGCATGTTCCGGGCTGAAAGCGTCCTTAGGAAAGCGTTTGAGAGAGAGCAATGGATCATCTGGTCCGGGGCCAAATGCGCATATAAGCGAGTCATCTGAGGGATCCCATGCTGTCGCGCTGAGTGGCGCAGAATCTTCAGGGAACTCGAAACAGCTGTCTTTTATATTCCGGAGGTTACGCATCTTGCCCGCAAGACTCTATGTCATTTCAATCGTGGAAGTGGTCGTTCGAAACATATGTATATATCGCAAGCACAGTTTGATGGTTTCGAGCAAAGAAGGCGCTAGCGCCGGGAAGCAGCGAGACATGACATTGAGGCTTGGCGTCATAGAAGAGGTGCAGTACGGTACATAGGAAATGGTTGGCTCATATATGTAGACAGCGTCTGGCAATGACTGCTGGGAAACTCCGTGTTATACACATTGCAGATACCGGTGTGGTACAGTCCTCCTCCCAATCCTGGCGGCCGCCACCATGTACACCACCAAAGCGTGTTTCCTTCCTCCAACTTCAACAGTTCATCCTCTAGTTCTTGTAGGTCTGCCAGACTGCGCAGACCGTCAGTATCCCAATTGTGATTTGTCCATAGCTCCGGAAACTTACCAGCAATGCCGAAAGGTGCACCGAAGCCAACAGCTGTTCCAGTGGTCAGTCGCTTGTGTCCCAACCTGCGGTATCTCTCTCTTTGGCGCGCACGTACCCATGAAAGTCCAGTACCTGACAGCGAACCACTTGGTGAGGGGGTTGAAGGGAATGTTGCTGCGAGGGCCCTCAGGGTAGTGGTAGGGCGAGCCCATCTGGCGAGGGGTGGTGTGGAAGCCGCGGCGGGCAGCGGTGGCCGGGAGGCGTGCGACGGAGCGGGCGAACATCTGTATCTAGTGTTAGGTGCGTCGCGGGAATATCCTGGTATTGGCGCGTACTTTTATGTGAGGTGTGTTGGTGCACTGAGTGGAGATTGTCAATGTTCGGCTGGTTCGAATGGCTGCTCTCTCGCGATGTCAAGGTACGGCGGGAGATGCTGGCTTCGGAGCAGGCCGTGCGTGCCTGAAAACCTCAGGCAAGATCTATCTGTATATTGTTCGAGAACAGTCTTCTATGTAAATTAAGAAATAACTGGCAGATTTCACGTTTTGAAATGTTTGTCTAGCAGTATACGAATGAAATGTTCTGGATTAGTGGCCAAATCTGATCAAGACTGTTTCGTGACCAGACGGCATTACACGTATTTAGCATGCATAGCTACATAAGCTTACTGTCGACAAACATAAGCATAGCGTGCGCCCTGAAGCCCATCTCGTATAGCAGCCAATTCGCTCCTAGCTAGCAGTCCCTTCATGCAATGAGTGAAGCCGCGAACTCCTGCAGCTTCCTGTTCGCCTCAACAGCGTAAGCCTTGTCCTCTTTTCTCGCCTTCGTGACCTCGCCAATAGTCCGTTTGTGGAAAGCCTTGACGTCTGACTGGAACTTCACAATCCTCTTCTGAAACGCATCCTCCACAGACTTTGTCGCCTTGTTGTACCCGTCCAGCGTGGCATCAATCTCACCATTGACCTCCTTGAGCTCTTCCGCGAGCCGGATCAGCTTCGCTTTGGAGTCTTCCATCAGGTTCTCCAGCTTCTGTATGCTGTCGCCAAGCTTGATGTTCTTCGTGGCCACGGTGCCGTCAGACTTGGTGACACTGATGGTCACGATATCTTCGTCCAGGGACTTGAAGAGGTTGGCGTCGCCTTGCATGGCTTGGAGCGCATCTTCGGAAAGAGCACCTGGGATGTCGAGTGACTTGCCATTGATGTCTATGCCGTCAATGCGGGCAATGAGTTCTTCGTGCACGGCATCAAGCTGCTCAGCGATGGATCCCACCTCGCCACGGTCGTAAGCTGCAGTGGCCTCTGTCGTGCCAGTCAGTGATATGCATACAGTCGGTCTCGACGCATGCGCCACATACGCTTGACATCCAGATAGGCCGGGTGGCGCTTCGCCTTCTCGGTCAGAATCTCCTCTGCAGTGAGCTGTTTGCGCGTAATGCCGTCGGTTGACGCGATTTGGTCGGGCTCAGCGCGAGGCTTTTTGGCGAAGAGGCCAGCTACTGAGATCGTCTTGGGTTTCTTTGCCCGCTGTTGCGACTGTAGCGCTTCATCTGCCACTCTCTTGGACGCCAACTTCATGTCGCGAGATGCTTTGATGGAATCCATGGCCAGTTTGGCGTGCAGCGGTTGGCTTGAGTCTGGAGTGGTGTTGTTAAAGCAGCAGAATGAGATGAGGTCAAGATTTAGTAGTGGGAAGTTCAAGCAACGAGCAGTTGAGGAAGGAGCGACCCAGGAGCGCAGCCTCCGATTCTTACTTAACTTCAGCAAAAACAAAATTTGCAATACATGTATGCGACCTCGATTCCTTTGGTATATTGTAACAGATTGATATACAGCGATCAGTTCAATGATCATGAAATACACGTCCGAATCCTTTACTCGCCGTCAGCAGGGACAAGCACATCCTTCTCCTCGAGCAGCTTGCTGAGCGAGCCGTCCTGGTGCATCGACATGAGGATATCAGTGCCACCGACGAACTCCTGGCCGATGTACAGCTGGGGAATAGTCTGCCAATCGCTGTACTCCTTGATTCCTGTTATCCTTCAGTCAGCCAACATACTCTATCGTATCTCCATATCGATCGCATCGAATCGCATTGCATCGTCTTTCATCGGATATCCCTCAACATACCTGCTCTAAGCTCCTCATCCTCAAGCACATTGAACGCAGTGAACTTTTGCGGGTTGACGCCCTGCAGGCCCAGAATCTGGATCGCAGCGCGCGAGAAGCCGCACTGAGGAGTCTCGGGGGTGCCCTTCATGAACAGCACCACGGGCGCAGAAGCGACGGCCTTGTCGATTGCTGAGCGGACTTCGGTGGAAAGGAAGGACTTCTGCAGAGCGGCGAAGCGAGGCGAGAGGAGAGGGTTACGGCGTGGGCGGAGGGTCTGGGAGGCGACCTGCGGGAGATTGTCAGAGGGCGCGTTGGAGTGGTCATTGTAGAGTGAGGTATACCGAGAAGGCGGAGCGGGAGAACATGCTGGCGGCGTTCATAATGTGTGGTGTGGTGGTGTTTCCGTAGGGTTGTTGGAATGTCGAGGATCTGCTTTCTAAGCCTTGGAGCTGCCAAAGTTCGCCGCTCGTGGAGTGACGCAAAGATGCTGACTACGCGGAAACATGAGTAATGGATGCTGATCATCAAAACAATAGTCTGTAAGTATATAATCCATCAAATAGACTTTACGGCTGACAGTTAGTAGCATCAAATAATCTATTGGCAGTAAGATAATACGCTCGGATTGCCACACGCCCAACAACAACAAGACTTCCTCAAACATATCACTGAAGGCGTCGTACGAGGATCTATTGACTAAGCTTCTCTTCGTCTTTACCGTCAACACATTAGTGAATTAGATCACATAAACACGATTGAAGGAGGGTGGAATAGCTTCTCTGTACACGACTCGTTCACCATGTCTTCTCTCCCATCAAGCGACCCATCACCACCAATCCTAAAAGCCTCCGACCACCACTCCGATAAAAAACACCACCTCCTCCTCGCATCAACCGGCTCCGTCGCCACGATCAAAATCCCCCTCATCCTCCACGCCCTCTCCCACCATCCCAACCTCTCAATCCGCCTAATCTTCTCCGAATCCGCCCGCCAATTCCTCCAAGGCCAATCCGCCGAGCAACCCACCATAACCTCCCTATCAGAAATTCCCAACGTCGACGGGATCTACTTCGACGAACACGAGTGGACAAAACCCTGGGTCCGCGGTGACAGCATTCTACATATTGAACTGCGGCGCTGGGCGGATTTGATGGTCGTGGCGCCGCTGAGTGCGAATGGGCTGGCGAAGATTAGTCAGGGGATGTCTGACAATCTTGTGTCGTCTGTGATTCGAGCTTGGGACTTTAGTGGGTTGATCGATGGTGCGAGGCCGGGTGTCGCTTTGCCTTATGATGTGGGCAAGAAGAAGGAGGTGCTGGAGGGTTTGCCTGAAGCTTTCAGGGAAGGGCGGAAGAAGGGCATTATTGTTGCGCCGGCGATGAACACGGCGATGTGGAGCCATCCTGTTACTGCAAAGCAGTTGGCAGTTTTGGAGGAGGAGTGGGGGGTTGGGAATGGGGGGTGGTTTGAGGTTCTCAGACCTATGGAAAAGATGCTCGCGTGTGGCGATACGGGATCTGGGGCGATGCGGGATTGGAAGGAGATTGTTGGTGTGATTGAGGAGAGATTGTGTCTTGAGCATGATGCAGATGCGGATTAGAAAAGAATGATATGATGATTGAGAAAGAAAATTCGTTACAAGTCTGTACGTGGTTGCGAGACGCGCAATATGCATGATTTGGTGGATCACCAAGTCTCTGAGCCGCTCCTGCTAGAAATGAATACGAAAGAGTGTTGCAAACACCGCAACTGGGATATCATGCTAGAACAAAAGAAAAGCCAAAGGCCCGAATAAACCACATCAAGTCTGTTCACCTTGCTCCGACCCTCAAGAATTAGCCTTCCAACGGAAGGCCTCGCTCTGGCCTGTGCGACTTGGGTGCAAGGCACTATCTGGCCTTTGGACCAGGTGGGCGAACTGCGGGTTGATGCCCATGGGCGAAGAGATCTCCATTTCACGGCCGCTGTTCACGTTGATAGGAAGCTGAGGTCCGACGCTCTGACGACCGGACTTCCTGAAAGGCCAGACCTTCTTCTTGGGGCAGTCGGTCGTGCGCGAGTACTTGCTGGTCGGGGAGACGGGCGCGGCATCGTGGTGGGTGGGATATGGTGGTGAGACTGGAGAACCGGTGTGGTAAGATGGTAGGATTGATCCGCGGCGGTCCGATGTGAGAATGCGGAAAGGGTTGCCAGACTTGGTCGGAGTGGAAGGGCTCTTGATGTAGGACTGCGCCAGTTCAGGAGCAGAAGGAGTGCCGTGAGCGCTTTGAGACATTGGCGACTTTTGCACAGCGACTGCACCGTGTGCGCGGACTTGACGAGCAGTGACGCCTTGGCTACGGTCGCGGAAGACATAGCTGGCGACCAGGTTGATCCAGCCCATAATGAAGATGATGATCCCTGCCGAGATCACCACACGCCAGAAAGCAAGACCTAGAGACTCTTGGCTGAGGGCTTCTTTGTTGAGATTGCCGAGCATGTTGATACCTAGTACGACCATTGCAAGTGCCAGTGTGACGAAGCCATGAGCTGGACTGAGTAATGGCCAGTTGCGAGCGTAAAAGCCACGGAAGAGCGAGAATTCGGAAAACAGGAGGAACACTGCGCAATCGTTATTAAGGTCCATGTTAGTCTTCAAGGTGGCAATACTTACTGCTTGTGATAGCAGTGAGGACATGAGTGACAGCGTCGAAGAAGAAGAACTTGGACGCAACGGAGGTCTTGACAAGCATGACGATGCTGGCTGCGGTGACTGCCAGGAAAGCAACGATGTTCATCACGCGGATGCCGTTGAGGATGATGTAGCCTGGCCCAGCCAGAGACTTGGACGAGAGAGTCATCTTGCGGCGGTTTGATACGCTCTTTTCGGTGCTTGTGGTTTGGAAGATGGTGCTGATCTTGCTGAGCCGGAGTGCTTCGAAGGGCAGGTAGAGTAGTCTATAGCCATGTCAGTCTGCTGCTATATCTTGTCGGTATGAGATACACTCACTTGTCGGTCGGCCAGAGGCGCACAAACATGTGTTCGTTGGAGGTTTGGTATTAGATGCGATGCAACTGGCCAGCAGTCGTGATGTTGCGGTGAGAAACGAAGATATGGATGTAGATGCACAAAGAGAATGGGAGTGTTGTTGTGGAAGGATAAGAAGATTACTTGTAAACGAAAGCGAAACAGATGTGACCAGAGCCGCAGAGGCAAAGGTCTTCACTGACAATAGCAAACTCCGGACAATAAAAAAGTGAATAGAAGGAAGGAGGAGGGCACTTCACTGGAAGAATAGCATGAACATAATAGCAAGCGCCTATCGTGTATCAAGCGTGTTGCTATTGTCACGTACGCACGGTCGGCATGAATAGTCGCGTCCAAAGGCTAGCTCTTCTTTTCGTGGCCGATCTTGTTGACAACCTGAGGTCCGAAACGAAGGTCTGAGCGATCTGGGCGGTTAGAGTGCGGGTGGCGATACGCAGGTGTATTCTTGAGATTCAGCATAGCGTAGTAGTCTTCTATCTGTACCGATCATTGGCTACAGCACATCAAGGCCACATCCGAGTTTATGGTATGCCGAGTATCTGGGTGTGTCATGCTGAACGATTGGCTGAGAGCAGTTTCGTGCTTGACGTTGGCGCCATGTTTCAGATCGTATGCCCGCTCTCTTGTTCGCCCAAGGTTTGAGGAGCCTCCGAGAATAGAGAGCGCTAAAGTATGCAGCTGCTCACGAAAGTCACGGGATCTTGTGATGTCTTGCAATATATATCGAAGCAGAGGAAGTGAATGGAATTGGACATGGACTATGCTTATCCGATAGCCAGCACGTGCGTGAGCTTCCAGAAGGAAGCTGGTTGCTGGCTGGGGCACGCTAGGTTGCTTCGGGTTCTCAGCTTCCGCCCTCTGGCAAAATATCGCGCGAGCCTTATGCTTGCTTTCTCGTCCTTTCCCTTTCCTGCTCCAGCACCAGCAACTCGCATATACACAACCTCTGTCCGCCTCTGTCTCGCCGCGCAAGCAATTTCTCACGAGAAACCTACAACAAAATACAAGAACTTTTTTCCTCGCCAATTCTCGAGACCCTTTCTTAAGCCAAGATGGCCCGTGGTAACCAGCGTGAGAACGCCCGTGAGGCAGCCCAGAAGAAGTTGGGCAACGTCGTAAGTGTGCATGGAATAGTCTCGATAACTATGACAGAGTGTTGACTCCCCCGATAGAAGAACAAGAACACCAAGACTGGCTCCCAGCAGGCTGCTGACAAGGAGAACGTCGCCGCCATCATGAAGGCCAAGCAGGCCGCAGGTAAGCATGGAGTACTACTGATTGCCTGTCTACAGAACTCTGCTGACACTATGTAGCCGATGCGAAGAAGGCTGAGACCGCAAAGAAGTAAAGCACTTTCCCGGTTCCCTAAAATCACCGCAGTGGAAAGGGGGTTTGGACTTATTTTTTCTGGAGCTCATTGGGGGGAATGGGAGTTCTGCATTGTGAAGGGGTTTGACTCTTGAGTAGCGACAAAGATACCAAAAATGTGATTACAGCTCTGTTCAGCAACATGACTTCCACATGTCATCTCCTTTCAATCTTGTCCCTGGTGAGCGATTCTGCAAACGTACATGTAAGACCTACAAGCATAGGTGCTCTACCTGGCAAAAATAAATCAGCTCACGAAACAGTCGCATGCTAACAGAAGTAGCACTGGTAAGAACGAACTGCAAGCCCCCTGCATGTATATTCACTTACCTACGGCCAACCCCGTGACTTGCTTGCCTCCAGCAGGTTTGCCACCTCCCCCACGCCTCAGGCACCATCAAGAAAATCACGCCCGCACACGACGACTGCGGAGGAGCCGACCGCCAAAAAGTGGCTCGAGTGGGCCAAGAACCTACAATTGCCAGGGTCTAAGGAGGCCAAAAAACCGGGGTCTGGGTCTGGCGAACGATTTAAACGTTCAACAAGTGCGGGTGGGTGGCAGCCACCGTGCACTTTAGTAGCAGCTCGTTTAGTTAGCCCACGGTGCCACCATCATCTTCGAACGACACCAGCTTGCTCTTATCCTGCTGCCTGTCTACACAATCGCCACCCCACTTCACCTACAGCCACAGACATTGGCCACCATGTCTTCCTCAGTCTCTACCGCCACCCTCTCCCAGCCGCAGCAAACCGCTGCAGGCGCAAAAGCTGCCGCCCCGCTGCAGCAAGCTCAGGAGCAGCAGACTGCTTCTTCCACAGGCGACAAGAAGCACGATGAATTCTTTTGGACGTACACCGAGGAGCCGCACGCTACTAGGCGACAGGCTATCATTAAGGCGCACCCTGAGGTACATATCACCTGAGAAGAAAGAAGAAGGAACAGGCCTGAGGAGGATTGAAGGAACACAACGTCTGCGGGACAACCATTCAATTGAACCCACGAAGCTTACACAGCTTCACAGGTTCTCAAACTCTGCGGGCCCGAGATCTTGACCTTCCCTCTTGTGGTTGCCGTCGTGAGTCTGCAGTTCTTCTGCGCATACGCTCTGCGCAACACGCCGTTCTTGTCATGGCAGACTTTCTTGACTGCGTATGTCATCGGCGCGACGGCGAACCAGAACTTGTTCCTGGCTATTCATGAGATCTCGCACAACTTGGCGTTCAAGTCGCCGTTTGCGAACCGGATGCTGGCGATCTTTGCCAACTTGCCTATTGGTATTCCTTACTCGGCTTCGTTCAGGGTATGTCAATAACTACACTTGCAGCTATATTGTACATCTCAACTAACAACCATTTCCAGCCCTACCACCTAACCCACCACAAGTCCCTCGGCGTGGACGGCCTCGACACTGACCTTCCCACCTCCCTCGAAGCCTGGTTCCTCGACTCCGTCGCCGGCAAAGCCTTCTTCGCAACATTCCAGATCCTCTTCTACGCCCTCCGTCCCATGATGGTCTACAACCTACCCCTCACACGCATCCATGCCTTCAATGTCTTCGTGCAGCTCGCCGTCGACTACCTCCTCGTGCAGAACGTCGGCGGCAAAGCGCTCGGCTACTTCATCCTAAGCTCCTTCCTCGCCGGCTCCCTGCACCCCGTCGCCGGCCACTTCATCGCCGAGCACTACGTCTTCGCGCAGCACTCGCGCTCGCTGCAGAAGGCCAACGAGAAGAGTCAGGAAGCCGAGCTTGCGCCGCCGCCAGAGACCTTCTCGTACTACGGCGTGCTGAACTTGCTCACGTACAACGTCGGCTTGCACAACGAGCACCACGACTTCCCTGCTGTGCCGTGGACCAGGCTATGGAAGCTGAACAAGATTGCCAACGAGTTCTACTGCGATCTGCCCTGCCACCACAGCTGGGTGCAGGTGATTTGGCAGTTCATTCTGGACAAGGAGGTCGGCCTTTGGTGCCGTGTGAAGAGGAAGGAGGGTGGTAGGAAAGTCGGTGCGGGTGCTGAGGTTCCTGCTCATGCGCAGCAGCCGCTGAACGTCACTAGATAGGTATGAGTTGAATGAAACTTGGTTGGATAGCTCAACCATCTGGGCGCCAAACCTCACTAGGGCGTCCGTCATTGGATGTACGTTTCTGCTCATAGAGTGTCAGTGGTAGTAACATGGGTGTAAGTGCTATCAGATCGCCAACGAACCTTTGATGCAAGCTCAAATCCCTGGAGCACATCTGCGGCAGATCCCTTGAGTTGAATCGGTATGAGTCGACCCTGAGCGTCCACTCGTGTGTCATAAAAGGGTAATTTGGACTCCACCCAGTTGACGGCTTCAGAGACGGTGATCATTGTTCCGTGAGCCCGCTCATCCCGGTTCAGACGTATTACCTCCTGAAATGTCGCAAGGGGTTCATTGAACCTGTTCTTTTCAGCCGTCCAGAATGCTTGCGCCTCCAGTATTGCCGTAAGCCACGAGTTGTACCAGCGTATTGGAGGATATTTCTGGCCGAGCATTGTGAGGTCTTTTGTTGACTTGGGTGTGTGTTGTATCTTCAGCATGTCCCACCAGATATCGGTCCTGCCCTCTCCGACGAGACAAAGCGCGGTAGCCTGAATGAATTTGATCCCGAAGGTTGACTCTAACGACTCATGTATGCCGGAGTTGAGGAGCGCCGACAGTGCTTTTTCGCCGGCAGCATCGTTTATGAGACGTGCCCGCAACATGCTCAAGTCGCACGTCTGATCCCACAGGTGACCTGAGAGCTTGTCTCGACCAAGTGTGTGATCCATTTGACGATACAGATAAAGCTGCATGCAGTCGCCGGCAAGTGCAAGATCGAAAGCATGCGGATCGTCCGTAAAAGCCTTCAGCGGTTCTGATCTGAGATGCTCAGGTACTCGCGCTTCGATGTCCTTGTGATCATAAGGCTTGAGTGAGATGGCACAGAGCGTCGAGAACGTAGAAGGCCTATACGGATATTGTATCCATTTTCGGTATTCATGATCAGTGAGTGTGTCGTCCTTCTGTCTCGGCTGAATTGAAGAGGTGTTGCCGTTCCGAGGACCAGGCGCACGCTCGTTTCGGCCAGAGATCTTTCGTATCAAAGGCTGAGAATCAAATTACTGCAGCGGCGCTTCAGCGCATCGTGACCCCGAAGAGAGCGCTCTCACGCCCAAGGAGGCAATAAGATTAGGGCGAAAAGAGTTGACAGCACGGCGGGAAGCAGCGTGCCGTAGAAACATTTTGATCCACGGGGCCAGCTGAGATGGGCCTTATGCCACGTAGAGAAACAAAGTAGATGTAGGAAAACACGGTGTGGAGTTCTCAATGGTCAGGCGTGTTGTGTATAGATACCTCCATGTACATGTAGTGGTGAAGGTTCACGCTTAGAGTGGAGAAGGAAGCTGCTGGCTGGAGACGCTAAACCTTATTTGACTCCGCCGTCTTGCCACTTCTGCACTTGCTTCCGCATGCGAGGCGAGACGTGGGCAATAATCTCAAACGATCAGGTACATATGGAGAATGGAGAAGAGCACAGATTGGACCGAAGGTATATGCAAAAATGGTAATCTCAAATTACACAGGTAGATACACGACTATTCACAGAAGAAAAAGGCCATAAGACAAAAGAAACCCCCCTAATATCAACCTCGCGGCACTCAGCAAAAGACGCTTTTCTTTTTATCGCAGCAGCCACACTTTTCTTCTCCGGAATGAAGTATGGAAACCCAAACCCAGATTAAGACTGAATGCACCACCAGAAAGCGCCTGCCGACACACCTGACAAAGCCGGAGGGCTGTTTTTGCCAACAACCGGACCACCGAAACATAGGACCGCGCATCTCAAGAAAAGAAAAAGGGCAAGCAAAATGCTGGGGCTGTCCAACATAGATGCACTGATATAGGAAAAGGAAACACGAAAGGGTATCTTCTTCGCCTTTGCTCCACGGTTCTCCCTTCCTCTGTGTGGGATAGGGCCGGAGGCTTGGGGCGGTGAGAAGCGCGAAGCGGGTATAGGTAACACGCTTGTTGCGTAGAAAAGCAAGTGCTTGGTTATGCGCACACAAGAGCTGCGACGCTTCTTTCGCATGTCATCAAGTCGTCAAAAATGGTTTGGCTGGCTTATGATGTCAGACTTTAAGACCGGGCGAGGTGCTTAGTAGGCAGCAGGGGCCACGGCGGCAGCGCTGGTGGTGGCAGCGGCCTCAGGAGCGTACTGGAACTCGGTGGGGATGGCGTAGCTGTCAGATGCCGAGCCAGTGTAGAGCAGGACGCTCTTGGTGGAGGCGGCGGCAGTGCCAATAGGAGTCACGGGCTTGACGCTGGAGTAGCCAGTGGGCTTGGCCTTGGTGAGGAAGCCACTGCTGGGGAGGTTGTGAACAACGCTGGAGGATCCAGTGGGGTAGTAGACCGAGGAGCTGAGGGAGACGGGCTTGACGACGTTGCCGGTGGCGGAAGCAGAGGGAGTGGCAGTGACAGTCACGGTCTCGGTGGCGGTCTCGGTGACAGTCTTGGCCTCGCAAGTGTCCTTGTCGCTGGCGCTGGCAGCGTTGATGCCAGTGCCGTAAGGAGCGGGAGCGGAGGAAGAAGCAGCCACATCGTTGACGCCAGTGCCAGAAGGAACGGAGCTGGACTTGACGGGGTAAACGGTGATCACGTTAGTGATGGTGGAGGTCAAGGAGCGGGTCTTGGTGATGTCCTCGTCGGGGGTACCAGAGCTCTCGGAGCCAGCGCTGCCAGTGGCGGAGGCGCGAGTGGCGGTGATGGTCTGAGTCAGGTACTTGGTGATGGTAGAGTGGATGGTGGTAGTGACAACGGTGGTGGAGGAGCCAGTTCCGAGGGTGTAGGTAAGAACCTGGTCGGTGGTGTAGGTGGTGATGGCCGAGCCAGTCGGGGCGGGAGAGTACTCCGCAGGGGAGATGCCAGTGCCAGTCGGGCCAACCGGGCCAGCCGGAGAGCTGGAGGCAATGGGGTAAGGCGGGAGGGAAGAAGAAGCAGCCTCGCTGGAGGAGCTGGCAACGGGAGAGACCTCAGAGGAGCTGGAGGAGCTCGAGTAGGCAGCGGGGGCGACGGGGGTGTCGCTGCTGGCAGGAGCAGAGCTGGAGGTGGAGATCTGGTCAACGAGAGTGCTGGAGGGAACACCAGTGCTGAGGTTGACGCTGGACGGGGCCTCGTAGCCGGAAGGAGCCTCGTAAGCGGGAGCAGAAGAACCAGTGCTCAAGGGGATGGCGACGGAAGAGCTGCTGGACTGAACGGCCTCAGCGGTAGAGGAGCTGGCGGGAGCAGAGCTGGAAGGCTGGACGTTGTCGGCGGTGGAGCTGGAAGCAGGCGCAGTGCTGGAGGAGACGCCAGTGCTAAGAGGGACCGAAGGGTGCTCGCCGTAGGGCATAGGCTGACCGTAAGCAGCGGGCGATCCGTAGGAGTCCTGCCTACGCTGGAAGGGAGAAGAACGAGCCATGGCGACAGACGCCAGGCCGGCAACGACGGCGATTTTGCTGATGACCTGCATAGTGATGATCGTTTAGGATGCTGATGATTGATTTGCGTTGAGATTTTGGTTGAAAGGCAAGATTCCGCGACGGTGACAACACAGCGTAAAGAGTGACTGGGCTGTAAAGAGCGTGAGGTCTGCAAAGAGACGGCAAGGAACGAGTGTGTTCGTCGGAAAACGTAAGGCCTTGTGAGGAACAGGAGAGCAAGACTGCGCAGCGACTGGGGATGGCCGTGAACAAAAGGGCAGTGAGATGCGGCGGGCCCGTTGCGCCCCTGCTCGCGCAAGCGTGCAGAGACCACGCCAGGTCGCAATTTAGGAGGATCGGCGGTGGTATAGTCTAATTTGCGAGACAGTAGCGCTAGGCCGGCGCTCGTCTGACGATTGGCTTGTGCCTGGCGTCCGGCTGCAGTGCGAGAAGCAATCTTCCCCTTTTCGTCGTTGGGGCCGGATAGCAGGCACTTTAGCAAGCAGCTAGATCTCGCTAGCCGACGCCCGGCGCAGGTACACAGACAGCAGGGCAGCCTTCGCTGCAGGAACAGGGTCGAGGGTTTTCGCCTCAGCACGATAATTGCCCATGCTGCTGAGATGTATCGTTGATTGTGATGGCGATAAAACATGGCAGTAGTATTAGCAGCAGGGCAGGTGCCCTCGTTCTCCGCACGTTGCTGTGGCGAGTAGTGCTTTACTGCTGTCTGGTTGGTGCTGTAATATCATAGTATTGTGTGATCCCAGTCGGGACACGATCCCGGCAAATCGTGGTAATCACACGCAGGCCTCGTGGTTGGCGGCGGTGTCGTCGGCGTCAATTTGACATACTTTCTGGTGTAATCGCCCAGTCGACTGCTGTCATCTCGCCTAGCCAAGCCTACCTCGTCCACGGTCCATGGCGAATGCGGCAATCAAAAGATGCTCTCCAATCCTGGCCAAGCGCTCGCTCACCCTCCCTCCTGTGCAATAATAACACAGTAGTAATCTGCTGAGGTCTGGGTTGCGCAGTGCGACACTCGCGAGAAGCATCGTGGCCAGCGACTCAGCGAGCCTCCGAGCCTTCCATGCGACGGCGCTTGCGAGCAGCATGGTGCGACACTGCCTTCAAGACACACTTTTCGTGCCGTAGAGCCATCGCACTCAACTTCGCTCCGCAGTCGTGATGGTTGGCTTGCTCGCTGTCTCACCAAGCCTTTTCCCCGAACGCGTGAGTCGAGCGCACGTCAGTGCCACTTCTTCAGGCACGCCCGTTGCTCAGGAGTCCCGATGGTCCGTGTGGCCTGCGATGTATATTGAGGCTTGCTCGTCGTTTCACCCACACTTTAGCACCTCGCTGGCTCACTGGTGCCCTACAGCCTGGCGCCCACGCCGTTGCGTCTCCAGCCTGCCGGCCTCGCGGCCAATTTCCAGCTTCGATTGCCGCTGCTGAAACTGGTAACGGTGAGATGAAATGCACTCAGGGACAGGATAGGCGAGTCATCTATACTGCGTGCGAAGGATCACCGTAGAGTGTGGTGAGATATGAACTGCACAGACTGGCTGGTGTGTGGACAAAGGGAGGTTGAAGACCGTCAGGCTCGTCGTGGCTGCTTCTGGCTGCTGCTGGCTGGCGTTCACCGTGGCCTCCTTCCTCGCGCAGCAGCGTCCCACGTGTGATGAAAGACAAATCTCACATTCCAGCCGCCACTTTCGCCATCGCTGGGTAATCCCACATGGCCACGTGTGGTTTTCGTGGGATAACCTGGAAGAACTGCGAACCTGCGACTTTCCTACATCATCGATCCAGTATCACGCGAAAAGGCGCGCTCAACATTTCTGGCTACTTCTCAATCTGAGGTACGAGTGAGCACGCGCAGTATTGGCATGCGTTTGATCAGCATGTCGATGACGATCTCTTCAACGGTGTCAGCCTCTTCTTTACCTACGCATCGCCCTTTCTGCTGCGCATTGTGTGTAGCAGGGTGGAACTCTCATGCGTCGCGCAACGGCACTGCTTACGAGAGAAAGAGACGAGCCCGCTATCCTGGAATTCGGTATTCATACGTATTTTGTCGCATTCATGTGCTCTCTCATCAGCCGGTTACCATGAGCGACGCCTGACGACCATCTGTTCGAGATCTAAGCCGATGAGACAATGTTCTGTGATGAACGACTTCATTGCTTCGATGAAGGCCTTTCGAATGGAATCGGCTCACCTTCAGTGTGCGCTAACTTTATCATTGACGACATGACATGTCCTCGTTGAGTCATAGTTCCACGTACGCATGCTCCACGTGTGCGTTTAGGTGTTTCAGTGCACAAGCACGTACATGTACACATATAAATGCATCGTCGAGACAGCATTTTGGTGTTTCGGGTTAGGGTTGGGTTTGGTGAGATTCGTCTCCAAAGCACATTCGTGGTCGATACAAGTCAATCTGCATGGTTATGTATCCATTGAACCGTATTTTATGTGACGTGGTGTGTATTTACGCTATCTGAGTGGTCGCATTGGTGTGTTGTGGTGTTCTGGCGCTTCATATCTGTTGTGTTGCTCGAAGCGCAAATCTGACAAACAAGGTGCACTATGTAGATCAAATACACACATGGACATCATGCAACCTTCTGGCGCTGACAATACAAGATCTCGGCACACACTACGATCACACGAGAGCACAACACTGCCCTAAGATCTACTCTACAACAACTCAAAAAATCGATGCACATTGGCGATAGCACCAAAATATCCAACTCTGATGCACGTTGCGTTTCACTAAAACCGGCCCACGGTCTTCACCCACAAAAATAGCTTGAATCAATAGTTCGCAGTTTACAGATCTCAAAAAGCCTGTGCATATGATCGCCCTAAGCTAAGCGACTCCCCACCACTCTGATACCACCTACGGCTTCACAGTGTACATGAACGGCAACCCCAGATCCTTCAAAAAAGTCGTCTTCGCGTTGGGAACGCGAGTGGAGTTGTCGTTCCCGCACCTCTGCTGCCAGTCGCCAAACGCCGCACTCTTACCATTGATCAACTCGCGGTACTCGGACAGTGGACAGCTCTTGCCTGGACCGGTCTGGCATTTCGCGACCGGGTAGACGGCATCGTTGAACTTGATGCGCACGAAGAGGCCGGCGCTGCCGCAGTTGAGGCGCTCGAAGCCGACTGTGCCTTTCATGGGGTTGACGTTGGTCGCTTTGTAGATGCGGTCTGTGAGGATGCGGTCGATGGGGAGGGGCTCTTGGGAGTCGAAGACGCCGGTTCCGGCGGCGATCTGGCTGATTTGGCCGTCGTTGGCGAAGGTGGCGATTAGACGGTTGGGCTTGAAGGGAGCGGTCTGGTTGTTGTTGGTGTAGGTTGCGTTTGGGCCGTCGGTGAAGCGCTCGAGGACGGCTGTGATGAAGGGGAGCATGAGGTTGCTTTCGAGTTCGGTGCCTGGTCCGGTGCCGTAGTAGTAGCGGATGTCTTGGGCGTACTCGTACTGCAGGATTTCATCTTCAGTGAAGACGTCGCACCACGGGGAGCGCTTGCCTGTTATCTGGGTCTCGAAGCCGCAGAGGTACGGGAAGATGTTAATGTCAGAGGTGTTGAATTTGAGTCCATTGAGGCGCTTGTTGATACGCTCGACGATGGGAGGCAGGTATATGTTAGCCCAAGTGGTGGAGTTGCCCGCAGGGTCATCGCTGTAGTTGGAGCAGAGGTCGGATGCTGCGAGGGAATTTGCAACGGAGCGCGGATCGGTCGCATTGATGGCGTACACCTTGCCAACATCCGTCGCATTAGGACCCAAGTACCCACGTGCGAAAAGACGGGCAGAGTCAATCACACGCGGGCCACTGTACTTGTTGGCCCAGAGAATGAATGGCTCGTTCTCCTTGTAGAAACCTGGATACTTCAGTCGATAGTCCACACCCATGTCATACAGCTCTTTGTATCCACCGAGAGACAGGAGCGAAATCTGTGCTTCGGGGTTGGTCAAAACTGGCTTCCATGACTTGAGGAATGCCAACTCGGTAGCATTGGTGGTGAAATTTTGAGCGTGGATCTGCTCGAAGAGTCAATTACATGTATTTATGTCGTTGGGTGCAATTGCAGCAAATTACCTTAGAGCTCAAATTCACCCATTCCTTGTAAGCTCCTGGGTCAGGATAGCGTGATCCATGTCTAGAAGAGAATGCGGCCTGGTCGACGGAACAGCCTTCTGGAGCATCGGGCGAGATATCGAAGACGTTTGGACCTTTGAAGAACGGACTGTTGCCGCCTAGATGTTCGAGAGCATTGAATTGTGCTTCGGACGAAGCGACAACCGCGAGGAGAGTTGCAAGCGTGGCGCCCTTCATCGTGGAAAGCGGACTTTGAGAGAATCTGCAGATACCTAGGTAATTATTTTCGACGAAACAAAATCGCCTGCCTTCGAATCTGGTTACATCGCTTTATTATACGTCCATATGAGTTCGGCTATCTTCATAGATTTTACTTGATAGCGGTTCTGGATACTACCTCGCTTGCAGCGTCAAGGCTCTCCGATTGCGGCCACGTGTGTGCAATCATTGGGCGGACGCCGCTCCCACCGTCGTATCTCATATCGACACTTCTTGTCTTTCATTTAGCGGCCCACTTCAATGTCGAAGTCAGCTCCAGAGATACTGGGCGGGCTCGCACGTGGGAGACATGTGGTATGGCCTCACTGTCTGCTGGAGAAAAGTGCTTTTTCCTGGCCCGTACCGCGACTGTCTGCCTCTTGGCCTTTTGACCAGCCTGTTCCCTGGGACGATACGGAACCTGGCCCCTCCGAGGGCTGTGCACGCATGCCTGTCGTTGTTGTGTGTGTTGGGATCCTTTATGTCTCAGATAGACGTTTCTTCACAGCAGCCATGCTCACAATTATACCGGACGGCCCTTGGGAGCGCGGTTTATCCACGCCCTCTGGTCAGCTGGCATCGCAGAGAGGCACCTAGAAGGCGCACCGAAGCGGCGTGGAAATGCTCGGCAACCCACCACGGCATCCAGGCTCTTCAGGTCGGCGAGTGAGGGCTTGCCCTGGGTCTCTCCACGACCAAGTCCCCACGCTTGACTCCTCCCCTCAGAGCGGAGACGCCCTACCATTGGCGGAACAACACCTCGCACAACCAGATGCCTGGAGCGGGCGGATAAATCATGACCTCCTCCGTCAGCACCCTAGCCCAAATCGCAGCACGATCTGCCCTTGGCGGGAGTCTAATGGAAATGCGGCCTGCGGCCTATGAAGCCTCGCCGGAGCCGACAGGGCCAGTACTGTGATGCGCATCTGCTGGCGACACGGGAACACAATATACCCGCCATACAACTGACACACTCTCGATACACTGGACGGAGAGTTGCAGGCCCTTACATACCGACAAGCCCATGCGCATCCCATAATCGCTTACACCAGGCGGACATCTGCCCGGACTAGGCCCCGTGCGTGCATACCGCGTGCGCCCACGGCACCTGCGATACCTTGGAAGACGGTCCTACGTGTCTGGGCTCTCGCGATTTGACGACCAGTCCAGCCTCGCCATGCGTGGTTGGCAGTCTGAGACGCAACAAACACGATCGTCTCTCCGCACGCAGCTCGGCCACGGCGCCCACGACATTTCCATCCGGTGATCCACGAGACTGTACGCAGCGTTCGAAGATCAGAAAACAACGCTGTGACGGCGTGCAAGGCATATGGCGACTAGGCTGCAGGCTTGTGAGCCTGTGTCCGCCATGACGAAGTCCAATGAGGTCATGAAGATCGAGGAGATCATACACGCAGACCCGCCACGATTGCTGGTTCTGTTCGACGAAGGGCAGGAAGAAATCCTACATGTCATTGCGGACGTTGTAGGTCAGCCGTTCGTCTCTTTCGCGACGCCAGACGAGATCGTGGGTCGACAGGAAGATGTGGTCATTGGGATAAACAATCAGAGGATCGTTGATCGCGAGATCTTGCGAACGGTGCAACGAACTATCATTACGACCCATTGCTTGGACGCTGGCGACATGAGAGACGAGGAGACAACGTCGCTTTGCGATTACGAATATCTATACACACAAAAGCCATTCCTGAGGCGAGACCTGGCCAGATTCCTGGGTTTCGTTCTGGGACAGATCAACCCACACGAGGATCTGATCAAGAAAAGGAGGACTACACTACTGTCGACGACGTTCCCCGACCTCAGGACTGCTTTGCCGAATCTCGACATCTTGTCCGTTGGCGCCGACTCAGTTGAAATTCGCGTGGACCTGCTCAAAGAATCTCAGACGCGTCCTTTCACCAGTAACAACCAAGCCGGCGTTCCCAGCTTGAAGTATGTTGGCGAACAAGTGATGTGGCTCAGACAGCGAACTGAACTCCCGATCATCTTCACGACCAGATGTACGAAGGAGAATGGACGATTCCCAATGGATGATCCGATGCTGTTCTACCAATACCTGCGCAAAGCAATACAATGGGGCTGCGAATATATCGATGTCGAACTCTGGCTACCGCATGAGATCCGCCAACGATTGTCTCAAGAGAAAGGCAACACGAAGATCATCTCAGCATTCCACGACTTCACCGGCAAGTTCAAGTGGACGTCTCCGGAAGCTCAAGCGCTGTTCAAGGAGGGTGCGGTTTATGGAGACATTGTCAAGATGATTGCACTAATCACTTCCAATGAGGAGAATTACGAGCTCGAATATTTCCGTTCGGTTACACAATCGACATACTCCCATCCACCATTGTCTGGATTGAACATGGGTCCCACGGGCCAGCTTTCGAGGACGCTGAACAAAGTCTTCACTCCTATCACACATCCGCTGCTGCCGATGATAGCAGCGCCAGGACAACTGAGTGCTGCGGAGATCAACTCCATGCTGCACTCAATGGGTCAAATGCCTGGCCTCGATATCTATGCCATTGGCAATGTGCGTTCGGATGGTCAGGCCATGTTCTTCGAGAAATGCCTAAACGAGTTGAGCTTGCCTCATCAACTACTGTGTGTCGAATACGCACCACTGGGCTCGTTGGAGACCATGCTTTCGAAACCGAACTTCGGCGGCGCATTCCTCAACCCGCCTCTTCCAGCAGCAACAGCCAGCTATATTCCCACTCTTTCTGAGGCTGCTGTTGCCATTGGGCAGATTGACACTGTAGTCGCACATACCAAGAATGGCACTGGCACCGCATCTCTCGTAGGCGACAATGCAACTTGGAAGGGCATACGTGCCACTTTGACTGCCGACTACATCCCGTCGGCCTACACCGAGCGACCAGCACTCATCCTTGCGAGTGCCGAGTCACAAGCGGCAGCCGCCATATTTGCGCTGCAGAGCCTCAACATCGGGCCGATCTACACCATCGGCTTCAAGGCCAAGTCCACATATACCGCAGACGTACACCATTTCCGTGGCGTGGAGGACATGAAACGGGTGGCGGAGCCCTTCGTCATAATTTCGGCATTGCCAGCAGAGAAGAGCTTCCTTGTTGCACCATTGCTGAAACATTACAGCAGCAATCGAAGTGGACGCAAGGCCAACCCGAATCAGAGGCCTGGCAAGGTATTTGTCGACTTGAGCAGTGGCGTCAAGAAGGGTGATCCAATTGCTGTCGCAGCCTCATTTGGATGGGCAGCATACGATGTCGCAGACGTCAACGCATGGACGGCAGTCGAGACGTTGCGACTGATGGTGGGACAGAACGTGCCTTTTGACTTCGTGAGGCTTGCTTCGGGAAGGAGTTTATATGGTTGACCTTTGATGCCGACTTTGGCGAACGCATCGACTTAGCGAGCCTCGTGCAGACTGATGATGCACCTTCTCATCTAGTCACACGAGGGCAAAGTCATTCCGATTGCAGGACTGTGTGGAGGCGATAGGGCAGAGTGGCTCGCATATTTGTTTGTTGCACATGATTCAAACGCGGATGTCCGGTTATTGCGGACAGCGCATACAGCAGTGATTAGGTCTCAGGCCTCGATCAAGCCACGTCTCTCGTAGCCTCATCAGTGAATTCCAACTCAGTAGCATAATTACTTGATACATACATTACCTCAGCTTCAATACCTATACTAAATTACAACACTACGCACGCTCAGGCTGGCACACTCAAACTTTGAATCCGTGTATGACCTGTCACATTTGGGTCTCCCAGAGCTTAATGGCTCGGTCTAGCATTACCCCGGCGCATGGCCAAACACATTTCTGCCACGAGGGCAACAGACTTTCAGCCTCCCAGAACTCTTCTCGTCTCGCTTCCTCACCCCCGCCTCATCATCTCCGTCTTGCCGTCGACCACCATACCGGAAAGGAACAGGTCCTATATGCATGCTGATGCCGGCGTGTCGTGATGAGCCGTCCGCTCGAGCCAGGATGAGATCCTTCCACGGGCGGGAGCTGAGCGTTAGCGGTGGAGCAAAGTAGCATCTGGGTCAAGCTGCTCGTCAACTGGGCAGCTGACCTCGGCGCAGACACTGTTTGTGCAGGTGTGAGCCCTAGGAGTTTATATTGCCGCTGCACACGATCGGATGAGGCGAGGCCGTTCCTCGCTATGGTTTGCATGTAGCCCGCCCTCCCTCCTAACCGGAGGTATAGATTCTTGCACTACATGGGGCCCCGGTGCTTGGCTGGAAAAGGACACGGACGGGGCCTATGAGGCGTTACCATCGTCAAGCGAGGGCACGAGGCATCAGGGCATAGACCGTCCCTGCATCGTTTCCCCGCTCCCTAACCCAGGTCTACTCCATCAAAGCCAAATGAACTACACTTTCCACTGACGGCGGCGGGAGGTCGGCTCCACACGGCCACACCGTGGCCCTCGCACGTAAGGCGACCGAGACCCATGGTCTTGAGTAGCTGCACCTGTGCTGCTGCTGCTCCTACTAGGCGCGTAACGTTCCGCTCGGTCGAGAGTCTGAATGTGACGAGAAACTGTGCTTGGAAACATACGGTGACTCTTTCCTCTTGCTTCCTCCCTTTTCCGCTCTGCAACGAATGAAAATGCCGTAAATCGACCATGGCATCCGTCGTGGCATCAGGTAATGGCGACGGGTTCTCAGCAAACATGCAGCCGCGGCCGCAAATCGGCATCGAACGTCTGCAGGCCAGGCGGGCAAGCAATGAGCCCAAGGAAGCTATGAATTGCAAGAGCTGTCGCAAGCGCAAGGTCCGTCTGCGATTTGGGACTGATTGTCGTCTTGACTAGACTGACGCTCTTCCTCAGATCAAATGTAACAGACTGAAGCCAGTTTGCGAGTCCTGTCAAGCTTTCAACTGTCCTTGTATTTATGGTGGGTGATATTCAGTGACACGAGAGACGGAGAGTCTTTGCGACTTGTACTGACTATTTTTTGAAAGACGCCACGCCCAAGAAACGAGGACCGAAGACAGATGTACTGGAAGCCTTACTCAAGCGGGTAAACGGGCTGGAGAAGCGGCTAAAAGACGAGAACAGACCTGAGGCGGCAGATGAACAGGCAATCGACGACAGCGCCAGCATTGCACCAGACGCCACAGAGCTTGCTACAGACAATGGCGCGGCAGGGAACCCGGCGCTACAAATCGTGGTCCCACAGACAGAGCAGGGCCACATTGAGACACAGAACGAGACAGCTTTGCAACCGATCGCAGTGCGCCGCGAGAGCTACGCAGTGGTGCCAGATGCTCAAGCGATCAACAAATCATTTACGGATACCCTCATTGACACATATTTCTCGCGGCTTCACGGCAAACCATATTATATCCTGGACGAACCCGCTACGAGGCAACGATGGCGAGACAATCAGCTGCCTCGCTATGTCGTGAATGCGATTCACGCAGCAACCATCAAATACGCCAGTCACCTCTGTGGAGGCCACAATGGAGCTGTTTATTCAAGTCAAGAATATTTGTCTCAGTGCCGGGCTGAGATTGACGTGGATGAGCCTAGCATCGACCACTTGCAGGCTTTGTTGCTCTTGACTATGGCGAGTTTCCAGAACGGCAAGGGTAAGAGGTCCTACATGCTCCTTTCTCACGCAGTGAGTATGGCGACTGCCCTCAGCTTGCATCGCGAGTTACCTACACATATGAGAATTGCGCCTTCAGAAAGAGAAGGACGCCGCAGGCTCTTCTGGACTTGCTACCTCATGGATCGCTTCATGGCCAGTGGCTCAAAAAGACCTTCATCAATTTCAGATGAATCAATACGCCTGCGACTACCCTCATGGCTACCTCCTGGAGCCCAAGTCTCTACAGATGGCAATTTCTTCCCGAACGGCACCAGTCTGCCATATGCTGCCGGAGTCTTCAACGCAGGCCAAGGGAGCGGCGCAATGCTAGTAGAAATTGTGCGCGTTCTCGGCATAACAAACAGATACCTCGCAGCTGGAGGCGTCAAAGGCGACTCACACTTCCCATGGCATGCGCAGTCAACGCTCTCAAAAATCCGAACCGAGCTCGATTACTGGGCTGCCAGCACGCAGGATATGTTTGGTTCGGTAGAGGTGTTGTTTGGTCAGCCTGACAGCTCTACGCTGGTGCTGAGCAAGCTCATCTATCACTTGATTCACTGCTTGGTCTACCGACCATTTTTGCCAGTAGATCTGGCAGAGCTTTCTGGAAGCGGACAACACCAATCTTGGCAGATTGAGGCAACGAATTTCTGTTTCCTACACGCCAACGCGATCGCGGAGCTGGTTGAAATCGGCAAGAATGTATCAATTATTGACTGGCCCTCATTCGTCGGGTACTGCATTTGCACAGCGGGAACGATCCACGTCCATGGAGCGCATTATATGTCTATACGCGAGGGCGATCTTTTTGGCAACAGCACCGAATTCTTGTCTCGAGAGATGCAGCAACTTGGAGACCTGCGCTTCATCTGGGCTGGCGTTCAGCACCAGCGTGATACTTTGCAAGTGGTTTACGGCAGTCACTCCCAGCTAGTAAAGTCATTGGCCAACAACCCGATCCGATACTCGCCAGTGTTCCAAATGGAGGACTTCTTTGCGCGATACCCTGGCGCATACATCGACGGCGCGCACGTCACATTCGCGGACGTCATGGTCGACACGTTACAGACCGGCTTCCAGAAGTTCAATGGCCTGCAGAGCCCAGACGAGATACGAAATGGACGGTTCCCGGCTGCACCACCTGCTAACTTGGCGTCATTGGCTCCAACTCAGTACATGACACAGAACACAATGCCTCCTGTTTCGCGCAAATCCAAGAAACGGAGATTGACGACTTCTGTGATGCCGTACCCGACACCAAATGCCGACAGCTCATCAGGAGGCGTATTAGAGCGAACACAATCGTACGACACCGCCGTGCACAGCCAAGTGCATCATCAAACGCAACAACAACTTCAAACGACACAAACCCAGCCCGAGTTCCTGCCCACCACAACAGGATCGATGCAGTCCACACAAGACCAAACTCAGACATTCACGCAAAGCGTCTTCTCGCCTACCTTCAACTTCAGTCCACTGCCCGCCGGAATCGCCATGCCGAGTGACTTTGGTCAATACGACGCATTCTACTCAGGCCAAGGGTTCGACCACCAGACACCGAGCGGTTTGAGCGCCAGTGCCGAGAGTGCACACACAGATCCGGATAAAGACCCATTTCTCAGCTTGCTAGAGCAGCTCGCGGAGAACGATGGCGCCGGAGGAGCTGGCATGGCAGATTTGGATTTCTTCCTGAATGGCCAAGGGCTAGGAGGTGAGGCTTCTTAGCTGGCCGCGCAGATTGATACACATGCTTGGTTGAGACAATGGCCGCATATACCGCATGAGGCGAGTTTACGAGGAGAACCGAAAAATTTATCGATACCCACGTGTACTATAGGAGCAGATATCATCCACGCAGCGTTAATGACTTCAGTTTCTGAAATACTTTTATGGAAGATTGGTGCACTGAGATCTTGGCGGTGTTCACTTCTCCTCATTTCTCTTCGGCAATGTGGTACCCTGACGTCTCGTGGGCGCTTGCTTCCCATCATACCATCGACCAAACCGCTGCTCTTCGCTTGCTTCTGTTAAGCGGCATGTTCAAGTATGGGCTAATCTGCAAGACAGCAAAAGGAACTTCGACGCGGATGATAGTGGGATGCATCCCTGCGCCCCCACAGCTCAGGTTACACAGCATATCCCTTTCTGTTCTTGCAATACAAAGCCTCACCGGCCGAGGGTATATTAAGCAGTGTATTTTCTGTCACCATGACCTAAAGGGGATGCACGCGACATCAACGACAACATGGTATTGTTTCATCGAGGCCATGCACTTGCAAGACTGCCAACCGCTCACACTTGGGCCTCATGGCCACAACCATGTGCTCTGGTGTTGGTCAGGTTGTTGTGCTCTACCACTTGCTCGCAAGCTATGTCAATGCATTGCTTGACGCCAACGACCAACACACGGTTCTCTCAATCACAACTTCTATTGGGCCAGGGAGCACGCCATTCTCCGATCTCCTGGCCACACCTTTCTTGGATTCATATCGGACGATTCAGTTCATTGCCTCCATCGGCACAGGCCAAGAGATCGAAACCATCGCAACACTCCGGAGGTATCACACGAATGCCAAAAGGGTTTGCTCAACCAGTGAAAGAGACACTCGCCCCGCGCACGCATACAATTCCGAATCATTCAGGCCCGATCGAAGTATTTCGGCCAACGAATAAAACATCATCTAAATCCAATCAGCGCATGCCACCACGTGCAAAATCAACTCGGTCGGCGGTACGCTACATTATCGGCATCAATGTTATAGTGTACATTGTTTGGAGGCATTGTTTGTGGCAGCAGATATGCCAACACGAGAATTGTAAAGACGACCAATGCGGACACGAGATATGCGGAGAAGTGCAATGGATGATGAAGAACACATTCAACTCCAAGTTCAACATAACCGCTCGTCGCTACTGGACTCTAGTGACCGCGTCTTGCACACACTTTGTTCCGCAAAATCTTCTCACCAACATGCTAGCCCTTGCAATCTTCGCTCGAGCGTTTTACACAGCTGGTGGAGTCGGTATTGGTGCAGCTAACATTGTGGGCCTCACTCTGGGCGGCGCCGTCTTTGGCAACATCGCAGGTCTGATCTACAGATCGAATGGACCTTTGGACCCGCGCTATGCAAAAGACGACGATATAAGAGCGCACTGGTCCGGTGCAGGTGCGAGTGGTGTTACGAATACCTTTGCTACCGCAGCAACGTGTCTGGCTCCTCGGACTCGCATCGCTTTCGGCCGCTTCAGAACCCCAGTCCGGATATACTGGGTCACTATGTTCGTTATCTTCAACGATTTGATGGCACTTGGTAACGATGACGGTGTGGGATATGAGGTACATCTTGCTGGAGCTGCGTTTGGCCTCGCGTACTATCTGCTTGTCCTCAGAAGGCCATATGGATGGTGGTGAAATGTTGTCTGAGCGGTAGACTGAACCTCTGAGCAGTCACAATAATATCAAAGATCATAACAATGCCGAGTGGTAATGTTTGAGCGAAATCATATGCCACATCTCTCGAGCAACGAGGGTATTTTGGCTTTCATGGTGGAGATCTCATGCGTCTCCAGAGGTGCCCTCAAACGATACGGGATATGTACAATACCCAAGGAATCTCCTCCATCGAATCAGCTTGATTCAACGGTGAGATGGCCGAGCGGTCTAAGGCGCTAGCTTAAGGTGATACCGCCTGGTACAACCACAATCGCTAGTCCGAAAGGGCGTGGGTTCAAATCCCACTCTCATCAACATGTTTTTTGCTTTTTGCCAGTCTGCCAGCAGATACCCGCCTTGACTAGACATGGTAGGGAGTGTCCTTGGCCATTATCGCGGTGGCACGGTTCTCTGGTCTTTTGCGTGACCATAAGTTGCACTCTTTCGACTATAGAAGCACCTCGAAGAACCCTGTGATACTCTGTACAACACTATAGAGTAACTTCAAGATACAGGTGGCCTTGGTGGAGCGATCCGTGAAGCAAAACTTCGCTTATCGCTTCAGCCGCAAAATAGAGCTCAGCGTCAATCGAATCGAGCCAAGCGTGCTTGCATCCTGGCGGCTAATGTTCTAATATATGTAGATGAGGGGTGCCCGGGCGCGTTGAGCAGCATATCGCACCCTCGGACACCTACTGAGCCATGTCGTCGATCAAAAGGGAAGGCTATGATCCAGAATGGGTGGAGGTAAGATCATTAAAAATCACGACGGCTCCATATTGTGTATTTGACTCATCCGTCGACAGTACGAGAGTTCGCTGCCTCCCGGACCATTGCTACCACCGGGTCCTGGTCACGGAGAGGCCTATAACACTCTAATGATTGACAATGCCCGAACATTCCCTGCACCTCCGGATGGTGTGAAAACTTGTATGCTGTGACCAATCTAGACATGATCTCTGCTCCCAAGAACTAATTGCGACAATATAGACGACGAGAAGATCTCCGAACATGTCACGGTCCGCGTTTATCAACCTCCCGAGCACCAATCTACGACTCAGCTGCATCCTGTCGTTGTGTTCTATCCTGGCGGCGGTTGGGTGACAGGCAATCTCGATTCTGAGGACCATCTCTGCCGTATCATATGCGGTAGAGCAGATGTGGTTGTAGTCTCGGTAGACTACAGGAAGTTCCCTTTCATCCAATTCCCGGAGAACATCCAGGATTCCTACGATGCGTTCCAATGGGTGAGAAGCTCCCTTGCTAGCCGATTAGCAGTATTCCATGCATTGACTGTACCCTCTGCTGATAAAACCTAGGCATACGAACACGCAAGCGAACTTCGCGCCAACACAAGCAAGTATGTGGCCATGGGCGGCTCCGCTGGCGGTGGTCTCGCTGTGTCAGTTGTGCACAAGCTCATCCAGAACGGTCATCGCGATCGGATATCTGGCCTTGTTCCTCTTGCATCTACAAATATGCAGCGCTCAGCAGTGCCTCCTGAATACCGACACTTGCACACGTCGATGACCGAGAATAGCGGGGAGATCCCTTTCGTCACGGCTGAAATGTCGGACGGAGTCTACAACCTCCTGGGCGGCAACCCACCGTACAACGACGAGTCAGAACACTGGTTTCCCGTTACTATGGGCGTAGAGGGAGTCAAAGACTTCCCACCGACTTGGATTCTCGACTGTGAGAAAGACTGCATGCGCGATGATGGCCGAGTGCTGCAGGCTGAGATGGAGGATGCTGGTCTGAAGGTGAAGAGAGAAGTTGTCAAAGGCATGCCGCATTATTATTGGTCGTTTCCCTTGCAGGCTGCTGCAGAGGATTTCAGGAAGAGATTGGTGGCTGGTCTGAAGTGGGTGCTGGAGAGCGAAAAGGAAGAACTCCCGAATTGATCTTTGTCTGGATATGTGGTGTACTTATGAAACATTCGAGGTTCCGTGGCGCTAACGACATTTACAATACAAGGTTTCTTAATGTCATACACTTCTGGCCCCAAATTCGAAGGATCGCGATCGCAGTGTTGCCATTAATGTGACCTAGAGCTCATGAACTCTCTCATAAAACGGATTTTCGCCCAACCTCCGATCAGGCCAAAGTTCCACCGGTCTGTCCATCGCACCGTAATAAATCAAAGCACAAATCATCGGATCCTGACACCTCCTCGCCGGACAAAGCCGATGCTCGTCGAACACAGCCTGCCAGTTTCGCAGAGCCATCTCTGCCTGCTGCTCCCACTCTGTGATGTCTTTCAGGTCCGGATTCTGCGATTGAAATCGACGAGCACCGTCGAGCTGTTGCATAGCAGCATCATATGCGTTGCGAACGCCTTTCACACGAGTTTCGCAATGGTCGTCGCCACCACAGACAGGTCTGACTAAGCCTTGCCGGCCGCCTTGGCTGATGATCGGACAAGAAGGCTGTCGGAGGTATTGGATATTCTGAGGGTCGATTCGACATTCGAAATATTCTATTCTAGCGATTCTGGCGAATGAGTTGTCGGCTTCCGTGATCTGACGCTGCTTGACCCGGACTTCGATGCTGTTGTCTTTGATGCTGGTGGGTGTCCAGAATTCGATGTATAGCTTACGGCACATAGTTGCGTTGTGATAATATTTCTTGAACGATCTTACTGGAATGATCTGCCCAAGAATATGAGGGTATCGTTTGAATGCTTCTCAATCCAGCTGTACGTTTTCGCTGTGCTAGTTTCTATGCCATGGTACAAAAAGGAACCAGAGAAGAAACAACTCGGTCGCAAGGTGTCACGATGTCCCAGACTGTGGTTAGTGATACCGCCCAGTCCCGTGGGCTCGTTAGCGAGTCGATATGATTGATACTGCTGACCTGAGCTAGCATGTGACTCTACCTGGACACCGGACACCGGGGCCTCTCATACCAGGTTTTGCTGTTCAGCGTCACGTCTGTGTGCACCCTTTCTCAGCCTGCTACTACGATATACACCACACCCACCACTAGTGAAGACCGCTGATGGCAAGATCTACAGCTGTGTAAGCTGACAGGGCGAAGATCATTGAGATGCTTCTACGGTTGCGTGTGACCATTTGAACAGAAGTGTCACATATCATACGAACGCCTATCCATAGTAATATACAGTCCAAACTCCCCACTCAACCCTCACCGCCTCATCGGCACCGGCGTATGCGTTCTCTGAATCTCCACCGTCGGAATCGGCAGCGAATTCGGATTCCTTCCCAACCTCAAACGATCCGGCAACCCAAAACCCCCAACACAAACATTAGCCACCCGCAGCGCCCTGAAATGCTCGTGCCGATTCCGCGTCTGCGGACAGTCCTTGTGGTTCTCATAAACGCTCACCCAGTCATTATACGTCCTCAACCACTGCTCCGCCAACCACCTCTGCCTCGCCTCCGGCTCGCGCCTCTGCTCCGAACGGCGGACTTCACGGCCATAGTGCTCGTATTCTGTCTCGAACTGCTCGAGGCGAGCACGGCAGTCGGCGTCATCAAAGCAGAATTCGAAGATGCGGTTGTAGAAGACGCCGCCTTCGCGAATGTCTGCGCCACGACAACGGGAGCTGGAGAGAAAGTCGCGGTCGTGCAGCCAGAATTCTCTCTGGCGAGCGGCGCGGTTTTGGCCTGGGGCGAGGATGCCGCGGAGGGCTCTGCGCTCGATGTCGGCGTTTGGGTTTGAATTGGGAGTCCAGAACTCGACGGTGTAGTGGATACACATGTTGGGATTTATTATTCTGGAGGCTTATTGGGATGTCGACAAAGATGATTTGATGCTGGATTTGCTGGGTGGGTTTGGAGAATTGATTGGCGACATTGTTGATGTTGAAGTATATAAATGCAAGGAGAAGCCATCATTCGCGCTGTTCGATGTGTATTCCATGGTTGAGTTCTATGGATGTCGAAGCAACGGTGACTCCAAGAATTGTGCCATTGCCTGCACCAGGCCTCATTGACTTGTCTGCCATCGTGGAAAGTTTCGAGGCCTGCGTGGTGAATGTGAGAGTAGATGCGAAATGCAAACGATGCTGGTGTCAACGTAGGCGTCGAGACCGCATGGCCTGACGATTTCTGGGCCAGTGATGGTCAAAACGATATCTGCGCTGGAGAGGCTTAGCTTTAGCACCAAGAGAACCCTCACTATAGCTATAAGGCCTCGCAGGCGTGTTAGCAGCAAGTCACAGTGACCAAACAGACAAGCGACAATTTAGGTAAGCAAGCATACCGACATCAAGCAAAGACAAGCCTTTCCATAATCGATGTATCACTCCACGAGTCATTCAGCATGATCGAAAGTATGGCAGATGACTGCTCACGACTCGTTGGACTTGTGTTTGTGAGCGTCAACGTGTTGGTGCATGACTGGTGTACGCACCATCATTAGGGTCACTGACACACAGTGCAGCGCTACGTAGTGCTCTCGGGCTACGTAAGCGTGTTACATCCGAGAAAGAAGCCGCAAACTGGCACAGTGTGAGTTGACTGCTTCAAAGTTGCAAGTTATTGTTAACAATGTGTCGGTCTGAGCTAGCATTTGCAACTACAACGAAGACATCACCTTGAGACTTGATTATGACGATCCACAGGTATGAAACGTGATTTCATAAATCTCCCTAAAAAAACACCAGTGATGGTGCAACCTCCGTTGCGTCAATCATGGCCAACGGCCATCGAACGCTTTCAAAAAATCAGTAACGCCTCCCCGAGCCATCATGTTGCCTGTTCATGGCAACAGTAGGCTGTGGCGCAGACCTGGGGTTCATACCCAAGCGCGTCTGATCACCCAAACGCGGCTTGTCACGCACAACGCCAGCGCGCTTCAAACCCTGGAAAAGCTGTGACATGGATCGCCTGCTGGGACAGTCGCGGTGGTACTCGTAAGCAGACATCCACTCGTCGTAAGCTCGCCTCCATCGGCTCAAGGTTTCGGCCTGGATACCTTGGTTTCGACGCTCACGATCTCCCTCTGCGTTCTCGGCGTCCTCCTTGGCGGCAGCGCAGGCGTTTTCAAAGTCTGCCATACGCCTGGCGCAGTCATTGTCCTCGTAGCAGAAGTCCAAGATGCGCCAGTCGTACCAACCGCCATGGTGACACTGGTCCGCAGAGCAGGTGGCTTCGCGGGAAAATCGGCCACGGCATTCCCAGAAGGGTACGATTCTGGCGTTGACGTTCTGGCCGGGTTGTGCAGAGCCCCCCTTGACCCGACGCTCCCAGTCTGGATTGTCACTGGCGACGGGGGTCCAGAATTGGGTGTGGTATTTGATGCACATAGTGCGGTCCGATAAGAATGGTTTGCTTCGAAGGGCCGATGATAATTTCGATGCTGTGCCTGGATCGATGGCCGATGCCTGCGCTAAAGATGTGAGAAGGAAGTGTGCATGCCTATGCTCGTTGTAGAGTTTTTATATGTAAATGTTGTACAGTGAGGTCTATTCACTCGGTGTATGTTACAGTCCATGAAAGGTCGAAATGGAAGGAGATATTATACAATGCGGTATGGTTGCGTCTGTGATCTCGCAGGTATGGTGGCGTGGACCTGAGGCGTGGTGCGTATCCGTTTAAAAAATGCGGGAGGCATATGCCATGATATACCATGTCGCGATCAACTTTGGTCGATGGAATGGCAGTGGCATCGGGGATTGCTGATGGATGATTGCTGTAATTGTTTATGTCGTTGACGTCAATCTCGACGCAGCGAGATAGTAATCACACCCAGAGACGTGGCCCCAGAGTCACTAGATTGATGGAAGACCGGTTGTCAAATAAATCTGCGCCAGCGAATGCTGGGACAACTCATCTTCATCCTGCTGCATTTACTCTGGTGGCAGCAAAGACTCTTTCCATTAGGCCGTGTCGTTTACAGTTTGCCGGTGGTTCATAGGAAGACCACTCCCTGTCGCTGAGCATTGCTGACGTGGAGTTCGATATTTCTGTTATGCAATATCGTAAATGGCATGATTGGGCAACATAGGTTGTGTCGAAGCTGACAAATACCACAGTCAGAGATGAACAAGATGCGCACCGTGTAGGCTGTCGGCTGCTTGCCATCCATAGACCATGTACCAGGCTCGCTCGTTTTCGTGCGATTAGGCCCTGGCAGACCACTCCTTCTTACTCCTCACTCTTGTGCTCCTCTTGCAAGGCTGGATGGGCTTGCGCAGCGGCATGCTCAAGTTCAGCCATCTTCTCTGCACGAAACCGGTTATCATCGAACTGAAAAGGTACAGAACGATGGCGGCCGGCATCTCCTGCAAGACGTACCCAAAGGCGCAAGCCAGAGCCATGGCGACCCTTTGCATGATTCCGTAGCGTGTTAGAAAGAATTTGATAGGCGCAGGCATTTTTTGTGCACCAGAATGCGGGCGGGGAACTGGTAGAGGGTTGAGCACGATGTTGCCTAACATCACAGCTGCAGTGGCAAGAGGCAAGACATGGTAGGGATCGCATGCGATAAGGTCAGTGCACCATGAGAAGCCTTCCTTTGTAAGCGTAGGGTCGAAGTAGAGTGAATCGACATTGATGCGCGGGAGTGGTGGAAGCTCAGAGGGATACAACAGGTTGTCTGAAACGGTGGACTGTTCAGAAAGCGCTTGACCGTCGGCACCTAGACTTTGCTCTTGAGCTTGTTGTAGACGCGATTCGCGAAGACGCTCCATACGTTCAGCGAGCTCCTGAGCGCGCGCTTCACGATTGCCCATTGGCGAAGGGCTGTTTGGATTGACACTTGCGAACAGCCACTCGAAAGGCGAGAGGAGGATGGACAGGAGACCATCCCGAGCACCACACTTCATTCTGACCGCTTCGGCAGTCGCGAGCAATGTAGCGAAGTTGATGGGAGTCGACCACGTTATCGCTGGGGCGCCGAACACCTTTCCAATCTCATGCGCGCGCGAGAATCTCTTTGAAATGTTGACCAAAAGCGGTATGTCTCTGCCGCGCTTGTTTGGGTGATCTCTTGCGATACTGAGCGGAGCGTCTGCTGCCAGCAGGGGCTGTAGATTGTTGCGTATTTGCTCGCGTCTGCGGGAGGGCTTTGAGGCGGAGTAGTAGCCAAAGATGCCTCGGATGAGGATGGCTGCTGTCGGGATGGCGGCATACCACGGGATGCCAATGCTATGAAGGCCATTGAGGATGGCGAGAGGAGGTGCGGTGGCGATATCGAGGAGCTGAATCTTCCTCGGGGCGGACGAGGAGAAGGACCTGGATGATTGCTGGTGCGAGAGCTGGCGCAATTGGGATGGCAGCTGCAAGAAGGCGGCGCGCGAATTGCTGGCGGTTGCAGCTCGTGGGGCCAGCATCTTGCACACCACGCTGGCTGCCTTGCCGAAGCACGTGATAGGAGAGTGTGAAGGGAAGTGAATAACTTAACAGCCAGGTAGGAAGTCGAGATGAAACACAAGCTCTCATGAGATGATCACCATGGGCCTTGGACCCTGCTGCTGCTGCCGCCGCTCCGCTCCTCTCCCGCCCCGCCGCCGCCAAACTGGGCGATTGCAGTGACGTCGCTCGCTTGCTCACACGTGCACGCACTTTCACATGGGCTGCATGCGTGCCAGCTGTCTTAGCAGCACTCCACCAGAGCTTGAGTATAACCTGCCTCAACCATACACACCATGATATAGGTCAGCCTGCCGCCTGCTGCCGGCTTCACTTCACCACAACTACACTTCCACCGTTGCCGCCATGACACTCTCCTACGACCTGCTGGCTCTTGCGATTGGCACCCTGATAGCCATCTCGCTCACACCCTACTCCTGGCGTCTGCTCGGACGTCTATGCGGCGCTCAGATCAAGAGCAAGACAGCCCAGAGGAGGCAATTACTGCTGGAACGTGCTATCACCGAGGAAAACTCTCACCAGGACAACGGGACAACTTCCGACGAGGACTGGGAGAAGGTGCCTGGCAGCAAGACGCCAATGCAAACGGAGCCTTCGTTCAAGGGAGTGATCGGCTTCTTCCACCCATTCTGTAACGCTGGCGGAGGAGGCGAACGTGTGCTCTTTGCAGCAATTCTGGCGACCCAGCAACGCTACCCGAACACGCTCTGCGTCGTCTACACTGGCGACCACGATGCCAGCAAGGAGCAAATTATTGCCAACGTTCGCAACCGATTCAACATCCACTTGAATTCTGCCCGCATTAGCTTCCTCTACCTCAGCACCCGCGAATATGTCCTTCCCAGCACATGGCCACGTTTCACTCTTCTCGGCCAGTCCCTCGGCTCCATCTTGCTCGCATGGGATGCGTTCACTCTACTCGCTCCGGACATTTTCATTGACACTATGGGCTATGCTTTCGCTATTGCGACCTGCAAGTGGTTGTTCCCGAAAGTCCCAACAGGCGCATACGTACACTATCCTACCATCTCGACCGACATGCTCGACAGCCTCCATGCTGAAGTAGCCAACACCCACGGCGTGAACGCTGGCAAAGGTGCCGGCCTGCGTGGAAAGGTGAAGCAGTCCTACTGGCAGTTGTTCGCCAAGCTGTACAGCTGGGTTGGTGGTAACGTCGACGTCGTCATGACAAACAGCAGCTGGACGCAGAACCACGTTTCGCAGCTTTGGGGTGCTTCACGCACAAAGCGTGGCAAAAAGCACGCTATCAGTGTCGTCTACCCACCCTGTGCCGTTGGCGAACTCGAGCAAAAGATACCTGTCGACGAAGCAAGCGAGAAGAACCGCACTCGTAACCTCCTGTACATCGCACAGTTCCGTCCCGAAAAGTGCCACCAGATGATCATCGATGCTTTCCGCGCTTTCCTCAAGACCTACAAACATCTTTCTGACATCGAGCCGAAGCCAAAGTTGATACTCGTTGGTTCTGTCCGCGACGACTCGGACGAGAAGCGCGTATACAAACTTCGTCTGCAAGCGCAGGAAATCAAAGAGCGCGTCGAGTTCGTCGTCAACGCCAAGTGGCCGCAGATTCTTGACTACCTGAAGACAAGCTCCGTTGGCGTCAACGGCATGTGGAACGAGCATTTCGGCATCGGCGTGGTCGAGTACCAGGCTGCGGGTCTGATCTCCGTGGTCAACGACTCCGGCGGACCGAAAGAAGATATCGTCATTCCCATCGATGACAAACCTACTGGTAGGTCTCCTGAAATTGAATCTTCACCCCAAGACCGTACACGGCTAACTTCCATCCCCATCACAGGCTTCCACGCTTCCACCGAAGAGCAGTTCGCAGAAGGTTTCGCCAAGGCTCTCGAGCTGCCTCCCGCAGAGGCTCTAGCCATGCGCCACCGCTCGCGCGAGAGCGCAAAGAGATTCTCCGAAGAAGTCTTCAGCGAGCGCTGGCTGGCGCAGCTCGATGCGCTTGTCGAGCTGGAGAATGCGAGTGCGAAATGAGATGCGGACTTAGGTCATGAATGCATGAATGCGTGACGGTATAGATAGGGGAAGCATCAAAGCATGTTTGCGAAGAACGTGTGCAAAGTATGAATTTCGCTGTGCTGTCCTGGCGCTTGAACGACTCAGAGTCAAGATGCAGGACTGGTGCCGACAGAGGTGTACCTGGTACCTGCCCCGAGTTCTTGGTCTGTGTTGTTGCCACCACTGTTTATCTCACAACGTCGTTGTGACTTCCTCATCACAGAATGTTGGCACGTCGTCGGTGCATCTCACCCGGTGCTCGAATGGATTTTCATCGCTCACGGAACTGCGGCCACGAGACCTGTGCTTGTCTAGGTAGTCTGCCACATGTACCAACGACCTCAGGCCTCGCCTCTATTAGCCGCAGCCGCGATTTCCCGCTTCAGCTCCTCCAATCTTTTGTGCATCTTCCAGACCCTGTCCAATTCATCTTGGCAAACCGTCTCACCCTTGGCCTGACGCTCAGAGACATCATCGTAGAGTTTGGTGTACGCCGGGTAGTACTTTTCGCGGAAGTCCTTCATCGTCTGGATGCGGTAGCTCTCGTCTTCTGCGCGCTGGTTAAGGGCATCTTGCAGGGTTCCATCATCGCGGGTTTTCTCTGGGTGCTGAGCCAGCACGTGTCTGCCAGGAGATAGTCAGCTGCTGTTAGATCACTGCCAACACGAGAGTTAGTGTGGTGTTGTGGCCGTACCGTTGGGGATTATCTCGTTTCGAATATGTATCTTCTCGCTCTGGACGAGACCTTATGGCTTCCCATATTGCGTCTGACATCGACTACGGTGATGAGGGTACGTTATCGGTTCTGCCCTGGACTGCTGCATCGTACAGAACTTTCAACGCGTCATGTCCGCTGTGTACCTCGCTCGCTTGCAAGGTGGCGGTCATGCGTTCGCTAGCCTTGAAGTCCACTTCACCGTTCGGAGGCACGGAGTGAGATCTCCTCGGCATACTCGTCGACGGCGATGGATTGTTGCTCCGTTGCTCGGTGAACCGGTATTGCTCATTTTGATGCAAATCGTTGGATGTCCGTCTATGAGGCCGTCAATCTATGATGCGATCCAGTTCCTCAGATGATATGTCTTTAAAGTCAGCTATTAGATCATCCGCATTGAATTCGTCTGGCATATCAATATTCAGGCCTCCAAGCAGCTTTGATGAGACCATATGATCTGGTGGGACAGCACCAGGCTGCGAAGTGCGCTCCGCCATGGACTTCGCAAAGTTGATATGGGCGTCGTCTCTAGATGAGCCGTAGGATGGGAGCACGGTTTCGCTGTCTGCGGTTTGCCAAGTATGTTGTGGCATAGCGTCCGAAATCTTGTTGATATATGGCAGTTTTGGTACAGGATTGGTAAGCCACGCTCGTTCGTCATGGTCGCGCTGCGCCTGCTGAAAACGATCGTTCTTCTGCTGTATGAACGCCTCGATCTCCGCTTGAGCTTTCCGTTGATGTGATGTGTTGGCGACAGAGTTGCTGTCGTGAGGAGGGACTTCAGTTTGTGGGAAGAAGGACGGTTGGTTGTGAGCTTGCTGAGGCGCGCTGCTCTCACCAAGGAGGCTCTTCAATCGATTGTGTACGGGAAAGTCTCTCGTCTGACCCTCGCTCATCGCATGAGAGTCAGTGTCAGCCTGGCGACGGAGCAGTGCGATCTCCGCAGGGTCCACAGCAGTTTCAGTGGCCCAACCCGACACGGGGTCGTTTTGCAGACGGTCAACTACCAGCCGGTTCGTGTTCTGCTCTTTGAACAATTGTGATTGCAACCGATAATCCAGAGCTTCGTCAGGAGCAGAAGTGGGCTCGTCGACGAAAGCAGACGAGAGAGGCCTTTGCAGCTGTGGAGGAAATGGGCCGAGAGCCTCACGTGAGTGACTGTCGAGCATCGATGGCCATTGCGGCATGACTACTGGCTGTGACTGTCTGAGAGGTTGTTGTGAGTCTGCTGGAGATGCAGTATCACGGAAGTCAAGGATTGCATGCTTTGGTGATATTGTCCTTGGAAGATCTGTTGCGAAGTCGGATCATCGTTCCGATGACTCTGCTTCTGCTACCATGCTGAGATGTGGTTGTCCCGCGGGTTTCGCTTGAGCCCATGGTAAAGTGTTGGCGTAGTTGCGCTCTCGCTCCAAATGCACTCTCTCATTTCGCATTGCCAAAGTTTGCTGGTGGGCCTTCATCTGTTGTATTTCTCTTTGCCGTGCGGTTTTTTGGACCTGCTCAGGGGTCAAGCGGGGCGATGACCGGAAGGTTCCTTCAGAGTTCCTACTGCTACGCATATTGGGATCAAAACTGCCAGGCGTCTCGTTTGGCAGATACAGTTGGCTGCTGGATGGAGTGTTGCTGGCAGGGACGACCTCGTCACCAATATCTTGCGAAAACATCGCGTTAGCCTGCTGAGCCATGATAGCCGCGGTGTCGAAATTGCTGCTTTGCTGGGATGTGTTTTGATCGTGGGGGATCCAGGCGCGTGAAGACGATCCGATTCTTTTATCCTGGCTTGGTGCCACAGGAGACCCATCTTTGACAGGTGAGCGACCTCCTAAAGCCGAGTACGAAAGGGATGTCCTCAGCGGGCTGTCAGTTTGCAGGCGTTCATTCACAAGCTTGTTGCCACGGGGAGCTGAGAGAGCATCGCCATTTGACAACTGCTCATTTTGTGCTGGCGACCATTCGGCCTGCAAATCCGGTATCGGTGTGGCATGAGCTTGGTCGGGGTATCTGGTAAACCAATTGGGTTGTGAGTGCATGGAGTCATTCTTTTGGCGTGGTGTTGTTAGTTGGAACTGGTCCAGATTTTCAAATAATTGCAGCTGCGACTGATAGTCTTGAGATGCATCGGGAATCTGATTAAATCCGTCGGCAGAAGGAGGCAAGTCAGTGTCATCCTGTTTCCAGAGACACAGGTCGTCATCTTGATGTCTATTTTGATTTGATGTTTGCGACGCCAGCTGGAAGTAGTCCCCTGTCCCTGCTGATGACTGATTTTGGAGGTTGTCGCCGGTCTGCGTGAGCATCTCGGCACGATTTGGCAATGCAGCCTCATGGCGAGACATTTCAGCGAGCTTCCCAGGCTCTGCATTCAGTGATTCCTGGGCCATGCGCTCCCCGAATTTCCCATTGAAGTTGTCCTCTTGGTCTGCAATCTTATCTGGCACCCGACCTAGCTTTTGGCCGGCGTACGCATTTACGGAGTCTGCGAGCGAGGCCTGTTTGAGAGGCTGTCCGCTTGGCGCTTCGCTCTGGTCAGGCTTCCGCAGGATGTGAGGCTTACTTGGGCCTGGCGGAGTGCCCACAGTGTCCTCATCCACAGAAATTGATAACCGGTGACCGTCGTCATTACCATAAACGTATGGAGGCAAATTTTCGGCTAGAGCTCCATCTTTGGCTGCATTCGCAAGTTGCCTGGAATGTTCCCGGTCCAGCTCGCCTTGCTTCAAGGCTTCTTGGAGGGCCGTTTCACAGTCTCCAAGGGACTCTTCAAGCATCCTCTGCAAGGTTTGTTTATAGTGTGAGCTGGGCGCTGACAAATGCAAGCGTACATCGTCTGAATACGCTGACGTGAAGAACTTCAGACTGCCGGGTTTTCGATGTTGAGCTTTGAGTATGGCGCTGAGGCCGCGGGGGCCGCCCTGGTTATCTTCTTCATTCACAGTCTCATCTGCGTTGTGCGAAACAACCCCTGTATTATCCGCAAAAACCAAATCATCGTGAAATTGGTTTTAAACGACGCTGAGCACACAGTCATCAAGATGGTCGTAAAATTCCTGCGCGCTTGAAAACGCGTTGCCGCAATTGGAGCAACTGGAGCTGTCGCCAGTGGTTGCGTGAACCACAACATCGGACGCGTCACCAGGAATCCTGCGCCTCTGTGCATTTGGAGGGACTTGTAAGACGCCATGTGCACTTGCCAGATGTCTCTTGAGGATGTCCACGCGGTTAAAGCTTTTCTCCGCCGGAATACCAGAGCTTGGGCAGAATTGACACACCAGCGTGCCTTTGTAGTGTGTCAATAAGTGCCGGTTCTTGTCGTAGCTTCGAGCGAAGCCTTTGGTGTGGTATTCACAGCTTGGATCCGGACACTTCTCAGGTCGCTCATTTTGGTGTGTGAGCATATGCGCTTTCAGGTCCTTGACGCGTCTGCTACAGGAAGGGTATGGGCAGATGCCGTGGTCAGCATCATCGTGATGGGCTTCTCGGCTATGTTGAGAACGTGCCGATGCGACAGATGGTCTATTGGAATTGAAACTCGATAGTGTCGAGTTTGTTGTACTGTCTTCGTCTTGGGCAGCATGCACGGCATTGCTGCCGATGTCTCCCGGATCGACTTCGTCTTCCTCTGGCTGAGGGACAACGAACAGTGCGATCTCTTCAAGGTGTCTGCCAAGATGTTTCATGAACCGTCTCGACGGAACTGTCAGATCCTGCTCCTTCGACGCGATATTGCGCTTTCGCAAGGTCGCGCTCCAATCGCAAAACGGACAGTCATCTGCCGACAAATACTCTGGTAGGCGAGAATTTGTCTGTAGAAGGAGGTCAAGCTGGTGATGGTCATCTGAGTCGCCGTGATGTTGTATGATGTGCATTCTAGCCTTCACCTTATCGTGATATACAAGGTCGCACAGCGGACAAAACCACTCGCGCCGGTGGTCCATTTCGTGGCTCCGCCAGGCATTGAAAGAGCTGAACATCAGCATCCCACACTTGGTAGATGTACATATATAGGCTCGAATGTCAGAAAGGATGTGTCGTCTAGGTGATCAAAATGTGTCAGCAGACTATCCAAGAGTCTAGCAGGATTGCCGACTAATGAAAGGGCGAGAGGAGAATCCGTCCACACCAAACTTACCGCCAAGCAACCTGCCCGTTAAAGCGTTGGACCGTCTGACACAGCGGGCAGATGAAATGCTCACCGGGCTTCGCATAGTGTGCGAGTTCCGGTACTTTCAGTCCGCTGAACGCCTGCCCATCCACGATAGATGTAGCAACCGTAGTGCAACTCCGAGCGTCATCCAAGCCGTAGTCAAATGCGTTTGAATCCACCAGACCTACTGTTGAAGCCTTGGTTGGTACAGCAAACTGCTTGGTTATTTCCGAACGAAGAACAGATTGACCGATAGAGCTCTTGCCACTCGTGTTGTTGTGTCCAAGTTTCGTGTGACCCTGGTCCGATGATTTATCATCGTCTGGATCGAGGTGACTGAGCTCAGTGTTGTGCTCGTGTGCATACGCAATGAACTGTCTTCGACTCGTGTTGGCTTTCCCTAACCTCTTCACCAAACCCTCATCGGCTCGGCTGCTGGCGTGGTTCACCTTCTCCCGTACGTGTTGTATATCGTAGTCTTCGTACATTTCGAGTCTGCATTTCACTTTGGCCCTCACGAATTTGTCTCGCGTTGACGACTTTGTGATAAGCGATGACAAGTGAAAGAGTCGGCGGAGGCTATCGTCTATGGAAGCGGCAAGATATGAGGTCGTGCACTTTTTGGAAGTCTGAAGGCCTAACAGTTGCATCATCATGGCTTCCTCTTCGTCCATAGGATTTACCTGTTCGGTAGGAGATCCCTGTGATGCACCACAATCGCAAGACCGTCCGGCTTCTCGGCAATCAGCATTCAGGACTTGCGATACTCAGGAGTGACATCGGAGTTGGCTCACATTGACTCAAGAGGTCTTGCAAATCTCCTAAGATCTCACGAACACGGCCTGCGACCTCGGGCACATCAAGTAGTCGTCTGTCGAGGGCGCGAGGATCCTCAGGCTTGTGCATGACGCCAAGATTGCTGGTCCATAGTAAGAAACGCGTGCGGACGTCCATGAGCCTTTCGGGACCCAAAGTCTCGTGGTCTTCGAGCCCTGGACATGCCGTAGTGGGAACATTGATGTGCTGATCGAGGTGGCGCAAGATTTCTTTGGCAAAGGCGCTGAAGGAAGGCAGTGCTGGGTTATGTGATGGAGGCATCCTCAAATCCCAATCTCCAGCCTCGCCGGATTCTCGGACTCAATGTGCTGCAATTATCAGGTGTCAGGCTATGGCGATTCCAAGCGGCCGCAACAGGGGCAGGGTGTTTTCATCGTTGCGGGAAAGGTTCAGATGATTTGGCCACCCTGATCGCGTAGCGAAGAGGTACTAGGGATATGCGGGTGTAAGTATCAGGTTGCTGTGATGTCGGGTTTCGTGGCGCAGCTGAGTTGCGCCTTGTGACTAGCGGGCTGCATGTTCGGTTAGATGTCAGCCCCATGGCGCCCCACTGCGAGAACATCAATACTCGACTGAACCTTTACCTCCTTCGAAATCATTTGCCATTCGTGACTTGACCATGAGTGGTCTTGAAGTCGTTGGAGTTGTCCTAGGCGCTTTGCCACTGATCATATCAGCGTTCGAGCATTGCCAGTCATTGGCAAAGAAATTGGATCTGCTTGCCGAATTCAACTCGGAGCACCTGAAAGTCTGGAACGATGTCAAGGATGAAGATCTCATGTATCGCCTACAGCTGCAAACTCTGCTTGCGCCGCTGGTGCGCGACAGAGACATGACGAAAGACCGGTTGGAAACGCTTCTGTTAAGCCAACGGAGCGATATCTGGAAAGACGCAGACCTCGATGCTTCTTTGAGGAGAAGACTCGGTGAAGCCTATGATAGGTACATGGGCAATGTTGAAGAGATTCAGGCATTGGCCTGGCGGTTACTTGAGCCACTGGCTCGGAGTTCAGCTTTTAAAGCGCAGATGAGCACCCAGGTACGAAGCGTCTGAGTGACAAACCAGTGTGAGCTTGTCTGATGGCTTTGTTGAAGCAGAACTCGGCACCGAAGGGCCAAATAATGCTCAGGTCGTATACAAGTCTGAAGGACAAGTACAGACACGGGCGTGACAAGCTCAAATTTGCAATCTCAAAGGATCAACGGGACGAGATCTTGGCAGAAATTCATGCGAAGATCAAGAAGCTCGAACGAATACTGGCAGCAAGCGACCAGGTGACAGCCTTCGAAGAACCTAGCAAGTTAGCGGTATCGCGTCAGTCCGTCAATAATCTCATGGGCTACTGGAAACACGCGGACCGGATTTTCGCACTGTTGTTGTCCAGCTGGGGATGCCCATGTCGACAGACACACTGTGCACACCTGTGGTTACAGCACCGAACGCCTGCACATTTTGAGTTCCGCATGCTGGTCATGTTTGCGCCAGCGAACAGCAACTCGTGTTGGTGGCTCCTTGGCAGCAGCATGGCTTGAAAATTGAATGGGCCTCGCTCAAAGACCCTGTCGCGAAGCAGCTCGTGAACGCTGTTGCTATGCCTCCTCCGCAGAGACTGATCGTACCGTCAGCGATTGCTGGACAACTAGTGAGATCCGGGATATTGTCTCGATATGGTAAGGCAAGTAAGCCTGCCAAGGGATCCATCAGGTATCATAGCCTTCTGTACTACGCCTTCAATAGTATGCTGAAACGTTACGCAGATTCGACAAATCGGCAGTCAACTCGGGCTTGATACCGTTCGTGCGCCATGCAGTGGCAGAAACTTCTGCGGTTGCTCCTGAGCCAAATTTGAAGAAAGCCAAGCCATCTCCAGCTGACCTAACAACTCGGTCACAATCAGTTTCTCGGGACGTGATAAAAAATCTTTGTCGTACCATGGAGTTATGCGGCATGCGGAGCGAGTGTCTCGGGCTACTTGTTGACACGAATCAAGGCGACCAGTATCAAGTAAGCTCACAGCCAGAGCAGAAAGTAGTCGCGGGTGAGATTACACTTCGAGAGCTTCTCCATTCCAGGCGCAGGCCGCGAGTATCACGAGCCCAGCGGTTCCAGATTGCGCTGAAGATAGCATCGTCGCATCTGCAGCTTCACTCTACCTCGTGGGCGAGACGACATTGGGAGTCTGGAGACGTAAGATTCCCGCAAGTCGGCCCCGACGCTGCAGATGTCCTCCTGGACCGCCCTTTCGTGTCAGCGAACTTCGAGCCCGAGCTGCCATCAGCATTACGGGTACCAAAAGCCACAGACAAAAGCTTCGCGTGTCTGGGCATCATGATGCTGGAACTACTGTTTGGCTCGCAGCTTGAGGAACACGAGCTTTGGCAGCAATTTGGAGCAAATTCTACCGGTAATCCAATGTTTCGTTTGATGGTTGCCACGAGATGGGCAAATGATGTGAAGGGTGAGGCCGGGCCGGAGTTCTCCTCGGTCATTAAGTGGTGCTTGGACGAATCACCTGCGACTTTGTATGGCGACCAATGGCGCAAGGATTTGGCTTGTGAGGTTGTGCTGCCGCTGCAAAACTGCTGTGGCTGGATTAACCCTGCGAGTGTTGTTGTTGATGAGTGATGTGCTGCTTCCGGCCAAAAATCAATGTTTTGCTCGCGTTGAGTTCGCGTTCTGGCGGGCGCTTTCTCGGCGTGTCTTCACATTTTATGATATTGATTGAGATACATAGCACATGCGCTTTGAACGGAAGATTTAAGGGACCGGGCTACGTCTGCAATGGCTTGCAACATGGAGGATACGAACGTTTTATTTTCGCATCACTATCGAGCTTTTGGAGTTATTTGGTAGCCCTCCGCCACCATCATTTCTGGTCGCAAGATATCCAGGAGAATCAACATTACAGCCAGCAACAGTCGCACATTCAACAGAATAGTAGTACAATCCCGGATTATATTTTCAGTCTCAGTTCTGGCTCGCTGCTGGAACTCGATTGTGTTGTAGTAGTCGTGTTGGCAAGAGATTGAGGACCGATCGATTCGCAAGCCGTTTGCTGACATTGGTGGGAGTATTGCAGGTCGCCTGGTATCGCTAGACAACAGTGCATATGAGTCCAAATCAGGGAATCAAGATCTCGGTCAAGTAAATAAGCGGGAAAAGGCTTCGCTGATGGCGACCTCAAGTTTGTCAAGGTCACTCTTTTCCGACATGGCCAGTCCTTCGCGCGCCATGATCGAGTCAACCAAAGTCTGAAGACTTTGCTCGTGATAGTCTTGGATGTCAGTCGGCCAATCCCTCACGCACCGACCGGTACTGAGATCGATAGTCCAGGAAGCCCACGGCGCTCTGTTCGACTATGCCTTGAATTCAACAAAAAGGTGCTTGATTCGTGCGAAACTCGGGTTTGAGATGTTGATCTTTGCGACTTCGGAGTGGTAATGCAGCTGCATCCGGCGACGGTGAAGTAGCTGTTGGTCTTGAGGAAAATAGACAGGCCTCAACAAGATCATGAAGGTACTGTGTTTGAAAAACAGTCCTGTCGTCTCCGATCGCAGCTGTCGAGATACCCTACAGAGTGGTGGTACGACAAATCGTGGCGGGACCTGGCCCAGAGACGCGAAGTAAAAGGTGTACACGCGATTTCTCATTTCTGGTGGAAGTTCAAAGAACCTGTGGAAATTTGGCGTGGCATTCAAGGCGTTTATCGCGTCGTCTGTGTCGTCCGCAGTCTCCAAGCATCGAACGAGCTGTCTCTTATTGGCTTTACGCCTCACCGGCACTTCCAGACCACGACGTTGCACAAGAGCTCTGAGATCTTTGACGCTACAAGCGTCGTATGACCCGTGACCGCGGACACAGCGCTTGGCCAGTTGCTTGAGCCTCGGAAGCTGATCGGTAGTTCTGTAGTAGAACCCTTTTTCCTTGAGATAGCATCTGAACTCATCCACGCCCATCATTTGTGGTAGGTCTGTTTGCCAGTAGCGATTCCACCAGTCGGGATTCAGTTCTCGCTCACACTGTGGATATTTCCTGTCACTGCGCACGCTTTGCGTGGCGTTGTTGCCCAGGGTATTCGGATCTACGTTCGCGAGTGCCATGTCTGAGTAGATGTCGAAATTGTTGGGGTTCTGTCGTGTTTCGCGGAGTTGAGGTTTCGTGATGGTTGATTGCTGTGTTCGTGGTAGCAATGTGGTCAGTATGATGTTGATGTTGTGGAAGGGAAGGAAAGCTAATGATGTATGTAAGTAGTTGTAGTCTTATGTATCATCTTCACATGTTTGCGACATACCGCAACTAGCCTTTCTTCAGGTGTCGACTGAAAGTGAGTCCGTGGCGAACAATGCTTCACTCTTGATGTTGGTATTTCACGAGTGAGCCACGTGTGTCCAGCAAATACGTGTTGTAAGACCCATGCGAACAAGACAAACCAGAGGATCAAGTATGCTCATATGCGTGTTACCGATGCGCTGACGGTGAGATTGATGCAATATAATTTCAGAGAATGGACATGACATGTGAAGGTGGTGTAGGCCATTTAAGTGAAGGATGTCTGTGGCATGTGAAGGCAGTGACGATAGCTGCCTAAGGCCGAACAAGCCAGCCCTGGATTACCTCATCGCTTCAACTGTCGCCCGCTTCGGGCTCCGTTACACTCGTTGGATCGCTGTGCTCTTTCACAAGGCAACCGATCTTTTGATCGCTCACTCATTCTCGGTGCTACCTTACATAAATTGTGCTGACCACTACACACACTTCAGGCCAGTTCTCAGAGCATCTGATCTCAGTGACCAGGCAGACGCCAATTACAAATAGAGGCATCGAGCTCAACATGGCGGACTCTCAGGACCCTACTCTGCCTGAAGCAGACCAAGTATGCATAGACCAGTGGTACACGACAGCGACAGCAATACTGACGCCGTACAGATTCGTGCAAAGCGTCTTGCAAAGCTCGGAGGTTCTTCAAGTGCCACGCCAAACCAGGCGCCATCACCGACTGGATCACCAGCACCAACGTCCTCAAAGCAGAACGCAGCACCTTCGCCGCCTGCCGGCTCGACATCGACGCCAGCCACTCCTGGATTTGGCGGTGCTGATAACACACAACGAGCATCAAATTCCGGCACACCTCAAACGAACGTACAACCCCGAACTGTGTCACCAGTCAAGCGCGAAAGAGATGGATCACAACGGCCAAAGCCAGCGGCAGCAGGAAAGGCGCCAGAAACCTTGGAAACATGGCAAGACAAGATGCTGCGACAGGTGTTTAGGGTCACATTGAATCCAGAAGAGACTAGGGACCTCCACGGACACTCTCTCATTTACCTCGCTAGCACACGCGACGACCTCGTGGAGCTGTCAGCGCCGCTGCAACTTAACATCGACGTCGTGGAAGCAGCTATTGCGGAAGCTGCATCGCAAGCGCCTGGAGGCAAGACTTTCAAATACCTGCTCGCCTGCTTCAAGCGCGTGTCACGCACCACCAGAGCAACGAAATACTCAAGTCCTGAGGACCCGAAGCACTCGATCCTCGCCGAGACACGCCGACTCTGTATGAGCTACTGCGTTTTCGCGATCACAATGCCGGAGATGTTTGGAGACAACGTGCAACCTGGTAATCCTCTGGTCGAGCACATGCTCAGCGATCCAGAATCGGACTCTGGTATCTGCTTCGATTTTCTCAACGAGGCCAGCTCAAGATTTGATGAAGATGAGAGCATCAAGGACGCAATGGTGTCAGCAGTGGAAGAGCTGAGTAAGCAGCTTGCGACTAAGAGCATGCTTGGAGAAGAGAGAGTCTACGTGAATGGTTTGCGGAACTTCTTAAGATTCCCCAAACTTGTGGTTGCGATCACAAAGTCTCCCTTGTTCCTTCCCGAGGGTGTCGAGGCCCAAAAAATCGAAACAGACACTTTGCTTGGCCCATTCTTCCGGCTATCACCAATGCAACAGGAGGTCGCAAACAACTACTTCTCTGCACCGAAGACACGAGACCGAGGCTTCATTGCAAATGCACAGAATGCCGTCCGTATGACACTTAGGACTCATCAGGGTGATCTATTCCAAATTGCCGACACCATTGTCAAGGCTGGTCCAGAACCCAGAGGAAGACTACTTGACTGGTTTGCTCTGTGCGTCAACAAGAACCACAAGAAGCGAGCCATGCGTGTAGACTACAAGATCGTCTCCAGCGATGGCTTCATGGTCAACGTCACCAACATCCTTGATCAACTTTGCGAGCCCTTCATGGATGCCAGGTTCGGCAAGATTGATCGTATTCACATCGACTATTTGCGTCGCAACCCACGTGTGGACATCTCGGACGAAACCAAGATCAACGCCGATCAAAAAACTGCCGATGATTTCTACAACCAGAAGGTGGATGGCACCAACAACTTCATTTCCGAGATCTTCTTCCTTACTGTTGCGGCTCATCATTACGGTGCAGAAGCCGCCCAGACACGTATGTCGACTTTCCCGAAGTCGGCCAAGCGCATGGAGAAGGACCTTCAAGCCTTCGAGGCGGACAGGCACAAGTATCAGAATGACCCTCGTTACTTGGCTCGCTTTGACGAGCACGTCAGGCGTATCAAGCAACAGATCGATGAGATGTGGTCTACATATCACGCGACTACCGGCGTGCTGCTCGATGACCTCACTCAGGCACGTTCCATGCAATTCATGCGGTATGTGATTGTGTGGCTACTCCGCCTGGCATCGAAACAAAAAGTACCCCAGGAGCAGCTGGTTTTGCCTTTGTCGCCTGGACAGCCTGATGCATTCACTGCGCTCCCTGAATACTTCCTTGAGGACATTGTCGACAACTTCAAGTTCATCACACAGAACATCCCTCATATCATCACACCCCAGCAGTGCGAAGAGATCATGCAAGTATGCATCACATTCCTGCGAAATACTGAGTACGTGAAGAACCCTGGAGTCAAGTCTGGTCTTGTCACGATCTTGTTCTTTGGCATACAGCCCTTCCACCATCATGCTCGAGGTGTGCTTGGTGATCTTCTCATGGGCTCGCCGTTCGCTCACAAGCATCTCTTGCACGCCCTCATGAAATTCTACATCGAGGCGGAGTCGACTGGTCTGTCCTCGCAGTTCTACGACAAGTTCAACATCCGCTATGAGATCTTCCAGGTTATCAAGGCTATATGGCCAAACACGTTGTACAGAGAGAATCTTCGCAAGGAGGCAGCTGTTGACACCGACTTCTTCGTACAGTTCGTCAACATGATCATCAACGATGCGACTTTCGTGCTGGACGAGCTACTCAGTGCTTTCACTAAGATTCACGACTTGCAAAGAGAGCTTGCCAACTGGCCAGACAGCGACGATGAGCAACGTAAGGAGAAAGTGGACCTCCTGGAGGACAGCAAAGGCAAGGCAAAGAGCTACATGGGCCTGACCCGCGAGTCCATGGCTACTCTCACTCTCTTCACGGAAGCGTTGTCCGGCGCATTCACCATGCCTGAAATTGTGCAGCGTCTGGCAGACATGCTCGACTACAACCTAGACACCATGGTTGGCCCCAAGAGCAGCAACCTCAAAGTCGACGAGCCCGAGCAGTACGGCTGGAACCCCAGACAGCTTCTCGCCGACATCCTCGGTGTCTTCATCAACCTCTCCGGCCAACCTACCTTCGTGCAAGCCATCGCTCGTGACGGACGCAGCTACAAGCCCGGCAACTTCGACAAAGCAGCCGACATCATGCGCCGCGTCGTTCTGATGTCTCCCGACCAGCTCCTCGCCTGGCAATCTCTCGGCGACCGCGTAGCAGAAGCCAAAGCCACCGAAGAAGAGGAAGAAGAAGACCTGGGCGAAATCCCAGAAGAGTTCTTGGACCCGCTCATGGCGGATCTGATGGACGATCCGGTCATCCTGCCTACCAGCAAGAACACTGTCAACCGCTCTACGATCCGCAGCCACTTGCTGAGTGTTGCCCACGATCCTTTCAACAGAATGCCGCTGAAGATCGAGGATGTTATTCCTGATACGGAGATGAAGGCGAAGATCGATGCCTGGAAGGCTGAGAGGAAGGCTGCCAGGGCCGCGGAGAAAATGGATACGAGCGCGTAATGATTCGGCGAGATGGTGAGGTCGCGCAGAGTAGAATAGTGCGACGGGGAGTTTCCTACTTCCGTTTCGCAGGTCGCTGCTCTCAAGGCTGGTCCGCATTATTTCGTTTGAGCATACGAGCCTTGAAGATAGCATTCGATTGGCGATTACTAGATCACGAGTACAGAAGAATGAATGGTGGTTTTACGATTGTGTTCATGATGTCTCGATGCCGGCGGTAAGAAATGTTCATTCGTGCTGAACAAAAATCATCACCAAAGATCGATAACTTCATTATCATTAACGTCGTCACTTCCAATGTGACTTCCTTCGCTCCAATACGAATGGCGTGCGGTTCGACATAGTATCCAAAAAGAACGACCTCACCACGGCGCTATTCCATTCAAAACGCAAAAGAATAATTCCGAATCGGGGAATTGAACCCCGGCCTTGTCGGAACTGTTCATCTTGCGATGATTGAGAGCGACAAATCCTAGCCACTAGACCAATTCGGATTGAATGATTGATTGAACCAAGATGGCTCGATGAGGAAAGTGCCACCTGCTACAATCATGAAGTGAGGTTCCGCGGGCGCTTCTTCCTTGCGAGTGCACACCATGTCTCTTACTCAAGTCAATGCCCTCCCAGCAATACTCAAGAGCCACGCCGCATCTTCCCACATTCCAACTCGCTGCCCGTCGTTCCCAGGTGGCGGAGGCGGCGTCCTAGTCTTTCGTCTTTCTTCAACTCCATCAAGATCCGTCTCAATGCCACTGTCCTCGCTGTCGCCGCCAGCAAACCATCCGATCCCAGCAATGCGTTCGAAGATCCCACCAAAGCCGATTGCAGGGTTCTGCACCAGATGTTTGAGTTCAGCCTCGTCGTTTTGTTCGTCTATTGCTCCGGCAACAGTGTCGCCCTCGCTCTCTTCGGCTATGAAGTCCGGCGCTATATCTCGTGAATCGTTGTAGGCATCAAAGTAGCTCGTTGCTCCTTCGACGCTTGCTGTTGCCAAAGGTGTACGCAAGTTGGTGAGACTACCACGTCGACTTGTTCTTCGACTGCCTGATCTACTGCCAAATCGGCTTCCCCATCTGTAGGCTCTGGGACTTGATGGGGAGACTGTGCCGGCATTATGTGGTGAGGTGAGGTGAGCCGTCGCGGCGAGTTCTTCGTATCCTTCGTCGTCAACATCGTCGTCGTCTGAAGACGGCACGGCCAGCGCTGCGGACGAGTCTCGCGAGCTCAACCATGATTGGCCACGAGATTCCTGGAGCAAGGCATTTGTAGTCGCAGTGGCATGCGTCAGCCAGTCTTCCTCAGCACTCGCACCCAGCCGCATCCTGCTCCGTACGCGTGGTGTGGTGGCTGTTGCCGTCTTGCTTCGAGGTGGTCCCGGGCGCTTGTGACTCAGCTGTACACCCTGTCCAGAAAGTCGGTTCTGTGGTTGAACTCCCAACGCGAGCGCAGCTTCGCTCTTTGCTTTAGTCATACCACCGCTGCCGCCATTTCTCTTACTCCGCAAAGCCTCTTCTCTCACGCTCGCAGGATACACAATGCTCACTTCCGCAGGTGCAGATGTGTCATCGTACAAGGAGCCACGTCTGCTCAAACCACCGCCGAGGTGTTTTCGGCTCGAACTGCGACTCAAAATGCCTGGCGATGTGGGAGCTGAGCGGCCTTGCATATATGTAGGATGGTGTCGCGTGAAAGTCATATCGGCAGCTTCTTCGTACGGACTACGGGGTGCCGAGCCATGTCGCGGTCTGTTGTTGTCGGGTACGAAGCGTGTGGAGAGCGGTGCCAGGCGGAGGTCGGCGAGGTTCGTGGTGCTCCGTTTCTTGTTGCGCGAGGAGGATCGTGAGGTTGACTGGGGTGGTGGTTAGCTGCGTGTATACCTGTAGCTTTTGCTATACACTTACCATTGTTGGTATTAGTCGAACCAGACGTGTAGAGAAGGTCGACAACAGAGCAAGATGTTGAGATCCGGCTCGAGGTCCATCCGTTCAAGGGAAGGGCAATCCCCGCAATACCCCAGAATGGCAGGGGCTCCACACTGGCTGGCACCGTCATTGACATGTGACACCGAGCAAGCGGGCATATCCTTTGCTAGCAGGCGCATATCGATCGTTGTCATATACCATCGATATATATGGGCATAGTTGAATGAGACAATCATGTGGATCAAGCGGCAATACAAGAAAGTAGCGTTCATTCATCTCTTCGTTCATGTATATACAGTAAATCATTACGCGCCTCTCATAAATGTGCACTGATAATCACAAAATTCCCAGGTCATCTACAACCACACCATGCCAACGCCAGTGCCAAGTGCCAGCATAAAGAAACCCCACGCCCACCTCACCGCCTCAGCACCGCTCGGTTGCTGCTTCTCCTGGTTTGCAACACCACTGATCGTAGCGGTACAGCTAGCGCCACAAACATAATCCGCAGGACAGCATCCGCCTCCATCGCTCTCACTACACAAGAACCACCCGTTCGCGCATCTACCATCCTGAGTGCTTGCGGCAGACGAGGCGTCGGGATCGAGAGTAGTGGTGGAGGTTGATGCAGCGACCACACCGCCAGCGCCTCCGATCGTCACGCCGTTCGAGACAAGCTCGGTGCTGTCGCTTGTCGGACATGAGGTCGTGTCGCAGTTGCGGCCAACACGGCAGCAGCCTCCGAGATAGTGCGCAGAGCACATGTAGAAACCAGTCGGGCAGCTGGCGTCACTTGGGGTGGGTTCTGGGGTGCTGGTGGTCATACTCTCAGGAGAACTTTCAGAGCTTCCTGTCGGACGAGAAGGAGGGAGAGCTGCGGTCTCCTCGGATGAGGTTGTAGAGCTCGGCTCTTCGGTTTCGGTAGGTTCCTCGGTCGTCTCGGAAGGTGGTGCTGTGACGGTGACTGTAGTGGGCGCGGTGATAGTGCCAATGCTAGTCGTACCAGGTGCAGTTTCCGTGACTGTGTTCTCGACTGTTGTAGTGTAGGTAGAGCCTCCCACACCGCCAGCACCAGCCACAGTATCAGTCTCCTGCTCGCTGGTCGAAGGACTCGGCTCCTCGCTCGTTCGTCCCGATGTCGCGGTCGCAACTGGCAAAACAGTAGTCGTAGTCTGTGTACTCGCCCAAACGCATCCAACGTCGTAGCAAGAGTATCCTGCAATGCAGCACCCTTTGTTTTCGCTTTGCGGGCAACTGGTTTGGCCGGCGCTCTCGTCGCAGCTTGAGATTGCTGACCCGCACGTGCTACCCGCAGGGCAGCATCCAACATCTCCATTCCCGGTGTCCTCGACTGTTATACACTGATCCGTCTCGCCGCAACAGCTGTTTGGTCGCTCAATCGAGGCACAAGACTTGGTTCCGGAAGGGCAAGATCCCCAGTCTCGCGCGAACAAGCTATATCCAGGGAATCGTCGGAAGCTATGCGCACGCTCAAAATGTGGTGCCAAAGGTGCCAGCAATCGCGCAGAAGTATTGGCGTAGTTCTCCGCTCCATCAACGTGTTGTTCGTTCAATGTCTCAGACCCCGCCGCCGACTCCCCAAAGTCCCAATAGTGTAAGAAGAACTTCTCGCCCTCATCGCTGCTCATTTTCCGCATTCCTATGGGCTGCTGCCATTTTAGCTGCTCTTGTGCCTGGCGTTCACGCTTGAGATGTGCTTGGTGTTCTGGGAGGAGGTCCGCCGGCCGTAGATGGCCTTGTGCGTTTGTGGTAGAAGCTGCGATTAGTGCTAGCAAGGTAGCTGGGAGCGCGAAGAGATCTCGCATGGCTACTGCAGGTCGAGACCAGGATGGTGGGCGGGTGGCTGCTCTGCTGTTTTGAGATGGTCGTACAAGCTTATGAGGTGATTTTGGAGATTGAAGAAGGGGTAGGAATATGACGGCTGTGATGCTCGTGCAGGAGAGACAAGAAACAATAGAACCTAGCTTGTGTGATCTTGACCTTCTTGGATCTTCATGTCTGGCGGCGGTGGCTGGTTGGCCAAAAACTGGATGTAGCTCGTGCAGATGCAGCTAGTGAGCCGTGAGGTGTGAGAGTGGCTGGGATGCGGCAAAGTTCAGGTTCGGAGACGCCCAAAGCGTTTCTGCTTGCTAGGACAACGACTCGTCAATGCTATATCATCACTGACCGCTACAACATCATGACATGCAATTTTGAAGAGCTATATCACACCGCCATATCGAGTATCGCAAACAGTACGTGTAGTGCCTTACAACGTTTCAGCAAGCAAGATCATGGTAGGCGCGACCGAAGTCGAACTCAGCGCCACGGGTTGTCGACAAGTTTATCAGATAGCATTGAAGCGTCACGGCGGTGACTGGCGGATCCCAGGTGTGTCAACAAGGTATTGTTCAGTGGCAGATAAATAGGTAACAGGAGGGCGCAGCTACGGTGTGACTACAGTTTCATACTCCGTGAACAAGCACGATTGCAGCCCCCAAACTTACATGGCTGAATAGCATGAACAACGCCGAACGCAGATCGAAATCATGAGTCTTCGGGATATGGAGCGATACCGAGTCGATCATGCCATCTATCCAGACAGCGCATCTTGTCCACAGACCAGACCTTCGAAGGGTGCCAGCCTTGGGATGGTAAACTATATGGTCCATGGCGTGATGGACTGACTGTATTAGGTGCACCATTGCGCCTTCCAGCCTGGTATTTAAGCACATTTCTTCGCCATTCTGAACCAACCTCCACATCCTCTACGGTTCTGCAGCATCGACATCAGCAATCTTGTGGTTGCTGTGCCATTGTTTGCGACTTGGATTCGAGCGAACGCGTCTTGGCTAGTCTTTGTGGTTACGATATCTTGGACTGCGTATCATTGCGCGCTCTGTAAGCTTGGGATTGTGGGTAAGACTTGTGAGCATCTCAAATGCCATGTTACGATAGTCTATGAGACGTTATTTGGTAGTGTAGCGAATTGCGAATGGGAACGTCTATAGACTTATTGCCCGTTTCTCGGCTGCTTGTGCTCGACTCCGTCACCTGTCCTCTCCAACGTCCCATTAGCCTAGAAGACGTTCTCCATTTATATACATATTGTACTAAGAATAGCTATTATAGGAAATCAATAACATATTGTACATACTGACAAGTATTGGCGTAGCCTGATATAAAGATAAAAATTCCATAAGTACGCAAGATTGAGTAGTCAAAAGAATAAAGTAAAGAAATACTGATCGCAACTATGCTACTTTAGAACTCTGTAGATAGATAGCCTGAGGGTAAGCTTTGATTGATCTAAATTAAACTTCACAGTCACGTAATCAGAGCAATACGGTTAGGTGCACTGCATCTCAAGGCTTTGGACAAACAAACATCAGAACTTTCTTTAGTACCAGGAACACCAACTCGCTTCTTGGAGATTACTGGTAACGCCTTCGCCAACACCGCATAAAGCCATCTCATCGCGTGATGACCTGACTGCAGTGGCAAATGCGCCGCCACGAATCGGTGGCGCACTTGTCCATCGACAGCCGCGTCTTCCAAGCTCTTCCGCACGAGCGGTAGACGCCACGCAGAATGCCACATCTCCGGTCCTGCGCCCGCTCCGCCGCACTGGGATCGCCCTCTCTGCCGCCCTATGCTGCTCTCTCCATACTGAAAACGACCTGCGCTCGCTGCGCTACAATAGGGCCTGTTCCAGTACCCAGGTTCTACGCGCGGAATGCTCGCTCCGCCGGCCGCCACCCAGCTGCTGCAAGAGCTGCGAGGTGAACACTTGCGAGGTCGACGACGTGGACGTAGTCGCGCACCGCAGTGTCTGACACGAACAGCTCTCTCGCCATTGAAGACTTGTGTGATGACTGAGAATAGGTTTGTAGGTTCCTGCCGAGAATCTTCGCCGAGCGTACCTCAGGGTTCGCAGCGGACAGGCTTGAAGTACCGATGTGCGGTGATCCGCCAACTCGGATCGGCGTGCGCCACATCTGCAAGAACAGCCTCGCTGAGGTCCGGCACGTAGGGCGAAGTCAATCCACTCACGCCTGGAACTAACGGCATCTTGTCTTCATCCACAGCCTCGTGGTTGAAAAGTTACTCCTCGCACACGGGCCTCTCGCCTCTGCTGAGCATCGTCCTTAGACAGTTGCTGAGCTGTTGAAGACCAGGTTCTGGATGCCGAAGGTCTCCGAGTATCGTGAGGAGATCGATCAAGCCCGTCACGTTGTTCTGGTAGTACTGGAGCGGCTTCTTCGTGGACTCTTCGACTGACTCGTACGCCGCAAAGTGGTTGACACCAGCGATGTGGCAAAGATCGAGGTCCACCAAGTCATTGCAATGATCGTCGCCGCTGATCGAAGACTGACTGGAGAACGGAGAGAGGGTTGGAGAAGGCGGTATTATGCGGAGTCACTGTATGAACGATGCATAGCTTCAAAATGGTTTAGTCGACATTTGAGCAGAAAAGATCGTTATGGCTAATGGACTGAAGGCTCTATCTGGAGTTCTACAAGGTCTATCTAGTCATGCCGGTATTACTGACACCCATCTTTCGCCAACGCTCATCATGCTGCAGAGGTTCTTCAGCGTGGCGTAGAAGTATCTCAGCGTGATCTACCTTTTAGGAGTGCGGACGAGGCTTGTGGTTCTCGCCCACGTGGCTGAAGCGTGATACCCACGATTTTTTTATTTGGAACCACTATGGAACTGCCACAACGGCACAATAAGGCTGAGATATTGAACCACAGTTCGAAAAGCAAAATCAGCCCGATACCCGAAGCGTAATCGATATCTAGATCTACCCGAGCTAATACATCCCGTCTCCGCCAAGGACCTTGTAAGGACTTTCTTTGGTAAAGATCGGCCCTATTTGGCATCACAGCACTGCTGTTTGCTCCACTCACTGCCGGTTCCTGTTTCTAGATCTGTTTCTAGACGCAGCTGAAGAACTAAAGATAAACTCTCACGCCTAGTCGGTTGATCCCGAGAACCGGTTATGAGCTTCCCATACCGTTGGAACTGTATACTTGGCAGCGTGGACTTTAAAGATGCCAGTCTGGCCCTCAATCTTTCGATATTTCGGCGACGGTATGCCGTGTAAGTGCTCGATCAAGATGCTCATAAGGTAGGCCTTCATTGTTCCATTTCCACTCGATAGTCCTCTATTACTCCCATCAACTCCAGGCCACCCGGTTATCCAATTTCTCTTTATCACAGTTGGGTTGAATTCTTGTTCAAAGACCTCGACGCACCACTGCAGGATGACAGGCAGCGATCAGAAGATACCTTCCAGATCCAGGCGATGGCTACAACGAGCTCTCCCCAAGTCAAAAGATGTGGAGTCCCAGCAAAGCTCTCGCCTGAACTCGGTCAGCTGTGTCGATAACGCCCAATCAGCGCCATATCAAATTCTGGATGCTGAGCCCGGGATCTCTCAAGTGTTCGAAGACGTATCACCTGATCTTGAGAACCACCCTAGTGGATTGGCTGCACCAAGCCTGCCCCCATCACCTGATATAACCCAGGCTCCTTGCGGTCTACAACGACAGTCTTACCCAGAAGTGACTTTGCTGCACCCCCCGAGGCCGGTACTCCCTACTAGGAATTCTTCCGCGTACTTCACCCCGTGCGACATCTACGCCGCCGACCCTAATGTCCATCCGGATAGCATCTACTCAAACGACGATGCTGCATACTCGAGAAGCAGTCTGGCAAGCAGTACCCCCAGTGGATTCCAGCATCTGACGACATCACCCACGTCTACACCCAAGCGAAGCGGTACATACAATCCCTGGACTCTGTTAAAGGCTGGTTGCCATAAGCTCACATCGGTCTTCGATCCGCAGTGCTTCTGGAAAATGCTTGATATGCGGGAGATTTTCTTTCCCTTCACTTGGAAGCGATACATCACCTTGGCGATTATTGCTCTCATCATCGGAGGTCTGGTCGTGACAGAACTCCTCTTTCACTGGATGACTGCCGCAATGGCCATCACAAGATCGAATATGCTACCTGTGCTTGTCCTTGTTCTCGGGTTGGAACCCATCATGATAGTTATCATTCTCATCTTCGCCAAGATTCCTGATCTGGACTCGTCGAACGCCCCGACGACGAAGACTGAAAAGGTCCCAGACATCGAGGCGCAAAGCGATATACTGTCGAATGAGGTGACATATGCAGCGGACCACCGGACTGCTTTGGTTGTTCCATGCCACAATAGCGACCATGACGCCGTACTTCGAGTTCTCGCATCAGCCTACCCTCACTTCAGGCCTTGCGACATTTTTATCGTCGACAACGCGCGCTCTATGCATCCTAAGGACGACGTCTTCCGCGAATTCATCCACAGTCAGCACGAAGAGATCAATTACATATGGAGTCCTGTCGGCAGCAAGAACTACGCTCAGCTCGTCGGCGCCGTTGCGGCCGAACACCACGAATTCATCATGACTGTCGATGATGACGTTTGCATCCCCGCCTCGTTCCGCCCTCCCATCCACAAGATCAACGATGTCATGAAGGGTGTTGGCTTCCCACTGAAAGCCACTAATGCCGCTGGCAATGTGAGCTTCGGCATGGTGGCGTGGCAGGATTGTGAATATCGCATGGCCGGGCTGACAAAGCTCGCCGAAGAGCAGATCTGCGGCGGTGCCCTCTTCCCACACGGTGCTGGCTGGTTCTGTGAAAGGGAAACCATGGTTGACCTCATCAGCAACTACCACAGCCTCGACTTCATTGCCGAGGATGTCAACACTGGCCTTTCGATGATGAAGATGAAGAAACGTATCGGTTTCGACGCTGCCTGCGTTCTCGAGACCGAAGTGCCAACGACCGTTTTTGGTAAAGGCCTGAACTGGTACCACCAGCGCGTGCGTAGCTGGGAGATGGGACGACACGGCCGCCTCCTCGCTTTCTTCGATCGCTTCTTCCTCTCGCTCAACGGCTTGAAGAACCCGATTGCCATCCTCGCGCAGAAGTTCATCTTGTTCTACAGCGTCGCATGCATCATCGTCGACTGGGTCCGCGTCCCTGTGATCGTCACAATGGGAACCAACGGGGACTACTGGCGACAAGCACGCTTGCTCAGCCTGGTTTCCATCTTCCCGATTCTGTGGTTCAAGTACGTTTCCTGCCGTCGTCGGCCAGACCTCCAGCCGACCTTCTGGGGCGCCGTCACTATCCCGCTTTACAAGCAGCTGTACTACTTCGTGTCCGTCATCGGCGCCATTCGCGCGCTTGTTTTTTACGTTGGTGGTCATAAGTTACCGCTTACGGCCAAGCAAATGATCGAAGCTGGTGATGAGCGAGTACTTTGGCTGGATCCGAGATGGGCGACGAACAAGGCTTTCCTAGCCGATGAGGGAATGGCGCTTCGCTCAGCGAAAGAGGGCGCAAATGACTGCGCTGCTGCCAAAACCTGTGTTGATAACAAGACCACATCAGTGGTGGTCAACGAGAACGAGATGCTACCTTCACTAATTACACCTTTGCCGGAAATGTACGACTCGGGGCGGGATAGAGTTGATTAGACTATTCTTCTATATACCGCTAGCGTTATTTAAAATAATACTTGTCTCGTTATTTCGAGGCAGTTCCGTTGTCAAGGAATTCCCGTAATGGCTGTTACGGTTCTGTACAACGCTGTCATCCTATGTCTTCAGCCTCGCTACCAAGCAGCAACTGCTCACATTTTGTCTTTGTAAGATCAGTGTTGATAGCACATGAGGGTTGAAAAGTAGTACCTAAGCTGCGAGTCTATAGGCCCGGTTTCTTGATCGGTCAATCATGGCAGTGTGAAGGACTTCGAGTTTACTGTGTATGAGTTGACTCGGTTGCCCTGGGTTTTGGAGACAGACAAGGCATACAGTAGGATGGTCTAGCAGTCTTCATACAATTACTGTAGTTGTAGCTTCCAAGTTCCAGTTGTCATTGATCTCGGCCTGAAGGGAGCAAGGAGGAATCACCGTGCAGTCACAATTGAACGCTCGTAATCTAGCTGAGCACGTCATTCGCCTCGGCTCCTCCTTCTCCTCTCAGTCAATTTGCTGAGTTGCCATCTACGAGTACAGTACCTGTGCGTTGATAACAGCCTTCTTGAGGCGACTTGCGAAGGTTGCATCGGCGTCTAGGCGTATGTCCGCTGAGTGCACAGTCATAGTCATTTGGAACATTACATCGATGACTGCCGACGGGGTCGACTTTGATCAATAAAGTAGCAAATGCACCTCTACTGACTGCAAGCTGCTCCACTACTAAAGATCCTACAACGCACCGTCATGGAAAGAGATCAAGCAAAAGATGCGCAAGACCTCTACGATGGTCGAGCAGGTAACTACGACGCCAGCTGGCACGACCGTTTCTCCTCACACGTGGTTCAGCTTTTGGATCTGAAGTCAGGAGAGTGTGTCCTAGATCTGGCATGTGGTACAGGCCTGGTCACATTCAAAGCTGCGGAACGCGTCGGTCCATCGGGTCGCGTCGTGGGAGTTGACATCAGCACCGGCATGCTTGCTCAGGCGAATACAAAGCTAAAGAGCCAAACCCTTGACAACATTCACCTCTACAACCATTCCATCACGGAGCTGGACTTGCTGCCAGAGCTGCAAAAGCACACTTTCGATGCGATCACTTGCGCTTCTGCATTGGTTCTGCTCCCGCATCCCGAAGCAGCTATTAAGCAATGGGCGAAATACCTCAAGCCAGGCGGCCGCCTGATCACAGACGTTACTCATCCAAGAGTGCTATTACCAGGCATACTGCTGGAACGAGTTGGCCGGACTTTGAATTTGCCTGTCCCATCCTATCGCGAGCCATTCCAAGGGCCGGACGATCTGGCAAAGATCATGCGTGCTGCTGGTCTTGTCGACGTTGAGGTCATGCGCATATCGCAGCTTAAATCGCGAGACTGGTCAGACGATATACAGTCATTCTTGGCTGGGTCAGAACCGCCTTCGGTCGCGAAGACGTATGCGATAGCTGATGCTGCAGTGGTCTTTGAGAACCAGATCGGGTCGCCTTTTGGCGCGTGTATGGCAGACGAGCCGCTTCGTTCGGAGGCTAAGGCACTCTTTCAGCGTGAGTGGGCAAGTTTAGCCGATACACATGGCGTGTTGACTGAGATTGATGAGGTGTTCGTGGGAGTGGGCTGGGCCATCAAATCGTAGCAGCGTCGTCGCTGTTGCATGAGCCTTTCGATACCGTAGGAGGCTTTCAGCGTCGCGTCTCACCCTAGGGGTACCTTGGAGAACGATCCGTTCATGTGTACTGTGCTGATTGCTCCGCGTCAGACATTCATCCGTACGTCCTCCTTCATAATCTCGTTGTCTTTGGTTGGGCCCAAAAAAGCATTTGCATGTGCTTACTTAAGCGGCCAGTGCCAACGCCTTCGGAGGTTCCCCGACCTCCGACTGAAGACAGTTAGCCGAACAAGGAAGGCCCCTGGCAAGGTAATGCAAGGCATGTAGCCGCCCAGTAACCAGTTAAACGAATAGGCGTTGAACACTGCATTCAGTGAGACGGAGGCTCACACTTATCCGTCCTCATCTAGGAGGTATGAAAATGTGACAGCTGACACAACATGTTAATCCGCAGCATGCCCACACTTGCAGCCCGTCGAGGTCCATGCTGTAGGGCTTTGGCGACCACGCGGACCGGCAATCATGCCTGCCTATTGCACGGGTTGCAAGCACAGCGCCGGTCGCTCTCTGCCACAGATGTCAGTACCAGTCATAGCTCTGGCCTCAGCAAGGCAGTCGCAACGTCCTCGCGCTCCAAAAAATCTGCATTGTCATCCGGGTCGCATAAACGGGCTGCGTTCAAGATCTCCAGACAAAGCACAGGCCAGCCGCCCAAGCCCAAGACAGAGGCATAGTACAACAAGTACCTGTTCTTGTCACTGCGCTACTCATAGAAACCACATTCGCGCTACAACTCTATCAATCCCGTCGCCGCGGAGTCACAGGTGTGTTCTGCATTGCGGCAAAATCCTCTGGAGCTCTTCAACAGCAAGCCAATGGAGCATGCAGATCTCCACGAAGCAGGAAAATGTCTGGACCTCTATATCGTCAGACACAACCTGAAGCCAGGCGAAACACTCGCGCAGACACGAGAGCACTACGTTCGAGACAAACCCGGTGCAAGAGCTTTGGCTTGGTCTTGTTCTCTTCCTGATGCTACAAGGAAGGCACTCTGGGGCGACGTGTCATTCACTTCTCCAGTCACTCAATGTCTGGTAGCAGAGGGTGCGATCACATCCCTATGGGACTGGTTGAAGCTTGATATGTCCATTGGGCCAAAGGATCCCTTTGGCGAAGGGGTTCTGCGTTGGAAACAACACGTACTGCGCACAATGGTTGAAGCCCAAGTGTTCTGGTCAGAAGGCAAAGATCACTAGGCCGATGCGATTAAGTCTTTTCTGGAATCACAGAAGATGCGGTTTGGCATTGGTCGTCCAGCAGCATTTTTCTTGTTAAAAACCCTAGTGTCGGCGGATGCGTCCACAGTAGACCCGGTGCTCTACGACCGATTGGCATTCTGGATCAGAGAACTTATTCCGTCGCAGAAAGACGTGCACATGGCTCGAATTGATCTCCGACATCCTGTCCGCCCGAACACGGCCAGGTTCATGGAATTGCTCGACAACGGTGTTGACAACAACCAAAATCTGAAGCATTGCCAACGCAAAATGCGGAACTGCATGACCGCCTCATTGACATGATGCAAAAGGTATTCAGCCGCGAAGATGAGAACAACTGGATGCTGGCTTCCTTGTATCTGTTTCATCCGACGAGGCCCGATACATCTAGGTTCATGCAGATACTGGAGTCTGATGGAGCACACCTTCAAAACTGGTTCAGACCTACTACATACCACGGTGGTCTTGACGTCCTCTTCACCATGTGTGCTCTTGCTCGGAGATGTCTGGCAGACGGCCGAAAATCGGATGCGACATGGGTGTTGGACCATGCTTGTGACAGAGCGCCGAAGCTGTTTTCTGGGGGTGCTGCTCTCAAGTCCTTCAAAGCCAAAACTTCTGCTGCTGCACCAGCACCGGTCACGTGGCCACCCTCAAAGGCAGAATTGGGGAGAGGTATACAACTCGACAAAGACGGCAACATCAGTTTCTCGGAAAGGGCAAGAGAAGCTTTGAACTATCCCAGCAGTTCGTTTGATGCCAGAGCACACTTATACGTCGGCTACCTGTGGAGTCTGCACCAGGCTATACGTGAAAATCGTAGCTGTTACATTCTCACCTTCAGGAGCTAATCTCAGATCATGGCAGTTCAAGCATTCACTAGCGATATGTCAGCACGCGCCTCGTATGTGCAAGAATTCCTTCCACTTACATCTGAGCTCGCCCTGATCCATATCAATCTCGACACGATATTTCCTCAGCAAATTCGTCCCAAGCACAGCAACACCTTCTCCGTCCGACGGCAAAATCGCAACCACACAAACCAGGTGCCCAAACACCAACTGTTCAGAGCTGTACTCATCCCTCGTCAGCTTGACCTCGTTACTGCCAATGTTCAATGCCAGGTCTGGCAGCTTCTCTCGAGCTCTGCAATCAATCGAGGCACCATGGAAGAGACTGTTTCGCGTGGCGCCGATGGCTTTGTATATTGCTTCTGTGGTGCTGGGAGGCAACCTGATGGCCGGCTCGAGATCCAGGCGGCCGTAGACGGTGGTCAGTGGCAGGTGTAGCTTGGTATCGCCCTGGAGGGAGACGGAGTCGAGCGGTACGTGCCAGCTGTTTGCGAGACCTGGGCTTGTCGAGTTGCCAAGCGGGATGCGGATTGAACCCTCGGACGACTGTGGCGGCACGCCGATCTTGAGCGAGCCTCGATCTTCGACGCTATTCGGCAGTGTGAGCGTGAGCGTGTTGTGTTTGACCGCGTGGCTGCTCATCAGCTCGTACAATGGGTTGGAAGCTGTCAATGGCAAGTATGCTGATGTCTGAGCATTCGGCGGCGCGAGTCCAATGGCGCTGCATTGTTTAGCTTCGTCACTTTGTATATCACAATGAACAAGGAGCCCTACCCATCGGCTATAAATTCCATCACATAGTAGAACAAATCCTCTCCCTCATACACGTCTATCTCTCCAACCGTCGCGTTGCCGACATCCACACTCACCAGATGTAGTGTGTCAGACGACACATTTCCGCCCACAGTCCAGTCCTTCGGATGCACTTCAAATCTGTGTCCGAGCGATTTCCGTGTCGTGGACCTCGACGGGTCATAAGTGTAGCCTCTCCCGCAGTCTTGCTTGGAGCAAGCGGTGGAGCGTACGTATAGGCCATTGAGATTCATGTTGAGCCAGGCACGGAATGGTTGGGCTGGGTTGCCGATGGCGATGGGGGTGTGGTAAACGGGATAGCCGCCGATGGTGGACATTGAGATCTCGAGTGATGCCGGGTGGTCACCATTGAGGCTGTGTGGACTCCTCGGAGTGACCGGTGTGCCACGCTTGTGTTGGTCCAATACAATAGGTCCCCAGCGGCGGCCAGGCTCCCGAGCTGGCGTGTTTTGGAACGCAATGATGGCATCCGTGGTCGTGAGAGACCAGAACAGATCATCTAGCTTTTGAGGGTTGTCCAAAACACGCAGTCCAGCATCACCTGCAGCATAAGACTGCTCTCCCAGGGTCTGTTGTGATGGATTTTGCCTTGGGACATTATGCTCCGGCAAGTGGAGTGCGAAGGCAGAGCTGACAGTGGTGGCGATCAAGAACAGGAGCTGGGATCTAAGTTTTGCAAGTCTCATGATTAAGGATCAATATATGTTGATGAGGCACGTCACAATTGAGTATGAAGATGACCTTCGAGTGGTGAGCCAGCTGAACGACGCTGATCCGTGCGATCTGGATGGATCGGCATCGTGCTGACAAGCATCATGCAGGGATGTAACATCTGCTCAACTACACATTCTTCGGCTTTGCTCGTCTGTCTAAAGAAGACTTTCAATCCATACAACACAGTCTCAGCGAAACTCGTCATGGTCTCGTTGGATACTGCGCTCTTATGGAACGGCCCTCAGTTTGCGGTATCAACTTTTGGGCTTCTCGTTTGCTTTTGTTCTCTACTGCCAGATGGAAACATCGTATGTGGATCCTGGTCATGATTAAAAACTGATGGCATCGAGTGCATTGAGGGAATCCATCTTATAATCAATCAATGTATATCCACTTTTTTGTACACGTAAATGTGGCAAGCGCGACCCAACGATCGCTAGGGTTGGGGTAAGCACGCTCCTTCAGGGTGAACTTCCTCGATTCAAACAACATCAACGTACATCCAACCATCCGAATTACCTCGTCTACAAAGTAGATGTGATAATGTGCCCTTGATGGATGACAAAATACAGCAGCGCCTGGACGCGATCATGGGGCCCGCGAAGAAAGCCCGTCCTCCACAAAAAACTGCAGAGGCATCCGTGATCTCTCGAGGGCTGCTAGTCTTCAGCGCTCTCCTGGCGTTCCGAATCGTCAACGCGCTGACGATCAAGACTTTCTTTCAACCGGATGAGTACTTCCAAGCGCTCGAGCCGGCGTGGAAGATTGCTTTCGGTGGCGGGAGTGGCGCTTGGATCACATGGGTAGGTGGCAGACACGATCTGGTCTGATGGACAAGCCCTAACATATTTGTAGGAATGGCGAGAAGGTCTGCGCACAGCAGTACATCCTTGGATTTTTGCAATTATGTACAAGGTTGCCGATGCGATGTCGACACTAGAAGGTGCCACTCGTGCTGCCAGAGCGGAGGACATGCTCATTGCCCCTAAGATCGCTCAAGCAATCTTTGCCGCTTTGCTGGACTTCTATACCTGGAAGCTGAGCCAGAAAATTTATGGTGCTGGTAGTGCTGCATCGATGGCTACAGTGTGTATCTATAGTAGTCTGTTCGGTATCATATCTGATCGCTGACTCTCATAGCTTGCACTCACGGCCTTCAGCCCGTGGCAGTGGTATACATCGACGCGGACCTTCGCCAATTCATTTGAGACCACTCTGACGGTCATTGCTCTGAACCTGTGGCCTTGGAATTGGTTCCTCGATGCGCCAGCGAACGACGGTCTACAAATTAATGTTCTAGATGATGGCCCTTCGCTCGAGTACGTGCCCAGTCCTTTTGTATGTAGGATGAACGGTGTTGACCCTATTACAGGCTCCGAGACTTCCTTGAAGGCAAGGATGTGAAAGACGGATCCAGACCATCTAGCTCTTCTTCCAGTCAAGCTGCCACGAAAGGCAATTCTCAAGCTAAAGTGCCGTCCACCGTTTCATCACGGCTCAATGCCGCCCTGGCAGCGGCTGCCATGGCTTGCATGCTACGGCCGACGAATGGCATCATCTGGGTGACGATCGCTGGCATCACTGTGGTACAGTACAGTAATCTCACCAGATCTTGTAGCTTGGCACGCAGTGCACTGGTAGTAGGGTAAGCATTGTGCTTCTACCTCGTCATTGCAGCATCAACTAACATCACTCCAGCACCGTCGTCCTCGGCTCATCTCTACTCGTCGACCAAAACTTCTACGGACAATGGACCATCCCACCTATCCGCTTCCTGTATCTAAACATCATGCAAGACCTGGCAGTCTTCTACGGACGCAACCGAATCGACTACTACTTCACCGAAGGCCTCCCTCTGCTTCTCACAACGGCCCTGCCTTTCGCAGCTGTCGGGACATGGTCTGCTCTAAGACCTGGCCCCGACCGTCCGCAATTTGCAGGCTATGCGCAACGCCAAACGCTTCGCGTTCTGGCTCTTGTTGTGGTGACCACAGTGCTCGCTTTCAGTATGATCGCACACAAGGAGATGCGCTTCATCTATCCCGTCCTGCCAATCCTCCACGTACTGGCAGCGAAACCTGTCGCGAATTTCTTCAGACCATTCCCGTTGCCGAAGTCATACTTCCGGCTTGCGATTCTCCTCTTCGGCCTCACCATCAACGTTTACATCGCAGCCTACGTCAGCACCATACATCAACGCGGTGTCATCGACGTAATGCACTACCTCCGTCATGAAGCTGAACTAAACAACGGCAAAGTCAGAAACACAACAATCGGCTTCCTCATGCCATGCCACAGCACACCCTGGCGAAGCCACCTCATCCACCCCGAAATCAAAGCCTGGGCCCTAACCTGCGAACCGCCCATCAACGTCCCACATGAATACCGCGCCGACTACCTCGACGAAGCAGACGTCTTCTACATGCACCCCGGCGGCTGGATTGACGACAACATGGCCGACCGCAGAACCGTGTTGTCCTCGCCAGCTCGCTCAGGACCAGCCAACAGAAACAACGAGGACAACAACCGCAGACGCAGACCCTGGCCTGAATACCTCGTCTTCTTCGAACACCTCGAACCAACAATGAACGCTATCCTCGACGGCACACGCTACGAGGAATGCTGGCGCGGCTTCAACACGCACTGGCACGACGACGGGCGGAGACGGGGCGATGTCGTCGTGCGGTGTCTGCGGCAATAGCGGGAAATAATGGGAATAGAGAATGTGGATGGACTGTTAGGCCAAGCTTCGGGCAAAGAAACCTACCAAGGATTGATAGATCCGATAGAGAGCCGCAATCGCAAGTTGACGCGATGCGTGTACAGCCTTACTCAGTAGATCATAGCACAATGATTGGCAGGAACCACGAAACGCGTCTCCCGTATCCTCTTCCATGCCTTCCAGGCAGCAGCACAGCACAGCCTCAATTCAATCGCAGCCTCGTAGCCTCGTAGGGCCACAGCTCAAGCTCAATGCGCGTAATAAGGAACGAACAAGCCTCGAGGAACGGCTCCCCGGCACCAGGCACCATGGGCGGACGGCCTTCGAGAAGGATGTTTGGAAGCGATCTTCGCGCGTGGTAGCGTGCGATAGGAAGTGCATGTGGTGTCAGCGGTTCGTGGTTGTGGCTGTGTTGGGTGGTTTGGGAGTTCTGGCGTGCGCTAGTGGAGGATCTGGGGCTGTGCAAGGCGAGAAGAGGTAGGCATTGCTGTGCGGTGCGCGCGTTTCATAGTGGGTGCTATTGATTTTCTGTGCTTTTTCCGTGGAAGAGCGGGTGGTATGCACATGCAGATGCAAGTGTTGTTGTTGGTGACGTCTTCATGTCATTTGGTTGTTGACATTATTAGCGATTGGAGTGGTTGATGCTAATGCGTGTGGATGCGAACGTTGGACGTGGTATTTTGCGATTGGGAGAACCGATCGGCATACGCTTTGGTATCATGGCTTGGAACATTGGTTCTACAATTTATCTCAGATGTTGATAAATGCTAGCATTGAGTGTTATTATGGTATAGCATCAACACGAACACCAACACAATGTGATACTAGTGTCAGGTACGAAGACTTAAGGTGAGACGACCTAAGGTACTCCCGAAGCTGAAGCTGAAGCCAAGCCGATCCGGTGAAGTGGACAGCGAGCGCGGGCGGCAGGTGGGGCAGGCATGAAGCTTTGGCGGGCGCTTGCGAGAGAGCGAGAGAGAGATCATGATTCACGCAGTTAGCGATCAAACACTCAACCCACCCATTATTCCCATCACACCACCCATCGCGCATACATCCTGCGCACACAGCGATAGTCGCATGCAGGCATAGAATCAAGCTTGCCAGCTCATATCCCGCTATCGTTGCGTGATCCGCCGCAGCATCATTATTGGAAGGCGGAGCAGTCGATACCTTACTTCCATCTCCTCTGCCTGGGTGTCGGGAACGGCAGCTCCCATCGACGACAGACACGGGACGAGTCGCTGGCTGCGCCTCAATTCACTTCACTCCAACATCTCCCACCTCTCTCTCCCACTGCTGCATGAGCGCGCGCGACGTCACCTGACCTGTCTGCTTGGGCTAAGCGCGATCCTTCGCGTGCAACAGACAGCAGACACTACTGACCCTACGCACTGCCGCCAGAAGAGCACAAACGCAGCGCTCGCCAGTGACTGCTGCGCCCGCTCCACTGCTGCCCTAGCGCCGCACCACAACAACCCAAACCTTTTGCTGCTGCCCTTGTCATCCTCCGCCCAAAACACTCCTGCAGCAGAGCTGTGCCAACCTTTGCGCGCGCAGCCTTAGCTTCCCAGGATAGCATCAGCCTCATCGTCCCACCTTCGCCCGCCTGTCTGTCCCTCCACGCCTGCTACCTCTGCTGCTGCACACAACCCAAACCACCATGGACCCGAATGCGCGTGGCCGCTCGCCCTCGGCCAGCAATGCCTCCCATTTAAGGCACACTCCCTCCGCCTCGCCGCACCCGCCTTACAATCAATCCTTCGCCGACTCCAATCTACTGTCCCCAGACTCCTTCAACAACACCTTGAACAACACTGCTCCCTCGGCACACTTCACAGATCCCACCTTCACTCAGGACTTCCAACACCAGCCCGACTACTCGCTGGGCCAGTTCAACAACACCAACACCTTCCAGGCACAACAGCACCAGCAGCCTATCGTGCCTTCTCAATCCAACGACGTGTCGAACCACACCTTCCTGCAGTCGGCGCATACCGGCGACAACACATACGGCTTCAACCAGCCCGCGCAGAACCTCAACAACCACCTCACGCCTGGCGTGAGCAGTCACAGCACCACGCCGTCACCAGGCGCTTCCGGCGCGAACATCAACGGCTTCCCTGGCTTCGATCTCAATCAGACCACCTTCGACCACAACAGCTCGCTGGACCCCGCCTTGCTTGATCCTCACGGTCTCGACCTTTTTCAGCCGCAGCCTTCTCAGCTGAACAGCTCTCTAGACCCCATGGCTACCTCCACCTTGCACTCGCATACTCCCACACCTCCACACATGTTCCCCGAGATCTCACATCGGCAGTCGCTAAGCCCAAGCCCGCATGCGTCGCCCAATCCTCAGCAAGCAGGATTCCAGAACATTGGCAACATGAGCAGACCACGTGGTACATCCGAGTCTCTTGATCCTTCAAGTGCTGCGTACCCACAGGGTAACGGAAACGAGTGGTTGGGTATGGGAGGATACAGACATCAGAGGTCGCCCTCGGATCAGTTATCGGACATATCTTCGGCGCACAATTCTCCGTACATGCAGACACTTGACAGCTTTGATCATTCTTCGCCTATGCTGAACCCATCAACGGATCCCAGTTTCAGTGACGGTCTTGGCCTCGGACATTTCAGTCTCAACGATCCACACCATGCGCAAAACTACTATAGCCCTGGCCACAGCCCTCACATCTCACCCAGGCTTATGCCTCAGCAGAGCGAATTGCCGACATTCACTGCGGAGAACAATTTTGGAATGGTCCCAGCGATGAGTGGCCAATTCCTCCAGACCAACACCAACGATGGACCTGAAATGTTCCCCAGCTATGGTCAAGATTCCTTCCCTGCGTATGGTAATCAACCCACCAGCCCCAGCGATTTGGGCGCGGCAGATCAGATGAGCCCTCCGGAAATCAGCATTGACTATGCGCCACCTGCAAAGCAGACCAACGTGAACCCTCGACCTAATAGGAGCATTGGAGACGGAGAGACTCTCAGTCCACCAATCAGACGTAAGCTGCACATTGCATCGTGTGGGACACGCATGTACTGACCTCCACTCCAGACCAAAGTCGCAACCGTATGCGTGCCAAGTCGGACTCTCACGCTGGCTCACGACCAGCTACACCTTCAATCTCAGGCCGTGGGCGTTCTCCCTCATTGCAGCCACCGACTTCAGCAGCTTCACTTTCTCCTTATGATGACAACTCTGTTTCCTCACGGTCTTCTTCGCCTGCTAGAGGTCGGAACGGATCAGTAACGTCGCGAAACGGCCGTAGCTCGAGCAACGCTTCGGACCAACGAGACTACATTCTAGATCTTGCCAATCCTGAGCGCACGCCCTCCAATGGCGCGGATAGCCGTAGGCAACAAAAGCACCCGGCTACCTTCCAGTGCAACTTGTGTCCAAAGAGGTTCACCAGAGCATACAACCTTCGCTCTCATCTTCGCACACACACAGACGAACGACCTTTCGTTTGTACGGTTTGTGGTAAAGCGTTCGCGCGTCAGCACGATCGCAAACGCCACGAAGGTCTTCATTCGGGTGAGAAGAAATTCGTTTGTCGTGGGAACTTGCAGACTGGTGCAAGTTGGGGCTGTGGGCGTAGATTTGCTCGTGCAGACGCTTTGGGCCGCCACTTCAGATCGGAAGCCGGGCGTGTGTGCATCAAACCTTTGCTTGATGAGGAAGCCGCGGAGAGACGGAAAGCCTGGCTTGAAGAGCAGCAACAGGCACAAGTTGCCGCAGGCTTGGTGGCGCCGCCGCCCTCAAGCGCTCAGCCAAATCTCGACATGATGGGCAACAACTTCCTCCTTCCTGCAGCGCTACTGCAGCAGTACCCAGCTCTGGCTGGTCTCGATTGGAACGCATTGCAACAACAAGGCCCCCCGCCTGATGAAGAGGCATACAGCGGACGAAGCTCCTTCGACGCATCAAGCGGCGGCGAGCTGCACGAAGAGCTCAGCGAAAACGAGATCGGTACTTACCCTCAGTCCGATCCCAACATGGGCGGTATGGGTGGCGGCATGAGCATGGGCCAAAACTTCGGCATGCAACAAAATCAACAACATCAGCAGCCAGGGCAGAACTTCGGCGGCCTCGCGGCAGACTACATGAACGGCTTCGAGGGCCGATGACCTTGACGACGATGACGAATGTAACGCCATATACCAACGGAAGAAAGGAAGCAACGCGTGCTGTTTTGTTCGGATTTTTATAACGACCCTTTTCTGCTGCGGCGACTTGACTGTCCTACGGGATTTCATCTTGGTCTGACTGCTAGCTACGAATGTTTGTTCATTTTTTTTTTCCATCTTTTCTTCATGGGGATACATATTCTTTACTTTCGATACCACGGGATGTTCTTACTTGGGGCATAGACGGGAGGTGTTGGTCGTTTCTCTTCTCTACTTTTCTCCCTCTCCGCAATTGGATTGGACTGGGCGGATGATGCAGAGACGTTTTTGTTCTTAGAAGATACCACTTTCGCTGATAGCGAACCTGTTATGAATTCACTTTTACGTCGTTTGACTCTTGTCTCATATTGTGTCCATCTGTTGACGGGCGCTGTCTGTCTGCATTGTGACTTGGGTTGTCGGTGCAATTTGTTCCCTTTAAAAGGCAGACTATCCATCGCAAAACATGCGTCCCTCGTCATGAATTCGCCCGAGGCTCTCTCTGCCTTGCTGAAAGGCCATTGGGTATCAGCCTGGATTATCGTATAGCTTGCTGTGCTGGTAGTCCCGTAGTCCCTCGACTCCGCTGGTATCATAGTGTGGACGTACGTCTGCATCGCGTGCTCGTCCGAAACCATCAACGTCCGCTTTCCAGATTTTTTCGAGGTTCTCAGTCCAACGCGCAAGCTAAAACCTCGTATCGGAAGACACGTCTCGATGTCGTAGATACCTACCTGCCAACGACCTGGTTTTGAGGGAATTGAGATGACGGCGAAAGCTTCACCCGCCTTCCTGCATGCTTGCATAGGCTTTCTGCTGGCCTTCGAGCAAGCCGGTGTAGTAGCCTGCGTAGTACCAGCTCATCATCAGGTTTTTTAGGCCTTCGTCTTGCACTGCGATTATCGTTAGCCGGCCATTTTCAAGATGTCAATAGCGACGAGAATTACCAGTATTCAGCAAAGCCTGTGGCATTGCTCCACCCATAGCGGGGATGTTAGGAGTTGCCACAGGAGCAGCTTGAGCGGCGGGAGCAGATGGCCTAGCCACTGGTGGTTTTTTTGCGGTTTGCGCGCCTGTGATCGTCTGTGGTTGTTCGATGGTTTGGCTTGCCACGCCGTTTGATGGTGATGTTTCTTGGTCATTTGTCACAGGCTCTGCGTCGATGTCGGCTTGCTCATTCTTAGAGAGCTCACTGATGTCGACTTGCTCTCCTTTGGCGGCCAGGCTGTGGTATTTCTTCACTTTGTGTTAGCACAATGACCATCGTAAACAGAGAGACGTGATGGCAAACCTTATATTCAGCCAACGCATCGTCCCACGAGTCCTGCAACGCCGAGTCATCCCAGACCTCCTCGTGTGACAGGTTGTCGCCTTTCATTTTGTGAAATATTGTTTGTTTGCAGTAAACATAAAAAGGGTGGGTCAAAAGTCAGGCAGGTCAAGTCGCAAGCACGTGAAGCTCAAGTCCAAGGTCCAAAAGTGCAAGGGTCAATCGCCTTCTCCCCAGTCGCCCAGCCCAAAATCTCTCGGCCAACTTGCCTCGGCCGCCGGGCTTCACAGAGAAAAGTTGCAAACCACCCTGCTCGTCCCCAAAGTTGCGCGGGAACGAGCTTCTTGCGAAGAAGAAACTCTCACTTCACACCACACCACTACACAACACAACACCTCACATACAATGGCCGTGGACAAGAAGCGCAAGAGCGTCGACGCTGCCGCAACGGCGACCAAGAAGGCCAAGACTGCGCCTGCAGTCGAGAAGCCCGCGCCCTTGAAATCTGCCCTCAAAGGATCTAAAGCCAAGGTCGAGACTGCCGCTGCCACCAAGGTCGTGGAGAAGAAGAAGGACAATGGCAAGAAGGAGAAGACCGTCGTCAAAGCGAAGAAGCCCGCCAACAAGCCCGCCGTCGCCGTGAAGGAAGTTGAAGTCGAGGAGGAAGACGAGCCTGTATCCGACACCGAGCTCACCGCCGACCAAACCGCCGAGCTGCTCGCCGGCTTCTCCAGCAGCGAAGACGAGGCCGACGAGGAGGAAGAGGAGCGCGCGATCGCCATCGCCGAGATCCCCAACGCGCCCATCGTCAAGCACGTCCAGAAGCACATCCGCAAGAAGACCGGCATCAGTGAGCACAACCCGGACACGCAGCCCGGCACAGTGCACATGTCGCGCCTGCCGCACGGCTTCTTCGAGCCGCAGATGCGCGCGTACCTCGAGCAGTTCGGCACCATCAACCACCTGCGCCTGGCGCGCAACCGCAAGACGGGCAAGAGCAAGCACTTTGCGTTCATTGAGTTTGCGTCGTCGGGCGTTGCGGATATCGTCGCTAAGACTATGGACAAGTACCTGCTGTTCGGACACATTATGCAGGCGAGGCGGGTGCCGGACGAGCAGATCACGGAGGACTTCTGGAAGGGTGAGGGCAAGAAGCGCATTGCGCCTAAGAACAAGCTTGAGGGCATCAGGTTAAAGAAGGGCATGGGCAGAGAGGGCTGGGAGAAGAGGGTGGAGAGGGAAGAGCAGAAGCGTCTGGAGAAGGCGGAGAAGCTGAAGGAGCTTGGATACGAGTTTGACATGCCCGCCGTCAAGGCTGTTGCCAGCGTGTCGGAGCAGAAGGTGCTGAAGCAGGCGGACGAGGCGCCCAAGGCTATTGAGACCAGCGTGCCCGAGGTCGCCGAGGTCGCCGTCAAGGTTGTGACAGATGAACCCGTCAAGGTCACAGTGAGCGAGGAGAAGCCCAAGAAGCGCGCCGCCAGCAAAGACCCCAAGAGCAAGACGAAGAAGGCGAAGAAGAACTAGAGCTTTGACGACGATGTCAACAAACGCTCCTGTAATTTCTATCTGTTCAGCGATGTTCAAAAAGGTTGTGCTTCTTCATTCATGTCACTCATAGACTCTATCGGCGTCCAGATGTCCGGCGTTCTGGTAATGCGAATCACTTTTTTTTATTCTATTCTGCACCTCTCGTCGTCAAGCATCATGCATCGTATCGTTCCCTTCTGTCATGGTGTATTCTTCCCCTCCCAACGCCAACGCTTTACCCAAGCACAAATCTCATCACACTTAGCTTCTCAAATCAGCCAGACAGCCACGCTCATTTCACGATCAATGCCGCGCTGGGAGCCAGGCCAGCCTCCTTCAAGGTCATGCCAAAGTCGCCCTGATCCCACACTTTCTTCGGGAAGTTCTGCGTGAAGCTGCTAGCCTGCACGCCACTCTCCTCAGCAAGAGCATGCGCGACCTCAAACAGCGTAGTCTCCGCCGGGAAAGTCTTCATCACATTCCCGCTCTCAGTCTGCAACCTAAGCCTCGCCTCGGAGTGGTTGGCAGTGACCTTCGGGGCCGCCGCAACAGGCGCAGCAGCAGCTCCAGGGTTGTAAGCGTCCGGGTTGGCGCGCATGGCCTTCTCCTCGTCTGCCTTGGCCTTGCGCGCCCGCTTGTCGGCCTCGATCTGGTCCTTGATGCGCTTCTTGGCCGCCGCGTCGTCGAGCTTCTCCTGCTTCTTCTGCTTCTGCTCTTTAATCTGCTCCTTCTTGCGCAGCTCCTCTTTGACATCGTCGTTTTCGCGCGTGTGCTTCTTGCGGATCTGCTCGTTGCGCAGTTGGTCTTTCTTGTCCTCCTCGGCTTGACCAGCGCGCTTGAGAGCGAGTTTTTCGCGCAGCTCCTGCAGACGAGCGGCTTTTTCTTCTTCGGTGAGAGGGGCGAGCTCTTCAGCCGACTCGGCGAAGTCGTCGTGGCCGGACTTTTCGGCGTGGAACTGGGCTTGCGACATGCCGCGGAACTTCTTGCCGCAGTCGTTGCAGACCATGCTGCGGGCCTGCTCGCCGGCTTCGAGGGCTGGGTTGTCGTCGTCTTCTGCGGCTGCGGCGTCGGCTTTGAGGTCGTCGATGGATTTGTCGGCGTTCTTGTCGAGCCAGTCGATGGCGGCGGTGAGGTTGCCGGATTTCTTGAGGGCGAGCTCGGATTTTTCTTTGTCGAAGCCCATGTCGACGAGGTTGGAGAGGTCGGTGGACATGGTGGGTGGGTTGTGGGTGGTGTTGTGGTAGGAAGTATGGGTGTATGCGCAGACGGGTGTGGTGTGGTGTGGTGGTGGGGTCGTGGTTGTGTGAGAAGGGTCTTGCTCGTAAATGGATTTGAAGAGCGAAAGTCAAGTGCAGTGTGCAGTGGTGATTGCAAGTGGCGTAGCTGTCCAGGCGTTCACAAGCTCGGATCACGTGTTCTGGTTGGCTCGTGCTCGCAATGGACTTCGGTGGGAGAAGTGAATGTTCCCGGCGGCTGGGGTCGGTGGATGACGTCTTGGGCGGAGAATGCCAGCAGCCAGCAGTCCCTTGATGGAGCTCTCATGGCGGCACTGCCGGATTGCTGCAGCGTAGCCTGCTTGTGTGCTTGCTTGCTTGCTTGCTTGCTTGCTTGCTAACACAATCAACCTCCTGCGTCATCTTCACCACGGCACTGCTTTGCTCTGCGACTCTCAACTAACTCTCCACTCCAAACATTGAAAGCGTTTCTTCAGCCTCGTGCACCCAAGACATCCAATCCTACAGTTTCTCTGCTCCCAAGCCCACTCCAGCACTCGTTGCCCCTCCGCTTGCTCGCTCGCACGCACCAATTGCCATATACAGCACAGCACAGCACAGCACAGTACAGCAGCACACACACCCCGGCCTTCCACAGACAACACAGCCCACTGATCTCCCACCTCAACCCACCACACGTGCCCTGCCAACAACCTTCCTGATATAACCCACACCATGTCTGTCGAACTCTCACCAGCCGAGCTCGGCTTCAAGCGTACGTCTACACCATCCCTCCACCTGCTACTGGCCAGATATCCAGTCCAGCTGGCGACCACATGGCTTACGTTCCACTGCGAATAGGCCCCTTCACCCACGAAGTCTCCCAGATCCTGCGCCTCTCCAACCCTACAAGCGCTCCTATCGCCTTCAAGGTCAAGACCACCGCACCCAAACAGTACATCCACCTCTGCTGCCTCCACTAGCCCAGCCGCCTCTAACACATCCGCTTCCAGGTACTGCGTGCGACCCAACTCCGGCCGCATCGAGCCCTCCGGCCATGTCGAAATCCAGGTTCTCCTCCAGACCATGAAGGAGGACCCTCCCCTCGACGTCCGCTGCAAAGACAAGTTCCTCGTCCAATCCGTCGCCATCCCCGCCGACACTGCCGACGGCCAAACTGTCTCTCAGATCTGGTCTGGCATTGAGAGCACCGCCAAGTCTTCCATCCAAGAGAAGAAGATCCGTGTGGTCTTCCTGCCCTCAGACGGCCAGCAGCACCAGAGCAACGGCGTTGCATCCTCCGCTGCTTCCAACCTGGACAACTCTATCTACAGCGAGGACCACCCTCCCGCCTACTCCAGCCCCAGCCCACAAGCCCTGACACCCCAGCGCTCCAACCCTGTCGGCCCTGTCTCTACCTACGATGAGAAGCCCGAAGGCGCAAAGAGCCGCGGCGATGCAGTCAACAGCGCACACAACCCCGCACAGTCCTCTGGCTTCGCCGGCGCAGCAGCAGCTGTGTCCTCCGCCATTCCCACTTCGCAAGACGATGTCCGCCGTCAACTCGACGAGGCCAAGGCCACCATTGCGCGGTTACAGGAGCAGGCATCCTCTGGTCTGCGCCAGAGGAACGTGGCAGGCAGCGGAGAGAAGAGCACTTCCCAGGATAGCCTTACTGCGAAGGCGCCCAGCGCTGGTGGCGTCTCGGTGCAGATCGTCGCGCTGCTCTGCCTGCTGTGCTTCCTCATTGCCTACTTCTTCTTCTAGATGGCATTCATCATTGCAAGAAGAACCATCCGTGAATGGAGACAATGAACAGGGTCCAGCATGGAGAGTTGGGCGGCGACCCCAAAATTTGATGACATGAGAATGGGCGAAAGGGAATGAGGAAAGGGCCCAATGCCTGAAAGTCTGAAGCTGTTGAGCCGGCGCGATTCCTCGTGGGTGAGAGTTCTCGGTCTCTCAACCCCACAAGTCGATTGTCGAAGCGTAACGTGTTTCGCGCCTGCGATTCTCTCGTACAGCGTTTGTGGCGTGTTGCTGCTCACAGCGCAGCTCCGAATGTGTTTTCCTTGGGTTTGGCATGTTGTTTTTTCTTTGTTTTGGTTTTAGTTTTTCTTCATTAGCCTTTAGATACCGGTGCAACATATTCATGACAGAAACATCTCTTTCGGGCCCACTGGATTGTCATTCTGGTGCGTCTGTCGAGTCCATCGGCGAATGGCTTGATACGTACGCGCTGGAACGACATGTGGTCGGCGAAGACTAGAGACGTACACTCGAGCAGGAAATCGGCGAATGTTCGAAGTGCTCTGCTACCTGCTACCTGCTACCTACTCTCCGCCTTGACTGACCTTCGAATTTCGTTTGCTTCCAAGCACTGCGCTCGCTGAAAATTGTTATGCACAAAGTGTATAGGTATCTGCCATTTGCTCTACATGTTTTTCACATTGTTGTTTTTGTCGTCCCACAGAATCTTCGTTGCGCAACATTTCCATCCAAAAGAAGAATAAGAAGGACCACACACTCATACCCAGCAGGCTCCTGGCCCGCCAGAGGTGTTTCGAATGCTGAACAGAGGAACCTCTCTCTTCACCACACCAGAATTGGCTCAGAGCACAGTCCACTCACTCCGTCGAACGCATTCAAAGCGCGAGCATAACCGCTCTACACGCCAATCCACATGATGCTTACCACAATGTCCATCCCCTTGCTCTCCCCGCCCTCGTACTTGAAACTCCACATCCCATCGCGCTCATTGTTCCAGTACGCCCCGCTCGCGCTGTGCATGCCGCGACGGCCCACACTCTTCTGACCCTCAACCGCAGCGCCCTCTTCTGCCGAAGGCGCAGCAGCTTCCGCTTCACTGCCCGCGCTCCTAGGATCGCTCAAGTGCTGAATGATCGTGCTGTTGACGGCGAACTTGTAGCGGCTGCCTTCGGGGCTGGTTTCTGAGGATTGCTCGTGGGCTGCTGCGTGCGCGGAGGTTTCGGAGATGAGGGCCTGCAGGATGGCGTTGATGATGGCGTTGTTCCAGGCTGCGGTGCTGTCGTGTTGGTAGGTTGTTGCGGTGGAGAGGGCGGAGGTGCAGGCGTCTGTGGCGATTTGCGTGAGGCGGGTGGTGTTGATGGGCTAGATTGTGATTTAGCGGTGTTTGTTTGGAGTGGAGTGATGGGGATTGCGCACGAAGGTGGAGATGGTGGCCATTGTTGCGATTTTGTTGTGATGGGTGTTGTTTGGGAGTGTTGGTCTGGTGATGCGATGTTGAAGTGTATGAGCAATTATGCAGCTTGTGGTGAGTGAGTATTGCGTGGTTTGTTTATCAACGTAGTACGGCGCCGCACCTGCATGGATCAGGTTGGAGTGAACGGCGCTAGGTATGAAGAAAAGTGGGGGCCGGAGTCTGTGCTGAAACATGAGACATCAAGCGTGAACGGCAACGACATCACCGTTGCTGTCACAGACTGCCTCCAACATTTGGCATCGACGGTACAGAAGCACATGCATACATGTACAGTTCGCTGAACAAGCGCAAGCGAGATCGAATGAGCGCAAGCTGAACGGCAACCCCAGTCAAAGACTGCAAAATGAGTGGTGTGATGTCTCCAGCTCCCAACGTGCATGTGCTGTTCATGATAAATCACATGCACGCTGCGCATCTCTGATCCGTCTCAAAAACATCAAGACACGCACGAGAGGTACTGCGTGGCTTTTAGCTGACGTGTATATGCAGTGCCTTATGCTGATCAGATTCCAGAACTCGGCGACCAGAAAGGTAAGGGAGCACGTGATTTTCTCGGCTACGATTAGTGGGCTTATGGTCAATCACGAGATCTGTGTCAATCGTGAGCCCTGGGTATATGTCTAAGGCAAATCCCTTTGCCCCTGTCAAAGTCTACGACCATGAAAGGCACCTTGTACGTACCATGCAAGGTGAGAACGCCCTGCTATCGGATGTCACCCAGATTAGCCCCGCTTGACCGGTGGCAGGCCATGGCTGTCCCGTCAGCCTCTCGAAACAGATGGCTTCAGTAAGGTCATTGACCAATTAATGCAACAATGCCACCATTGTCAGGTTCAGGCTATCAAGTCAGGCCACGTTGTATGAAAGCATTGCGGCTTGGGTGATGCAGTGTCTTCTTGCGCCTCGATCCAAGGGAACATTAGTCTGGTGGCTAGCAACGTCAACAGCTGATTGGTACCGTTGCCTGGCTCAAGCGTAGGATCAGCATCAGGCAGGAAGTATTTCTCACAAATGGCTAGGCCATGTCCGCTTGACATCCTCATACTACTTACACGAACATCAGTCCCTAAGCTCGCTCATACGCTTCGTTTAAATACACTTGACTCTTCTGGAAATCAGGTTTCCGCCTGTCGATTTGGTGCTGCATTTTCTAGACAGCATGTCTCAACTTCCCACAGTCACGTCTACTACGACATATACAACGACGGCCATTTCGATGGCGGACACGTTCGCAGTGATCACCAATTTCACGACGACAGTGACAGATACCACCTCTTTCACGGAATTTGACCGGTCCATCCCCACGATACCAACAAAAGTGACTGTTGCAAATGATGTCGTCGTCATTGTTGTGTTGGAAGTCCCTCTGACTTGCAATAATCTTCGGGACTACTACCGTGGACGCTGGTCCGAACACATGAAACCCCACGAAATCGATATCGAAGGAAACAAGCCTAATCCTGACATTTCTGGCGTTGGGGCAGGTGAACCCACTGACGTGTATCATACACATGAGATGCTAATTTGACATAAGGTCTTGTCCGCGTTCTTTGCGACAGCCTGCTTCGTTGTACTGCTCAGCCTCATAGCCTACATTGGTGGTTTTCTACCTGCCCATTATTTGCGGCGTGTCGACAAGCGAGTGTTCAGAGCCAATACCCGCAACCAGAATTCTCGATGGCGAAAGGTCATTGAGGGCGTCATGATGTCTTTTAGCGACCAGCAGCTCGTTACGGGGCTCGCCATTCTCGTGGCTGGGTTTTATGAGATGATGAGCAACAACATGACCTTCCACCATTGGCATATCATCGTATATCTGGCATGGCTGAGCTCTCTTGTCCACATCGCATCGTTAACGGTTTTGAGAGATGCTTTGAACAAGAATCCCACGCTCCGCAACGTCCGAATAGGGGGAATGCTAATTATTTTGGTTCTGCTGCTGGTTGCGTTATGGCCTTTACGGCGCAGAACAGAAGTATCAGCTATCCCAGCAAAGTGCTTCTGGACATCTCTACACGCGCCCCAGCACCAGATTCACATTGGCGAGGACTGGATCATTCTTGTGGGTATGCTGACGTTCGCTTATCTCTGGAAGCTCAGCCAGCTTTTTGTGACGTCCAAGGAATGGGTTCGTCGATGGTTAATCGCCAAACCTGAAGCTACTGTGGAACGTCTGCTGCGTCGTACTGCCCTAAGCCACCGGTCTAGGTGGTTGACATGGCCGGTATCCAAAATACTAACAATCTGCTACATTGCTTTCGTAGCATATGCAGAGTTCGCCGAATCATTTGTTGCAACCATCATCTACCTGTGTCTGGCCTTCACCTATGGTCTTGGACTTATCATCACTCATCGCATAAATCCACTTCCCGAAAATGTCGTCGCAGTTGAGCGAAGGCTGACCTTTGGTCAATTAGTCCCGCTCTTCTTGCTTGTGCTTCCCATACTACTAATCTTTGAGCTTTCAGCCGGTGAGTCTGCAACCCTCCTGGAATACGACCCGCACTGACTCTTTCTCAGAGTCGGATAGAATACCCAAGACACCAGATGCAATCTTCTCACTCGTTCAAAATGGCCTACTGCGTCCAAAGAACCCAGCCTATCGAGACTTGACATCGGCGTTACGTCTTAACGAGCCCTCCAAATTCGAAGACAAGATGCAAAACGACCAGCCGGCCTCGTATGACCCAATCATAGATCACTTGATGAGTTCACACGCATATAAAGGCGTGATCTGGAGTTTTTTTGTCGCCTTGGTTGGTGTCGGCCTAATCGTTGTGACGATGGGTCTTACGCCAAATGGGACCGTCGCGGCACAATCGTACATCCTGTTCTATGGAGGCTTAACGGCGATTATCCTCATCGTTCCGCTCACGGCGCTGTTTAGCTTGCCATTCAGTCGTCGCTTGAGATGAGTCCAGGACTTCAGCACAACTTTCCGCACATGCTCGGGCTCGGGCTCGGGCTCGGGCTCGTGAGATATAAAATACTTGTGTTCTTATGGGAAATCGAAATTTGCCTTTTGGGGCCAGAAGACTGCCACATACTGTAGCGAACGTGCCTACGCGCCAGCTCTTTTTGCCAGGGTACGAGCTCGCAATGCACAAAGGATCTCATCGACTCCATTGGGCGATCATCATCGAACATGGCTGTAAGGTCAAATCTTCGTCAAGGAGTCATGCTTTAGCGTTCTTGAGGTTTGGTCTTTATTCAGATACTCGACGGCAACAACAGGCACATACTATGCTACGATGTCATCCAATCGTTCTAGTCCAGCCTCCTTTGTCGCCCGTTAGTACTTAACAAAAGTGAGCCCAGTGTACGCATGCGTCGGTCCCTCGTATATCTTTTCCTTCAACCCTCCTTCAGGGTCACACTTCCAAAGTCTGCCTGCCATGTCTGCGACATACAAGCAGTTCCTCTCGCGGTCAAATTTCAGACCGATACCTTCGCCTAATCCTTGGGCGATCTGAAGGCGCTATGTCAGCAATGTCACTCTCACAGGGCAGTCTCACAATTGCTGTGGTCGCTTACAATCTGTCGACCCAGAGGCTTCTCCGCCACAGGAGCATCGCCAAACATCTGCTTCTTGTTCAATGTGTTGCCGAGCGGCAGCTCGCCGCGATCAGTCCAAAACAAGAATCCAGATTCGTCATCCATTTCAAGATCAATACATTCCGGAAGCTTCTCCTGAATGATCTCAATGTCCTTGCGGTCGGAGGCTGTGCTGCCCTTCGGCGTCTCCAGTGAGGCAGAGTAGATCGTGCCGTCAGACGCTTTCGACCCGCCCTTCTGTGTCCACATGAATTTGTTCATCTTCCTGGATACTGTGATACCAACTGGCCAGTTGTGCTGGACCGCAGCCTTGTCTGGCTCATTCTTCCAGTTTCCAGTCTCGATCAGGGTCTCGTGCTCAGAGCCATCGAGATTAGATCGCATCACTCTGAGACCCTCACGGTCGCAGAAGTACAATTTCTTTGCTGTCTGGTCAATGTGCAATTGTTTTGGCGTGTGGACTTGGCCAGAAGGAATAACTGTTTGAACGTCACTGCCATCAAGCTTTGCCGACAAGACAGTACCATCATTCTCGCTCGGCACGCCCATATTAGTCCAGTACATTCGACCGTCACACGTGTCAATACCATCGGGCAGTGGTAGGTTCCGGACAAGTGCCACAGGTTTGCTCGCACGGTCTTCTGCTGTGATCGACAGGATCTCACCAGCGTGCATGATTTCTTTCGTCGATTTCCCGCCGAGCGGCTCGCCTAATCCGATGTTGAGGAACAGGATCTTGGTTCGGCTGCCTGGTGCTGGCGGGGCGTAGAGGCCGCCTTTGTCGCTCTTGAGGCCCAGCTTGCCTGGCTTGATGTAGTTCTCTTGCAGCCATGAAAGGGTGCTGGTTGGGAGGCCGCGTTCGTCGACGTAGTGCTGCTCGATGTGCTCGACGGTGTCTAAACCGACGCCGTCTGTGTGAGCAGCCATGTCAGTAAGGTCACTCCAAATGTGTAAAGCCAGCAGTAGTCACGAGCAAACTAACTACACATCTTGTTAGCAAGACCACACAATCACCAACTACGGGTGAGAATATGTGCTTACCCCATCATAGCGCAAGGTCCGATCAAGCTGTTGTACTGCTCCCTCCAGATTCCATCGATGACTTCAGGCGTGGAGACGCCTTCAGCCAGCACAGCCATGACTTCACGCTTGATCGCTGCCCAGATTCGATTGAAGATGAAACCAGAGGACTCTTTCAGAGCTGTCACGGGATGCAAGCCGGCTTCCCTGTGTCTGGCTTCCACAAACGGGAAGATATCTGGGGCTGTGTGCCCACTGGTCATTAGTTCGACGATGATTGCCTGTCAAGGGGTCAGTCTGAGTATACCTATCTACACGCCGTGGAATCATACCTGAGGAGGCATCATGAAATGAGTGTTCAGCACCCTCGTCTTAGTGCTCTCCTTAACCTTCGACAATAGCTCGCCAGACTTGAACGACGAGCTATTGGTAGCCAGGATACAATCCGTCGGCGCATGTTTCTCCAGATCCGCAAAAGTAGACTCTTTCAACGGAAGAATCTCCGGAACAGCCTCAAACACCAACCAACAATCTTTGACCGCCGCTGCTAGATCTTCGAATGCTTCGCACGCGCCCGGCGATTTAGGCGGAGTAGCGATCAAAGCTGTGAATGAAGACAAGTTCTCGTTGATGTACTTGACAGCATCGTCTCTTGATTTGGCGGATGGGTCGCGGATGCGGACTTGCCAGCCAGCTGCGACGAAACATGCTGCTATGCGGCGTCCGAGAACTCCACCACCAAGGACGCAAATGGGCCTGCTTTCATAGTTGGTCGGGGGAGACCATTGGGTTGACATGATCAGTATAATGGGCCTGGTATGTAGACGTTAGTTGAAGGGGAAATCAATCTATGTGATGCATGTTCTAAGAGCGCCATGACCGTCTAACAGGAAATGTCTCTTATGTAGGACTGACACATGGCAATCATCATGAACCACGCGATCCGAATGGAGCCGTTTCTTCCGATGCGTCGATTACATCAGACGGAACAGAAAAGGTAAACTGAGCTCGAACAAGTCGCGCTGAAATGACGCGTTGGCTCTTTCTGAGACAGGGCCTCGGCAACTTAACAGAGTGCCGATGACTGACGTGCTTAGTACTTGTGCTTGGTAGTACTGCCTTTGTACGATCTGCATGCATAAACGAGTCCATGTGGAGAATGTGTATGGCCGCTCCCTTCCGACCAATGCAAATCGTAAATGGTTGAGATCGTCTTACACTTTGACTAGGCCGATATCAGAGCAACACCGAGGTACCTCGGAACGATACCTCGGAATGGCCTCAATGGTGTTCACGCCACAATTTGTTATTGTAAACACCATGTGAGGTCGATGCATAACGGCATGTGCAACTTATCAAAGGCAATGTTCCGATGGTTTGCGAGGATCGTTACATGTACGTTTTCGACAGCTTGCGATGACGCCCATAGTCTCAATGCCTCTCAATGGGGTAGTATCGTTCCGGCGACTTTCAGAGCAGGTTCTCGAAAGTGCTATACAGTCATTGAATACAATCATGCTTTTGTACAGAGAGAACTCGTCTCAGCATTTCGATGGCATGCAAGGCTTTCGGAGACACTATTCTATTTACCACCAGTGTTACCGCACTCTAAATTCACTGAAACCCTTCAGACTTCTGTCCAGACGCCTTCTGACACCAGGGTGCTCTGCTTCTAATCAGAAGCAGAAGATCTGATCGCTCATCTTGCTCACGCTACCCGGCTCCTTCCACCCCAACTCCACCAGATTGTTCTTGGTCGCATTGACGAGTCCAGGAGGGCCGCACAACAAGACCTTGTTGTTCTCCGAGACTGCTGGCATTTTCTGCTTCAGAACGTCTTTGTCAATATGCCCAGTCCCATATTTCCAGCCAGTTGGTGGTTTGTCGAGCATGTAGTAGACTTCAAACTGACCATTCGATGCTGCGGCGAATGAATCCAGCTTCTTGCGGAGCATGATATCAGCCTCCGATCGATTTGCGTACAATAGCCTCAATTTCGTGTTGTCGGTATTGTCTTCGCAGACCGCTCGAATGATCTGGAACAGTGGCGTGATGCCCGTTCCTCCACCGACCAATCCGAGCTCTTTGCTCATTCCCTTGCGGTACTTCATCGCACCCTTCGGTCCTCTAATGTCAACTTGATCGCCAGGCTGAAGCGTTTTGAGGTAATTTCCAAGTTGGCCGTCAGGATAAATCCTTATCAGCAGCTCAAGTCTGCCAAGATCGCGATTGTTCGAGATAGGTGTATAGCTTCGCGTGACCGAATGGTCATCGACAGTGCCGCGTATGGCAATGTGTTGTCCAATTGGCAGGCCTAGGACCGAAGTCGATTTCGGAAGATCGAACACGAATCGGAAAATGCCTTCTGAGAGTTCCACTTTGTCGCGTAGTGCGAATTTTCGATAGGTCGAAGGTGCGATGACACCTGTGGGATAGTCGGCTGAAGCGATTCCGTTCTTAGAAGCCCTGTGTGCTGGTAGCTTCGAGAAGTTGGTTTCGAGATTGAAGAACTTGGACAGGTACATGGCAGACGCAATGCCAACCACAGAGGCAGTCACACTGGCAAGTAAGAAACCTTCCAAGAACCCACCACCACTGGTGGAGTGCTTGAGATGGTGGCCGAACGCTGGGAGGGCAACGGTCGTGTGGCGAGCAAAGTACACAAGTGCAGCGGTTCCGACTGCGAATGCTCCCAGTTCGACTCGTGGGTCCAGGAGGTAGTTCGACCTTTGGCGCTCAGCTTTCGCTTGAGGGCTTGAACGCACCACGGAAACGGTCGGCGTTCTGTCAGGCTCTGATTCTTCATCCGGTGCGCCTTCTAGATGGCCGACTAGGAAAGGGTGCATGATCTCTCGTGCATCTTCGCTGTGTCCAACCTGTAATCCAATGTCAGTAAGGCGATCATTTCTGCGATCAAGTGATACTCACATCTTCATAGGCGCTTGTAGCGTCAGTTCCTGCGACTTCTATCAGAGCGTCTGGCCCACCAGGATGATCGCGAGCATATTCTGTGACATTGTACACTAATCCTTCCGTCAGCATTCTCATGTGTTGGAGTTTGAATCGATTTCTCTCACCTCCACCGTGGATTACCATCCAAAGGTCATTCTTGGTATTGTGTTTCCTGACATCGTCCAACGACAATAGAGGTACTTCGACCTCTGTCTTCCAATTCGCTTTCAGCTCTTTGCGCTCGGAGGATATTTCCGACATTTTGGCTTGTCTAACAACGAGGACAGAATGAAAGATGTAGGTCGTGTGTAAGGAGAATGATCCTCGTAAGTCGAGAATTACTTTCTTTAGCACTTACATAGACTTGCCTGTGGATTGACCAATGGCTTACCCACACGCAGTGCGCCTCGATGTGCGTCAAGGCGATGATGACAGAAGGCAGAAACAAGCTCCAAGCCAGATCGACAGGTCCGATCGGCCGGCCTCGATCAGCATCAAGGAAGTACAGTAAGCCAGCCTCGGCCGCGATGATTGTTACCATCTTCGAGCACCATCTTCGAGCATTTGATCCCATCTCGCCTCGGTGCCTCGGTGTACAGTTCCGTTGAGAAAACAGTACATCGTGTTGAAGGATCCATCATGAAGGCATCTCGACCATGCAAGCGTCCATGTAGTCGGTGAGCCTCGGCTGGGTTTTCCAAGATACCGTTTCCTCGGAGTGTAGAAGGCTGGCCATGCTCATTGTGGCAAGTACAAGAAAGTTGAGATGCCTCACTCGAAGTGTGCCATTAACAAGCTTTTGTCATCCGTCATAGGCGTTGACAAGCTCTCTGCAAGCTTCTGGCGAATCCTCCGGCCACACCCGGCTGTGTCACATCCAATGCTTTTCATGACAACGATGAAACAATTATTTGTGTACGTGCCTATAGTAGCCAATGACCCGAGATGTAAGGTAATCGTGCATGTCAAACATGACATCACTTCAGGATCGACAACCGAGGCGTACTCAAGTTGTTCGAGAACGTGGGCCACACTGGCAGAGCCATACAGCGATCGAGAGCCACAGCAGCTGTGCGGATGACATGTGCTGTGAGAAGATACAGTTAAACGGACTTCCTCCGACATAGTCTAAGTTCGATCGCCAGAAGACAACACAGCATAACAGCTTTACCTCACACATCCTGCCTCACCATGGCTATCCAGCGATTCTTCCTGTGCGGTGACGGCGTGAGCACCGCAGTCGAGCTCGACATATCAGCAGTCCAGAATATCGACGAGCTCAAGAGATCCATATCAGCACACTATGGCATCGTACAACCAGAAGGCGTCGCTTTCCAAGCAGGAGAAACCGAGCTCTCAGAGTTGCATGAAATCACAGATTCGACTGTTCCTGTAGGGGTCACCGTCGATGGCCACAGTGTCCGCGACGTACCAGGTCCTCAAGGTCTCCCTTGGGTCGGCAACTACTTTGAAGGTATGCGACACCCCAAAAAGATGGAATGACGGCAACTCATACAGCCATCGCAGTTTACCCTGATCACCTCGGAAACAACCAGCGACTATTCGACAAGTACGGGCCTATATTCCGGTCAACGAACATGGGCAAGACTGTCTGCCAGACCAATGATCCTGTTATTGGTCAGATTGCGTTCACAGAAAGCGAGTTCTTCTCGAAAGAGATCAACGACGATCATCCTCTGAAGCCTATCAAGCAGGAGGCAGCAGGCGTCTTTGTTTCGGACACATCTAATCCGTAAGCATTATGATAATCTGTGTGGAAGAAGTACTCGTTTACTGATCGAACTGCCAACAGAGCGTAATTCCCTTTCGAGCCTACCGAGCGATCTCCTGAACATCAACTGACCGAACTAGATGGAAACTCGTGCACAAATATCTGCCTCCGGCATTGGGACCCAAAGCTGTCAGGCATTATTCCGGAAAGATGTATGCGCTTCGAACAATCAACTCCACATTCCGAACTGACGTTCCACCTCCCAGGAACGACGAATGCCGCGTCTCCTTCCCCGTCTTCGACGAACTAAGCTCACGAAACGAAGCCTGGAACGCATACCAGTACATGCTGAAACTGAGCTCCGCAGCCGTCGGCAAAATCGTTCTCGGTCAAGATTTCCATCACTTCGAGAGCGTAGACTCCTCACTACACCGCCTCCCGCTGGCTATGGCGGAACTGCTGGTCATCAACAAGAAGATCGCTTCGATGGGCGAGTGGTACGCCCATCTGCCTTTCGGAGACCCGAAGAGGCTTCGCGATCTACAAAAGGAGATTGGGGAGACGATTGTGAAGTCTATGGAAGAGGCGAAGGCTTCGGGCACTGAGGATCTGCCGTTGCAGGATGCTGCGCTTAAGGCGGCGGATGTTATTGGTATGGAACCTGATCTGAAATCATGAGTTCACAAAGCTGACAACGCAAAGACTACCTCAATCGTGCCGTCGACTCCAACGGCGAACGCCTGCCAGTCGCCAACATCGTGCCAGCACTGACAGTCGCAGCCGGCGCCGGTTTCACAACAACATCTTCCCTGTTATCATGGCTTCTCTACGGTCTTGTGGCGTACGATGGCATGCAAGCTCGCTTGCTCCAAGAACTGGTTGATCACGACTTCAGCGATGATACAGAAGTCACGCCAGAACTGCTGGAAGATCTCCCCGAGCTTGACAAGTTCATCAAAGAAATGCAGCGTCGGCACAACCCTTCGTACCAGCCTGGTCGCACAGCACAAAGGGATCTGATCTTACCGGGTGGATATAAGGTCAAGAAGGGGACTGTCATCATTGTTGCTTTGCATCACATACACATGAACCCAAAGATTTGGTTCGTATCGCTGGAGCTTACATGATGGTCCAGCAGCAACTGACATTCTACGCAGGGACAACCCCGAAATCTTCGATCCAGACAGATGGGACACAGAGAAGGTGAAGAACCGAGGAAGGACAGAGTACATGCCGTGGGTCCCATGAGCAACCCCTCTAATAAGTGTCCCTATCGCTAACACACCGAAACAGTTTCGCCGCTGGCCAAAGGATGTGCGTCGGCTTTAACTTCGCACTGCAAGAGATCAAGATCTTCATGTGTTTGCTGGTCTGGCGGTACAAGTGGCTGAAAGAAGGAGAGCCTGAGGCGGATTACGATCCTTTCTTCCAGCTCATTCGTCCCATCAATCTGTACGTGCGGACGAAGAAGAGGGAGGTCTATCCGAGCAAGAGCGATAGTGTTATGACTTGAGGTATTAGCCATGGATGCCTGGAAAAGTCGCAAGACGAGAGGTGGGCAAGCTATGGAAATGCTCGAGCATGGCGATTGTGGGAACGGTGCGATTTCATTCGCATATGGTGTAATCGACAAAGGAGACCTCGCACTGAGCGGTACTGTAAGGTATATAACAAACATAAAATCATCTCATATCCGCCCTAGAATGATACAGATTGACTTTCCTGGCTTCCAATCCATACTTACAAGTTCATGCTCAACCCAGCACAGCCGCGACAATTATCACGGTCAACACCACGACCAAAATCAGCAGCAAACAGCACGCCTTTCCTCGTGCGCTCTTCTGGTGGCGACTTGCCGTGCGCAATTGCTGGTCGGCATTGCGCGTGTCATCACGTGTCTGTGTGACGTTGTCGCTGATGATGTCCAGACTCTGTCCTTGCTCGTGCACCATGTGCGCGACGTCTCTGAAGAGCTCATTAAGCTCGCCGACCGACTGCTCGATGTTGCGAATCTCTGACTCGCGCTCGATGATAAGCGTTTCCTGGAAGTCGACTTCGGATTGCTCGGCGAGGCGAGGTTCTTGCTGCTGTTGTTGTAGTTGTTGCTGACCACCAGCGGATGGCGAAGAACCCGCAGCACTTTCTTCCTGCTCAAGCGCTGTTCGCGCCGCGGTTGCGCTCGCACGCTGCTTCTCGATTGCCTGCCTTTGCAGCACTTGGAATTCGGTCAAGCTTGCGCGGAACTCTTGGTTCAGTTTTCCTTGGGTGTACTTCTGGCTCGGGCCTAGGTCTTCCCAGTTTGAGACACGCTTGAGGCCTTCGCCAATCTCCTTGAAGCTGTCGCCTGTTTCCTGCAAAAGATCTTGGACACGCTCACGTACGCGGTCGGTTTCGCGACGAGTGCCGAGGAGAGAGATTTGGTTGTTCAGTCGTGAGATCGACGAAGTCAGAGTGAAGAGCTGGTCGGAAAGCTTAGTGGTGAGGGCCTGGAACTCGGGGTCGTCGGCGTATTGAGGGTCGTCTGAGCGGCGCCATGTTGTCGGCTGGGCTGTGGAAGAGATCAGCACATGTACTCAATATATTGGCTCTTACCGGTGAGAAGACATACACTCGAGCGCAGGGTTATCTTGAAAAGACATGGCGGTGTTAGCGGTCGCGGATGCGGCGAGTGGTCAAGTGAATATGCAGCTGGGCGGTGTCGCCTTCACGTGATCGCAATATGCTGTGCGACGAGGGAGGGGTACGCGATGTATGAGACAGTGGTATATAGTGAAGTGGTTGCGGTTGTGGTCTCTATCTGTCGGTGCCTGGTCGTCGTCGTCCCGTGCCAGGATCAAATGACGTCTCGGGCGCGGCGGCCAGCCTAACAGCCCAGTACCTCGCGCCAAGACAGACCCAATCGAGTGTTTACCATGGAGATAGAAAGCTTCGAACATGTGACAACCGTGCCACTTTTGTGCTCCAACACAAACATCACCTTGATACATCACCTTCACTCGACGCCTCCCTTCAAGTAACGGCAATTGTCTGCGGCTATGGCAGCTTAGACACACAAATTCCCAAGCGTGTGCCTCGCGACACTTTTTCCTTTCCTTCTTTATACCACACCGGCATGGCGACTCGGACCACGACCTCACTCACAAATACCTCATTCGCGCCCTCGAGGGCCATCGCAAATATGTCCTCCAAACCAGAGCTTAAGGCTCGTTCTTACAAGGACTTCCTCACACCAGCAATGCACCGCCGCTTCACAAGCGCGACTACTGGTGCCCTTGTCGTCTGCTACGCCTACGCAGTATACATGTCCGAAGGCAACCTATTCTGGAGACTCTTCATTCTCGGTCGCCCTGGAATCCGCACGTTAATGCTGTTCCTGTCTGTCCTGAGTGTCTTCGTCATCCGCCTAGCGAACCTACAAGTGGGCGAGAGGAACACGGCATCGGGAGTCGAAACGATTTACCAGCATCTGACGACCGCGCGGACATACAACACACTTTGGTGGTACCTGGTCTCAGCTTTTGTGTTCGGAGAAGTTTACATTTGGTCAAGAGGACATGATGCGAACCTTGGTTGGATCGACCAAGGAAGACCTGGTGAAAAGTCCAGATTGAACGAGAACCCCATTATTCTGAGGAGTCTTTACCTGTACCTGGCATGTGTGCAGACATGTGTACACCTTTACAGCGAAAGAGACACTGTGTCATTGTGGAGGGCGGAAGAGAACAACAAGCAGGCCTGGTACGCTAGTGAGGGTACACAGTCTGTCAGTCTGATAGACGAGCTCAAGCAGAGATTGCTCTCCATCGCGGCACAGTGTCTCAAGCTTACGGTTCTTGGCCTTGTCAGTATCGTGTTTGTCTACTTTCCCCTCCTCCGCCACATGGCCGTGTCATGGACATATTTCTTCGCGCGGCTCTTCTTCCACGATCTGCCCAAGAGCCCAGAACCGCCCGGCTTGGACCACGAGTTTGGACTCTTCTGGCAGGGTGCAACCTCGTGTTTCCTGATGATCTTCCTCTGGGAAATCAGCAATGCGCTCTTCACTATCTACGTGGCCCAAGCGCCTCTCAAGAAGGACAACCCTTTGACTAGCGAGATCAAAGACAACGCTGGCTCATATATCACAAAGTCGCAAGATCCCAATGGCTCCCTGCTTAACGGACTCAAAAGTAAGAAGGATGTTCCCAAGACATTCGCCTTTTGGGAATTGTACCTCATCTGCACTCGATTTGATGCCCGCAGAAAGACCATCTTCAACGAAGTCGACCGCAAGACTGGTAGTACCTGGGTTCAGGTTAGCACCGCCTGCTTGGGCGAGATCGAAGCCATCCTTTCACGCATCAGAGCCTCGCAAGATCCTGTCGAAGGTCGTGCCAAGATGGCTGCCGAGGAGCTCGCTCGCAAACAGCAGGAGCATCTAATTGGTCACCCGCAAACCGAACCCATGGGCCTTCCTAGCATCGCGAACCGTGGCGTACAAGACGGCGAAGTCTTCGTCAAGCAGTCCTCCTCGTTCGCCCAGAACGTTGGTAACCTCGCAAGATCGGTCGGCCAGAGTCCGAACGCTCACAATCCTCTGACTCCTCGTGCCAGACGCGCTCTGGAGTGGGGCACCGACCGAATCCTCTCCAAAGAGCAGCAAGCTCAGCTGAGCAAGCAAGCTCTTGGTAAGGAGACCAATGCCTATGTGGTGTCTTTCCTCAAAAACCCCGCTGGTACACCCTTCCGCAAGACCTTTGCCCGCCTGGCAAATGCGGTCGTCTTTGGCATCCCGCGCAGCAACCGCGTGAACATTGTGCACGCCATTCGCAGCTTGACATCCCTTGTCCTCGCCTCTCTGAAGGAAGACGACTACGGCCAAGCAGCCAAGGATGTCCCAGCCATCATTCGTATTTATACTGCCACCATTGGCGAGATCCAGAACTTCCTGAATGTTCTCGAACCGAGCTGGACCGATGTTGATTTCGACGCGAGGAGGAGCAGGCAGGTGCAGGAGATCTCAGAGGTCGTCCAAGAGCTGAGGAACGGACTGGAGCAGATGCTGCTGGCGTTTGGCGAGTACGCTAACAGTCTGGGACTGACCAGGCGCGAGGTCAGGGATGCGAAGGAGGCGGTCGGCAAAGGGTTGGGTAGTGAGATGGTTCAAACTAGGTGATGATGAAACCTTGCTTGTATTTACTCGAATGACAGATGAGTTTTACCTCAATTCTTATGATACCCCTCAATCTCCAACCTACAAGAATTTTCGGGCGTAGCTCACCGCACTCAACAACCACCCTAGAGTCTTGGGTCTCCGATCCCTCTCCAGGAGGCCGTGGCAGCAACAGGTCTGCAGTCGGCATGCGCTCGCACCTTGTAATTGGAGATACATATTACCACATGCCCACTCAACCCTCATCCATTGGTGTACAATAGTACACCACATCCCCAATGGTCTAGTGGCTATGATTTCCGCTTGTCATTAATACCGACAAGTCGCGGGAGACCAGGGTTCGATTCCCTGTTGAGGAGCATCTCATGATAATGACAGTTCTTCAATATCACCGTCTTCCGGTGCTGGCTCACCAGCATCGTCTATCTTTTTCGCGTTTTCTTGTTGCGTCTTTTTGGGTGCATGTATAGTGGGATTGAGCTGACTTTTTCTGCTAACGCTAACCTCGGTGGTGATGGATGTTCGGTTTTTGGTTGTTCGCACGGTTTGGGTTATACGGCATGACATCAGAAGCCAATCCCATGTACTCTCGACTTATGCGGCTTTTGGTGGATGCACATGCTAATTGCATGGACAAAGGAGCTTCGAGCCTTGAGGGCTTTCGAGAACAGGAATTCCAAATTCAAGTCGATATGATCGACACATATGCTATGCTTGAGCCGTGTAATGATATACCTGGCTATATGGTACCATTATAATACTATAGAAACATGCTTTATCGTTAGAAGGACATCATACATGTAGGTTTACGATCAAATCGAACATGAGTCAATCGTAGATTCATTCAATGTTGCCGTGCAGTAAGTAACCCTTAGGGTTTGGGTTAGAAGAAGGAACCACATGCACTCTCACGGTGCGCCTGTACATACATGTATGTTTCTAGGTGCATATCGACTGATGTCGTTGATGTTTGCCTGTCTATAATACAGTGATCGTTGCTTAGCATGACTATTCCAGTAAACGTCTATGTCAATCACTTCTGAGTGATAATAAGGCATGGTAAACTGTTATTCGTGAGCCTTACCTGAACGGAGCCTGGGTAAATTTCAACTATCAGTAATCCAAAGCAATACAATAAACGAAGCTGTCGCTTGCGAACTCACCTGCGTCGATCACGACATGATTTATACTGCTATCGAGTTGATAAGGTTCCAGAGCAGGGTTTGACAATGCCATCACGTCGAAATCCCAGCACTATACATGACAGCTGGACGATCGATCATGACCTCGCCTCTTTCACATCTGCAGGTACAGTACAATGTCAGCGTGACCCAAAGATCCCGACACCAACCTCGCTAATCTATCGCTTCAACACCGGATTAAATCAATTCCGCAGCGCAGGGGCAAAGAGGCGTGCTTATCGTCCACTATACTTGCAGAGACGGTCACGCGCAGGCTCCGAGACAGATATTATATAATCATCGATCCCGTCAAATCTATGCAAGCCTGGTCGCTTGGAGATGGCTCCGAACCAATGATCCTGTGAAGATCGATTCTCCGGAACGCTGCCCTGGCAGAAACTCTCGACGGGGGGACTTCCGAGATCAAGAAGGGCTGATATCGAATGCCTGCAAGCGAAGTTACCTGTCAAGCCTGTGCGACGTCAAGCACTGCGATGAAACTTCCAAACCTCAAGCACGGCTTTCTTCAGTTTCACGCAAACGGCGTTCGACGGTGAGTGATGCAACGATGTTGAAGAAATTTCGACCAAAGCGCAGAGAGCAATGGGCAGCATAACGTCGGATCGTTCGCCCCATCGAGCCTCGAGCAAAGCAGACGCGTTGCAATCCTGAGTCCTCACAAAATTGATAGTCGTCGTAGCGTCGTAGCGTCTTACCTTATAACCAACCAGCGGTACCGACTGCAGTCTTTCGCATATAAAGCGAAACATAGCAAGTCGAGCAAGTGCAGTGATGTGACCAGGGCATCGGACTGTGCTCCGCCGAATCAGACGCTAGAGCCCTCTAGCACCATGTACGATAATCAATACAGTGATCACGACTTTTGCGGCGCGCCGTGAGCCCTCCTTCGTGCCTCGGATTTGGAGGAGAGAGGCTGAGAGGGTTTGCCGAGAAGACTGACGTCGGATCGACGCTGAAGTGCGAAGTCTACTGCATGTTTGCCGAAGGGACGACGTGAGGCCCTGGTATACCCGATTTGTTGCTAGTTACCGGCGGAGGCGGTGTCTTTGATTGCCTTGATTGCCTTGGAGGGTCTCGAGAGTGCACCTGTGCCGGCTTGTTCCATGAGCAGGGTCTGTAGAGGGCCAAGATATTAGTTGTCAGCAGATGACAGATTCGATAAAAGAAGCGGATACGAGGTCGACGCAAGGTCTTGCTTCATCAGCGCAGTGGTACTATCATAGGTAATTTATCTTGCATGCGTGTGCCATGTGGTTTCTGCAGCCGCTGCAAGTCTGGAATTCGCCGAGGTTGGCCGGTGGGTGTGTATCAGGATAGGTGCTTGAGCACGATGAGAACTGCGCTGCGTGTCTCGCATGCTGTCGTGTGACAAGTTCACCCATGGAACAAGGGGCCAGTCCAGGAACACCATGCTTGCGGCATCAAGTTTATATTGCTCTAGGGTAGGACCCTGAAGATCAGTCTGTGCATAGAATGATAGAACACGCGAAGCGTCAAAGTGAGCACCACGAGCCATCTCCGAGATGCCCTAGAATGACATGGTGTTCGATAAGGAGCCTCCGAGGTGTCGTAAGCATGTAAATTATGCTGCCATTGTCTTCTAGCTCTTGACTCTCGAGCGCAGCGCGGTGGGTGTAGACATCCGGGCCGTTGTTTGAACATGGCGGACCAAGTGCCGACCACCACATGGATGCCACGCTGTGCTGTCCTGGCCGTGCTGGGAGGTTTCATCCCTTTCACCTCGTGGCATGCTGCCAGGAATTCCCTTGCACGTTAGTCTGAGCAAACAAAGAAATCGAGCATGGGCTGCAAAAGGGCACTAGGCCACACCGCAACCATCATCGACGAGGTCAAGACGTGGCGGTGTCAAGCTCCTCCACGCCACGTGTCGGCCGACCCACCTTCGACGCCTGGAGCAGTGGAAAAGCCAGCAAAAAGCTATCCGCCAAGGCCGAGCCAGAGCCTCGAGGTGGAACGTGGCTTACAGCCAGCCCACGTGGAAAAGGTGATTTGTGCCGTGTTCCGGGCCACATAGTCTGGATGGTCGTGCATCATCCGCGTGAGGGCTGAGTTCTGCCGGCTGCTGGGTGAGCGGTCTGGAGAACGGCCAGCAGCCTGATGGCGTGGGTCAGTAAGGCATACACGCAGCAAACAGAGACTGGCAGAGTCAGAGGCGTGAGAGACGACGTGGGCGGCCCCTGCACTGCACGTGTGGGCTGGAATCATGAAGGCGGGCGAGCGTAGGCGACGGCATTCTGCAGAATCGCGGTGCTGCATAGCGATCGCAGACAAATTCCGATCTGGCTCCAGAGTCCTTGGTCGGTGGTCAGCTAAGGGTTTCATTGCTCCTTGGACTGCAGCCACCAGACTCTAAAGGGCTCGTATTGAATTTGCGAGTGTGTATTTCCGGTAGGATCTGTTTCGAAAGAGAGCTCCCTTCCCTGCTTGGATCCATAGCTGAACCTTAGGGCCATGTGGACTCCGATTCTCCGAGTCACATGGCTGCCATGCTGGAGTGCGCAAACATGAACGATGATGATGAATTCCCATTCTCCGGCTGACAACCGACAACGGTCGAACAACCGTGCTACAGACTATGGGCAACATGAACACCGCACGGTCGGTTATGCTCGCGCCAAGGCCAGGCGAGTCATCAAGGAGTTGCCGGATATGTGCGCATCTGTTACGATTGGCAGATGCAGCAGTGCAGCACGATATGAGGCACAAAAGAACGGACGGCGTGCGCTTCCGCAGTCGTGTACAGTTGTAACTTGTAAGTCAAGCGGTACGTACACTGCGGGCGGACATGCAGTCAATATCAGACACGAGGCAACCCTGCTTGGGGCCCTGATGAGGCTGCCGTGCGACGCCGCAGACGGGCATACAAACAACGTGTCTGAAGGATTCCCACTTCTGGCTTGCTTGCGTGCGCGCTGACACACAATTGAGTGGGTTCTGGGTGAGGGGAAGCGGAGCCGACTGCTGGCAATGATGGTGATGCGAAGTCGGTGATTACATGGCCACGTGTATGCGAGGGTTGTCCGACCGTCTGCCAGCTCTGGTACGCTCATTGTCGCCCGTTTCACGTCTACCATACATGTACATACTGCCGCCGGCCCAAGGGGTCGGAGTCTACGTGCGTGGAGAAGGGGGACCTTCCGTCCGCTCGCGATGAGCCCCGAGGAGACAAGTCAGCCTCGTGCGGTCTTCACAGAAGGAGGTCCACCCGCACGTTTCTGCCTCTCCAATAGTACGGATGAGCGCAGAGCAGCCGAGATTGGCTCTAGCGGAATCTGACCAAAAAGCTACCTGAGTCGATCGCTCGGGCGTCGAGCGCAAAAGGCGTGGCTTGACAAGGACAGCGCTTCGCCGCACCCCTGGCAATAGAATTTTTTGGACCTTCTAGCGCCGATGGCCACGGTCATCATCGCCCAGACGCCAGCGATAAACAAGCAGGAGTTGATAGCGTGCACTGTAGCGTGCTGCCCCGAAGGCCTCACGACGGCTGTAAGGCGGCATCTAGGTCTGCACGAAAAATTGTAGGCGCCCCATCAGTCAGCGCCCTCGACCGCCACCGCAAGAATGTGGCATAGTGATACCCACCCTCATGCAGCGAGGCCCGGCATGCAAGCCACGCACGTGTCGCGATCAAGGATTGCCCGGCAGATGACCTCGAAGGAACGATGTGTGGGACAGAAGTCGAGGCGGGCACGTAAATGCAGGCACTAGGTGCTGTAGCCGCTCTCTTACACACAGTGCATACCGCCCAGCCGTCCGAGCGCTGGTCGCCCTACTCAGACGTTGCAAACGAATAGATATACATGAAAAGCGTCGCATGCGGCAAACGCACACCTTGGAGCGGAACCGCCGGGGCGGACGAACTGTCAAACGGCCGCCGGACCATGTATTTGAGAAGACTTAAGCTTCCAGGAGACGTAAAGTGTATTGTCGGGCCACGAGGGAGAAGGCAAAGCGCAGATCATCCTCATCCTCACGAAGCAAGCTGGGATGACGAGCTGGGATAACCCATGGAGCAGAGTTGCTTCGAAGAATGTTCCGCATCTACGTGAAACTGTGTCACGGTGTGACGGTGACACGAGGCTGTACGGGAAGTGGACGGCATAGCAAAAAAGCAGGCAACACCGCGTGTGCAGACAGCAGCGATGCCGTACAGTATCTATGCAAGTATGGCGTTGTCGCGGATGCACATGGCTACATCGCACGTTATGTCATGCCACGAGCCGAGGGCCAACGGTAGGGTAGGTTGCCTCGTGTATCTCGTGTATCACGCGCGCGCATGTGAGATATGCGACATGCGAGCGGGCGATTCACAGCGCTTGATGTTTGTCTATCCTTTCCTGTGGCGCTGGTTTAGGTTGGTCAGACGGTGATCTCTCGCCCTCCTTCCTCTCTGCGTCCGCGGAAGCCGTGCGCAATGAGCGTCGGTGAGAAAAGTGGTGGACATTGGCTTTCCGCCTTGCAATTGGGCACTGACACGACACGGTTGCCCACGAGGAATACGAAACATTGCTGGTATAGACACGGCAGTTCTGGATTGGTTCAATGCTACCATGCAACCTTGCTGTCTGGGACAAAGCGGCCACAGACCGCGACCGTGTTTCGTGAAAGTTCAGCTGGAATCCCATCCACTACTATTGGCCTGTCTCTCTCTTTGTCTGTCTCTCTCAGCGGGCGGCAGCAGGGGGGCAGCGGCAGAGTGTGGGTGTAACAGATTGGTAGGCCATGTGTCATGCCCTGGTGCCGGCGCAGGCCCTACGCCTTCGGGGCGACGCATTGGGCATGGGCGTATTCACAGGTGTAGAGGGGAGAGAGGGCTGCACGGCTTAGCCACATGGACCGGGAGGGAGCGGTAATAATGGATTATTGTGTGTACTGTACCTTGTATCGTGCGTGCGTGCATGTATGCGTGTGCGTGCGTGCGTGCCGGCCTGAGTAGGCAAGTGAGTGGGCATGTCTGGGAGCAGCAGTAGCCCAGTAGTTGCCGCGACCTTTGACGCCGGCGCTGTCTCGCTCTCCCTCCACACGTAGTAAAGTCGACTCGAATCGATCTGCACGACTCTGACCGTAAGGACTGCTGCTACGTGAGCCAGTGCGCAAACCCTGGCCCGTCTAGTCTAGTCTCGCAGCGCTCCAGTGAGACCCACCGCTGCGAGGCAGCAAGCTATACCTACGTCCATGCCGGCCTCCTCTGCCTCCTCCGCCCACCGCGCTACCTCTACCCTCCCGAGCATTCCTCACTCCTCCTCCCACCTCCGCCTCGCCCACCATCATCTCCAGCACCACGACCGCTGCCTAGCACCCAGCAATCCTCCCGCTGAGACAACATTGCCACTCCCACGTGCTGCCACGCGATCTCCATATGCCCAGCCTGACGTAGCCGCCCGACCATCTCCTCCTTCACCACCGCATCAATCGACGACTACTTCTACCACCACTTTACCACCACAACAACCTCTCGACTGCGAGCACCACCCTCGCACCGCCCTCCCCACCATAGACAAAGTGGATTCAAAACCGAAGACCATCGCGGCAGCTGTCAAGTCGCGAGCGCACTCCCGCCTGGCATCCTTTGGCCGGATACGCTCATATCGAGCCCCTCAACCCACAGAGAGAAACACCTCAGTGACTGAACCGCTTCACATCACTGAGCCTCCTCCTCTCCGGCACACGCCATCGCTCACGAGCTCTCACAAACGCTCTGAGCCATCGACTTCGTCATTCTACTCCTCCGAGACCACTCTCTCCGACGAGAAGTACCAAGACTCCAAGTCGTTCGAAGAGTCGCGCCAATCTTTCGCTCGTGATACGAAGCCCAACGCCTTTGTCACTGAGCACCGAGGCAAGAGCGAGGACTCCACTTGTGACCCCACCGAACAATACCACAGGCTCATCGAGAGCCGCTCCCGAATGATGCATCAAACTTCCTCGCGGTTACTTCGCATGACGGAGGACGACCGCCCTTTCACCAGAGTAAGTAACACTTTTCCTTGTGCATGTGCACCCATCAGTCCCGGCGTGGCGGATTCCTCTGTTGCACATGTGTAACACAGCCGCGAAGGAGCGTTGAAAGTGCAGGCCTGCGTCGCTCGCCCATCCGCCTCTCGTTGGCGTGTGGCTTGCTCCGTGGTCTCAATGGCTCTGATTTTCGCCTGGAAACGCCAGATCGAGCTCACGTGCTGTGCTGAATTTCCAACACGCCATCTAACATGTCTGCAGGATTTCAAGGATCTGTTCTCAACGCTCATGGTGAGCTTGCCGCTCAACTCACATCGCGTCCGCTTCTCTCGTCATGAACACAGCTTCACAACCGATGAGGCTCTCACCAACCTGGGCTCACTCAAATTCTCACAATCAAATCGCATGCCCGATCCTAAGGATCCTACCAGAATCGTCACAACCACAACCACCACCACTTTCTCAATGGCCAAGGAAATGGCCCGCTCAGTCTGCCAGAGATTCCTTGATGCTCGATTCGTCGAGTCGGTAGAAGGAAAGACGGATTTCCTCAGCAAGAGCTCAGTGTGGCAATTGACCCCGAAGGGCATGCACGTCCTCTCACGCTTCTGCCAACGTAACGGAATCCACCAGAGGCACGTCAACGAGCTTCTTGATTCGCCTCGCAACATGATGCAGCTGGTGATTCTCGAGCGCGAAACCGAGACAGACAAGGTCAACTCCGACGAAGCCACAGTCAGCGTCATTTTCAGGCGGTTTGCTGGCGACACAGGTCCCAACCTCAAGACACATTCATCATCGTCTGACTCAGACTCAGTGAGCGAGTACGCCACTGGTATGGTGGGTGTCAAGATGCAAAGGTCTCGCCGTGGCGATAAGGATGCCCCATACTGTTTCACCGGTAAGACCGGATATGACTGGCTCATGAACTGCTGCACTGTGGTGGACAAGCGCGAAGTCTACGACATCGCCAACCACTTCCTGACCTACGGCCACATCGAACCCGTTACCGATGACAGGACTCCTGTGAACGCGAGCCAACCGACCAGATACAACCCATCGAAGAACATCTCGTATGCTGTCACACAGAAGGGCATGCGTGCCGCTGGGTGGATCACCACTCCTTCTGGACAGATTAACAGCGAGGCAACCGTGACACAACGTGTGCCCAACGGTGTCAGCCGCGACTCGAACACCAACCGCATGACTGTCATCATTCGCGACCCAGCACTCAGACTGCTCTTCCGTGAGTATCTGCGGGAAACCCATTGTGAGGAGAACCTGGCATTTTATGTGGATGTCCAGGCATTCCTTGCAGATTACCAGGCTGCGAAGAACACAGGGCCTTCACCTCGCCTGGACATCATCCGTGAGACATTGGCGTCGGCGTACAGTATGTTTCCGAAATCACCTCTTCTCTTTCAATGTAAAGCTAACAATGTCTAGGTCTTTACAACGCCTTCCTGGCACCTGGTTCACCATGTGAGCTCAACATCGACCACAACCTCCGCAACGCGCTTGCCGGCCGCATGACACGCGCTGTCGGTGAGGACGAGCAGATGGTCAGGAGTCTCGACGAAGTGGCCACACTCTTCGACCAAGCTCAAAGCAGTGTGTTCAAGCTCATGGCATCCGATTCGGTGCCCAAGTTCTCTCGCGAACCAAAGTACGCCACGGTCCTCAAGGAGCGCAATCTGGAGGGTATGATCAACCAGTTCGCCGCCAGCCACCTCGACTAGACCAAGGTTCTTCCACCTACGTCTTTCCCTACAATCGTTCTACACCTGTGATACCCAAGCGTTATCTTTCCTTATGACGGTATCTCGGCATCCTGAGTTTGCGGATCGACACATGAGCAAGCGTCACCGGCTTCATCGGGGAACGTCCGGGCGATCCTCAGTTTCTAGCGCTGCAAGCGTTCCGTTCAGCACGGCTCGCCCGAATCTCGGCAAATGAGTTCTCGCTCAGTAATTGCCGCTCCAATACTTTTGACCAGCTTTTCGGAAAACTGCAAGCTCGCAATCTACCTGCCGACGCCACCGTTTCAGGGTGTGGATCTCGTATCCATATCAACAACTGACTTCACCTGTAGCCGCCGCTATCTGCTGGCCAAGGCCACATGGGCGCTGCGTTTGCCCCATTCGAAACTCCGCGCGTGGGCATGGCGTCAGGCGATCGCTAGAGTTTGATCTTCATGACATTCTCAAAAATCACATGCGCCGGCGTGACGACTGGGACATGTCTATGGTAGCGAAAGGGGAAACCGTACGCGTGCGTCTGCCTCAGTTGCTGCACAGGTTCTACACACTTTTAACTATTCTCCTTGATTCTTAACGGCAAAATGTGTCATGCACTCATGGCGGACGGCAGCGACTACATCTCCGGAATAACCAACAAGCGACACCTGATATCCAGATCGCGAGCTGGTGCACTTGTGCGTGCGTCCTGAAAGTTTCTGAGCTTCTTCTTCAGTACTACACATACCCACTCGGCATGACTATTTCTTTTACTCTTTCAATGGTATCTTTGGGAGCCTTCATGGTTAGGGCGGAAGGCTGTAGACAGGCTTGCGTCGAATCGCACGAGATTGATGATCTCGGGATGGGAATTTGCTGGCATGGAGAGGCAGCCGTCCAGCGTAGTCACTAGTTCTACGAGTCGATGGGCAATGTACAGTATCTAGCTTACGCGATCACTCTCAACATGCTTTCCTACCATTACGTGCAAGTGATTCCGTGAAGTAATGTGCCATTCCATGCTTTCGAGAAAGAGTGACAGTGAATACCTGGAAATTAAAGTTCGGCTGCCTCCGGGAGGGTCATGTAAACATCTCATGTTGCCTGATATCAACTCCCCAACTTCGATGCGATCTCGCAATTAGAACACACGACTTAACGAGACCCACGGAAGCATCGGCAAACGGCATAGCTCTTGAAAACTGTTACGAGTAGACGATTGAACTGCATCTTGGATACTGCTACCCATATCCGTTGCATACACATTACAAACACATCACACATTCAGCATGGGCGGCGCACCACCAGGTGTAAGTCGTCGCGAGTCATTCCTCAAGAGGGCATCCATCCTCCCAAACGCATGCCCATAGCTGACGAGCCCGTGTGCTTTGTAGTCGCAAGTCGCGCCTCTGCCTACAAATCTTCCCTTTCGCATCGTCTCAAAGACCATCGGCTCTGGCGCATATGCATCGTACGCTGCACCTCACCACCTTCCCTCTTGTCACCTGGACCCGACTAACACTCTCACTTCCACAGTATCCGCAAAGCCATTCCTCCCAAAGCCGCGACACCCGTCATCGCTATCAAGTTCATCAACAAAGACCATGCCTTCCGCGTCGGCCGCTTGCGCCCCAAGCAGATCGAGCTCGAGTTTGCGCTGCACGAGCGCCTGGGCCAGCACGCAAACATCATAAAGTATCTCGCCTCAGGCCAGGACGATGCGTGGATATGGCTCGCGCTCGAGCTGGCCGAGGGAGGAGACTTGTTTGACAAGATCGAGGCTGACGAGGGCGTCGGCGTGGACGTTGCACATCTGTACTTCACGCAGTTGGTCGAGGCCATTGGATGGTGTCACGGCAAAGGCATTGCGCACAGGGATATCAAGCCGGAGAACATGCTGCTGAGCGACCGCGGAGACTTGAAGCTGGCGGACTTTGGGCTCGCGACGCAGTTCTTGTCTCCTAGGACGGGCGAGCGCAAGACTTGCGGCATGGTGTGCGGAAGCCCGCCGTACATTGCGCCTGAGATCTTGAAGTGCGGACAGGCCAATTTGAAGCGCAAGAATACTGAGGACAAGGCTGGATACTCGCCTGATGCTTCGGACGTGTGGAGCTGTGCGATCGTGCTATTTGTCCTGCTTGCGGGCAACACGCCGTGGGACTGCCCGGTGGAAGAGGAGAGCTGGGAGTTCGCCGAGTACATTCGCACCAAAGGACGGTCGGAAGATGAGCTATGGGAGAAGATACCGCAGGACAGCTTGAGCCTTGTGCGTGGTATGCTCAAGGTGGACCCTACGGAGCGAATGAGTCTGGACGCTGTGAAGAAGCATCCCTGGTTCACACGGGCGAACCCTCAGATGGATACCAAAGGCCGTGCTGCGGATCCTGTTGGTCTGGCGACGCAGATGCTGGAGCGTTTGAGGATTGATTTCGACAAGGGCGTGCCAACATCACAGCCTGCACCGACGGAAGCTCTCGATTTCTCGCAGCCCACCCAACCTCCGTCAGCGGCATCTGCAACAGTAGCAGATTCCAAGGAGTGGTCTGCGTTTGCTTCCACCCAGCCTGAGACTCCCATCGCCGACACAGCCATGGACTGGGAAGCTCCACCTCGCCCCGGAGCCGCCTCTCTCTCACAGCCCACAACAAACTCGGACATCCCAGCGAACGCTCCCGCCCTCTCAGCCAACTTCCTCGCCCAGCTGAGTGAAGACCCAGCCATGTCACAGTTCACATCAACGCCCACAGTCCCCTTGACCCTCACGCAAGCCGCGCGCCAGTTCCGCGACATCATGCCCTCACACACCCTCACGCGCTTCTACTCCTACCTCCCCGCCACGCCCCTGACGAACCTCATCCTCACTTCTCTGCACCGCCTCAGCATTCCCGTGCCTCCAATCCCGGCGTCGGTTCTCGAGAACCCGCTGGCGAATCCCGAAGGCGCTTTGAGCATCCGCGTCAAGACGCTTGACAGTCGCCAGCAGCCTCTGCATGGCAGCGTTGTTATCGAGAAGTCTGGTGATGACCGAATACTGAGCGTGCGGTTTGTCAAGGCGAAGGGCGATCCGATTGGGTGGCGCAGGTTGTTCAAGAGTGTTGCTGTGCTCTGTCGGGAGGCGGTTTTGACGCCTTCGGAAGGTGTGTGAGCGATACGCTCCACGAAGGTTAAGTCGATGGTCGATGAGAGTGATTTCGCTCAGGTTGATCGATGAGATGCTCGAATGACGCTTCACTTACCTACTTGGCTTGTTGATAGGTGGTCAGCAGTGACACGGCCTCGATATCAATCGCGTTCACGAAACAAGCGAATACTTTTTGGATGGCTGCAGACATAACTGAGCTGAACCGCAGCAAGCATGAGATGGTGCAAAACGAAAGGTTGGAGAGCAAAGAAAGGGCCAAGAAAGGAAACCAAAAACGAAACGAAAAACACAAGATTATGATACCCGGCCCCAATTGTCGATACTAGAATATATAGACCGCGCCAATAAACCACATTTCCTTTGCATGAGAGAGTTGACCTCGCGGATATGCCCAGCTCCGATTATGAAATATGAAACAGCAAATCAAAGCACAGCATAGCATAGCACAGCTCCGTTCTCTCGAGCTCTTCTCGATGGCCTCACAAAGTCTCCAAGCCCGACCAAGACGAATAACAACACCAGGTAGCATTACCGCCCTGCAGTACTGCTTAATCCAACTTCTGGCACAAGCTTCAGTCCAGTACACGTCGACAAAACAAATCCCATCACAATCAAGCCCATCCACAGGACCTTGCGCAAGGACATCGATCCTCTCTGCCATTGAGACCGCTCGAAACATCGCAGTCCGGACGACGTAACAGTCAATCAAAGGGGTCGTTTCGTTGCCATTGCCGTTGCCATTGCCATTGCTGTTCATTGCGACTTTGCATGCATGAAACTCAACTGACCTGGTAGAGAGCCTCATCATCCCTCGCGCACACCACATTCACACGAGCAGACAGGAGAGGCTGGACGATTGATCATCGCGCCTAGACAGACCTCGACAGAAAGAGAGGACAGGAGTCTCACAAAAATTCGGTTGAGGTGAGAAGTGGAAAGAGGAAACAGGCCCGATGAAGCCCAAACATTGCATCCCATTTGAACCGTTGATATTACAAGAGAGCAGCATCGAGAAAAGCATCGAAGGAGAAGACGGCAAGGGACCGCCGGAAAGGCACACAGACGAGACACAGATCCAACGAACACGGAAGGAAATAGAAAAGGAGCAAATAGAATAATAGAACATCGGTTTGTTTCTATTGTTGCTTTTGCCAAAAAGAAGAAGAAGAAAAACAAAAGGGAAACAACGATACGCCAACGCTAGTGCTTGGTACAAGACAGAAAGAAAAGGACAAAAGGACAAACATTCCCCGAAGAGACCCCCCAAACAAAGTAAAACAACGTGCTTGCTTGCAGACGCAAAGGAAACCAAAAGGAGATGATAGTACGACGAACGCTTGCAAAAATTCGTTTCCGCCGAGACATTTTCCGACGCAACCTAGTTAGAAACAGCTGCCTTCGAGACACGGCTTGTGTGGTAGAAACGCCCCAAATATTTTGTTGTGTTGCTGTTGATGAATTAATGCCGCTGTTTTTGTCTCTGCCCGGTACGTCTTCTGCTCCGCTTCCTCCTATCTTCAACGTCCGTACCCGATTCCACCGCCGTCCTTTCCTGCCTATTGATTTTGAATGTCCGTACAAAGGGAAAGGGGGGATTATTGACTTTTGGTGCTTGAGCTCCTGGCGGGATGACTTGGTCTCGAACATCAGCCGAGGGACAGGAAAGAGCATGCCTGCAGTTGCGATGGCGCTATTGTAGTCTGGTGTTGTACGACCGACGACAGGCCACCGCGCTGCTGGTCGAGCCGAGAAACATTGCTCCACTGTAGCATGGATGAAAATATGCGCAGCGTCCACCCAATCCAACCCGATTCCATCGTGGATGTCGTTGTTGAACGTGACTCCTGCTCGAAGCAGCGCTGCGAAAATAATGCCAACCTCGTTCCTCGAAGCTCTCCCTGTATGCCCAAGATATAATGAATTAATACAGTCCTCAGGACTCTCTGTTAGAGAAAGCAAGACAGTCTTGCTGTACTCAAGAGTCCAATGGTGGTTCTAGACTTTGTCGCTGCATAGATGCCTGTACAGTCGCCGAAACTAACCGCAGCAGAGAGCCTTGAGGATCTTGTTGCCGAAGCCACCGCTTTCGCGCTGCTCCTCTGGCTGCTGTGCTTGCTGCTGTGCTTGGGTACGGTTTTGTGTTTGAGCGCCGCTGGTTTGTCTAGGCAGGTTCTGGTTGCTCATGCGCTGTTGGCCGGCGAGGTTGGGCGTGCTAGTCGCGAACTGCGCCGTGGTGCTGCCTGCCTCAGGCGGTTCGAGCTGCGAAGCCCTTTTCCCAGCACCGCTGAGGTCCTGAGAGTTGTGGTGACGGGCAGCACGCTGCTGCTGTTGTTGACGCTGAGCAGCGGATTGTGGAGGGGCGCGAGCAGCACCAGGCTTGGGAAGATCCGCGTTAAGGCGTTCCGGAGCAATAGGAGTCTTGGAAGCACGGTTCATATCCTGTCGGCGAATGTCGGCGGCCGAAGCATGTCCGCGCTCGCCATCCCTGGCAGAAGATCTGGGCATGTCCCAGCCCTTGCCGTTGTTGAGCTTCATCCAGTCGTACTCGCCGTCCTCGACCTCACCAGTGCCCTTGAGAGCCTGGGTGAAGAGATCACGAAGATAGTCGTAGTCAGGGGTGTCCTCGAAGCCAAGGTTGCGGACGTAGGACAGGTACTTGTTGAACTCCTCTGGGAAGCTATCGCAGAGGTCCTTGATAGGAGTGGTCTGCTTCTTCTCGCCAATCTTCTCGTACTTCTGCTTGTTGGTAGCAGCCTTGAGGCCTTGCCAAGGCAGGCCACCACGGAGGAAGTACATGAACACGTGGCCGAGGGCCTCGAGGTCATCACGACGGGACTGCTCCCTGCCAAGATGGGTGTTGATGCTCATGTATCTTGCGGTACCGGAAAGCGACTTCCTCTCTCTGTAGGGAATGTGCTGCTTGGTCTTGGGGTCACGGTATTGCTTGGCCATACCGAAGTCGACGACGTGGATAACGTTCGCGTTCTTGCTGTTGGGACGACCGATGAGGAAGTTGTCAGGCTTGATATCACGGTAGATGAGGTTCTTCTCGTGGATGGTCTGTACACGGGACAGCATCTGCTTGGCGACCATGACAACAGTCTTAATGGTGAATCGGCGGTTGCAGTGGTCGAAGAGATCCTCCAGGGACGGACCAAGGAGGTCAATAACAAGAATGTTGTGGAGGCCTTCCTGGCCAAAGTAATAGACATTGGGAATACCAGCTGTGAAAAGGTGAGAGGTCAGTATAACGTGTCGTGATGCACCAGGCACCCATAGCTCTGAGGCTCCAATGCCGGTCAAAACAAACAGCTCGGAGGGCGGGAGAACTCACGGCATCCAACCAGAATCTTGTACGTCCTATACTCATCCCTCAACTGGGGTGCGTCACTCTTTCTCGGCTCGAACTTTATAGCGACCTGAGTGTTGTTGAGCAAGTTGGTCCCCTCGAAGATAACGCCGAAGCTGCCCTCGCCGATCTTCTTGCCGACGCGGTAGTGCACGCCGACAACATTGCTGCTGCTGGATGCCATTGCGGGCTATACGTGTAGCGGCGGGTGAGGAGTGGAGAGGGTGTTGTCACTGCTGGTGGGCAGTGAGAGTCGACGGGCGGTGTCGGTCCGGAGGTGTCAAGGAGAAGGGTGCAGGACGTGCCCTGCCACCGCTTCTGGTGTGGTGATTGAGCAAATGGTGGTTGGTGGTGGGCGTGGATGGGCGTGTATGTGGGCGGTGGTGATGACGAGAGGGGCGGAAGAGGGTGCGGAGCGTGGTCGTCGGCGGCGGAGGAGGTGAGGTGAGATGAGGCTCGGTGCAGACAGACAGAACACAGACGGGCAGAGAGAGACGGAGTCGGGGATGTGAGGTGAGAGGTGAGAGGTGACTGGCTGGGGCTTGGTTGGCTGCGGCTGGCAGGAGCCAAAAGCCTACTAGCGCCAACGACGGAGATGACCCGGCGAGTTCTAGACGTGCTCCCGTGGTATGTGCGCGAGTAGAAAGGAGCTCGCCATGGTATGCAAACGAGATAAGCAGGCCACGTTGTTACGAGTGTGTGATTGTTATCTGTCCTCCTTCGTGTTAAAAAATGCATATCATATATACACATGCCAGTATGCATCTCATCCAAAAGTCACGTGTTCGCCACCCATCAACATTCACTTCCATCTCGCAGGTGAGACACAACGAGCTCCCATGGATATCGCCAGCCGACAGCCGACATAGATGAAGAAGACCGCTTCGCCGCCGAAACAAGCCATCCCAGTAGCCGTTGCCAAGGTCCCGCGAACTACTCCGGCCATCCACACATGCATATCCACCTCCACCAGCAGAATCAGCCGTCAACAACGCCAGGCGCCGTATCAACACTGCCAGTGATGCCCGTAGTCGCAATTGCACCCGGTATATCTTCGAACTACTGAAAGCTTCTCCCCGTTGCATATTGGATGATACCCCACAAACACGCATGCAATGCATGCGCCCTTTTCCTCTTACTGCGCCAGCCGACGCAGCGCGGCGTTGCTAGTCTGCGCCGCCGCAGGGCACGTATAGCTTCATCTATTCTCACTATCGTACGGCTTTCACTGCAGGCTGAGCATAGCACTGTGAACACAAGAGCTACTGCGAACCCGTGGCGCTCACGTGAGCAAGTCGCATGTGTTCTGAAGTCCGCATCTGTAACTTAAACCTTCGCCGAACACCGATGGTAACACCAGCTCCTACCTCCAACACGAGACATTCCATCCGTGAACAACATTGAACATCACCATCCGAGCCCCACTCGTTTTAGGGTTTCATACCCTCATGCCTACTCCACCCGGACTGCCTAACAGAGAGGCATGGGAAATTGAACACCGAACTTCATCGCCCGATGCACGCCTCTTACCGTTGAACAGTTGTCAGGCAAGAAAAATCGTGCAGCCCTACCGGAAGAACGCAAACAGGGCAAGTTCGAACAAAGTCATGTTTCACATTCTTCTGGATGAATTCCCAACGATCGGAGAGCATTGCGAAAAGCCTCCTGCGATCACACGATCGTGAAAAGACACAACAAACGTTGACTACCTAGATTGACGCTGACGAGTCTTGCTTGGCTAACATGTACAGTTCGGTCTACGCACAGTTTCATACATGCTATGTCAACAAATGTTGACATACTAGATCTTAAGGAACGAGCTGAGCTTGACCAGTATTCTCAATGGCAGTAGTAGCTGACTCCATAGATCGAGCCTGTCGGCACGAACGTAGCCATCGAGGTCGCTGTACGTACATAGTTTCATGCGCAGCGACTTGTAGACAAGAAAAGCTTTGATCCATTCTCGGCAGATATTTGTAGACTGGACGGATATGCAGATCGTGACGACTTCAGTGAGACCAACTCTCGTGCGATTGATGAATCCATTCCGGCCCTGTCATTGTTTACTACGTAGCACGTGTACCTTGACTCGTGCGAATGCACTGCCGTCCATCATGCTTTGGAGGCTATACGAAAAAAGAAAACGGTCGGCACACACGCGCCACGTCGCACTGCATTACTCATGGAACGACCAACGAGTGCTACTTCTCAAGTACACGGCCATGGCAAATATCAAGTCTTGATCGATGCCATACTCATAGAACATACCTGCACATACATACATGTAACTTACATGTATACGATTCGGGTCGGGCATTTATTATAATCGAGCATAACCCGAAACCACCAACCCTAGTACAGCTCCAACACATCATCTTTTCTTTTCTTTTTACATCTTGCATGGCTTGATTTTCTTTTCAGTGCTACGCATCGATAGTATGTACCGTCATGATAGATAGTTCTTGAAGAAATAAGACCATGGTATTTGTACTCGGATCGAGTTCCATGAGCCGACCACTCACTCCAATGTACTCTACCCAGTAATAAGGCAGCCCTCGTGAATTCATCATCTGCGTCGAATACATGTATTTGCTCGGTGCGCGAACAACAGAGATCGACGAGCATGTCGGACATTCAGACCAAGCCCCCCAAAGCATGTGCATTTAAATCAGGACCACAAAAGACAAGGCATTGGCATCCGCTTGAGGGCGTGTAGATTTCACTCAAGAAGAAAGATCCATCAAGTACCAAAAAAAGGGTCACACCCGTCGTCCAGCCAACGCGACGAGCATTCAGCTTCCAAACCCAACCTTTTGCCGCTGAGTGAATAACGTAGTAGCATGTACTTCAAACATACAAGTACAGGCGTCGTCACAATGGACGAGCAACATGTCAACCACAAGACGAACGAGCACTGAAAAGCAAGAATAGACCAAAAAAGTATACAAGCGAACAGATCGCAGAGAATAGGTACTCTACGATCCGTTCGCAAGCATTATCCTACCCTAGACCGCCCTCGCGCGATATCCTACCCTACTTCCTTGCCAACATCACGTCGCACACAAGCCCCCACCCAGCGCGAACAGAGCATGCCATCCCCCCAAACACGTGATACCAACGGACTAGCTACTGATCTGGATTTGCGGGAAACTTACCTTGATTGATATCAGCGCCTGTAGCGCGAGCCGAATAATACCGCCTGTTCCGACGATTCCAGATAGTAATATGCCTAGTGATTAGGCTGCACTGTTCGTCTCGGAGCATTCTCCAAGGTTGTCGGCGGGCAACTTATGAGTCGCCCGAGTTTTTTCCCTGCTGAGCCATCTCAGAGATAATGTCATGCCTGGTGCCAAGATGTGAAGCGCTGCGCTTGAGATGCATGTGACCGAGCATGTGCCGATATTTGAGAGTATGACCGATGGGAGCGCATGACGGGTGGTCGGCGCTGAACATGCTTCGGAGTGGAAATGCCTAATAATTATGCTCAGCTGGCGAGGCCCCCCAAGCCTAAGGGTGCAGTCACGGGTATCCAGTTGCTGCGGAGAGGCAATACAGGAGACTCATGACTGAGGGAGGCAATGTGCCTCAGTTGACCGCGGCTCCGAGACGCATCGGACCTGGCCGCAGCGAGTGCTTGCCCAAAATTAAGCGGGCTCATTTGTCGCCGTGTCCGGCGACTGGACCGCCCATACCGGGGCTCGGCACATGACCCTGCTGCGCGGGCATGGCCTGCTGCGAGCGAGGTGTCACCTGTGGGTAGCCGCCGGTGCTAGGGTGCCTCTGACCCTGGTGTTGAGGCTGCTGTTGCTGGCCATGGAATGGCGGCGCGAAGGGAGGTCCTTGCTGACTGTGCTGCTGCTGCATGTGTGGCGCAAAGCCCTGGTGGGAACCGGAGGCTTGCATCATGTGCGGGCCAGGACGTGGTGAACCAGCGTACCCGTTAGGGCCTGCGCCTTGCTGAGGCATGTGTGGCATCTGAGGCTGGGCGTGTGGCGGCATGGGAGAGTTTCCCTGGTATTGTGGAGGCATAAAACCATTCGAAGAGGGGTTTTGAGTCATCATCGGCGCGCCTCCTCCCATCTGTGGCATGTTATGCCCGCCGAATCCGGGACCAGGAGCGAAGCCAGGACGCATCTGATTCACTTTGCGATCTGTTAGCGAAAGGGGCGTCAAGGATCGAGACGCTGTCTGTGACTTACTCTGTTGGTAAGGAGGCATCATCATCTGTGGCGCTCCTGGGTTCTGCATCTGTCTGTGGGCCAGACTCGGACTCATACCATAGCTCTGCATAGGCTGGTTAGGGAACTGCGACATGCCTCCCATCGGCATCTGTCCCATTTGGCCATTGAAGCCCGCCATCTGTGCGTGCTGATAGCGAGGGCTGTTCTGCACACTGTTGCCAGGGCCACCAGCGAACTGCATACGAGGGTCGAAGTTTTGGGCATGGCCGTACTGGGGAGCGTACTGCGGCATGTTTGGGAAGCGCTGGTGTTGACCTGGGTTGGGTAAGTGAGGCGTTTGCAGGTGAGGCGGGAGTTGGTGAGCATGTGGCATAGGTCCGTTTGCGGGGTTCGGGGTGTGCATAGGTGAAGGACCTTGACTGAGGGATCTTGGCTCAGGGAAAGCACTCAGATACTTGGTGTTCACACGCTCAACAGGAACGGTCCAAGTAGGACCAGTGCGGAAGGGTTGCGGGATACCGGCATTTTCAGCGATTGACTTCTTCCACTCGGCTGGGTATTCCATTTCCCGCATGCGCTTGATAGTGTCGCAGTCGGTGTTGACGTCTTTCTTTGTCACGCTGCTCTTCTTGCCCACAGCGTCGAAGAAGGATGCGCGAGGCTCCTCGATAGGGGCGGCGACAGGCATTCTTTGAGGGCTAGGGGAGGCACCGGTCGGGGTGAAGGCGCTCGCTCCGGGAGTGAACTTGAATTCTTTTGCGTTGACGTTCAAACGTGCGTTGTTAGCGGCAGTAGGGCTGAGTGTCTCGCCTTCGCGTGCTGAGATTGGTCCGCTGGGGATGCGAAGGTCTGCAGGTAAAGGTTGAGGAGGGGGGATGCCGCCGCGCGCTTGGTGCATGAAGGGTAGGTTGTGGCGTTGTGACAGTGCTGCACGAGGTGAAGGGATCTGCATGCCGCCGCGGAGATTTTGGGTCTGTGAGACGCGGTTACGTGACTGCGACTGTGATTGCTGTGTTTGCGCACGTGATTCGGCAGGCGTCGCGGCTTGTGAAGGAGTGCTTTTCGGTGGCGTTTGTGAGGCGGCGCTCTTCTCGGAATCCCTGCGCTTTTGTTCGTCGAAGCGAGCCGACTCCTCTGCTTTACGCTTGATTTCGAGCTGTTTGTCGTGGTCCTTGGCAAGGATAGGGACAAGATCGTCAGGGACACGACTCTTAAGTCTGAAGTTCTCTGCGAATTTCTTGAGGTCGTTCAGCTTGATGTTCTTCTCGTGACGAGCGTTGGATCGTTTGGCCTCTTGCGCTGCGCGTAGTCTAAGCTTTTCGGTGTTAGCGAACTGCTTGAAAGCATCAGCAGTACCGCGAAGGTGATCTTCGGTTGTGTTTCCGGTCTTCTTGGGCGGCTGCGCAGCTGAGGGGGCAGTTGTAGGTTTCTCGATGTTCTCTGAGACAGTAGGTTGAACTTCTTCGGCTTTTGCAGGAGTCTCAACATGCTTGGGTGCTTCTGCGGCCTTGTCCGGTACGGCAGCAGCAGGCGGAGCGGCAGGGGCAGGAGCCGCCACTGGCTTCGACAGAGAAATAATGGCAGGGTCGTACGGCGCTCCCGAAATCGTCGGCTGGCTAGTGATCGGCCTTCGCGAAGGCGGAACGTAGGATCCAGCACCACCCTTGGTCAGAGGTGCCATTGTGTTGTCACGACGCACACCAGAGTACTTCTCCTCTTCATCGATACCATCATCCTGGCTGGCATTTTGTTGACGCTCCTCGCGAATATGAGCATTGGCAGGGGCAGATCCCTCGATCTCGCGAGCAATTCTCTCTGCATCTGCGGCGCGACGCTTGTATTCGGGGTTGTTGCGGTCAATCGACGTCGTGTAGTCATCTTCGTTGTATGTTGTGCGCGTGCCAAAGTTTTGCTCGTTGACAGCGAATTGATCCCAGCCGGTACTGCCGTGCTTGCTCGTGCTATCGAGCGCCATGTCCTCAAGGCTTTCACCCAAACCTCCATCCCATTTCTTCAACTCGCGCTCTCGCGGCATTCCAGCGTTGCGTGAGATCTCGGTGTCTGTGCGGAAAGATGATGTAGCTGAGCCTATCGATGGTCAGTAACGTACGTGGAGACAAATAATCAGCCTGGTTTCTGCTCACCATTTTGGGTCACGTGTGCATTGGCAGTGACCACATTGGCCACTGCTAGATCTGCGGTATCCTGAGCGTCAAACATCATGACATGGTCCTCGCCCTCACCGATGTACTCGTCTGGTAATTCTGTGTTCCCGTTGACCTGTTGTTGACTCGCGAGTCTAATCTTCTTGACCATCTTGAGAATGTACACGCTCTTGGCAGAAGATTCAAGGGAAGATCCACTGAATACACCAGTGAACTGCTCGCCGTTCTTCAATGTCAAAGTAGCATCGCTGCCCTGAATAAGGATATAGCATCAGTAGCTGTTCTATTCGGAGTGTAGGAAATTAAGTGCAAGTCTTACGGTGCAGTGTGCGAGGAGGTATAGCAAGCGGTCGCTGGGTTGCTTGTCGGCAGGCAAGTCTCCATTACCCTTGTGCTGTGGTTGAATCGAAGATCTCTGTTGAGATTTGTCGGAGCCATTGGCAAGGCTAGGGGAGTTTGTGGCCCGCTGTGTGATGGGATTTGTGCCGGTCCAGGCTCTCTGTGGTGTGGGAGTTTGCTTCCTGCTTGCCGGCATTGTCAGCGTCTGTCACGGGTCGGGATGAAATGTGTTCAAGGGTCAATGCATGGCGGAGGCATATAATGTCTGCCAGGCAAACTTGGATGGAATTGTGAGGCGGAGGCGAGGCGGGGTGTGCAAGCAAGTTGGCCCAAGGCGTCGAGCTCGATCCTTGGTGCATTGCTAGCATTGGTGGTGCAACTGACCTGTTCTGTCCGTCAACAGGACTGCCGGCCTGCTTACGCGCGCCGTCGAGCGCTTTTCCGCCTGCAGCGGGCTTAAACTGCTGCTTGCTCGGGGGCGCAGCGCCCTTGAGGCCGGCGTCACCGTTCGCAGTAGCCGTCGACATGGCTGCTGGTGTAGCGAGAGAGATAGAGAGGGGGAGGGGTGGAGGGGTGAGGAGCGAGGTCGAAGGAGTAGAGCGAGCGAGCGTTCACGGTGGAGTCCAAGCTGGCTGGCGGACAAGCGCTGGTGGAGACCAAGACAAGCTCGCTCAGGCGTTCGCAGGGCACTACGCGGGCCGTCTGGGGAGACAGCAGCAGGCGAGCACCAGACGAGACACGTGCACGACTCGAGCGCGGGTGTGGTGATGAGGGTGATAGCAAGAGGAGGGGGAGGAGGGAGTCGCGGGCCCTCTCGCTGGGTGGCGGTGGTGGTGATAGTGGTGGTAGTGGTGGTGTGCTAAGAAGGAGATGCTCGTCGTCGGGGATGCGAGATCTACCACTGCGAATCCAGGGTTTGGACGGGAAGCTTGGAGGTCGCTCTAGCGTGTGCCGATTTGAAAGAGGCGGCGCGCGATAATCACGTGAACTTTCGCGATATATAAAAAGATGGCGTATGGTGGACGTGACTTGGGTTGGTATAAGGGAGACGGGGCGACTGTTGCAAGCTACCTTCGTCGTAGCTGTCGAAATATTGTCACATGCATGGCCACGCCGGAAAGCTGCTGCGAACAAGGGAAGCATTTCGAAAGACTCCACTTGGGACGGAGCCGCGGTTGGCTCGAACTCTGTTCCCGTTGAACACGCGACTCCCTCTATTTTGTTATAGGATGATAAGCTACTTTTGAAGTGTTGGGTATGGAACCACCAATCACCTCGAAATAGTGAACATAGATGCTGACCTCAAGGATAGCCAATTCCGCGATACGTTGAGGGCGTGTATCCCATCGCCTACTACGAAGATCGCGCTGCGTGTAACTCTGCATGTTGGCGCGCAAGACTCGCTTGAGCAGAGATAGCTCATCCACCTAGACGCAACGTTGCAGCTCCTTCCACACTGACTATCTCTTCGCGTTACAGCTACATCGTCCTCAGTAACGTGGCAATATAGATCATATCAGCACCTACAGAGAGTTCACCGGCAGTTCGACAAAGGCCAGTGAGGTAAGCAGCGAGACATTTTACGCTGCCCTACACACATTGTTCGCGCCCCTTCAGGAGCAGAGACGATTTGCGTTCTGATATGCCGGCGTGGCTGGTTCGAGGCTGGCGTGGCTGGGCAGCTATAACTGTTGTAGAAGAGAAGGAAGGGAAGCTTCCGGCACGGTTCATCAATTCGAAGCCGATCGGCATGTTTCAAGTTTCAACGTCTGCGTTCAGCGGATCCACTTTATTGCGTGTATACTGCTGGATATGGCATATCTGATTGTTCGAGTAGGATGAAGTAATTGTTGGCGGAATAATTCTTGATGATACGAAGTCGACCACATGCAAACAGGGAAGCATTATGGTATGCAAAATAGCAGAAAGTTTCAACGTGCAGTAATTCGGCTAGGGATCTTTTCTATTGCTTTTACGGCAGATGTCGTGCATGAAAGCTTGCTCGATCCTGAATTCGAGTCAACAAACTTGTATGAGTAGTTCGACATACTGTATTGTTTAACAACACTCGATCCAACAAAATGGCTGCTACAACCTTCGATCAATTCCGTCGGTTCAGTACGGATGCGTGTAAGTTCCTCCAAGGTCACAACGCGGTTTTCATGTCTGCGTGACTCAACAGCATCAGTTCCCCAAGGATATCAACAAGCCATATTAACAATCATCCAACAAAACAGACGGTCTCGAAAGGCTCCTACGCTTCATCCAAGCCGCAGTTCAAATCGTGGCAGCTCTGGTCGCCACCTCTTCAACTGCTCTTGACATCGTATCCAATGCTCTCAAAACACACGAAATCCGCCTCCCTCTAGCCGAGCTATCCAGCCGCATAGGCCAAGTACGCCGCTTCATTCGCTTCTTCCGCTTCCTGGATGCATTCTCGGCCTCTTACAGCACTTTCACATCCTTAAGTGAACCTGCCGGCAAGAATGGAGTCGGCGGCGCTTCCACGACGATTTACTTGGAGAAGACTCTAGACGGGCTTGCGTCGACGTTCAATGGGATGTATCTGCTGCTGGAAGCGGCTACTATTGTGGATGCGCTTGGGATTGAAGGGTTGACGGTTCTGGGCAAAGATCTTGCGTTTGCCACGAAGATTGAGGCGCAGAGGTGTTGGTTTTTGGCGTTGGTGTTTGGCGCGGTCTCTTGTGTTTTGAAGCTCTCGAAGGCGCGGAAAGTCGCGGTTGCCAGACCGGTCGCAGAGAAGACCGTCGATGAAAAAAATGATGCTAAAAGTGAGAAGCGCAAAGTCGCGGAGGAGAAGAGTCAAGTGTCAGAGACGACTTCGCAACAGCTTCGACTGTCAAGAAAGCTGATGACTTGCTTGTTGGATTTGCCACTGCCTGGCACCATTGTTGGCTGGATCCCTGCATCACCAGGAACGCTTGGGTTGCTGATGCTCACTACGAGTGTGCTGAGTGGAGTTGAAGTCTGGGAGCGCTGTGGTAGAGAAATCGGCAAGGTCTGATGAATCCGGCTACATGACGCGAAACATGTTTGGCTACGATAACGAGTTGGATGAGACACATGTAGAGATGTGGCTTGCTTTAGGTGCGACAGACATGCGTGGCGTTAAGTTTAGATGGCATGATCGCCGAGAGCGGACGCTCGCACTTGCTCACGTGATGCGCGATGTGGTCAGAACAGATATAGATGCATACAATGATGGCTATAAGCGTTTCATATCGTGCGCGCTGCACACATGGCTGACAGCAGTGAGTCTGAAACATAGCACGAACCTTAAAGTGAAATGGAGCCGGAGGGCATTTCGGCATGGTGATAGAATCAACGCACAGCATACTCAATCATACGCCACGATCGGCTCTCTCCACGTTGACTCGGGTCTAACCTTGAATCTCAAACACACGTGAACGGCAGCACAACAATCAGGTTGGTAGCGAGCGCTCGCTCGACAACCCGAAACTCGCGAACCAGATAATAATCGGAGTCAAACGGCATCTTCCAAACAGTCGGGCTGAACCTCACGTCACATCACCTCACCGCCCTTCCCTCCCTCCAGGGCTGCGTCCAACGGTCTCGCGGCCTCCAGCTCGTCTCGCTCGCGTGTGAAGAGAGAGCCCCAAGCCCAGCGCATCAGCACATCCTTGGAAGTGCCCGGCCACCACAACGGGCCTGCTTAGCTCACGCGCCCACCGCCGCCCTGCCCTACCAGTACCAGTACCCAGTACCATTATACTACTCGCTTCACTCACTTCACCTCACTCTACTCACCTCGCGCCACTACCTTTCCACCGGTACCGCTCTCGACGCACGACGACACGCGCACACACTCCGACCGTCGCGCGGCCTGCTTTCACACCTGTCTGTCCGTCGTGAAGCACTACCAACTTGTATTGAGGACACGACTCGACGCCACAGCACAATATGGCTTCGGCCGAGGAATCGCAGAGGGCGAGTGGGAGCTCCGCCGGTCGCTCCTCAGGGAGCAGCAGCCGAAGGCAGAACGTGAGCATACACGAGCAAGCCGACAGGTTGTACAGAGAATTGATGATTACCCTCGCTAACTGCCCACAGCCACAGCAGCAGCTCTCGACGATCGAAAAGTCCGTGACGCACCTCCTGGTCGCGACGAAGCAATTACTAGAGACCTTGACCATGTGGTCGAGAGGAAGCGCTGCCGAGAGCGAGGTGTCGGATGTCTACGTGCGGCTGGGTTACGAGTTCAACATAGCATGTCGGGCTTTCAACGCCATCGGAGTGGACACTTCAGACCTTGGACCTGTTCCAGACCTGTTGCGAGCGATACTGGAGGATACTTTGAGTCAAGAGGCGAACCAGGCGAGCTTGGACAAATACCTTCCGCGCATTCGGGACATTATCATCAACCTGCTGCATGGACTTAAGAAGAAACAGCAGCGATTGAGACAACGTAACGGCAAAGAGGGAGCAGAGGCGCGGCCACCCAGGCAATCGTCAACTGCAAGCAATGCGAGCATAGAGTCTAATCTCACCCAACAACTGGAGGATGTGCCTTCGAGGGCTTCAAGCCACCGATCATTCGCCCAAAGACAAGGGAGCGGCGAGCTTGGAGGACCTGATCTGCCGCCGAGGACTACAAGTGTTCCGGGACGAACATCTCCGCGACGACAGGCTATCAGCCCTCAAAACAGCATCAGTCTCAGCCAGCAGCCACTGACCAGAGACAACTCCGACTCAACGCTGTCCAGCAACACTTTGCAAAACATTCCAGTGATTGCGCCGTACCCAGAGAATGACACGATGCCGACCAACCAAGGCTACGAACAGCGCGACCAGTCCTCCCCAGAGCCACCGCCACCACCACCCAAACAGAACGATGCGCTCCAGGCGCTGCAGAGAGGTGGCGAATTGGAACGCCGCGCATCTAGACGTTTTTCAGCATACCAAATCCAAAAGCATCTGGGAACATCAGTAAATGGCATAGGAACCATTCCTCCTGCCCAGCACTCACCAATTCCCAACCGAGGACGCGATGCGAGGGAGTCTATGAACGCCGTCCGATCAAGGCGAAGCGTGCTACAGCACAACCGCACAAAATCAAAGACCGAACGTGACGGCTATGAGCCATCACCTTCCAGGCTGCAGCATGAGGTCAGGCGCATTTCGGAGGGACCTGAGAACGAACTGCCCCAGCCACCATCACAATATGAGAGGTCGGACATCGGAAGCCCAATAGTCAAGACGCCGGAAGATAAACTCGGGCCCGCCTATCCTTTCCCAGACATATCTCAGGAGCAGCGTGAAGGTCTGGGCGCGACTGTCAATGGACCTGTAGACGATCACTTTGTTCCTCCTGGGGACATGACACCCCAAGAACTATCTGCAGCACCGGCCACACCCATAGCGGATCGCAAGTCAGCTGTGCCATCAAGGCGTACATCGTCTCGATTAAGCCAGGCGCCTCACCGGACCCCACCACAGTCACAATTCATAGCCGAAGGTTCGCCTCAGCCTGGAAAAGAGTTGACACTGTTCTTGCAATACAAAAGCAAGATCAAGAAGTTCGTCCTCCCAGACGGCGGTGATCTTACGGTGCCTAGGCTACAATTGGCTTTCATCGAGAAGTTTGCCTGGAACACTCACAATAACGGTGTCGACTTGCCTGACATCTACATACAAGATCCAGTTTCGGGTGTGAGGCACGAAGTCGAAGATTTGTCAGATATCAAAGAGCGAAGCGTTCTCGTTCTTAACGTCGAGCAGCTCGACGAAGTCAAGCGACATATCGATGACGGAATTGGAGGACTCCGCCGCATCATCGAGGATGTGAAGACTAGCATGGAAGGTCAGCAGGCTGCTATTCAGAGAGTCTCGGATCGTCAGCAAGAGTCTGCCAAAGAGATCGCTAGCCTTGCTGCCGCTCCGCCAGCGACAAGGGTTACCAGCGCGCCATCGTCCGCACCTTCGTCTGCTTCGTCTGTGCCATCTCGTGCCGTGTCGATTAAGGATAAATCCGGCCAGCTCGACGAGGTGCGATCTCTGCGCCGCGACATTGCTGTCGTACGTCAGACTTACACTACTTTCGTGGACGACATGAAAGCCAACATGGCAACTATTCGCAACAAGGCCGCCGCGATCGGCCCCGCTGCAACTAACGCTGCAATGCCAGACACGAAATCGGGCTCCGGCCGCGCATATGTCAACAATGGCAAGAAGACGTTGTCTGATGATAGCGAAAAGATTGTCAACCGCGTTGACGACCTACAGGATATCGTCGAAGACTTGCGCAAAGACGTCGTCACTCGCGGCGTGCGCCCCATCCCGCGTCAACTCGAAACCGTCAGCAAAGATATCAGCACAGCGACCGCGGATCTCAAGAAGCTCAAAGAGTTCCTCAAGCGCGAGAAGCCAGTGTGGACCAAGATCTGGGAAAAGGAGTTGCAAGTTGTCTGCGACGATCGCGACTTGCTTACCATGCAAGAAGAACTCGCTGCAGACTTGGAAGACGATCTCGAGAAGGCCGCTGCCACGTTCGCGCTTGTCGAGGAGGCAACAAAACAACAGAATTTGCAGAACCCTCGCTCGACCGACGACGGTCACGGTCAACAGAAAACTGTCCGCTCAACCTCCCGCACTCTGCGACCCTTCGCCGAAGCTCAAGACGCGGACCCGCAGAAAGCCAAAGACGGCGTCCTTGGAGAAGTCCGCGCCCTGCAGCCCAACCACGAATCCAGACTGGAAGCCATCGAACGCGCCGAACGCGCCCGTCAGCGCGAACTCGAAAGCAGACGTGGCGGTGAGTTCCAGAAGGAGCTCGGCAGCTTCGTCGAGGAAGGTAAGTTGAAGAAGAGCGGTGGCGTCGAAGAAGTAGAGCGCATGCGCTTGGTCAAAGAAGAGCGTGCGAGGAAAGAGAACTACGAACTACTGCAACAGAGGGAGAGGGAGCGTGCGGAGAGAGCGGCCGCTGCTGCTACTGCCGCGGCGGCGGAGGCTGAAGCTGCCGAAGCGCAGGTCGACGGCGAGGCGGATGGTGCTGCTGACGATGCTGTTCCTGCTGCTGAGGAGGCGAGTGCTGCGCCCGAAGTCCCTGGCGAAGCTGCTGCTGAGCCCGAGGGTGATTCCAGCGCTGTCGATGCGAAGGAAGAAGCGAGTAGCACACCTATCGGAGAGTCTGCTCCTCCGGCGTGATTGCTCTTCTGAATGCTAGAAAAATTAGTTGCTTTGCGACGAGTTTCTGGGACTTTTCTGTAACATAGGGACGACGCGGCATGGCAAGTCATGATATCGGAAAGGCGGTGCTCATGGACGAGGCGTCACTGTTTTTGGGCTTTGAATGGCATTGGGAGTTTTGTGATCTGCTTCTCTCGATTGGTCGGAGACAGAGAGCGGAAGTGGTGGATTGCTTGTTTGCTTGTAATGAAATGTGAATTATTGGGACGAGCACATATTGGATTCCTTATCTGAGGCATTGTTGTGATTTGTACGACTGTGATATAGTAGCCTTGCTCTCACAAGCGAGGCCTGTTATGTCGACAACTGTTGACTATCTCTTGCCTGTGTCGATAAGTTGTATGGTATGACCATCGCCACTGAGTCATCATCAAATCGAGAGTTCCCAAGATCTCGCGTGGCAGGGAGACTAAGGCATATCAACATCCATGGCGCAAACGCTAAAACCATTGCCTGCAAGGCCCAGCCAGTCCTAGCAGTCCCTTGGTCTCGTTCTCTCGTCTGAACAAATTGTTTGCAAAACTCAACGCGATCTTCACGAGATAACAGAAACGTGCATGATGTTATACATTGGCAAATACCATGGCCCAGCCCTTGGCATATTAACGAGGCCTCTCTGTGCTGCAGCGTACAGAGTCGCGTGACACGCCGAGCAATAGACCGAGGAGGTTCCTCCGTTGAAGGGTGGTGGCTTGCAAACTTCCCCTCATCGTTCAGAAGAAAGCATGGGTGGGAGCTGCTTGCCACAGCACTTGCAAAACACCATCTCTCACACCACCATCTGATTTGTTCCTGTATCACTACTCACCTCCTACTCCCTACCTACTCACTTGCGCCACGCCCACAGATACATACATCAAAACGCTTACACCTTCCTACGTCTGCTCGCTCGTTGAGCTTGCTGGTCTCCACCGTGGCATCGTGACGTAGTGAGCCATACATCTTGACGCGCCGCCTGGTAGCAGAGCTATACCTATACCGGACCGACCGCGATCGTGCGCACTGCAGCTGCTGCAGTATTTCTTCGCGCCGCCACTCCAATTGACAGCATCCCATTGAATGGAAGCGCCACCATGAGTTCCAAGGCCTCAGCAGAACACAATGAAGGCTTGCTCGAGCCCGAGCTCAAGCCCGAGCACGAAGCTCTGCTTCCAGGCGTCATGGCCCTCGCAAATCTGTTCAGTAACACTGTGGAAGCCTTTGGATTGATTCGCGCTTCGCAGCGCTGGGAGAGGGAAGAGCAGCTGCTGCTTTCGCGACTGGGTATTCAGCAAGCTCGTCTGCTTATCTGGGGAGACATTCTTGGAGTCTCGTCGCCGCCATCCTCTGTCACCAATCAAGCTGTGCCGAAACACCCCAGCGCTGCCTACCCGGATCTTAAGGAACCGACATTCTTCGCCCCTCGCGATGCGCGTCTCGACGAGCCAGAGACTCGCCAACAGATCGAAGATGCGCTGAGCTCGATCGTCGACCGCTCCGCACACACCACTCGCGACGAAATGATGGAGAAGTTTGGCCTCAAGCCGCCCAAACGCTTCACGCCAGACTACCAGCCAGCGCTGGATACCACGCGCCTCGAAGCTTTCAGAGAGAAGTATGAACTGCTCAAGGAAGTCGCCGAGAGCTATGCGCGCATCAACTCCCGCCGCACGAACAGTATCGTCATGCAAAGCTGGACCATCTCAGACCGCACCAAGTTCGCTTCGTTCATCCATCTGACCCAGGAGAAGATCGATTTCCTCGTCAATTCCATGGGCGTCGGCGAACGGATTGATCGTGCCATGCGCATGGACATTCGCAATTTTGGATGGCACATTACTGCCGATCGTGCTCGCATTGCGCAGGATGTCAGTAAACTCAAGCTCATCCACGACGCTTGCAAGGATGACTACCCGCAGTACATCATCGCCGTCACACAGGCTCTGGACAACATCTCGCGTGAGAGCCGCGAGAACAGTGGCTTAGGTGGTACTTTCAGCTACAACCCGTACGCTGCACCATCGACGTCGAGACCAGAGCCCAAGCGCACTGCTTCTAACGGTAACGGTGCTATCAATGCCAACGGCGCGAGCAACGGCCAGAGTAACACCAAGCCGCACACGAAACGTCCAGGCATGTTTAGCAGATTCTTGTCGTTCCGCAACAAATCCAAAGAAGAGGTGCCCAAATCAAAAGCGCACCAACAGCAAGGCCACAGCCAACAGAAAGAGCCGAGTCAACCCGCCACCATCGAGCCAACGGCAGATCCCGACCGCAGTCTCTCAGACGCCGGCCCACAAACCGGTCTGCCGCCGCCTTCTAACGACCTCGAGCGTGTGCGCAGCAGGAGTCTCGACGCGGGCGCTGCACCGGTTTTCAATTCTTCGTCTGCTGCTGCGTCGTCTTCTACTGCCCCTGCGCCTGCGGTGAGCAATCTGGACGAGCAAGTGCTGCAGGATAAGCTGGAGCGGCTTGATACTAAGGATACGGTGCATTTGCCACTCGAGCATACGGAGACGGTGCAGAGCATGATTAGTCGTCATGATCAGGCGTATAGAGTTCGATAGAACTTGCCTTTGCTCTGCTCCATTTGGACTTTGCCGGATGCGTCGGTCTACTTGTGATGGAAAGGCTTGGAGATGCTGAGACGGATGGAGAGTTTGCGACGGACGAAGTTGGTTACGATACGATTTGGGGACGAGAATGGTTTGGACGCCATTCGCTATGCCTAGAAATGATGTTATTGGAGGGCAAGGGAGAGAGTTTGGTTGGGTGGGTGGTGAGCTGTGTGCTGTTTTGTCTTGTTCTTCTTGTTCTATTATTCTATACCCCCGTATGAGCGCGAGTTTGGTTGTTCTTGCTTGCCATTCCTATTACATTACATTCTTGAGCCAGTTTTCATATTAGTGGCAGTGAGACTCGCTCGCTCGAATTTTGATATTTTGCTGGTACGGGTGTTGGAAAGTGGCTTCTGGGTAGCGTAAGTGGCCGTTGTGATGCCCGCATGTCAGAGAAATCTCTCCAGCCTGTTCCAGTGCCTGACCATTGCGAAGTGTCACGTGAACATGAAGTATGCGACGATGCGAAGAGCCAAACCATAATGTATATACTAGATCTTAAGATCACGCCAATGGCTCAAGGTATCTCGGGTATGCTTGCATGTACACGAAACGATTACCAAGCCTCGGAGCTGTAGTGGGAAACTAAACTGCGCAATTGGACATGTATCTTACGTGTTGCTAGGGCCTGATCACAGGGAGATATCTAGGGCTCTGTCAATCGCAACTCCCGGATCCCTCGAACTTCCAGGCCCGAGAGTTTTCGGTCGGCAAGACATTTGATCCGTTGTCACGTGATGAAACGGCCGAGAAGGCTGAGGTTATTTTCACGTGTCTGACTGCTGCAGGGAATACGGGCGATCCCTAAACGCCAAAATTAGAGTTCGTCTTCGCGAGGTTCCTTCTGACGTATGCAGTTCGTACGACCATCGAAATCATGAGATTGAGAACAATGGATCGCTATCGCTTTCGCTCTTGGATATTCAAAGTGAAACTCTGTCGTCTCTTGAAGGTAAATCTCTCTTCTAATCACACCGAACACCAGCGAGCTAGACAAGCCCAGACCCCCCCCTTGAGTAAGCGCAAAGATCCACTTCTCGCGAGCTGGGCCCATCTCTGACAAAACGCTTATCCGTTTCAACGCCCGACTGTCAAACTCGGGCTTAGGGCACGCCTCCGAAATCCCGACACTGCCCTGCCTGCTAATCTGCTCGATCTGGCACCGCTGGCGCCTCTAGATCTGGCAGGTTTCTGCGATGCAGGGCCAATATCATTACGACGCCGAGGCCACTTGCCCAATTTCGAACGCTAGAACTCCATGGCCAGCATGGCTATTGGGTGGGGATGGTGATTCGGATACGTTCAGAGCCCGTGACAGGGCTAAGGCCTCGCGAGCCTCGCTGGACAGATCCCATTATGCCCCATCGACCTCATCTCGCATTCTCGCCGGGTGCCTCCCGCTTCGTGCTAGACCAGGGTGTGACGGCGGCGTTGTCGGTCCTTGGGAGACAAGTTGCTCCGATTAGGAGATGATTACTACCGCTGGGCGGAGGCTTTCTTTTTTTGCACGTGGAAAAGGTAGGTGCTCGCTTTTTCGCATTTGCTTAGGGCGTGGTTTTCTGTGATCGACTCCATTATTCGGTACTTGCGCTTCCTTCCGGCCCGAGCGTGCCACTGACGTTTCTTCTTCTTCATCTGCTTTCTTTATATTTGTCTCGGGTACTAATTGTCTCTGCTTGCTTCGAACTTTCATGGGCTATTCATTCTTTCTGGAACTTTCAACTCGTGCATGATGGCTTCGACAGGGCCTGATAGCTTCGCTCCGGCCGTTGGTGCCGATGGCGGAGAGAATGTTGGACAGAAACTCGAACACACTCTTTCAAACAACCGAGGAGCAGAGGAAGTGGCGAAGGCTGAGAAGGATGGCGACGATTCTAATGGAGAGGCGGCTGGCTGGAGCTTGCTTCCCGACGTGCAGAGGATGAAAGCAAACGACACAACTCCCGGCAAGGCACTCGGTGTAACCTGGAACGACCTCACAGTTACTGGCAGGGCTGCTGGTGCTGTGATGCAGGAGAACGTCTTCAGTCAGTTCAACGTCATCCAACAGTCGAAGGAATCTCGTGGACCGAAGAAACTCAAGACGATCCTCAACAAAAGCTCTGGATGCGTGAAGCCGGGCGAGATGCTTCTCGTTTTGGGAAGACCAGGCTCTGGATGTACTACTCTTCTCAAGATGCTGGCCAACCAGAGGAAGGGCTACGAGGAGATCACTGGAGATATCAGATACGGTTCTATGGACCACAAGCAGGCCGAGCAGTTCCGTGGCCAAATTGTCATCAACAACGAGGAAGAAGTGTTTTATCCCTCGCTCACTGTTGGCCGTACGATGGATTTCGCCACTCGCCAGAAAATCCCTGAGAAGCTTCCCAGCGATTTTCAAGATCCTGAGGAGTACCGCAAGAACTACAAGCAGTTCCTCATGGATTCGATGGGAATCTCTCACACCGAAGGAACCAAGGTCGGCAACGAGTTCATTCGTGGTGTGTCTGGAGGCGAACGCAAGCGTGTCTCCATCATCGAGACTCTGGCTACCAGAAGCAGCGTTGCTTGCTGGGACAACTCCACCCGTGGATTGGACGCTTCCACTGCACTCGAGTACACCCGTGCTCTCAGAGCCATGACCGATGAGTGGAAATTGACCACTATCGTCACTCTGTACCAAGCTGGAAACGGCATCTACGATCTCTTCGACAAGGTTCTGGTCTTGGACGAAGGCGAGCAGGTCTTCTACGGCACTCGCGCTGAGGCCCGTCCCTTCATGGAGTCCCAAGGATTTTTGTGTGGCGCTGGAGCCAACATTGGTGATTTCTTGACTGGTGTTACCGTTCCTAACGAGAGGAAGATTATTTCTGGATACGAATCACGCTTTCCTCGCAACGCCCCTGAGCTCAGACACGCCTACGAGGCGTCGGAGATCAAGTCACGCATGGACAAGGAGCTCACTTTCCCGGCTTCTGGTGAAGCTGAAGCTCTCACAAAAGCCTTTGCTGAGTCCGTGCAAATGGAGAAGTCTTCCAAGCTTGGAAAGAAGTCTCCTCTGACCGTCTCCTTCGTCGACCAAGTCAAGACTTGTGTAATCCGTCAGTATCAGATCCTTTGGGGCGACAAGTCCACCTTCATCATTAAGCAGGTTGCGACTATCATCCAGGCACTTATTGGCGGGTCTTTGTTCTACGCCGCTCCAAACAACTCAAACGGTCTATTCATCAAGGGTGGCGCTCTCTTCTTGTCACTTCTCTACCACGCTCTTCTGGCTATGTCCGAAGTCACCGATTCCTTTGCCGGCCGCCCTATTCTTGCCAAACACAAGGCTTTCGCATTCTACAATCCCGCTGCCTTCTGTATCGCTCAGATCGCGGCCGATGTTCCAATTCTGTTTGTACAGGTCACAGTTTTCGATCTGATCATCTACTGGATGACTGGTCTTCGCCCTACAGCTGCTGCTTTCTTTACTTTCTGGTTTGTCACTTATGTGGTTACTTTCGCGATGACTGCTTTCTTCCGCATGTGCGGTGCGGCTTTCCCGAATTTCGACGCTGCTTCGAAGGTTTCTGGATTTGCTATTAATGCTCTTATCACGTTCATCGGTTACCAGCAGCCTAAGCCTGATATGCACCCTTGGTTCGTATGGATCTACTGGATTAACCCGCTCTCATATGGCTTCGAATCTCTCATGGGCAATGAGTTCCACAACACTGTCATTCCATGTGTGAACAACAACTTGATCCCCAACTTCTTGCCACAGTACGAGAACACGGACTCGCAGGCTTGCTCTGGTGTACGTGGCGCAGCTCCCGGCGCTACTATCGTCAATGGTGACGACTATCTGTCAAGCCTTTCATACTCGCACTCTCACGTTTGGCGTAACGTCGGTATTCTCTTCGCATGGTGGGCACTCTACGTCGCTGTCACTATCTACTTCACACTCCGCTGGGACAACGCCGCATCAGCTGGCGCGAACATGGTGGTACCGCGCGAGTGCCAGAAGCAGGTCGCTGCTGTGCTTCCCGATGAGGAGTCTCAAGCTGAGAAGGCGCCTCGCCAGACTGACAGCTCCTCTGAGACTACTCCCACCAACAGCGCTGTGGGTACCAGGACTCCAAGCATGAATGGCGACGCTAACGAAAAGAATGGTCAAAAGTCTACCGGTGCAGAGTTGGTCAGAAACACATCTGTCTTCACTTGGAGGAACCTCACCTACACGGTCAAGACCCCTGATGGAGACCGTGTGTTGCTCGACAACATTCACGGCTACGTCAAACCTGGTATGCTTGGTGCATTGATGGGCTCTTCTGGTGCTGGTAAGACTACTCTGCTCGATGTTCTGGCTCAGCGCAAGACCGATGGTACCATTCACGGCGAGATCATGGTCGATGGTCGCCCACTCCCTGTCTCCTTCCAAAGATCCGCTGGCTACTGCGAGCAGCTCGATGTCCACGAGCCCTACGCTACTGTTCGTGAAGCCCTGGAATTCTCTGCACTTCTTCGCCAAAGCCGTGAGACTCCTCGTGAAGAGAAGCTCGCTTACGTGGACACTATCATCGATCTACTGGAACTACGCGATCTGGAGCACACTCTCATCGGCCGTGTCGGCGCTGGTCTCAGCGTTGAGCAGCGCAAGCGTGTCACTATCGGTGTCGAACTTGTCTCTAAGCCTTCTATCCTTATCTTCCTCGACGAACCCACCTCCGGTCTCGATGGTCAAGCTGCATTCAGCACTGTGCAGTTCCTTCGCAAGCTGGCTGATGTTGGACAAGCTGTTCTCGTCACTATCCACCAGCCTTCTGCTCAACTGTTCGCCCAGTTCGATACTCTCCTTCTTCTGGCCAAGGGTGGAAAAACAGTCTACTTCGGTGACATTGGTGATGATGCGCAAGCTGTTAAGGACTACTTTGGAAGATACGGCTGCCCCTGCCCTGAAGAGGCAAACCCTGCGGAACACATGATTGATGTCGTCAACGGTAGTCTGTCCAAGGGCAAGGACTGGCACCAAGTTTGGCTTGACTCTCCCGAATCTAGCCACCAGCAGGAGGTGCTTGACAACCTCATTGCCGATGCTGCCTCCAAGCCTCCTGGTACCGTCGATGATGGTCACGAGTTTGCAACCCCCATGATCGAGCAAGTGCGTCTTGTCACCCGCCGCATGAACGTGGCGCTGTACCGCAACGTCGACTACGTCAACAATAAGGTCGCTCTTCACATTGGCTCTGCTCTCTTCAACGGCTTCACTTTCTGGATGATCGGCAACTCCGTCTCCAAGCAGCAAGAAGTCCTCTTCGCCGTCTTCAACTTCATCTTCGTCGCTCCCGGTGTCATCGCGCAACTGCAACCTCTCTTCCTCGAGCGTCGCGACATCTACGAGACGCGCGAAAAGAAGAGCAAAATGTACCACTGGTTCCCGTTCACGACTGGCCTCATCGTCTCTGAGGTTCCTTACCTGGTTGTCTGCGCCATCTTCTACTTCTTGCCGTTCTACTACACTGTTGGCTTCCCTAGTGCTTCCGACAAGGCTGGAGCTGTCTTCTTTGTCATGCTGGTGTACGAGTTCATCTACACTGGTATTGGACAGTTCGTTGCTGCGCCGGCTCCTAATGCGGTCTTCGCTGCGCTCATCAACCCTCTCCTCATCGGAACTTTGGTTTCCTTCTGTGGTGTTCTTGTTCCTTACGCGCAGATCCAGGAGTTCTGGAGGTACTGGCTCTACTGGCTCAACCCATTCAACTACCTCATGGGTGCGCTATTGACCTTCGTCGACTTCGATCGCGAGATCAAGTGCAAGGAGTCCGAATTCGCCATCTTCAACCCTCCCCAAGGACAGTCTTGCGGTGAATACCTGGCACCTTACATGGCTGGCCCGGGCTCAAGAAACAACCTCATCAACCCGGATGCTTTCGACGAGTGCCGCGTATGCCAATACTCCAGAGGTAGCGATTACCTCTTCACGCTCAACATTCTTGACTACTACTACGGCTGGAGAGACGCAGCTATCTGCGTGCTCTTCGCTCTTTCGAGTTATGCGCTTGTTTATGCCTTGATGAAGGTGCGGACGAAGGCATCCAAGAAGGCGGAGTAGATTCTTCTTTAGATTTTTTGTTTCTTTCTTTACTTTTTTTTGCATCGCATTGCATAACGGCCGATATAGACGCGCTACAATAGACATGAATACTGTATAATAGATACAAATCTACTTATTTGCATCGATTGAAATTAGCCTGAGTGTGAAGTGGTCTCTTCTCCTTTCGTTTACAGCGTGATATTGATAGCACTGACTCAACAAGCCTGTAATTCGATCGGCACATGCTTGTCGATCATCTAATATGGACGTAAAGTTAACGGCTTCCAAGGTTCCGGCGTGGAGCAGGATGGGGAGCCGTGTTCAACGGTATCCTTGGCGTTGGCATCAATTACACAGAGTCTCCAATGCCTTTTCTTCGTCAAACGCACGGCATATATGATTCTCAAAAAGACGGAAGAGCAGCCAAGATGTCGATCCTACCAAATCAAGTCTCGTTGTTCCTGGTTTTGTCAGTCGCAATGCTCTCCTGGGCACAGACAGGACCTCAAGCAGCTTTGATACCAACGTGTGTCGTACGTTTGAAACGATCCAGGGCGTGATAGATCGTCTAAATGACTGCTAACAATGAGCAGAAAAACTGTGACCCCGCCGCAATCGCTTCTGTCAACTGCACGAACGAAGACCAATACTGCCACTGCGTCCGCCAGGACGGTATTCTGAGCAACATCTCGGCCTGCGCGAACGCTGAGTGCGAGAATGCCAGTCGGGATATCTATGGTTTGTTATCATATTGTATTGTTGTCGTTATGATAGGGTTGTGGCTGATGCTTGGTATAGTTTTCACGACTCTTTTTGGGGAAGTCTGCCAGAAGTTCAATATCAGTGTGCCGGTGCTTGGGAGCAATAGCTCTGGGAACGGCAGTAACGTGACAGTTGCAGCTCCGCCGCAGCCGTCAACAGAAGCTTCCACGGGGTCGGCGGTCAAGGCGTATAGTGGAGGGTATTTGTCTTGGATGTTGAGCGGCACTCTGTGCGTTACGGCGTTTGGTGTGCTGCTTTGAGGAGCACATCATCGGAAGGGTAGTGTATAGGTTCATGGAGTCCTTTATCAAAGGAGAGGGGTTCCGTGATTGATTTAGATTGCGGTGTCCAGTACAATCGTGCTGATATTTCCAGAATAACGTCACCAGGTTTCATGATGGATGATGGAGATGTGGCCTAGAACTATTGCAGATTGCTATGGTCGCAAGTTTTGATGTAATGATTCCTGAATGGCATCGCAGCAAGTACAAGGAGGAAGAAGAGACCTCGTTTGATGCACAGTCGCGGGGCGAAATGACCATCCTTTCTATTAAATATTGGCTCAAGCCGCGTGTATCCCAATTATCATCCCTTCATCACTTAATGACCCTTTCTCCAATCCAAATCCGACTTAACGCTCTCCTCAGAACGGTAAACCGACGTCTTCGTATTGATAATCATCGTCTGCGAATGATTACTGCTAGCATCCTCATCCCGCTCTGAATCGGGGTGATCCTCCGGATGCCAAGCAGAAGTCATGGTGCCAAAGCCCTTTCCGTGCTGCACGTCTCCCAGCTCAAGCACATCGTCCCGATTCGAGCTGCGCTTCTCTGGCTTTTTGTTCAATGTATCAGGCTTCGTTCCTCCGACAGAGACGCCTTTGAGGTTTGACGCGCCGGTCGATCGGCCCCCAGAGGACATGAAGCCCAAGGAGGGAAGGATTTTGCGGAACAAGGGGCGGAGTACGGCGCAGTTTGCTGCTGTCATGCCGAGACCGAGCTCGGTTGAGGACCAGATGGCGACTTCGATGGTTGCGTAGAGGAAGTCGTCTGTGTCGTTCAGGCCTTTGACGTACGGGATTCTGGCGATGGTTGCGGTGGATGCTCTGTCGGATAATGTTAGTAATCAATTTCGCATCAAGCGGTGGGAACCAAGGAAGAGGAAACATACAACGCGCCAGTCGCAAGAATGAGTATGACCGAAGCCTTCTCTCTACGGCCCATCTGCAGATTCCAGACGAGAAAGACCGGAAGAATCGAAAAAGTCCAGTCTGTGATACACGCGATCGCAGAGTAGCCGTAGAAAGTCGCAACGACGACTTGGGGATCCATGCAAGAGCCTTTGGCGTTTGGGTTGCCCACCCGTTCCCAGAAGTATGATGACGGGTAGCACTGGAAGAGGAAAATGAAGAAAAAGAAGAAGCTGTAGACCTGTGTGAGGGCGATGTTGGCGTAGAGGATGTAGCGTTGGGTCCTCATAACAGTGAGGCGAATGAGCATGATGCCGATACTAGCCTTGATAGCCATATTTGAGACGATGAATAGAGGTTCGCAGAGCCACCAATACTGGGCATGTTAGTTTGGATTTCCCAGTCTTGTACTTCCAGACATCAATTACCTTTAATGCGATTGGTAGATCGCTTGCGGGTGTGATATTAACATGGTGCTGCCCTGTGCCATGGTATACGCCGTTGAGACATAGTGCTGTGAAGACCGTCACGCATGCCTGAACACAATGTTAGTCACGAGATGTCTTGTCAAGATAGAAATAGAATCTACTGACCCATGCAAAGACAGCAAACCTATCGTCCCAGCCAAAAGCCTTCTGGATGTACAATCTGCAATACACCCGCAAACCACACGATATCGTCGTCAGAGCAAGGAACAGCAAGAACACGGCCATCACCTCATAACCGCGTCCCTCCGGCCCAGCCATGGTGATCGGACTATAAAGTTAAAGAAAGGAAACAAAAGGTTAAAACGACAAGCGCAAACTGGTGGTAAGAGAGCAACACGCGCGCGTAGTGTCGGTATCTATACAAACCTTGAGGTAGTCTCTTCAGGGCACGCAAAACTCAGGAGCTTCACAGCAAGGTTCCCAGAGGATCTCACTAGGGTCTTTCCATAGCGGAGACTTGAGGACGAGTCAAATTGATGTGTTGCTGCAGCAGGTCCAGGTTCCCCAGCCCTGGTGCCGGTGCGCAAGCGTGCTCGACATCCGAAGAGGTGTTCCCAGTCGATTGCGAGTCAGTCTTTTGCTTGTGAAGATGTCGACGTCCTGCTTCTCCTTGCGCTTGGTGTCGCCATGCACGCGATCCTGCTGGGCGGGTGCACCGCACTAGCTCTGACGATACGAGGTAGTCTCGAAACAGTCAGTTGGGCGCGGAAAAGCTTCGTTAGATAGACAACGGTGCAAGTTGGTGAGAGAGTCATTGTGGAGGATCGTCCAAGATCGTCCGCTGGCGAGAAGCGCCGTTGCGGACGGGTGATGTGCGGCAATCATCTAGCCCGCGCCGCAACCTTCCAGACTTTACCGAAGATTGCCCTCACACTACAACGGGGACAACTGCAGTTCGAGCTGTTCCTTCGTTCTTTATGAACCGAGACTTGACATAAGCCATGACTATTAGGGGTGGCGGGTTCCTGGAGAAATCCGCAGGGCCTGTCTTTCTCCTGGCAGCTTTGCTTGCTTTCCTTCAACTAATTATGGGACTCCCCACGATCGGCATCGACTAGTAGTCGTCACGGCAAAGAGCCGAAGAGCGCTGGCTGGACAGGGCGGGAAACACCTGAGCGTTTCAGGAAATGCAGGTGATGGCCTATGGCTGACGGCAACACGCCTCGACGATGCGTTGTTCCTTGAAAGTAATATACAAGGTGTATTGTCGCCATTATTCAAGCCGAACTCCTCAGCGCCACCGCCACCTCTCTCATTGACTTGTCCCTCACGTACGGCGGGACGAAATAATAAAAGACCCCGTGCATAATCGAAGCAGCAAAAGGCCCCAGCCAATGGACGTAATGATACTGCAAGTCATTCTTAGCTACCATCAGTCCCATACACCGTGCTGGATTGAAAGCTAACACGTTCATGTCAATCAATTGCCCTTTTAAGGCCCTGGGCACTCATCTAACTCACAGACACCAGTATAACCAGGCTTCGCCGCAGAGGACGCGAGCGTCGCGAAGCCGAGAGTTACACCGACAAGTATCGGACTCAATGCCGGACCAAGAGTTTTGCCTTGGCGTGGATCGAGACCGACGCCAAAAGCGAGGAAGATCAGGCCTAGGGCGAACATGTATTCTAATGCGAATAGCTGGCCGGGAGACACTTGGGCTGGGTCGACTGTACAGCCTGGTATGGCGCCCTGTACTTGTTCAGCAGATCTTCGAGTCGGTCAACTGCATTGAGGCACTGGGGGGCGACTTACCACGGGGAAGTACTGCTCGCCCAGCCCAAGTTTCAACCAATACCCAGCAACAATCGCACCTAAAGTCTGCGCAACGATATACAGGATACTACGAGGCAGCGTACTCAGTCCAACGAAGAACGTAGCCATGGTGATGCTAGGGTTTAGGTGACCTCCCGAAGCCGGCGCTGCTGTCGTGATGAACAATGACAAGCCCACGAAATTCAACAGAGAGGCGTAAAGACTGATCGCCATAGGCGATGCTTGCAATGTGGTGAGGCCTGATGCTCCAGCGCCGAGTGCAAATACCAGGAGGCAAGTGCCCAGTCCTTCTATTACGGCCATTTTCCAGTTGTCGAGGACTAGGAAGCCTGAGGGATGGAGTGCATCGCGGATCGAGTAGAGGGGAGTCTTGCTTTGTTAGTATGCTCCTGGTCCTTCAGACTGCAGGCTAGTGTTGAGAGGAGGACGCACAGCATCAGGCTGGTTCTTTAAGATTTCCCGGTTCTTCTCATCATCTGCAATTTCCTGTTGGAAGCCACCAATGCGACCTGCAAATGGTATCTCTGAGACTGCATTTCGGCGTGGAGGTCTCATGTCATGGGTTGAATAGTTGGACATTGTTGCTTTTAGCAAAAGGGATTGCGTCCGTGATTTGAGATGTCTGGCCCACGGGTTTGCACTTTTGTTGGATTGTGGTTGTACACGCTCGGACACTAAGATGCTGTGTAAGCTGTTACCAATATCGTACCCAGACTTGTGCATAACCGCTGCTGCTCTTCGTATGCAAAGCCGTGGACGCGACACGCCAGATAATCCTCATCTCTAAAAGCAAGTGCAGTGAGAGACATCTGATCTCGAGCTTTTGTGCATGATTATTCGTATGATATAAGTATTATCCTTGTATAGGATCTCATCACACCCCAAATCATAGCTCTTTCCTTCCACCGACTTGCATGCCACCCATGCTGAAGTCCATCTTAACCTTCTCGCCCTTCTTTTCTCCGACCTTCACCTCGCCGCTGTTCAGTGTCCACAATGCGACCAGACCCTCGCTGGCCATCTTGGTCACGCTCGCGCAAGCAATCCACCACATGTTGACGCTCACACTGCCCAGCGGTGCACGAGGGAAGCTCAGAAGCCACTCGACGTAGTAAGGTGCCCAGCCTTGTGGGATCCAGAACAGCGCTTGCTTGGAGAACCAGAACTGGATGACGAAGCGCGCGCCAGATGTGCCGAGCCATCGGAGGGCAGAGGCGACGCGATCGAAGTTGGTGCGGAAGGACTTGAGGGATTGTGCTGTGAGGTTTGGTTAGTTGATATTTTCGCAGCCCAGGGTACACGCAAATGCTATTCTCACCATTCTGCTCGTACTCGGCCTTCTTCTTGTCGTGCTGGCGACGCAGCTTGGCCCACTTCGCAAAGTCGTCTTGCGCCGAGGTGTTGGTCATCTCACGGTTGAGCTTGACAACTTCCTTGCGCAAAGTCACGCCTGCAGCAGCTTGCTTGGACTGTGGCGTAGGGAGTTTCGTGTAGAGGAGCCATAGCTATAGAAAGATCAGACTCTGTCCCATCATATGTGTGGTCTGGTGGATGGTACCAGGTCGTTGATTGGTTGTCCACCAAAAGTGCTGATCAGATGGAGCGCAAGCTGGATCACGAAGACCACTAGGATGAGGGAAGGCATGGCAGGCGTTCGGACAACGCAGTCTGCTGGTGGTGGTATTGTGCTGAGGCTCAAGTATGTCGGTTGACTGTTGACTGGCCTCTGAAATTCGATGGTCGGCAATGTGACGTCGCTTCCACATTGATCTGATGCCCTGATCTGTCCCCTGCCCCGCGCCTGCTGCTGTGCTGTGCTGCGAGGCTTGTTTGCTTGGTTCTGGTGCGGGATATTGTTACTGCGCGATTAATCACGAGTTGCATTTGATTGTCACCTTCAATTCTACTTGGATACTTCTTCTACTTCTTCACTTGCACAATCATCCACCCACCCACATGCTTTAGACCTCGTGGAGCGTAAGCAGCTATACGTCGATAGCCAATTATACCCACCAACCGCTCGAGAAGCTCAAACCCAACCCCTCACACGCGGTCGAATACTCCAGATGTCTCCCAGACGTGATCCAGAGGTGGGCTGCATCATCCCTGAGCCTGGAAACTGGCCCATTGACCCACAGACCGATGTAACAGTCGAGGAAGACCGCCTGTGGATCGATGGCTGCTTCGACTTCTTCCACCATGGCCACGCCGGTGTCATGCTGCAGGCCCGCCGCCTGGGTTCAGCGCTCTTCGTGGGGCTTCACTCGGACGAGGAAATTGCAGAAAACAAAGGCCCTACTGTCATGAACCTAGCGGAACGCACTGCGGCCGTCAACGCCTGCAGATTCAGCTCTCTATGTGTCCCATATGCGCCATACGTGACCAGCTTGCCTTGGATCAGCCACTATGGATGTAAGTATGTTGTGCACGGTGACGATATCACCAGCGATGCCGACGGCAACGATTGCTACCGCTTTGTCAAGAAGGCTGGACGTATGAAGATTGTGAAGAGGACACCAGGCATCAGCACGACAGATTTGGTTGGCCGCATGTTGCTCTGTACCAAGAGCCACTTCATCAAGAGCTTGTCGGATGTGATCGCTGGCAAGGAGGGAAGAGGCAGCGAAGATGAGCGCAAAGTGCATGGTCAGGCAGTACAAACACGGATAACGGAGTACGCTGCAGCACCAAATGGTCGTGAGCCGTTTGTCCAAGTCTGGAACTTCCACCCAAAGCACCGCTCAATCGAGAGACGCCGGAGCAGTGTTAAGGGCAACCCGGCCGAGGCCAGCAGCAGTAGCAGCAACCACAACCATGATGGTGGCAAGGGCACATTCTCGTCCATGGTGGACGGCCTTGGACCCCGCGCTGGCCAGCGCATCGTGTACGTCGACGGCGGCTTCGACCTCTTCTCCTCTGGCCACATCGCTTTCCTCGAGACCGTCGCCGAACTAGAAACCAAGCTTGGCCATGAGCGCGACTGGTTCTCGCCTGCTGTTACCAGCAAGCGCATCGAGGAAACCGGCTCTGACTACGGACCTGCATACATCATCGCAGGCATCCACGATGACGAAGTCATCAACCACTACAAGGGCATCAACTACCCAATCATGAACATTTTCGAGCGCGGCCTGTGCGTTGTCCAGTGCAAGTACGTGCACAGCGTCGTCTTCGGAGCTCCCTTCGCACCCACCAAGACCTACCTGACAGGCCTCCCCGCTATGTCTGCCGCCGGAAAGCCTCACCCGGATGTCGTCTACCATGGCCCGACATCTTTCATGCCCTCATCCTTCGACGAGTACATCGATGCGAAATCCCTCTGCATCTTCACTGAGACGCCTGCGCACAGCTTTCAGGATGTGAACGCCGCACACATCGTCAAGCGCATCCTGGACAACCGCGAATCGTACGAAGAGCGTCAGCGTAAAAAGGGCGTAAAGGGTGTAGGCGAGGAGGCTACCAAGAAGCGCGAGCAGATGGAGAAGGAGGCTGCGGATGCTCTGAAGAAGCAGCGCGAGCAGGCGAGGAGGGAGTTGCAAAGGAGGCATAGCGAGGTGGAGAGGCAGTTTGGCATGTGAGATTCTTTTGCCTGGGGGGAAGGGGTGTTTCGTTCTTGTTCTTTGGAAAGGTTTTTATTATACCCAGGTGTTTTGCAATCATTCTTTCGGGGGCATTGCTTTTCTTCGTTAAGTGAGTATGAAGTAGAATGGGTGTGGCTGAAAATGTGAAAGTTGCTTTGCACAACTGTACATGGTCTCAAATCACTTCCAACTTGCCAGGGCTGACAGGTGCACACTTGTTCAATCGCGAGAAATGTATCACGCTCGGTCAGACGATTGTAGACCAGAGAATCGGACAAGCCGCCCGTTGTGTGGTGCAAAGTGCGAATGAAGGGTTCTTGATTCACATGTCTGATGAAAACCAGAGACGACACTTAGGAGTGTCTAGACAGGATGCCTCATACATCAATAATACATGACAATTGAACATATTGCCAGACTGTCGTCACCAATACAACAAAGTCACATGATTAAATTGGGAATGTCTCTCATCTAGATATGAAGCCTGCTGCATCTTCATGGCTCACCGTTGCCGGGCTCGGATGCTGCAGTGATGCTGGAAGGGAGAACCGGTCTCCTATAAGGACGACCGGCTGGGTTTGATTTAGGCTACAATTTTGAACTCGTGACTGTTTGTAAATCGAAGTCTCCGAGTCTTCGAAAGAGCCATGTTGGTGTTGTATCGGGGGATACAAGTGATTGTACTATATCGTCGCGGTATTCCAAGAGGGACACATCATGTGATCCCTATAAGGAATGATTTCAAACGACAGTAGCATCGTATATGCTTTTGTCATGTTGATGTTGCACAGTGTATGCTAGAAAAGAAGACAAGTCCAGAAGTGAAGTCTTGAGATCAGACGATGAGAAATCTTCGCCAAGACCGATTGCTTCATCAGCACGAGCGGCGGGCAAGCTCGGGGAAGGCGGCAATTTGCACTAAACGCGAGATCACGTCCACCAGACGCGTCCAGCACAAAACAGACCGTGCGAGACTGCCCGCCATTTAAAACATTCGAGTCCCTCCGGCGGTGTGTCTACACGCATCATCTCCATACCAACGCAACCCTCAATACCACTGTCTATACCTTCAAGCCTCTTCGATTGCAAGCAGGCCCTCGTCTTTTTCAAACGAACAACCCCGCCATCTCTTACAAGCCAGCCCCTCCAAACAAGAACTCCCTCACTACCAGGCGAGACCTCGCCAGCACAAGGCGGAGATGTTCGTCTACAAGCGCGGTATGTCTCTTCTGTACACATCAGCAACACCTTCAAGAGCCTGGAGGCCATTGAGAGCACAGCAGATGAGCTTGTCACCCGGACAGCAGAAGGACTGAGCGAGGGACACGTCTCGACATGCATGTACTAACGCGTATCAGATGGGCGCAAGGAGCGTGTTGCATTCGACAAGATCACTGCCCGTGTCTCGAGGCTGTGTTACGGCCTTGATCCTGACCATGTCGACGCCGCCGCTATCACCATGAAGGTCATCTCAGGTGTCTACCAGGGTGTTACCACCATCCAGCTCGACGATTTGGTAAGAGGAAACCTCCTGAATTTCACACGACAAGGAGCATACATCTAACACATACTTTCAGGCCGCCGAGACTGCCGCATACATGACCGTCACTCACCCCGACTACGCCATCCTTGCTGCACGTATCGCAGTTTCCAACCTTCACAAGCAGACCAAGAAGCAATTCTCTGCTGTCATTCAAGACCTTTACGACTATGTCAACCCCAAGACCAGGAAGCGTGCATCCATGATCGCAGAGAACACCTACCAGACCGTCATGAAGAACGCCGATGAGCTGAACTCGGCCATTGTCTACGATCGTGACTTCAACTACCAATACTTTGGCTTCAAGACGCTCGAGCGCTCATATCTTCTCCGCATTGACGGCAAAGTTGCCGAGAGACCACAGCACATGATCATGCGTGTTGCTGTCGGTATCCACGGCGACGATATCGAGGCCGCGATTGAGACCTACAACTACATGTCCAACAAGTACTTCACACATGCCTCCCCTACGCTCTTCAGCGCAGGTACCCCCCAGGCACAGTTGGCGTCTTGCTTCCTTATCGACATGAAGGATGACAGCATTGAGGGTATCTACGATACCCTCAAGATCTGCGCCATGATCTCCAAGAACGCTGGTGGTATTGGTCTCAACACTCATCGCATTCGTGCCACCGGTGCTTACATTGGCGGCACCAACGGCACCTCCAACGGTCTCGTTCCCATGCTTCGTGTCTACAACAACACCGCTCGTTACGTCGACCAGGGTGGCAACAAGCGTCCCGGTGCCTTTGCCATCTACCTTGAGCCATGGCACGCCGATATCATTCCCTTCCTGGACCTCCGCAAGAACCACGGTAAGGAGGAAGTTCGCGCCCGTGACCTCTTCTACGCTCTGTGGATTCCCGATCTTTTCATGAAGCGTGTGGAACAAAACGGCAACTGGACTTTGATGTGCCCTCACGAGTGCCCTGGCCTTGCCGATGTTTACGGCGAGGAGTTCGAGGCCTTGTACGAGAAGTACGAGCGCGAAGGCCGTGGTCGCGAGACCGTCCGCGCGCAGAAGATTTGGTACGCCATCCTCGAGGCTCAAGTCGAGACCGGCAACCCCTTCATGTTGTACAAGGATGCCGCCAACCGCAAGAGCAACCAGAAGAACCTGGGTACCATTCGCAGCTCCAACTTGTGCACAGAGATCATCGAGTACACTGCACCCGATGAGGTCGCCGTGTGCAACCTTGCTTCTCTCGCTCTTCCCACCTACGTTGACATTCCCAACGAGCGCTTCGACTTCAAGAAGCTCCACGAGGTCGTCCAGGTTGTCACGAAGAACTTGAACAAGTGTATCGAGGTCAACCACTACCCCGTCATCGAGGCACGCAACAGCAACATGCGTCATCGTCCTATCGGTCTTGGCGTGAGCGGTCTTGCCGACGCTTTCCTTGCTCTGCGCATGCCCTTCGAGTCGCCCGAGGCCCGCCAGCTCAACATCCAGATCTTCGAGACTATCTACCACGCTGCTCTCACCGCTTCTTGTGATCTTGCCGAGAAGCTTGGAACGTACGAGACCTACGCAGGCTCCCCCGCCTCCAAGGGTGAGCTCCAGTACGACATGTGGGGCGTGACTCCCTCCGACCTGTGGGACTGGGAGGCTCTCAAGGCCAGGATCGCCGAGCACGGTCTTCGCAACTCCCTTCTCGTTGCTCCCATGCCTACTGCTAGCACTTCGCAGATCATGGGCTTCAACGAGTGCTTTGAGCCTTACACAAGCAACATCTACTCCCGTCGTGTCCTTGCTGGCGAGTTCCAGGTTGTCAACCCTTGGTTGCTCAAGGACCTTGTCGACCGCGGCCTGTGGAGTGACAACATGAAGAACCGCATCATTGCCGACGGCGGTTCCATCCAGCGCATTCCCAACATTCCTGACGACATCAAGATTCTGTACAAGACTGTCTGGGAAATCAGCCAGCGTCAAATCGTTCAGATGGCCGCCGACCGTGGTGCCTTCATCGATCAGTCGCAGTCGCTCAACATCCACATGCAAGAGCCTACCATGGGCAAGATCACTTCCATGCACTTTGCTGGCTGGAAGCTCGGTCTTAAGACTGGCATGTACTACCTTCGCACACAGGCCGCCTCTGCTCCTATCCAGTTCACTGTCGATCAGGAGGCCCTCAAGGTTGTTGACACCAACGTCAGCAAAGAGCGTAGCGGCAAGAAGGTCCGCAGTGGCTACACCGCGACTGCTACTCCTCCTGCTGCTGCGTCACCTCAGCCGGCTCCTGCTGTCCCTCGCCCGATGTACGACTCTGCCGTGCCGAACGGTCAGAACGGTGCCCCTAACGGCGCCATCACCCCGGCTCAGACTCCCCCGCCGACCGGCCCACAGAAGAGAGAGCGCAAATGGGGTGCTCGCACTTCCTCTGCCGTGCACCAACCGACCTTTCCTGCCGACCAGGAGGAGGCCGAGAGCCCTCCCATGCCCCCGACTGACGGCATCAACTCCATCCCTAAGGGCGAGGAGCTGCCTGCGCCTGCGGTCCAGGATGGCACCAAGAAGGAGGACGATCAAGAGGGCGATATCTACGCTGAGGCAGCTCTTGCTTGCAGCATCGAGAATCCCGAGTCGTGCCTCATGTGCTCTGGTTAGACGTGAGGTTGGTGTTATTGCTGATGATGTAATGGACTGATGGGTCGATGGATCAGGTTGCAGTGAGCATTGTATTCTGGCGTTATCACACGGGGGTTTGCGTTTTTGCACTGGCATATCATGATATCCTTGGGTAAAGGCTCATGGATGGGCATGGAACACGCTTTGTTTTTTCTGCGGTTTGTTTGTATAGATTGTTCATTGCTGTTTTGAGACACTTCGATTTCCAGGTGTTTGTGAATGTATGATTCGAGTACAGTAGTCTCTCACTGGGAATGTGCGGACATGAGTCGCTGTGCTTGAGGGCAGCAGTCAATATAACCAGGAGAACAGTGAGATCGATACGTGAAACATCTCACTGGCACTATGTGCCTTACATGTGCCTACGCCTGTGGGCAGCAGTCCATTTAATTACGAGATCAGTGAGATCGACGCATGAAACATCTCACTGGTTCCACGTGCTCACACGTGTCGAAGCACGATGGTACAACTATAAGATCAACAACTTGCAAAGACAAGATTGACGGCAACAGGTGTATTTGGATGTATTGATACATTTGATGATATGTATCTAAAGCAACAAACAACCCACGCCCTCTCAAGGGTACAACCGACAAAGCAAGGTAGAAACAATGAAGCAGAAAGCAGCGCGAGCAAAAGCAGCAAAGCAGAATGTGGTATCTGAGTATTGATGCATGGTGTTAAGTGTCTCCGGGAATGCAATGCGACGAAGACAATAATGCGGCCGAAAGCAGCGCGAGGAATCAAGTGCAGAAAGCAAATGCGTATGGCGACGTGCTGTGTCTCCGAAAACTCGATGCGATGAAAAAGATGATGCGGTCGAAAGCAGCGCTGGAAAGAGAAGAGTGAAAGATTGTGCATGCGTCGTGATCTCGTGAGTCTTATCATTGGTCGTTGTGCAGGGAGAGAGTGGTAGTAGCACCAGTGGGAGGATGCAGGTTGAAAGATGCTTGCTTGGAAGTTGCGTGCATCTCCCTGGTCGAATGACTACTGGCTTGCGAGAGCGGCGTTGGTCGCAGCATTGTCAGACTGAGGGCCAGGGGAGAGAGGTTAGTGTTGTCTCCGCTGCGAAGGGCCGCTTGTGTAATTGGAGGGTTTGACATCAGCTACTACATGTGAACCCTCTGGTCTTGCTCGACTTGCTGGCGCGGGCCCAACGACTCTATGCCGGTCCATTCGTGCGTGCCGGCTGCCCTGTATCGCGCAGCTTCCAGCTCGCGACCATCTCGCACCTTCTCCATCGCCGTCGGCGACAGCTTCGGTCTTGCGAGCCTCTCAACAGGTGCATCATCACCGTACCTATCCAGCGGTGAGCTGATGCTGCCATAAGGACGCCCAGGCCTTCTCTTGGAGATGAATTGGTGAAACTTGTACACCAAGACGCTGAGAGCGTCATTCTCCAAATACACCGGGTGGCTACGGTTCAGGAATCTGACCTCGATGTCAAAGAAGTGGTCGAGGTGGACGTATGTCGGGCGCATCATCTCCTGACGATCGACCAGCGCCAGCGAAGGCATGTTGGCCTCCGATGCCGCGGAGATGCCACCCTTCATGATGGGGACGTACTCCAGCCAGTACTTCCAGGCGTTAGGCGTGTAGTACTTCTCCTCAACTCTTGTCTCCTTGAAAGAGGTCATCGGGAGACAGCGAGCGATCTCATCGTCTCCCCTCATGTACGTGTCCCATACAGCGACAAAGTGGTTGGTCGCTGTCTGGTTGACCCATGGCTGTTGGTGGAGAAGGCTAGATTCCGATGATGGCCCAGTATTGACTTCTTTCGGGAGAAACATAATGATGCCCGGCTTGACATCGTAAGATCGAGGTCGTGGTAATGCCGAGGGCTTCGAACTTGACTGCTGGACGGTGGGAGGAGAGTCTCTCCGGCTTTCGAGGTTCCTGTCATTTCTACGTAAGACGGGAGGAGAAGGTAACGGCGGCGTCTGTGAGCCGGAAGCGACGGACGAAGGTGCTGAACTTCCCACACCAGAGCTGCCACTGTTGCTACCAGAGGAGCTGGCAGGTCGACGCCAGTTCCGGCTCGTCTCGTAGGGCCTAGGTCCCACCCAAGACCTACCCTGGCTCTGCATGTGAGACATGATTGCGGGATGCGGGATGGCTAGGTGGTTCTTGTGGTGTTGTTATGGTGGATATGAGGTGGTATCAGCGTGCAGGGAGTGATGCTTCAATGTAAGGCTTGTGAGAAAGGGACCGACTGTATGATGAGATGAGAAGGAAATACTGCGGCAAGCAGCAGAAAGATATACCTAACATGGTAGTATCAAGGTTTTCAGTAAGAGGACATGAGGACATGAGGACGAGAGGACAGCCGCCTCTCCCTACAACGAGCATTGAGCTGATGGTCATATCAAACATCCCATGCAGCGGCACTGAGGACAATAGAAGCGAACAGAACATCTCCAGTAATCAGTTTGCGTGTGATTGCTTCGTGGTTGTTGACAGTAGCCCAAATGGTATGGTGCGAGGACAGCCAGCGCACTCTAAAGCTCTTTCGCGGGGCGCCAGGCCAACACGGATGTGCGAGCATAGCACTTCCAGGAAGGTGCAATCCAACAAAATATTGTATTGATCGTTTCGAAAATGTAACAGAGCTTCTCGATAGCGAAGGAAAGCGTTTTGGAAGCAAGGGAAATGGTAGTTGCGTGGGTCCCCGGTGAGAACGTCGTCGCAAAAAGCATTTTGCACCAGCGAGCCGAGGACAAAACCATGACCGTTATCGATAGCCAGACCAGATGCGCAGCCAACCAATAGAGATAGTCCAGTAATGACAGACGGTTGCGCATGATATCCATCTATAGTGGTTCGCGCGCATGCGGAAGATGCGCGTTCGGCGGTGTACGGCGCATATTCAGGTAGTCGGGTCATATGGATCTTGCCCTCCGGTACTAGATATCGTCAATGACATCACCAGCAATATCCTGTAGACACATGTTAGTTCGAGATAATGGCACAAACCTCTCTTTTGTATCATAGTGCCGTTCAACATGCAGAAGTGGAAGAGAAGGCTCCGGTAGCTTTGAACAAGCAACCCGATGGTTTTGACGCCCATGATTTTAACACAGGATCACATCGCATCAGATCGAGACTTTCTAGCATCAAGTACTGCACTGATATTTATATTGTTCGTGAAGTGAAGTCGCATCAGTCGCGAACTTGCGACAAAGCGGGCCGCTGCCAAGCATGACCCATGTCCATGGATGGCCATGGAATGCGTCAAAAAGTAGGTAAGTCAAAAGCAGTGTATCATTATAGCGAGTAAATGTTGTCTATATCCATGTATGATGCGGAAGCCGAAGAAATCCATGCATTCGAACGAACTCGTCGTCAAGTCATCATCTGCGCTCTACCGGAACTCGGTCTCCATCAACGTCAAGCTCGTCCTCTTCTTCATCTCTGTCCATAAAGACACGTTGAGCTTCTTCATCACAGACAGTCACACTGCCTTCATTGCCTTCTTTCGCCTCTCCTGCGTTTTTCTGCATCGCAACGAAGATCGCTGGGCCGAGAATGAGCGTGGATCCGAAGATCGACATCCAACCGGGCGAATGTCCGAAGAAGAATTTGTCGAATGCAAGGGCAAAGAGCATCTGCGTGTAGGTCATATTCGTAGCACGAGAAGATTTCTCGTACGAAAGACCGGCGGCAAGGAGGAATTGCTAGGAAGCTTGTTAGCGAGGAGCCTTAGCTATTGGCAGCGGTAGGTGAGATCGATCGTACCATAACAAATCCACAGATCCCAAGAAAGATCAAGTAGGCCCATTCCTTAGCATCGGCTGGGAGAAGGAATCCTACTCCTGGCAGTATGAACTGCATGACAAAGCTGACAACGGTGCACCAAGCGGCGAAGTAGTTGACCGATATCAAAGGATGGGCACGCTTGCCAATCCAACGAATGGTTGTGAATGCGACGACTGTACCACACACTCCTAGCATAGCAATTGCCACTGCTTGTAGACGTTGCTCTGCAGTGACATTATCGTAATCCGATGCATCCGAGGGTTTCTTGACAGGTGTAGTGACGTTCGTGCCTGGCACCATGTCACCATCGCCAGAGGCTGGTACGTCTCCGTCTCCTGAAGATGAGAAGAATGAAGTTGGTCGAGCAATGAGAATCACACCAGTAAACGATATGACTGTAGCAATTTTCTCAATACGAGTAAAGGGCTCTTTGATCAATATCGAGCACACCCAGCACACTAAGCCTGGAGCTAAGAATGTGAGGACTGTACAGTCTGCCAGTGGGAGGTATTGCAATGAATAATACATTCCGAATACACCAAAGAATCTGCCGACGAATCGGTTAGCTTGTAACATCAACGGGAAAGGAGAATCTCTTACCCTCCGAAACCTCTAGCTGCAAGTAGCCCGCGAACCTCTGGCTTTCCCAGGGGAAAGTCTGGTGTTTTCTTGTACCACATCCATGCTGACGCCAGAACAACGGTAATGAACATGCGAGCAAACAAGATCTGGAATGGATGCAGACCTTCTCCTTTGTTGCCTTCAACTTCAAGCAGTCGTGTCGTCACATTCATCAGAACTCCAAAGACTTGAGCCAGCAGCATGTATGCTAATCCCTTGTTACGAGTCCAGTAAGCCGCGAGTTTATTTCTCCACCCGGTCGAAGCCGGCAGAGGCTTGCCAGCGGGATCATCACTGTACGACGGCCAGGTCACCGAACGTAATGGTCGAAGTTGTTCGAATTCCTCCGTAGAGAGGTTCGAGAGTGCGTCTGGAGATAAAGGCCTCGAATTCTGGGAAATCGGCGCACTAAGATATCTGTTCGAACCGTTGGCAACATCTTCCTTGGTGTGGCGAGGTCGTCCTCTTGAGCTGGGACTGTTCTCGCGATCCGCTGAAGCTGTATGGTCACGCGACTCACTGCGCAGTGCTGGCTTGTCTGTAGTCAGACCGGGGTTCTGTGGTTGCACACCCATGCTATCCTATGGAAGATCTACGAGTAATTGAAGAAGTAAACGCGACGTCATCAACGCCCGGGCAAAGGTGGTCGAATCGTCAAATAAGAGTTGAATATGCAGAGGCACTCGACGCCGTAACTTGGAACCTTGACTGAACGGTAATTTGACCAACGGAAAAATTGAGTCTGAATGTAAGAAGAAGGCAGCATGACACATGCTGCAAGAGAAGCATGTGGCGAGATTGAGTACGCCCTTCGGGTACTGTGCTGCCGATTCTGCCCACGGGATCTCTAGTGGAGAACGGCGCGCTAGGCCAAGGCCTGCAGACCTCTAGCCGCGGCCTACTGTCAGTATTACATCCGGCCGGCCAATGGGATACCTCTCGCTGCTTTGTATGTATTTTTTGAAAACATGTCGTGGATCAGGTGTTGAGGTGCATGGGTGAAGCATGGCGAAGTCTGCATGCGTGTGTCTTGTCGCACAGCCAGCCAGCCACACTAGCCACAAGACTTGCCCTGGTGCGGTCATAGCTTTAGATTCGTTGCTATTGCTTACTATATGTGAATCTTTATATAAAGTGTCGCTGAAGTGATGGCAAACTAGCAGTGAGAAGGAAACCTCAGGATAACAAAAAGATCGGCAAAAACATACAACAGGCGGGATTCCCAGATGGTCACCCACTCTAGTACTAGTCGCCCGGTTCAGTGCTTATGTATGGCAGAGCGGACGGGATGCCCAGTTTTCACTGACCTATGGTCGTATGTGCTCTATCTGGTCAAATTTAATATCATATTTATCAACACATTAGAGCTGCCTCTATCATTAGAAACAATCAGGGAATACTGGGTAGCACGCCGAAATCGGTACAGCTCGTCTTAGTAGTCATGAGCTGTAGAGCCCCAGCGGTGAATGCCTGTTTCAAACACCTCGATCTCATCGCCGACCTCAATATAGACTTCATCTTCATTTGCACCCTTGCCAAATGTCGAGTCTTCGATCACACAGTGCATCCCCATGTAACCGAGGGCGATCGGATTGACTTGCTTGTCTTCGACCATGCGATGTTCCGCAAAAGTCGTGCTTGGCTGAGGCTTTCCTCTCTTCCTACCGGGCGGAGGGTCCTCGTACGAGATCTGACCAGAGTGCGGTTCAACGTTGGGCATAGTGCATCTTGCCGTGCGGCAAACAACAGACATCGAAGGCAGTGCGACGATTTCCGACCCCGATCCTCGAGGCAATACCCGGAACCTCTTCCAAGTTTCTTCCGAGAACGCCGGTGCTCCAGTAACGAAGATATTAGGTCGGAAGCGGCGTGCACTCAGAGGCTGGTTCTCTGATGGCAACAGTTCTGAAACGGCATGTACGCTGGGAAGATTTATGATGTGCAAAGGCTGTTCGTCTGTGTAACACAGCTTGGAAGGCGTGCCAATGTGCTCGAGTGGCGCGAGATTCGTGTCAGTAGGCGCAAGCGTATCCAGTGTACATGCCATGAGAGTCAAGTTCTCTTTCGCCGAGAGCTGCAGGTAACGCCTCAACTTTGGCAGGACTGTTGCGAATGCTGGCACATCGCTGTAATCGAGCCCGGAAGACTTTCGCTCATGGACTCCAAAAGACTTGATCCGCAGTCCCCAGTTATCAATTTGTTTGGAGGTGGGTCTCAAAGGTATCGTGAAAGACACCTGTGGCTGGGCCGACAATTGTCCTGTCTCGAGCACAGCTTTGGCGCGTGCCAGCATGCTATGAGGATCTGGATCTGGGAACGAAACAACAAGAAGACCTCCAGATTTTACGGATGCGTGGTCGGGATCGCTGTCGGCGTGAGGGAGCCATAGACGCTGCTTAATGAGAGCCATGCCAGGCTTAGTCCGCTGACTGATGAATCTCCAGTCGCCGGAAGTCTTCTGGGTGGCAAAAGAGAAGCAGCGATCATATGCGAAACCGGTCTTGGTGAGCAGTGCTCGCTTCACTTCGATGGGACGGCAAGATTTGATAGGGTGGATGCAGAGCGCTTTGATCCGAATTGAGCCGGGCGTGGAATCATCCTCTGCCTTGTCGTATTTTGGGTCCTTTTCGTCGTCAAGATAGCTTCCAGTATCGCTTGCGACATCTCGTAGGTGGAGAAGTTTCTTGCTGCTGAGTAGGTATTGTCTGAAGAATCCCAATGCCGATGTGGCCAATGCGATCAGGATTGCGATCACGCGTGCAATATCAACAGCGCAAATACCATTAGCGGACCACAAATTTGCCAGCATATTGATCGATACTTGTAGGCAATGGGCCTTAGCTTGGCAATGCCTGGTGGGGCTTGACCAATAAATGTAAATGGGAAAGATCTGATAAAGTTATACAGGTAAGGAAGAACTTGTTTAGATGACTCGCTCTTGCAAGTGGAGCTCTTGCAAGTGGAGCACACCGGGATCTCGCGGCGAGTTGCCCTTTTGGGAAGACGCATAAGGCGACGGTAACACCATCGAGGTAATATCACACACTTGTATGCATGCTTATGGCGAGCTGAACTATTTGAGCGAGCATACTGCCTTGCTACTGCGTTGATTATCAATCTTTGATTCAGTCGGCATTGCTGTTATGTCACGAAAACTCCATGACCAGCCAGCCAACGCCAAAGCACCGGTTTTTGTGACCAGTTCAGTCTGAATTGGAGTAACCCCAAAATGCTGATGTCAGACATGTTTCTCAATGTATGCAGAGTCATTTAACGTGTGAAGTTAGTGACGATATTGGCCAATGGCAATGAATTGTTATAAAGCTTTCGCAAATATAATTGCTAATGCCGCAGTACCTACTGAAGTTATCCAATCTACTGACCTGCTTTCCAAGCACGCTCAACTCCGAAAGCCTTTGAAGGGAACCAGCCAGGCTCTTTGCCAGTAGTCATCAGCTCGACGAGGGCCTCTGCGCTGCGGAAGGCCCATGCCATACCATGTCCGTTCATGCAAACAGATGCAAACATGCCCGGCTCCCCAGGCACAGGGCCCACCAATGGAAGACCGTCTCCGGTGTGGCAGATGATTCCTGTATGGTCGGCGATGACTTTGGTGGTTTCGCCCCAGTTCTTGTAGCCATACGCTACACGTCCAATTTCGTGCAAATATGTCGCGATGTCGTCATTGATAACAGAGTCGTCGGTGATGTTCCTTTCGCGGGTTGGGGAGAACTGTGTACCGCCACCGTAGATCACATCGCCTGCTCCAATGTCACCAGGTTGGCGCACAGCGATGTAGTCACCACCACCTGGAGAATCCTGATGCGATGAGCTGCGACGGAATACCGGGTTGTTCGAAGTATCGGCTTCGGGGTGTACAACGGCGACTTGAGCTCTGCTGGGCTCGAGGTAGTTGGTGCTTGCAAATCCAGGATGAAGTGCAGATGTATAGCCGTTGGTAGCAAGAACCACTTTCTTTCCCTTGACAGTACCGCGGTCGGTCACTACTTCCCAAGCACCGGCCACTTGGTTAGTCTGCAGAGCCATCGTGTTGGTTTGTAAGTTCATCCCCATCTCAAGACTTAGCTCGAGCATCGCAGCCACTGTCAAGTACGGGTTCTGGGTGTGTGCCGAATAGGTGATGGCTCCAAGAATCTCGGGCCACTTCCAGTAGTCTCTTGCTTCTTGGCCTGTGTATGCCTTCCTGGGGTTGTTCTGAGGAATATCGTTGGGTCTGCGTGCCTCAAGCTCTTCCTGGAACTCCAGTGTGGCAAGTCCTTTCTCGAAAGCTTCCTTTGTCCAGTACAGGTCTGCTGTCTCGACATCCTGCCAACCTGACGAAACGTTGTAATCGTGAACAAATTTTGCCATGTCGTCTACGCAATCTTGTTCCATTTTGCCGATTCTCAGTGCCTCGTCCTCGCCGTATGCCTCAACCCATGTCTTCACCTTCTTCCAATCGCCAGGCTTGCAGTGCCCGCCATTGCGTCCGCTTGCCCCGGAAGCCGCGGTGCGAGCTTCTAGCATCAGGATAGAGAGCTCGGAATCGCGTTGGAGCAGTTTGAAAGCGGTCGCCGCTCCTGTAATACCACTGCCGATGATGACATAGTCGAATGACTGGTTGGAGGGCAAGTCTGGAGTGGTGCGGAGATTGGCGATTCGGTGAGGAGGATCCTGCCAGTACGACTTGGTGGGATTGGGATGGGGGAAGCCTGAGAGGTCGTCTGTTTCGTTCCTTATGGTCAGATGGAGTTGTGGTGTTATCACAGCTGAGAGGGCAGCAGGGACTAGCGAAGAGCCTATTGCGAGCGCGTTGTAGAGCGACGAGGAGCCCATTGTATGTAGGTAGCTGGTTCGCGTGAGTTGTATCAGCCACTCAGAACATATTCCCTACCTTTTATATACCTTCTTGTTCCTGAAACATTGCTGCGGCCATGTGACTATGTGACTGGGTTCCTGATAGAAACGTAACCAGGTACAGTTTGAGCATGTAATACTTGCCCGCGAATCGGTCAATTTCGCCTGATAGCAGGCGGGCCATGGTTACATCCTAGGAAGATCATCGAGATATGAAGACTTGGCGACGCGATGGCGGAGTGTAACTCTCAGTGCCTGTCAATCAAATACCCCTCATCTACGGAGGATACTGAGTCGTGGACTTGGCCTTCTTACCACCGGCTAACGCTGCCATTGCGGGTTAGTCTAGTGTCGACCAGATGCTCCACTTACTCTAACCCTTTCCACCGTTCCATAAACATGAAATGTTGAAGCTGGTCAGAGGACTACTGTATACCGATCAAACGTCTTGGACTGTTGATCCGAATTTGTAGAGAAGAAACATTCGAGTATTTGAGTTATTCTGCAAATTATATCCAACAGATTTGGTTGAGATAGTGGTATCCTTCTCAAGTTCAGCACCTAGAACGAATGTGTTTACCCAGTGGCGCTTTTGAATGCCGGGCCGTCCACTTTGCTTGATATTTACGTTGTAAATTGGATCAAAGGTTTCAGTTCAGGAGGATGCTCATCGATCTCTACAATAAAGTATCTACAAAGATCGTTGGTAATTGTATCTATGATCGAAAGAAGCACTTGCGCCGGACTAGGCCACCTCGACACGAGACACGTGGGTGTCTTTTTGTTTGCCTCCGTCATCATCGAAATCACCCTCTTCAACTACTTTGGATGTGTAGTTGGCTGCTGGCCTCTCGAAACCAAACAACTCATCCATTTGGTCCATTCGAACGCCCTTCGTCTCATGGATGAAGAACCAAGCGTAAATCGATGCCAGTACAAGCATGCTTGCAAAGAAGATATATACTCCGTAGTTCATACCTAAACCGCTGTCAGTACTCATAACAATAACGTCCGACGTTCAGGATACTTACTTGTAAACATTGAAGGTAAAGCCTTCGTAACAACAAAAGTCCATAACCATACGCTCATACCTGCCCATGGACCAGATATACTACGCAGACCAGCTGGGAATATCTCCGCTGATATGATCCAGGGTAGCCCGTTGGCGCCAAACGACCATGCTGCTCCAAAGATCATGATTGCAGCGGTGGCCGCTTTACCTCCGGCAACAGCACCGACGCTTTGAGTACCTCCAGCAGTTGGGTTCGCGACTGCAATATAACCAGCTAGGTAATACTGGCAGACAGCACACGTAAGCGAGGAGACGATCCATGGCATCTTACGTCCAAAAGTATCGATAAAGAACGTGAAAAATATGATGGATCCTGCAGCCTTGATGATGCCATAGATGCCAGTCCAGAGGGTCACATCGGTCAGACCAATGGATGTAAAGATCTTAGGCGAATAGTAGTTGATCGCAGCCGCTCCTGACCATGCTTGCCACATGAACATGATGAAGACAAGCAAGAAACGGTTGCGCATGCCTTTCTTACGGGACTCGCGAAGGGCGGCCTTGACGAAAGCACCGAACGTTGGGCGAGCACCCCCAGTTACTGCGCGCTCGCTGTTGATTTGGTGCTGGATATGGGCTACATCTTGAGCAATGTATTCGTGATCGGCTGGAAGGGCTCTGTAGTAGCTCAAAGCGGTGTATGCTTCCTCTTCGCGGTGGCGTTTCAGAAGCCACGTTGGCGATTCTCGAAGGAAGGGGATGCCAAGAGCGAGAAGGCCAGCTGGTACGAGTTGCACTCCCATAGGGATTCGCCATGCTGTAGAAGAGCTTGCTTCAATGTTGTGGACAATGCCGTAATTGATCCAGAAGCCGATTACGGCACCAACTTGATATGAACTCTCGAAGAACCCGGTCAAGCGGCCACGGATGGCGGGAGGCGAGATCTCTGCAATGTAGATTGGACATACCTAGCTAATTGTTAGTGCGAACGATTGCCCTTTGGACATTGAACACATACAGCAGCAATGCCACCAACACCAAGACCAGTCAATAGCCTGCCAGCATACATCAAGCCAAGTTGATTGGTGGCAACTGTGCACAAGATTGCGCCGACTGCGAAAATGGCGTCTGAGATGATGACCGTCCACTTCCGACCGAGCTGTTCGAGAGAGAAGAACATGAAAAGAGCACCAAAGAACCCCCCAGCCGAATCTGGCTCTTCCGTTAGTTTGATAACATGAGATTTGTTCGTGCCGATGCTAGTGGACTTACAAATGCTCGTGAGGTTACTGTTCACGGAGTTCTGTTCGGAGGCGGTCATCTCATTCAAGCCAAAGTCTCTCTTGAACGAATTCTGTGTAATAGTCGTTCCAATGAAAGCACTGTCATAGCCATACGCCATGACACCCATCGATATGATAAGTGCAGAGGCGTAAACTTTCCAGTTGTACACCTCTTGCGGTGTTGGTCGATCCTCCGGCGCGCGTGCGAATCCCGTCATGTTGGCGGTTGTACGTTTGTGATCCGCTCTTTTCACGAGGAAAGCCGAATGGCCAGTATATGTATGGCTCAAGACTCAAGGTTGCTATCGGGTTATAGCCTGGGGTCCCCATGGTCGCCTCCACGCGCTAGGAAAAGAGCCATGCGGTAGGGTGGCATGCATACACCTAATGCACTGGTACGTCGGCGATGCAGCTCACGTTGGTATCGCAAAGTCGCTGCAATGATACACCGTCAGCTCCGCAACTGTCGATCACCACCTCGTCACGAGGCAGAAGACTCGGCAAACCAAAACACTTCCAGCCACACTCCGTGGGGCACCTGGAGGTGGAGACTGGCAGAACCACGGCATCGCTGTCCTGGTCAAAGCCACAGATGCCGACGCAACATCGTTCTCTACGTCGGCGAACGTCCGTCGGACGTGACAGGCTGTTGCTCGAGATATCATCCGATGGAGCTTGTGTTTCGGCAGATATGATAGCAACGTTGCGAGAGAGCCAGGATCTCAGGATTACGACCGGCCCGTGACCGCCGACGACCCAGTTTTTCAGTACCCGACAATATGTCCTTTGCGATTGCCGGTTGCTCGAGAAGTGACTATATGGAGATCGTCTCCCCAGGTAGACCAGTTACCATGAGACCGACATACTCTCTGAAAACACCACTATCAAGAAAAAGCCTTCGAACAAGTCTGAAATCGCCATCGAACCCGTGACCATGAGCAAGCCCGCCCTCGAGGGGATCCACGTCCCTTCGCTCACCTTTTTCTCCTCCTTGTCCAAGCAAGAGATCGATTGGGATACACAGAAAAAGCACCTGCGCTTCCTCATAACCTCCGGCGTGCATGGCATCGTTCTCGCGGGTACCAATGGAGAAGCCATCACCCTCAGCAGAATGGAGAAGTCTGAGCTGGTCCGAGCTACCAGAGAGGCAGCAAGAGATCTAGGCGTCCCTAATCTTCCTATAAGTTTGGGTACCAGCGGAACCAGTACTCGAGATGTCCTGGACGACTGCACAACTGCCAAAGAGGCTGGTGCGGACTTCGCACTCGTACTTGTGCCTAGCTTCTTCCACTTTGCCATGAACAAGGATGCCATTTGCGAGTTCTTCGAGGAAGTTGCAGATGCGAGCCCGGTGCCTGTTGTGATTTACAACTTCCCTGGTGTGGCCGCTGGACTCAGTGTGGATTCTACTATGCTAGATCGTCTAGCGAAGCACAACAACATCGTGGGCGTGAAGGCAAGTCCGCATATAGCTACTTCTTATACGAGGTGAAAACACTGACAGTGTCATAGCTTACGTGCGGTGGCATAGCTAAGATCACAAGACTTTCCGCGGCATATTCGACTTCACAGTTCTGCGCACTCGCCGGACAGAGCGACTGGTTAATCCCTGCGCTCTCGGTGGGAGGTACTGGATGCATCACTGGAGTTGGCAACCTCTATCCTCGCTCTTGCGTCAAGATCTACGATCTATACCGGGCTGAAGAGTTCGAGGCTGCGCAAAAGTTGCAGTTCACTCTCTCAGTCTCCGAGCTGGGCTTTGGCGACGGCGGCATTAACGGAACAAAATGGGTGGTCGGAGAACTATTGGGATACCCCGAGGGTTCGCGGGATTGTCGTCGTCCTTATCCAAGATTTGAGAGCAAGGAAAAGCAGCAATGGATCCTGCAGCAAGTACGAGCACTTGAGACGGATGAAGCGAGCCTTCAAAAGCAATCCAAGTAAGCAGGAATTGAACACCGAGCTAGGCATAGGGTCATTACCAGTGCTATATGTAAATCGATCTTTCACGACCCTCGTGGCACCTCTGCCTCAATGATACCATCACCACCCCCGTTAGGCTTCCATACTCCTTTGACATTGAAGCCAGCTTCACCAAGTAATGCCCACCATTCCGCCTCACTTCTCTGTAACCCCGAGTGCATACACAGCATCGCAATGTCAAGCCCGCTCTGCCGCAACGGAACATTTTCATCTGGGAGAATGATGTTTGCCACAAGAAGCTTGCTGTAACCCGGCAGCATAGCATTTTTGAGATGCTTCAAGATCGTAAGACAAACCGGCGACGCCCAGTTATGCAGAATATTCTGTAGGAAGTATACTCTGGCACCTTCACCGTCATATCAGAATGTTAACGAAGGACTGCTCCTACGAAATAGGCTTACCATGTATTGGCTGCGGTGTTGTAAAGTCATGCTTCACTCTCTCGACCCTGGCGTCTAGGTTCGAAATGTCATCAATGACGAACGGCAACTCCTGTAGCGCAAGCTTGCCACGCAACTTCGGGAACTTGTTCAACAGCAGCTCGCACTCATGTCCTTTACCACCAGCGACGTCGACAAAGAGATACTCGCTCTTCGCTTCGTCGAAATCGTCAAGCCATATTTTTTCCAAAGGGTACCAATCAGCCCAGCCGAGTCTTTGCGGAGTTCCGAAGAGGCCTTGCATGAAGACATTGAAGTTGGCCATAGTGGTGGGCTTCTCGGTCGACCAGTACGAGTAGGTATCCTTGTTCGTTCCATAAGCATATTGCAACGGCCCGTCGTTATTGCTACAAGGTAGGCGATATCCATTGTTTTTGAAGTACTCGGGCATGCTCGCAAGGACAGGCAATCCTTCATCGTAGCTGCGGTTAGCGATCAGTATCGTGCTCGCCAAAAGTTGTGTTCCATTCCCGACGTCGCTTACAAATATCTCACACCAGCCCGTAAGCTCGCTTTGGTCATGTGTATCGACACAGGCGTGGCGGCAAAATCTTCTTTTCCGGTCTGGCGGACAAATCCCAATGCCGGTGAGAGTTCGCAGGAGACGCGATAAGAGTTGCTTCTGGGCTCCACTGATGGTAGCAATAGTCTTCACATCCATGGAGTGCGGAGCTTGCTCGGACAGAATGTCAAACAGCTTCAAGTCGTCTGCTACCCTTACACACATGTTGCCGTTACCCTGGATTGGTCAGTTAGAAATCTTGCATACATGTACAACCGGATCCATTTCTGCGCACCGAGAATGCTACTAACGAGATAACCTCGTCCGGCGCTTGGAGAGTCGCAGTGAGCTCCCTGCTGAGCTGCAATATCTGTGCACGGATATCTTGATCATCCTCGACACGCTGCGTCGTCGATGCAAGGCATTGCATGCGTGCAAGAAGGCTGGCGACATCTGAGGTATCACCTTCGTAGGTCATGGCAGTAGTTGGAGTATCGACAAGTGGACGATCGGTATATTGATGAGCAGCAAAGGGTCGATCTGGTTGGCGCTGTGGTGGTGCTGGGGTCTCTGCGGCGGCAGTGGGGTGCACACGATGCTTCGTCTACTCGGTAACAATGGAATCAGAAGCGTCCATCGAGCCATGCCAACGATAAGGAAGAGCGTTGGGATCACGTACAAGTTAGATCAGTTCTGATAATTAAGCGAGTTCGGCTAAAGTATTGTCACTAGTCTAGGCGAACCGCACCCTGTAGCTCTATTTCCGACGAGCGCCAGGGATGCAGTGGGACCATGGCAGACGTTTTCCAAGCGGAAATACAAACCAGAGCGCCATGAGAGAGCGTATCTGGAGCGGACGGAGATAATTGGAGCCCTAAGCGCTGTATCACCGTTAGTTCTTGCCAATAGATCTCTGTGGTAGCGACATCGATACCATTAGATTCGAGCGTATGGGGACACCACCACCAGTCACAGACAGACCTTTGGAAATCTGTGTTGTACCGTTGGTACAAACATCCGAAGATGACATCTCGAGTGTAACCGACATCAAATTTGTTACCGGACGTGGCCTAGAATGTCAAACGTTCTGGCTATCTTTCTGAAAGGCTGGCAATGTACTGACGGTTCCACACTCATGTGCCGTGTCCCTTTCCTGGGTATCCCGCGGCCCAAAGGCCACCGAAACAGCCGTGGTCTTCGTGATCTGATCGCTGCCCTCAGTCCCGACAGATGCCAGTATGTATTCCTCGCTGTTGCCTCCATGGTTTTGTCCCAACGTACCGTGATGTGTGTACAGGTCCTGACTCAAGCGATTCCGAGCATGAGATTTGCTCCTTCTGTCGTCGGTCCCGTAGCTGTACGGATGGGAGCTTCCGGTATCAGACCTCCACAACAAAGGACGAAGAGCGGGTATTGATGCAGCGAGACAAACGGTGTTGTTCTCTACTACGCACCAGATCTGTAATTGGACCATATACCCTTGAGAGACAGAGAAGTCAGTCGATGTGTGAATTGTACAATATGCGGTCTCACTCACAAGTCAGATCTCCTTTGCCCAGATTTCCGATCGCGACGCATTTGGCAATGGACGCTGCGAATGCACTAGCTTCACCGTCAGTATGATGCTAGGTAGAGAAGGGCTGTCCGGGCTAACACACAAAATGCTGAGTGTCAATACCAGTCCCAGTCCAACTTTCTGTGCAGTGGGCATCTGCAGAGACCACAGGATAGTCGTTGGCAAGATTGTCAAGACCACATCACAGACACTATTCAGTGCACTCTGAACTGCAAAACATTAGTGCAAGTCTTGCGTCTTGGCTTTCGCATTACTAACCGTAGCCCACAATCGTCTGTACCATAGGTGACTGGCAGTGTGCAGACGCTGCGACACTGAAGTTCCACAATGCCTCCACCTTGCTTCCGCATTGAGAATATATCTGGATCAGACATACGAGGTTCGCGACGATCTGGACGCCAATAACACAGTACAGTATCCGCCGTTTTGCTGCATCTGTTGGCGAAATGATGTACAAGAGGAAAACGCAGAACGAGATCCGTCCGAACACAGTGGTGATGATCACAGATAGCTCGACACCAGCTATGATCAGTTTGAGCACCGACTGCTGCTGACCTTCCGTCATCGAGTCAAAGTGTCTTCCTAACCCGATCTTCCACGCAAGAGTGAAAAATATCGCGTGCGCTAGTCCACACAGCTGGAGGAGTCAGCGATGTTGTTCACACTCATGAAGAAGAGCACTTACCACTGAGCAGATCATCAGATAGTCATCAGCTCCGACTTTACGAATTCGCGTGATTCTTGTGTATATGCGCAGGGCTACAACAAAAACGGAAACGACCAGTAGTGTCCAAGCGAGTATTACCACATTCAAACCATTGTCAGCGGTTCCAGAGTCTGTCGCCATGGAACAGCTGCTGAGAAAGGGTTGTAAACAATGGAATGTGATTTGCTGTGTTTTCATTCAAGTAGCAGCTGACCTAGCATCTACATAGCAGCAGCAGAGCATCCTTCACCTTGCTCTGTCGATCTGAGACAGAATGTCATATTGTACTCGCACCACACGCGAAGCGTACTGCGGCGTACGTAACGTGTCTGTGCGAGAGGGAAAGCCCTTATGATGATGGTCGAATATCGCTTGCAAATGGTTGATTGGGGTGCTGCAACACAGTAGCGAGGCATCAAGGGTGCGAAGGTCGCGGAGGTTGTGCACACTCCCAGCTGTCTTCCGAGAAGATGTTGTTTGCGACAAGCTCTCGCAGTCTAGCTTCAAAGTCCGTACTGCTCGCTTTGCCATTGAGAGGCCAATACGCAGCTTGAACCCGAACTGCGAGGCCCTCAGCAATAACACGTCCGATCAATGCCTCGTTAGTGACCAGGTCCGAGAAGTGCCAGGTGGACAATTAATTGCGGCGTACCATTGGGAAGTGCTAAAGATGCAATGCTTTCGAGCCCTGTGCCGACGCTTGTAAAGATTCCGGAGCCTGAGCCGATTGCAGTAGATGGCAAGCGAGGTATCAATTGCGAATGTAGAACCCCATGTCTATCGCTTGCGATAGGAGGTATGCCTCAAGACAGAGAAGCGGCTCGTAGGTCGTGCATGTAACGCGACTTCAATGCAGGACTTAAGTGCGAAGGATGCAACGCTTAAGCGGACTAGACATGGGTCTAGCGACCTGCCGAGACATTAGAGCATGCAAGCCACATCAGTGCACGCATCCTTCCAGCACGTAACATCCCTGCTTCTTACGCCATTCGCTATTCGGCAGCAAAAGCCCTTGTTCCACGCGTGTCCGGGCCGTGTGCCACATTCGCGGTGAACCGAATTGTCGGGCACTGCTTGGGTGATTGTGCCCTGACCAGCATTGATCTCGCTACACTGCTGTGCCTCACTTAATGGTAAACGCCCATGCAAGCTGCGCATGCAAGTCGATCGTGCAACCCTCAACGTAGCTTCAGCGTAACGAGAGAGCGTCCCGAGTCGATGAGTTCAGCATGAAGTGCTTTTGCAGTTCTGCTCACTCTTGCCTTCGTTGAAGCTTTGGCGAGAGCGTCATATTGTCTGCCTCGGTCCTCTGCATTCCACTTTAGAGCTGGTATCGGATCACAGTACTCTCTCGACTAGTCAAACATGTCGACCCCGTCCACCTCGGCGGAACAATCCGACCAACAGGACCCATCTGTCCTCGAGAAGACAGCCGCGGTGTCGCAAACCCACAACGACAAGGAAGACTACGCCGAAGGACATGGAGATTTCCAAGTCACCCTGATCCCCGGCGCGAAAGACGTCAAGCTTGCCAAAGATGGAAAAACTGTTCTAATCCCGCAGCCTTCGGACGACCCGGACGATGTCCTGAATTGGAAATCTGGGAAGAAGTTCAGAGTTCTGCTGTCACTTGTCTTCGCATCATTGGTAGTAGAGCAAAAACTTTTTAACAGGAATATTAGCTGATAGATGTATGATGTAGTTGACTGATTTCGGCATGACATGGGGATCGGTAAGACGCATCCAGCTCACTACACCTGCAGCGAGCGAGCGAGCGAGCACAAGCTGACAATATTGCGTTATGCAGGTCTTATTTGAGGCGCAGGCACCTACTTTCCAGATGAGCATACCAGCCGTGGGAAACTCTCTTTCTGGTGGCATCTTCATGCAGGGCTGGGGCGGACTGGTTTCTGTCCCGTTGGTACAACGCTACGGCCGGTTGCCCGTCTTGTTCTGGTCGCAGCTGCTATCTGCCATCGTGGTCATGGCCGCAGCAGTGTCGCCAAATTATGGATCTTTCACCGCTTTTCGCACGTTGCAGGGTTTTGTGAACACGGCGCCGCAGGTCATTGGGCTGAGCATAGTTCATGATCTGTGAGTTTGCGATTTGACATCGGTTTGAGCTCGGTGCTTACTCATTTTCACAGGTTCTTCTTCCACGAACGCGTCAGGTACACCAACCTTTGGGTGTTCTGTTTGCTAGGCGGTCCATTCCTAGGGCCGTTCATTGCTGCTTGGCTCATACAAGCAGTCTCCTGGCGAGCCGATTACGGCGTCCTAGCCGCTCTCCATGGCCTCTCCACGATATTAGTTATAGTCTTCGGCGATGAGACCTTGTACGACAGATCCAATCCTCAGAAGCGACAAACGGGGTTGATGGCTCGGGTGAAGCTTCTCATTGGAACTACAGGCCACAAAGCGCAAGGCCGCCCAATTCCTTGGAAGGTCACCAAAGACCTTCTCATCATCCAGATCAAACCGCAGATCTTCTTCATTACAGTGGTCTACGTGATGGTCTTGGTCGCTTGGGTTATCGGTGTGAACACAACCGTCTCTCAATTGGTGCTCCCACCACCTTACTCCTTCAGTCCTGCCGCACTAGCAGCGAGTTGGGTGGCGCCTATGATCGGAGCTGTCATCGGCGGACTCTGGGGCGACTGGTTCAACAGCTGGCTTCAGGCTCGATACATCCGTACACATGCCGGCGTATATGTGGTGGAGAACCGCCTCTGGGGCACTTATGCACCGACAATGATTGGTTTCACAGGCTTAGTACTGTATGGCCAGACGCTGCAGCACTCAATGCATTGGATCGGGCTCCTGATCGCATGGTCTTTCATCGCCTTCGCCATGGTTTCGGCGACGACGGCAGTCTCGGCATACTGCCTCGACAGCTTCCCAAATCATGCTGCGCTGGTTGCAGCTATTGTCAACATGTGGCGGTATGTTGAGCGATCGTCAAGTTCGTTAGATGCGAGATGTGGCTAACACTTTGAATTAGGACGACTGGCGGCTTCTGCGTCATCTACTTTCAGCTCAAGTGGATTGCGACTACTGGCCCTGGCGTGAGCTTCGGCTGTCAGGCGATGGTTCTAGCGGTAGCGTTCCTCGCGGGCGTAGTGACCACGCAGATTTGGGGGAGAAAATGGCGACTTAAGTACCCTGCTCCGGCGACAGAAAACTAGGTGGACGGCTGTAGACAGAGACGTATTGCAGTGCAATGTTCGGGTCGGCGCCATTGGGGCCTCAAGCCTGTTACAAGCAAGGAGAAGACTTCCCAACATCTTCCTTGCCCTTGCGAGCGATCGCATGGTAGAGTAAGGTGGCATGACAGCATCCTTCTCTCGAGTTTCTTTTCAACCCACACTTCCTCACCATCATTGCCCGCTCATGTCCCAACCTCCTTCACTTTTCGAGGCAGATCATGCTGGTGGCACAGAGACCGTACGAAAACATCTCAGAGTCCACGTGTTCCCGATTCAATTCTTCTTCCTGATCCAAACCTCCTCCCTATCCCCACCCTCCCTCGTCTCAACCTCCCAAACATGCAACTTATAACTCCCCCGATCACACAACCCCGTATTCACATCAAACGCCCACCCATGTCCCGGGCACGTGATACCCGCACTGAATATAATGCCAAAGTCCTCAATATCGTACAAGCTTCCTCTTGATAAAGGATGTGTGCGGTGCGGACAGCTGTGATTGATCGCGTGCAGCTTGCCCCGATACCGGAAGACCAGCACCTGCGGCTCGAAGCCTATGGTTTCTTGGGCTTCGGCGGGTGTGAGTTGGCGTGGTGGGTGGGAGTCTGAAAGTTGGAGGATTGTGCAGGGTGGAGGGCCGTCGGCGGGGTTTGAGGATTTGGCGATTTTGGTTTTGGGCGCGGTGGAGGGTTCGATGTTTGGGAGGGAGGAGGAGAGGCCGGCGTAGAGCCATTCGTTTGGGGGTGAGGACATGGTTGTGTTGTTTTGTTGGTGTGTGTTTACACGGTCGATTTGTTGTCAGTGGTATCCTATCGGTGCTGCAAAAGTGTACGGGCGTTCAGCGACATCGGCGTCGAAGCAACAATGTGTGTTCTGACAAAGAGACGAACTGTTAGCCACAAGAAAGCCACACATATCCATTCAAGGTAGAGATGTTTACCGTCGGCAATCGCTTCGGGGTTTGCCAGAGGTCTGGTTCACTTGTAATGTTCCGTGATGACGTAGTGAAAAACATGCACGTGAAAGAGCTCTGAGAATGGGAACAGGACATAGAAGCTGACATCAACTACTGGAAGAGTCATCGAAGGAGTGCGGACGTCAATCACACCAGTACTCATATATGATCAACACCCGAAATATCTACGTGAGAGACAGCTATGGTGCGCGTCTCCTTGAGTATGGAAATACTGGCACCCGAACGACAAGAACGAAGTAAGGCACCAGCTTGCAGAGGCTAACTAGACTTAATTCGATACATTTCAAAGTCGGGACTACGATTGTCGCATCCTTGAAAAGCGCTCCAAAGCGTTATTTGGGTAAAAACTACATGTATTCGTAAATAATAATGGCACGATCGCTGCCTTCTCCACTTTTCAGTTGCTAAAACACCTGACAGCTCATGACTCGGCAGCGAGAGTCTTCTTGATAGCCTCGATCTGCTCGAGCACAGCACTCTTGCTGGTACCGCCCTTGGCAGAGCGCATCTCAACAGACTTCTGGTAGTCGAAGACGCCGAGAACGTCCTTCTCGAAGCGTCCGTCGACAGCCTGGAGCTGCTCGAACGAAAGCTGGTCCATAGGAGTGTTCTCCTTCTCGGCAAGCGCGACGCACTGGCCAGAGATGTGGTGGGTCTCACGGAAAGGTACACCCTTGCGGACGAGGTAGTCGGCGAGATCGGTTGCGAGCATGTCGGGAGTGAGCGACTTGAGCATATTCTTGGGCTGGATGGCCAGGGTGCTGAGCACGCCGGTGGCGATCTGTGTGCTGTCGCCAATGGTCTTGACGTGGTCGAGCATAGGCTCGACGGACTCTTGCAGGTCCTTGTTGTATGTGGAGGGAATACCCTTGACGCTCATCATGAGGCCAGTCATTTGTCCGAAGGCACGGCCAGCCTTACCACGGATGAGCTCGAGGGAGTCGGGGTTCTTCTTCTGGGGCATGAGCGACGAGCCGGTCGAGTAGGCGTCTGCGAGCTTAACGAAGGAGAACTCGCCAGAAGAGTAGATGATGAGGTCCTCTGCCCAACGGGAGAAGTGCATCATGAGCATTGAGCCCCATTGCATGAACTCGACGACGAAGTCACGGTCTGCGACACCAGCCATGGAGTTCATGATCAGGCCATCAAAGCCAAGCTCCTTTGCGATCGCCTCACGGTCGATGTTGAAGGGGTTGCCAGCAAGGGCACCGCAGCCAAGAGGTGACTTGTTGACGCGCGCCTTGAGCTCACGGAGCCTCTCCAGGTCGGAGGAGAAGAAAGCGCCGTACATGAGCATCCAATGGCTCCAACGGATGGGCTGCGCACGCTGCAAGTGGGTATATCCAGGCATGACATGCTCAATGTCGGCCTCAGCACGCGCAGCGATCACCTTGAGGAAATCAACCAGGTATCCCTCAAGCATGTCCAACTGATCCCTAAGCCATAGCCTCATGTCCGTCGCGACCTGGTCGTTCCTGCTACGGCCTGTGTGCAACTTTCCGGCAATATCCTTGCCAATGATCTCGCCCAATCGCCTCTCGTTGGCGGTGTGAATATCCTCGTCGACGCCGGGGTGGATCTTGAACGTGTTGTCCTGCCATTCCTTGAGGATCTGCTGGAAGCCACGCTCGATCTCGGAGAACTCATGCTCGGTCAGGAGCTTATTGTTCTTGTTGGCACGGGCATAGGCGATGCTGCCGCGGATGTCTTGCGAGTAGAAGACGCGGTCGAAGTAGATGGACTCGTTGTACTGGGTCATGATCGGGTCCTGGCCGCCGGTGAAGCGACCTCCCCAGAGCTTTCCAGCTGAAGGTGCGTTGGCCATGGTTGTGATTGTATGAGAGAGTACCTTGAAGAAGGTGAGTCAATGGTAATAAAAAGGGTTGGATGTAAAAGAAGGATGTTACTCAATGGTCAACCAAAAGATAAATGTTATCTACTAGCTCCCTCCTCGCTCGGCGCAGCAGTGATTCACGACCCCAGAAAATAGTTGAGTCAATCGCCGACTTCGCTAGGGTAAGGGTCCAAGCTTGAGATGCCGATCTTGCCCTTGCTCTCGGACTCGACTCGACTCGACTCGACTTCGTTCATACAAGCACTTTACGACAACATTCCACTATGGCCTCACAAAATCTGTACCACCGTAGGCTGGTCGCCGAAAGTAGTGCTAAGGCCTGCTGGATCTGCTACAAAGCATCTTCGACTGTGTTGATCACACCAGAGAGCGACGACTGGTTCCACATCTGCGCGGGCCATCTGACCGATCGCAAGTTCGCGATCCCAAAAGATGAGGAGGATCTCGCCAAGAAGAAGCGTGAAGAAGAGGTCGAGAAGGAAGTAGAAGCCATCAAGAAAGAGTACGAAGAAAAGCTTCGCAAGAAAGCAGAGAAGCGTGAGGCCAAAAACAAGGACAAGGACGCTGAGAAGGACAAGAAGAAGGACGAGCAGAAGCAGGACGAGAAAGATGCAAAGGAGCAGGAAGAAAAGCTGAAGGAACTTGAGAAGAAGAAAGACCCAGCCAAGGCAGCTGTAGTTGGTCCTCGGATCTTCGAGCTCCAGAAGAACTTCTACCAAATGCGACTGCAGAAGAAACGGGATGCTGAGATAGCCAAACGCAATAGAGATCGCTTGCGTGCCCCTGGTGCTTTCCCCAGTGTACCGTCTGGCAACCCATGAACAACGAACGCTCGATTCGTTCCGGAATACTGGCCCATGTCTCACTGGCAACAACTACTTGCTAAGCGAAATTCAAGAATACCGTCAACATTGGACTAGCCAGATCGAATGGCCCTCAGCTCTACTGTCAACCAAAGTCTGCCTCGGAACAAACGCATATCCCTAGGATGTCACATGAAACCCTGTTCGAGTCCTGGCTCGGCAGTGCATTATGGGTTCACAGTATTCCATTGTTCGAGGCTCTGTTCTCATGCATTGGTCCGCATGGCTCGGCGCGTAAACAATGGGCATTGTCAAACAACGATATCGCCAAGATACAAGCAACGCGATACTTGCGCCCACGGAGTCTCGTCTCTTCATCCGCATCACTGGTCCGCATCTCTCCATCCGCATTACTGATCAGCATCACTCACCCAATCCATCCATCCTGACTGCCATTAGGATCAAGCCGACATCCTTGACGAGTGTCAGCGACAATCGACGGCTGCAATCTTACGTTCAAGGTTCTAAAGGACCTCTTGGATGCGCACCGCCACACTTTGCGCTTCTTGGCTCTACGCAAACTCACACTCAGGCACAGCCCCTTCACCTATACATTCCTCAGCAAGCTCGGAACAGATTTCGATCTCACAGGGATGGTCTTGGATCAGATACACGCCCCGTCTGGAAAGCTGTTCCAAATGTTCCACCCGCGCAACTCGTGGGGACCGTTTCACTCGCAGGACTTATGGCAGACAGGCTACTGCGGATCTCAGAACTTCGCTCTGAGCGAGGACGATCCTTCTTTGTATGGCCCAGCCGCGGTGAGCTCCAGGAGATTGTTTGGATGTAGGGTAACTGAAATCGTGCTTCTTGGCGTTATGTCTGTTTTCCATGGGGTGCTCGTATGCAAGAGTAAGAGTTTGATGTGATCTGGAAGTTCTGAAATTAAAGTTGTATGCAATAGTAAGTCTCCTCTTTGAATTATTTCGTTCTCAAGTCCCTTGTGCTCAGGCTCCTGATTAAAATCGCATTATACTGACCCTGCAGGCTCGAGCCTAGACCAATGGCAGACGCAAAGTACGCAAAAGTGAATAATTGACGCGAAAGCCTCTATGTCCTTAACTGCGTACTCTCAATGGCATGGTTGTTGGCCCTTTATTGGTGCGTGGACGACACCTCCACGACACCTTCATTCATTCACAAACGACACCACAAAGCTTTTCACCACACGAATGACCTACTCATAAATAACCTTCCTCCAAGAGCCTAACGAATTCTCTACACTACCAACGACCTTCATCCAGACCTGCAAGGACCTCCTTCTCTTAACACCAACAACACACCCTTGGCCAACTCTTATCCAAAGGATCCGACCTCAAAATTCTCGTCAACATGCAGACCAGGAGCATGAAGCTCAAAGAGAGGGCCATCTCTGAAACTGTCTTAAACAACTTACCTGCTGAAATCCTGGGCATGATCGCGACGCAGACCGACAACAAGGGGCTCGCCTCGATGCGAGAGACCTGCCGCGAGCTCAGGGATGGCTCTGCCTCCGAGTTCTTCCGACGCTATACCTCCCTCACGATCCGCCTGGAGGGCAGTGAGCGCTTTGGGCACGTCGAAGTCCTGGCCCTGAAAGTTGAAACAAAGACCCCGGATGTCTTCATGGCACAAGCCATGACCAGAGCCTCATCGTTCCAGAGGCCTGGAACTCACTTGTTGTGTCTCCTCGGAACAAAACTCCCCTTCACAACCGTGTTCCTGATCAGGTCGCAAATATCTTAACGAGCACACCGGGCATAAGCGACTTCGAGGTCACGCGAAGGACCATCGTCAAGGACTATCTGGGATCTGGTGTCGAGCCCTTGTTGCTCAAGCGCATTGCAGCCCTGGTCCCTCAGACGCTCAAACTCCGCATACTCTTCCTGGAGGACTTGACCGTGGATGGAAATGACCTGATCAATCTGCTCGAAACACACCAACGCAACCTCCAGGATGTGAGCCTACACAACATCGTGCTGACGAAAGCTGCCGAGTGCATGACGGCCTTGAGCCGTGCCGAACCTCAGAAAATATGGCTTGAAAACCTCGTAGTCCGCGATGATGCTGGTAACTTGCAATACCTGACCGCCCAGTCCTCGGCATTTCAGGACTTGCGGCGACACTTGCTTCAGCGAGACCCTTATGCTAAATGCTACATTTTCAACCATAGCAGTGACCACCCCATGCATGTTTTCTACTTCAAATGCAGTGGTGGGATCTGAGCCAGAGAGATAGGGGATCCGTGGTTGAGGGAAGACTTCTCGAGACTGATGTTATGCCTGATCTCTCAGACATATCACATCGGACATGCAGCGGGGAGTACGACATGGTAGCTGAGGATTAGGGTTATGGTGCTGACACATATCTTCCACTACCGAAGAAAGTGTGAGATTTGAACCAGCGAGACAGAGGATTCGTGATTGAGGGAAACCTACTCGAGACTGACGTTGTGTATGATCTCTCAGATCCAACACATCGAACCTGCAACGGGGTGGACTAGATGATAGCTAGAGATCAGGGTTTCGGTCCTCAGTTGTACCTTCGGCTTCCGGCTCAAGGGTGGGATTTGAACCAACGAGATAGAGGATCCGTGATTGAGGGAAGCCTTTTCGAGACTGCTGTTGCGCATGATTCATACTGGTGGGTTTAACCAAAAAATGTGCCTTTCACAATACTCTACTTCTTCCGTGCAGATGCCTTCTTTGACCATTTGGAAGCTCTGCCTGACAGTGACTGTTCCCTTCGTAATTGACGTGGTTTCACCGCGTGTGATTCCGCGGACGAGTCGTTGATGTGACTCCGTTGGTCGCCTTTCCACAAAACGCGCACGCTTCTCCCACTCATAGACACCTGACGCGACAGACTGATCCTTTGAAACCCACCCATGACACCCACGACAGACAAGACCTTTTGCCTCCTACATACCAACACTCACAACAGAGTACGCCCCTGACTCCCATCTACCAACATCTACTAAAGATAGCGTCTTTGATACCCACCTAGCCACCAATAACCCTGTTCCGGACTGCCAGAAGTCATGGCGTCGCACTCGAAGCACAACAAGCAACAACATAGCCTCGTACGACATTTCCCCCAACAAGATCATCACACCGATGCTTCACAATCTGAAGCGTCTCTTCCCAGCTTGCCCGTCGAAATCCTGGAAATGATCGCAACGGAGATCGACAACGACGGACTCAAATCGATGCGAGCCACCTACCGCGCCTTGTGCAGCGGGTCTACGAAAGAATTCGACCAGCGTCACACTTATAGCGAGGTCGAGATTGTCGTCACCCATGACACCCCCAACATGAGAAAACTGATTGTCAAGTTGCGATCTCCGGACCTGGTAAAGACCCAGGCTGTCATGGCTGAACTTCTCGTCCTCCACGACCCTCTCTACGTGGAGGACGACTCGAAAGGGACGATCAAACCCTCACACACTATCATGTCAAACCCAGACGCCTTCACACTACAGAAGGTCAAGAACTACAGACAGTGGCACGGATACTCCCTCGCCTCGTTCATTATCGATCGCGTTGCAGATCTGCCTCCTCAGGCCACCAGACTGCGCCGTCTTGTCATCGAAAACGCGCTGCTGGAAGGAGACGCTTCGATCGATATATTCGAGACGCACAAGCACCACCTCCGCCATGTGACTCTCCGCAAGGTGATCATTATGGACCCTATCGAGTGTGCACGGGCTTTGTGCCGTACTGAGACACGACGCCTCGAGGTCGAGGACCTCAAGATCGGCGAGCGTATTGGAAAAGATGTATACCTTTTCCACATTACGCGGCGTCATGACGCAATTCCCGAGTTCGTTAAAGCTATGAAGGACTGGGAGCCACGTCCAGGGTTTGGCCGCCCTACTTCAACCTGGGAGCGCAAGGGAGAGACCGATCAATCCGGAGGGAAAGATTGAGAGACGTGGTTGAAGGAGAATTTGTAGGTGCTGCTGGGACGGGGTTTCGATCTGGATCTGCCGTGGTGGACGATGTCCGCCGAGACTTAGACCTGATCTGGAGAACATCACTGGCGCCGGACGGTACCACCATGGACCACTTCCGTCAGGTCTGTCAAGACAAGCAGAAGATCGACTTTCACTCCAACGACAAGGCTTGCGTTCGTGCCCAGGCCGCTGTTGAGGAGCTGAAGGAGGTCTTTTCTTTCACTTTTGATCCCTAGGAATGATATAGTTGGCTGTCAATCGCATGCGCGGGATAGGGTGGAACATAGGTGAAGGGTGCACAACAATGCCATAGATTCACTGTATCTTTGTCAACACTTCATGAATCACAACATGTCGGGTATCATGCATCCCCCTACTTTTCTTTGTCCTAAAATGCCATATAGATCGCCTCGCAGTCAGCTTCCGACAGAACTTCTTTTCTCTCACCACACAACCACTGCACCCAAAGACACTCGACATCATGAGTGCCAACACCAGCAGTGCCGTCAACGCCTTGAGCACCGACTCAAGTGCGGCAACGACCACACCGCCTCTCCTGACGCTCCCAACCGAACTCATTGAGATGGTAGCACAAGCAGTAGAGAAGCCAGCGGATCTCCTCTCCTTCCGATTGACATGCCGCGATCTTCGCGACGGTTCTGCGATGGCGTTCTGCCGACGCTTCTTCAACCGAGTCCAAGTGAACATATCGGGCAGCAGCAGCAGCTTCCAAGAACTGACCGACACGCTTCTGTCAGCAAACCTGCCCCAAGCACAGCACTTCGCCACCATCCTCGCCATCTGCACACCCTTCATTAACCCAGGATGGGGTATAGAGGCCGCCGAAATGCACAAGCGTCTGGCGCCCAGCCCAGCAGATGTCGCGCGACTGCTGGCAGCAATGCCAAACCTGGTGGAAGTCGACATCATGCAGTTCATTCTCTTTGATACCACGCCAATGGTTCAAGCTGCTCCTGCCTTGCTCAGAGGTCTCGCTACCCCAGGGGCCCATCTACCTCGCTTGCGTCGTCTGACTCTGACGGATATGCACATGGAGACAGCCCTTCTCCTCGATGTGCTAGAGACGCACAAGCACAGCCTGGACGTTGTGTTCTTGAGCGGAATCACTCTGACCGGCGGATCAAGCGGTATGTACTGTTGGCTAGACATCTTCAAGGCCATACACTCGACAGAGGTGTCTTCCGTCAAGCTCTACTTCATGCAATTTGACGGCGATCTCGTAGGCTTTCCGCAGGAGATCCAGACGAAACCGGACCTCATGCCTTACGAAAAGGAGATTGGCGAGTCTTTTATTAACTCGCAGCAAGCGAAGTTTACGCTCGAGATCCTTCTGCGAGCCTTTGGCCGTGCTGTGTGATTGGATAAGATGGGTTCGAGACAAGGGAACTGGCAGCAGCGAGTGTATTTTGCTGGACATTTGGACGACTGCGTAGAGATCAGCCAACGGACAGAGTACAGCCGCGTAGCACTACTAGCAATGATTCAATGAAACTTACCATCATCCGAATGATCAAAATCCCATCGTGAATCCATGACATAAATTCTGCAAGTTCATGTCGAAGTGAAAGCGGGCGATGCGCCATTCACTTACTCCAGGAACGAAGTGTCGCATGCCAAGACCCTGCGTCTCACCTGCCATCCAGAAGACGCCGTATAAAGGTTTCGAAGCTCCACCCAACATACAACTCCCACCACCACAGCCACCAAACCCGAGACACCCTAACACCATGACTCCCAACAACGACCCCTCGCTCAACAAAGCCACCAACGACTCGGACGACACCAAACCCACAATTTCAGCACCACAAGCCCTCCAAGCCCTTCCCGCCGAACTCATCAGCATGATATCCGAAGTCCTCGACAACGCAGACCTCATCGCCATGTGCACCACCTGCCGCGAGCTCTGCCACCGCCTCCTCGAGTCCGACGACATCTCCGGCACGCGCACCAGCGTGCAAGAGCTGGCCACCATCCTGACATCTCCCAACTTCGCCAACGCCAAGAAGACCTTCACGAAACTCTACGTCATCACGTCCAGCATGGGGCCATACGAGGAGAACGAAGAGCCTTCTCCCACAGACGTCACACGCCTGCTGCGCGCCATGCCAGGCCTGAAAACGGCAAACTTCATGGGCGACTCGGTTATCTCTGATAGGAACCCGCCGGCGATTTTCTTCGCCTGCATGGCGCAGACGCCTTCTCAGGTGCGCCGCGTGGGGCTGCTTGAGGTGCAAGTGAAAAGCGATCTGCTCTCCAACATGCTAGAGGCGCACGGCAACGACCTTCGCACTGTACACTTGCACGACGTCGCCCTGGACTCGCTATCAGGATGGCTGCGGGTCATGAGGGCTCTGTACTTGACGCAGACCACGCACCTCGAACTAATGGGGCTCACGTACGCGGACCACGAGGCCGGGATGACAGATCTCTCGATGGGAAGCTACGCGGATTTCAGGCGGAGCGGTGGAGACCATAAAGCCGACGTCGATGACAAGTACGTCGTTGTCTCTGGAGGTCATGTGAAGCCAGTTCTCGAGTTCATCATACAGCACATTGAGAAGTGTGTAAAGGAAAGGGCGGGGCTGGGGCAGAGCGAGACTTGAGGGGGGCATTGACTATGGCGGAAGTCATCATGACAGTGGCTCAAGGGGGGACGACTCGTGACCAGAGCGAGACTTGAGGGTAGCATCAACTGTGATGGATGTTATGATGACAGTGGCTCGAGAAGAGGTGACTTGCAGCCAGAGCATAGCTAGAGCGTAGCCACTAGATACCTATCATCACCAACAATCAGCTTTCGACGTATGCTCACGAAATGTAGTTTGATCCATACCTATAGACCACTTTTCATCCAAACAACTACCGATGTCCAAACAACGCCAACGGATCCTCCCCCTCATCCTCCCCATCATCCTCAGCCAAATCCTCTCCCTCATCATCCTCATCATCCTCAGACTCACTCCCACTCCCCTCCTCTTCCTCCTCACTCGACGAAGCCACCGCCGTCCCATCCGCACCCCAAAACCTCGTCGCAGTCCTCAAATCCTCCGTCGTCCTCGGCCGCTTCTCCTCAGGCCCCTCGTCCGTATCCGGCGTCCCAGCCGGAACTTCGGAGTGCGAGCGACGAGCAAGCGGTGGACGCGGCGGCAAACCGCCCATGCGTTCGAGGTCGGACATGTCGAGGCCTTCCATGTAGTATCGCATGGGGCTGAGGCTGCGGGAGAGGGCTTGGACCATTTCGTAGGGGCTGAAGCGCGGGAGCTCGAGATTGGGCATGTTGGGAAGATGGGGCATGGCGGGAAGGTTGGGCATGTTGGGCATGTTTGGTAAGTTGGGCATGTTAGGCATATTGGGCAGATTCGGTAGGTTGGGCATGTTTGGGAGATTCGGCATTGCTGGGAGAGAGGGCAGGTCGGGGATACGTGGGAGGTTCATGTTGGGCATGTTGGGCATGCTTGGTGTTGAGAAGCGTGGTGCTGTGAAGGAGGCGCGGCGAGGTTCGTCGGGCTGAACGAAGTAGCGGCGTGGTGAGTGGGCGCCGCTGGCTCTGTGTTCGACGTTGTAGCTTGGGGAACCGCCGAGTGCAGCTGCAGTCGCTGGGTGTAGGTTCGAAGGCGAGGATGGCATCCCGAAAGCACTATCGACTCGATCACCATCGTCCGAAGGAGGTGCTCCAACGCCAATACCAGCATCCAACAGAACCGAATTACCGGTGAAGTCATGCTGCCGTGGCTGCAGTTGTTGCTGTCTGATGAGGCGCTCTGCTTCTGTTTCACGGCCCACCATCGGAGGCATCTGATTCGTATTGTAGCCTCCGCAGTAATGACACTTGAGACCAAGCCAGTGGAAAGGAGTCCAGCATCGGGAGTTGCAATCATTGCAACTGATCCAAGCTCTTCGAGGACGACGAAGAGGCGCGGCAGTCTCGGCAACATCCTCCGCCTCATTTGTCGAGACGCCTTCGAGATGAGGTAGCAAGTCCTCCAGCTCGCCATCTTCTTCCGGCATGGGCTGCATGGCGATCTCATCGTCTAGCTTCCGCCATTGCAACTCCATGTTCACTGCACTCTTGCTACACACCGGACATTTGTAAGTCACAGCCATGAGATCCTTGTAGCAAGAACCGTGCATATAGTGTCCACACGGCAAGCTGACCACCGGCGTAGGCGACTCGAACAGATACGAAAGACACAGCGGGCAATCCGAGTCCGTCGCCCTCTCAATACAAGGATGCGCATCCGACGTCGAAATAGATATGCAAACATTGCAGCGCCGACAATGCACAAAGTCCTTGCCCAAGCCCTCTCCAAGCCGGCAAAGCCCACAGTCGTCACAGTGGTAGATGCGCTTGTTGCTGTCGTTGTCCCAGAGCTTGCACTTGTCGCAGTAGTACCAAGCGGCGTACTCGCCGCACTTCATGCACGTCTCGCCGGCAGGCTGCGGCGTCTGGCACAGCATGCAGAGCATGTTCTGCGTCTTCTTGCGGTTCAGGTTGTGTGCGAAGGGCAGGTCGTGCGCGGCGTCGTGGCAGTGGCGGCAGGCGTACCACTGCTTGCAGTCGAAGCATTGGACTTTGACGTTGCGCTTGTAGTGCATGCATCCCAGGTCCGGGAGTGTGTCCTCCTCTTCCATGCCATCGTGAGCGTCGGTGGGGTTCGCCGGCAGTGGGCTGTAGTTAAGTTCGAGGTCGCCGGGTCGGATGTTGTAGGGATTGTCTGGGTTCACAGGCGGTGCTAGAGTGTTGCCTTCAGGTTCGAGGGGTGTCTGTGGCGGAGAGGTGGAAGTGGTCGGCGACAGAGGCTTGAAAGCAGCCATGTGCGAGATGTAGTCGCGGGTCATGAGCTCGTGCATGCGCTTGGCCTTCTCTTCCGTCGACAGCGCAAGCTCTTTAATCTGCAGCAACTGCTGTCGCAGCGACTGCATCCCATCGTTCTCGGGTATCGCGTCCATTCTTGCTGCCGGATGTATATATCCTCTGGCGTGGCTGCCTTGTATGCCCGCGTCTTGGACCGTCTGTCCGCCTCCTCTTGACACGTTTTGTCGATACAGTCGTGAGTGTGATATAATCGCCAACGACCGACGTCCAGATAATCCGCAGCGATGTTCGTCCGGCTCACGTGCTCTCTCTAGCAAAAGTAAGGTTCCAAAAGCGCCAAAACAGCGCGTCACCCCTCGTTGTGCAGCCTGGTCTCTCCGCAAAGCACAGGAGTATTGTCCGACGGCAACTCTGATCCACACCGCTCCGCTATGCGTCTTTCCAAACAAATATAGCAGGGAGAGTGGTAATAGAAAATGAAGTAAATAGCCCGGATAACAGAAAGATTAAGCGAGCGAGAAGAAATCCCGCGCGGTGGAAAAGTACAGACCGACAATCCAGCAAGCAGGCACGCCGGGAATTGACATGTGACAGCGAGGCAGAGGTGCGTAGTCCGAAGTCGAGATGGAGATCCAATTATGACAGCATCCGTGCAACGCGACAAGCACAACATAAAGGCCTGTGCCACCCTCGAGTCCAGCCCAAACCCGCTCTGATGGCTCCACGCCAGAAGCATCGTGCAGTCGATCATATCTGTGCATACGCGCGTCCCAATCATGGCTCGGCTCTTTTTTGTTATCATGTGAAGATGAATTGTGGTTCGATGTGCTTTGGAGGAAATGTGGTATGATTTCCTACTGGAGATTACATATTTACTAGTCCCTTGATCTCGTCTCCAAACTGATCAAGGGGCCCGCCTTGCCGTGCCCTCCATCCATCCATCCCGGTTTCTCCAACCGCTTGTGAAGGAAAAAGAAAAGGAAGGGAGCGTGCTCATACATGACTTTTCCCTGCCGTGAAGCGTGAGAGAGAGAAAAAGAAAGAAAAAAATCGTACCTTTTTGCTTCCGAAGAAGGAAACAAGAAAAGCTCCCCGCCATTGTTTGGGTATCATCGTTAGAAAAAGCAGCGGAAAACAAAAATGAAAAGCAAAGGTATTTTTTGGCGCCGACCGCCGCAACTCCTTCGCCAAGCAGCGTCTTCTAGCCAGCATGCGTGTTCACGTCGGTACGCCCGCCAAACGCAGTTTTGAATCCGAACGTGTTGTTCTTCCAGAAGAGATCCATGCGCGAGTGGTCTTTGGTCACCGGCTCTGGCTTATCTTCGTCGTGAGCTGTCTTGGGTCTCTCAACAGGCGTGACAGGCTCGCTGGTCATAGCTCGGGGCGGCATGAGTGTGTTGATAGGGAGCGAGGGCCTGTGCTCGTCCCTAGGCTCTAGCACGTGGCTACGACGGTGGAAGGAGCCGCACATCTCAGCCGTCGACGCTCGCATGCGCTGCAGGTAAGCCTCTAGCCAAGATTGCAGCTCCGGCACGGCGTGGAAGCGGTAGGAAACCTGGAAGCGTTGGATCTGACCGACGACCTTGGCCATTTTCGCGTACTTGTCGAAATTGATGACAGATATGGCCTGGTCGCTGCCAACGGAAGACGAGCCCGGGATCTGGCGCTGCGATGGGTTGCCTTGCACAATGAAGGTCAGGTCTGTGAGGTAAATTCCCAAGAATGGCAGGCAGGGTGCGCTGGCTTCGTTGACGTGGTGTCGCAGAGACTTCCAGTTTTCATCAACGTCCACGATAGCCTTCAGCTCATCAAACTTGGCCTTCGACTTCTTGGGTACAACTTCCCAGGTGCGCCTCAATCGCTGGATCATTGAAGTTCGCAAAGACTCAACAATCGCCATCATGCACTCGAAGTTACGGGTTTCCAAGCAGCATCCAGCAATCCGGATCCAGTGTTTGATGACAAGAGCACGCTTCTTAGCCTCAGTGGGAGCCAAAATAGTGTCGCTGACAGTGTATGCAAGATCGGTATTGAATTTTTGCAAGTTGAGTACATTGCTTGCCTTCGGGGTCGTCGTCTTCTTGTTAGAGCCCAACCTGAGCAATTCCTCGGGCTTGATCTCGCAGTAGAAGTGCGATGTCATGAGACACAATTGTCGTGCAATCTCCAATGCATCGAATTCCAGAATGTTCAATTCGCAGGGGTTCTCGGATCGATTCTTCAGCATGTTAAGAGATGCCTTTGACATGATCGGGTTGGGCACAGCTGAGTCGGTGTCACGCTTCGTGTCGACCAGCATGCTGGTCTTGCCAACTCCAGATACTAATGGTTCGACAACTGTACCATTTTCGTAGGCAGAAGTTATCCTTCTGGTGAGCTCGAGAAGCCGCTCGGCTGCTGAAGGGAGGTGAGGCTTCAACTTGCGCTGGGCAAAATCTCTGATATCTTCCAGGGTTTCCTTGTCGGCGTCGGCATTCCAGTAGGTCTCCAGCCAGCCTTTGAAGCATTGGCAAATTCGCAGCCTGACTGGTTTTCCAATCGTTGTGCTGTCGCCCACATAATCGAACCGCTCTATAAGCGCCCGGGTCAGGTCGCGAGGAGTCGTGAAGAATCTAAAGGTGAGGTAGAAGGTCGTGGCAAAGTTCAGGTCGGGTGTCATGTCGTGGGTCGTCAACTGCTCCACCATTGCGTTGAGGCTGCCACCTGTTACCCGTCCTTGGGAGTTCATGATCAATTCATGTGCGTATGTTTTCTGTAGCAGCGCAGAGTCGGCATCGTTGCTTGCTTCGGTGTTTACGGATGTGATGCTTGAGATGCTGCCAAAGCTTGTGAGCAACATAGGGTTGAGACTATCATTCTTGCGGCAGTCGGGAGTAGAAGCGCGGGTCGAGGCTTCCGAGACAGTGCTCATTTCAGAGTCCCTCGACATACTGGCCTGCGTAGTGAAAGACTCGGTGACGCAAGTGCTAACGCTATCTTTGCGCTCCGCAACGGTCGCGTCCGTCCTGAAAGGAAATCCGCCTTTTAGAGGACCGGCATCACTTACTTGCGTCGAAGCACTTCTGCAATGTGCGGAATCCACGGCAGATCCTGGCAGCGGACTTTCCGTAGAGATTGTAATAGCTGGCGACGGCATACCAAGGTCGTTCATGAGAGGATGGAGATGAGACATGCGCGTATCCACTGGCGGAAGAGGTGGCAAAGTCTTGCGCTTTCGCGCTGCATCGCTCATAGGCTCGTTACGGGCAAATGTTGCGGGCGAGTGCGATGTGGGTGAGATGTCCAAGTCATCCAGAGTATTTCTCGGTGCAGTTTCATTGATTGGTGAATCGGGTAGTTGGAAGTCGCCCATCTGCTCCAAACGTGTACGAGTCTGAGCGACACATTCACCAATAGCACGTATTAGACTGGTGCCTACAGCAACCAAGTGGTTGGCCTGCTCCGGCATTATAACTGCGTCGTCCTCTGGAAGGTCGGAAAAGGTAAACACTTCCTTCGTCGAGTCGACAAGCTGTTTCAGCACTTCCAGCAGAGATTCTTTGGCGTGTATTATAGCCTTGGAAGGCTCGCCATTGCCAGTGTTAACATGGTCCATCACGAACACCATTCTTTGGCATCCTTGGGTCAGACACCTAGTGGTGTCTACCAATTCTGCGTGTGAACGAGAGTGGAGATGGTGACCAAGGAATTTGCCAATGTGGCTAATGCAAAGGTCCTGGGCCTGAGATAGTTGTTCGGACGCTGCATTGCCCGATCGTCGTTCTTCACGGACAAGGGAAAGTCGGTGTGATGTGCCACTAGTCCGAGGCGTGTGAATGACAGATCGGCGTCTTGAGGCCGATTTTAGTATGGAGGCGGCCTTGGGCGATTGTTCACTATCATTGTGCTCATCGTCTGAGAAAGGGTCGGCAGAAGTAGGTTGGCCAACTTGGTCATGTGGTTCGGTTGCACTCGATGGCGCTGTCCCAAAGTAGACGTCCAGTGGCGACATGGTGGCAGCATCTGATCTCGCACTGCAGTCGCTCCTCGGTCCAGTCATGGCTTCTTGGGTCCACGCATCAACAAAGCGAACGGCGCGCGTTACTACTCTGAAAGCTTTGGTAATAAGCTCGTCAAGGACAATATGAACAATCTCGCCAGCGTAAGGCTGACTCGCTTCTTCTTGCAGCTCCCTCGCCTTCTGCACCATTGACGACAGATCAGCCAGCAGGCCCTTGCGCATTCGTCGGATTCCCACGTTCTGTTGCACCAGGGCAGCATCCCTGTGTAGACAACTGGCGTGTTCCAAGAGGTATCTCACGCCCGCAATCAACCCTCTGATGTAATCTTGTCGCATGAATGTTCCAAAGCTTGCCTCTTCGTTCTCCTCCAGAAGATCCCAGAATTGCGTCATAGCGTTCAACAGATTTCGAATGTACGGGTGGTCGTAGGCCTCGCAGTAGTTGGTCGGCACCCAGCCTCTGTTCCCGGATGAGAAGAGGGTGCCGTCGGCCCAGCCGTTCTCATGTATCGAGTGAACGAGGATCAGGTCGCCCTGTCTGATTGGAACTGTGATTGAGTCCTCGTCGGTGTTGGTCGAGGGATCTGTTGAAGGATCAAAGGGATGTAGGACTCGAAGATAGTTGTGGAACAAAGGCTGAGGCGTGAGTGTTCGTGCGACACCAGGTTCTGGGCTGACTGGGGTTTCTGGAGGCGTGATGTGGTGTTGATTGGCATCGGCCTTTCTGGGTTGCAGGGTGGCCAGCGGCGCAGGTCGGCGGGACTCGTCCCTCGAGGCAGCCATGCCTTTGTTGGTATATGATTGATGTTTGGGCCACATGGCGTCGCCGTAGTCCTTCATAGCGGTTTCGCTTTGGTGAATGCACGAACTAGTTGTAAGTTTTAACACACACAGTCACTACCAGAATGGTCCATATGGGACGATGAAGAACTGGCGGGAAGTGGTTCGGCTCGAGGTGCCTCGTACGTTCCAGCTAGATTCTGTGAAGGGCTGGGCCGTCAGCGTGTTTTCCTGTGTGGCGTTCCGCGGTGTCGGAGGAATGTGAATTGAGCATGCGTGAGGCTTGCGCGTGGCAGACTTACATTCGCAATGAAGCTTCCCCGAGGTGAACAATCAAGCACTTCCTTCTTGGAGATCGTTCCAGGTGTTTATCAGTCAAGAGCGGGTGACGGGACGCAACTCCTCAGGCGAGTGTTATCGAGATTGGGTTTAATATGCAGCTGTGACTTGGCGGGGTGACGAGGTCGGGGCGGGCATCAATGTGTATCTATCGTGTTCAAATTTGTTGACTCCCGGACTGAGGCAGTTGGATGGCGCCGTGAGAGGATAGCGATAGTCGGTGGTGGTGAAGATAGCAAGTGAGGTTGGCAATGTCGAGTCGTGCCGAGGCGTGTGTGTGTAGCAAGCAAGGCAGCTTCGTCGCGCCTTCCTTCCTTCCAATGTTGCAACGAAAGCGATGCCTTGGGCACCCGTTAGACGAGGTGGGATCCAGCGCGCATGTAAGGTTTGGTGGGTTTCGGCTGCTGGCTCCCCTTGCTCAGACAGACACAGAAGAGACAGACGGCGGATGGCACAACGGTGCAGCAGAGCAGATCGTGCTGCGATGGCGTACCGTGTCTGGTGGTGAGATGAAGCAGCGAGACACTCCAACTGAGCAGCAGCAGCAGGTAACCAAACAGTCAAGGAGACGCCACGGCACCAGCACAGAACCAGACACAACTATAGTAATAATATGAGTCGCCCGCCAAACCCAGCACACACCTCACCTCACACACACTCGCGCTCCACGTGCCGACGCATGCCTCCCCATCGATCGTCGTCACTACGGATAGCGCACCACTGTCTGGCCAGCCCAGCAGACAAGACTCCTGCTTGCAACTCCTCCTTCCTGTCCTCCTAGTCTCTGTGCTCGCACAATGTTCGTGCTCTTACTAGCAGAGCGCTCGTGCAAACGCTACCGCTGCTCGCGTGCCGCCTCACTTTTTTACCCTTTCGCCCTATCGCCATGACGATGGAGAGATGCACACAACGAGCGAGTTGAGGTGACGGATCATGCGATCTGCAGTGCGTCCGTCCGCAAACGCCCCTGTTCACACTACTTTCAGGGTTGCTGCTAGTCCCGTATACTAGCAGTATAGCTTGTGGCTCGTCCTCTGCATAGTGCCATTTGTGGCCGGCGCCCAAGCGCCTCAATCCACCCTTGACCGTGCCCCTGGGCCCTGGCCTTGCATGCTGGACGCAAAGGTGGCTAGCAGTTCCACAGGGCTGCTTCGAACCGACTCCTTGTGCTATATGATCGCTCAACTACTCCATATCTCACATCTGAACCGCATTCCGAAAGCCGATGATGTTGTTATAGCACATGCAGCCACACCGACTCCAGGTGTATATGTCGTGCATGCCATAGCGGTCAACTCCTCATAGGCTCGGCTCGACTCGTACTTGTCATCCATGTTTGGATGTGTATGCATGTATGCAAGATGTACTTGCATGGGTGTGCTTCCACATTGTGTCACCCGAGTTCCGCCCGTTTACTCACGCAATAACCGGTAGCATAACTCTCAGATATTATTTTTGAAATCCGCGACTGACTACGAGAACGATTCACTGCTACATTATTCAGTGGAGCTTCTAGTCTGAGCACACGAACTGCCGGCAGCCGTCGACCTCATCGCAGGAGCCATTTGGACAGCTAGCGTTCGAAGCTACGGGCAATTTGCACCTTGGCCGAGTGCGCCCGCCATCCTCTTCGCCGGGGGCTTCCTGTACCGTGGAGCTGGTCCCATGCGTTAACAGCTGCGAATACGCACATATATATGCGCGTTTCAATAGCAGGTGCTGTCACTGTCTCAGCTGCCCCCTGAAACTGCAAGACATTACATTTCCTTAAGATGGCGACCGCCTCCCGCTCAGCATTTCTCCTCATCTCTTTTCACCGCTTGTGCAGCGCGCACCAAATGAGCTTCTTGCGCTCGATCTCGTCTGCGCACCGTATTCTACCGAGCCAGCGACCGCCAATGGCCCGACTCGAGGCTCGAGCACATTCATTACATCCGCTCCTCCACTACCATCGACCGTGCTGGCGTCCGCAGGCAAAAATCCGGAGCAAGGCGCACAGGGCAGCAAGGTCTGAAGATATCCCAAGCCGTCTCTCACTACCGGCGTCCGTCTCTGATCATAACGCAACGGCGGCGCCTAGATCTTCGTATGTTCTGCATTTCATCAGACGTCCGATGTACCGTGAAACGGGCCATCGCATCGCAGAGAATTATCTGATCATCAGCGGTCACCCTCTGAGAAATCTCCCGCGCTGTGCCGGCTATGTCATGCTTTGTGATCGACAGCGCCGTCGTACATTTAGATTGCATGCTCTGGTGGAGGTGGGTCTCTCGTTTGCTCAGGCTCACGCCCGCCTCTTTTCTTATCAAGAATCACACGTTGCACGGTGCCGTCGACCGCGCGTCGAACATGGCCTGTCTCGGTTGTTCGTCGCTATTTCGATGATGACATATTGGGCAGCACCTTACAAGCGAGCATGAGTTGCTTGCCCTTGTTCGGTTGGATGTTCAGAGGTCGGAGCTGGATCCAAAGTCACTTCTTTGGGAGATCATGCAAACTGAAGTGCTCGATTTTGTCATCCTTCGCCAGAAACACGTGATCTTCAGGCACAAGGCCTCCCAACCTGTCGATCTGTGCATATTCTATTACAGGTTAAGGCAGCCAAAACAAGGCTGCTGCCCGTCAAACTTCCTGGACACTCTATTAGCGAACCTTCGAGCGTCGATACAGTCCTGTACTCGGTCAGGAAGTCAAGACTGCAGCTTCTCCACTACTTTATGATATGCATGATCTTCGATTATACCCTGCAACTCCATCACGGTGGATATGGAATCCTTTGCCCTCACGACCCACAAGTTCCGCTTTATTCTTCCTACTGACGAGCAAATTTTCCCACACGTCGGAAGACTGACGATGGCTACTGGCCTGAACTACCCCGACCGTTCTTCCTGCACATCATCGCACTTTGACGAAAGCAGGCATTCGCAATCGAAACCGAGTCGCATGGCGAATGCCTTATTTCGTCCAAACAAGGCCTCCCATTCATACTGTACCCTATTCCCACGCGTGCACGCGAAACTAATCACAAATCTCCAGAAAACCGAATCTCATCGCTCCGAGGTCAAATACGCACAAACTTCGGCGCCGTCGCTCAGCAAAGTTCCACATTCGTCGAACTCGCTGCCCTCTTTACTCTTTACGCTTCCATGCTTTCACGCTTCAGGTTCAACATTCTGCAGACTGCGGGTTAGCGCAGCTGCTTTCGCCATGCACGTCGCTGCTTCTGGCCATGACCTGCCACTTTGAGGTTTTACGGCTTCAAGGCTTCACGGCTTTCCTTCCACGCGCTCCCTGAAACTCTCTGCTGGCGGGCGGGCCGGTGGACTACTGCCAGAAGAGCGTGTGGCCGTCGCACGATTTGCGATGCTCTGACCAGATGCTGTACACATTTCTGTTTACGTCTTTCGGACGTCGAGCTTGAATTGTCGCTGGGGTCTCGTTCTATTGTTTCAATGGGCGGTTGGATGGCGTTGGCTGTTGGCCATGCTGCTGGTCGCTCGTAAAAGCACGTTGTCGGCGCTGCAGGACCAGCAACGTCCTGAAGAAGAGTTTTACGAGATCGCGAAGCATGCCCATGATGGTATAGGCCATGTTGAATGCAAATACCGCTGGCGCTGCTACAGAAACAGCCCTGTCTTGTGTTACACAGCCTCGGTTGCTTTTTGGTATCTGATCGTATGTCGTATGTGACCAGATAGGTCAGGACGGTTTGGGATTCCGTTGCTCGAGCACGGATAGGGGGCATCCGAGTGTTCGTCGAGAGACGGATTGTGTACCTCGGGTACGTATTGTTTACTGAGCTTTCGGACCAGGCGCAGTGTATGATAGCTGTTTATGGACTGGGCGCACTGTGTGGATTAGGGAAGGTATATGCGGTGCGGAACTCTTGTCGCCCAGGATAAGATCATCGCAGCTGTATCCTTTGTGTCAAAAGCAAACCAAGGGGAACTGAAACATTTCTCTCGTCACTTGATAGAAATAAGGTCATTACAATTTTATGCTTCACGAGTAGCGAGTAATTGATATTTAGACTTCTGTCTTGCGACTTATGACAAGGTGAACCACGACTGTATACTCATTTGGTAGCATCCAATTGACATCGAGGCTTCTGACACTTTGGTGAGGATCACTGTACTGTGTCTTGCTAATCGTCAAGTTCGGTTTACTCTGGTATTGTTGTTGCCATCGCGGGCGATCGTCCTAACATTCTTAAACAAAAGCATATAAACTGTTCGCGCCTAGCAATATGCTCTCTGGATTAGATCTGTACTCATCTGCTGTTATTTGGCTTCTAGAGTTTCAGTCGTGGACCAAAACATGTATACCGGACACTTGCTACCCCAACCCTCAACCCTAATAACAGAGCCATTGGACATCACGGATGCGTCCTATGGTCGCCCCTTCCAAACAACACTGCAATCAATATATTTATAGGGGGGGGGGTGAAGCTGAGTGTTCGTTGCTAATGAATTACGCGTATTTGCGACGCAACTGTTATCATAATCGTAGTACGTTTCATAGTCAAAATGCTGCTTTGCTTTGCCACCACGACGATCAACGACTGTCTCAGATTCCGAGCGGGGTTCATCACATCACCACTCCATCAACGCCTGCGTGCAATGCTCGACGACATCACAAAATACATGAACAGTATTGTACTACCTCACTACTTGGAATCGAACGTTTGAGCCTGTCGGAGATGAGCGGGAGATCTGACGCACGCCTTACATGCCTCTTCTGCAGACGCCGGTATTCTCGGAAGTCAGTCTCAGCGTTCTGTGACGTTGTTCGGGTTGATCAGAGATGCTAAGGCCGTCACAGAGATGTTCTTAAGCGTCATGTCATCCGCTGCCCATCTCGAGGCAATGAGCCTATACCGCAGGACGTAGACGCAAGACGAGGAAGGCTCAGGCACTCGTGCATGCGGGTGAGTCTGTCTGTTTCTTTCTTCGTGGACACTGCTGATGATGCGTCTGAACAGTGCTCACGCAAGAAGCTCTTCTGTGACGGTCGCTCGCCATGCGGGTCATGTAGTGGCAAGGGGAAAGGACACGCGTGCTCACGTAACCTCAGCTACAGCAATGGTGCTCGTATCGCAGACACAACAACACATACATCAGCAACAGCATCAGCGAGCGACAGAGTAACACCACAAGCGATTGTAAACTACCCCCCTTCAGTTGCATTCCTGCTCTCCGAGGACTACCAGCACATTTTCTCGAAGTTCAACTTTCCTGAGCCCACAAGTCCGGACGAGTCTGGGAATGCAAGAACCACCGGCTGGCGGGATGCATACAGCAGCTCCGCGCAGACACTATTTCGAGGTCTTGATGAGGACTTCTTGAATAGCGTCCTGGACTTTGACTTCTTCCCTTTGGCATCTCGTGGACCATCGACACGCTGTGCATCCGTCGAGCCGCAAGGTGCCAACCCCACCAACGAGGCGACACCTTTCCCTTGTACTGAAGCCGACGCTGGAAGGCTTGTGATAAGTGTGATGAAGGCGCCCACCCTACAGCTTCTGCCAGATCACGCTCGCCTCGAAGCTCAGCAGCAACTGCAGGACTTGTGCAATCCAGCGTGTGTAGCTCGCTTCGTTGCATATTACTTTGACATCTGGCATCTCAACTGTCGGATCATACATCGACCTTCTTTTGCCTTCGATGTTTGCGATGAATCATTGGTCCTGGCAGTCGTTCTTCTTGGTGCCATGTATAGCCCAGATGCGACTGAACGCCTCGTTGCGAGCGCCGTCATTGATCATGTGGAATCGTATATTTTCTCCTGCCTACCATTGTGCCATTCAGCAGATGGGAGTTACCGGGAAGACTCAGATGCCGTTGGACATGATGACCAAGAATTCCAGATCATCCAGGCAGCTTTCACAATGGTCATCACCCAGTTCTGGACTGGCACTAGCGCACAGAAACTTGGGGCCTCGACGAGACGTTTCGACATCGTAGTTGAGGTAAGAGCACTTTTCGTTTTTCTTGAAGCCGGCCAGCATCTGATGACAGCTCATCGCACAGAGTGCGCGCTCACTAGGCTTGATGGCTTCCGCACAGTCACTCGAAGACAGGCGTACTGAATCTCTTTGGCTTGCAAAAGAATGTCGCGTACGGTGAGTGGAAACTTGTTTGCATCAACCATCTATTCGCCGGTCAACTAATTAGTAATACTCGACCAGGACCGCCAACTACATAGTATTGACTGACTGTGCATTTCTGTTCTTCCGAGGGCTACAGCTCAGAGTCTGGGATCCCGAGATTGAGTGCGATCTGCCCTGTCATGAAGATATCTTCGATGCAGTGCATCCGTTTACACACCCGGATTTCTCTTTCAAGCGCTCCTTGACGGCCCAACAAGCCTTCAATATTATGTTTACCACAGAAAGAGTCGAGCAGGGCCAGGATCTGGACCTGACTATACTTGACAGTTTCGTGCTCATACACAGTAAGCCGCTTGCAATGGAACAGTATATGCGCTGCACAGCATCTACTGATGGCGAACCTCACTCGTAGTGCTTTACCGATACGCCAATGCCGCACTCACGGTACAATTATCTCGATCACGATCTACAGAAGAATTTCAGCACCCTTACGGCACCATAACGTCAGACATACGAATCGCTCTGAATTTTTGGTTCGAGGAATGGACGAAACAACATAAGCTTGCACTCTCGAGAGGCGAATGGGACGGCCTTGGCTTTTACAAGAATGGTGACCAGTACGCATATGCTACGCTGTTACTGTTGTCCTCAAAGGCGAGACCCCATCTACGACACCTTCTACGGCCTAATGCGGATCGCCTAAGACTGTTGCAGGAACTGAACAAGTGAGCATACGAATTTATTGCTTGAATCGTCCTATCACCATATAGTCGCAATCACGACAAAATGCCCATGAAAAGCTTCTGGAGTGCAAGACTATATTGATCACTACGTGCTCTTTCGCGATATGTGCGACAGAATGCTCCGATGAAATGTTCCACTTCGCAATAAATGTAGAGGCGAGCGAACAAGATGCATCAACGACGACGGTGAACGCGCACCTCAATGCTGGACTGCTTATTGAACCACAAATTTTGGGTTTTCCAAGACTTCGAGGGGTCATCCAACCTGAAGTCGAAGTTTTGCAAAGCCAGCGGAACGAGCTTGTGGATCTCACTAAGCGATATCTGGAAAAAGAGCAGTGTTGGTCAGCGCATGCAACTTATGCTGGGACCATAACCGAGATGCCTTACGTTCTTACCAACACAAGTGCGTGTGCCGGCGCCGAAAATGAGATTATGCTTGTCCAGAACAGCAGCGTTCTCTCCCAGCCATCTCTTGGGTCGGAATTCGTAAACGTCTGGAGCAAAGATATCCTCGTTGTACCCTACAACCGCGGCATTCATACCGATATCACAACCTCCAGGAACATGCATTCTCGATATCTCGAGTCCGCCCACTGGCGCAACTCGAGGCATTGTCAGGCCGACACTTGGGTGCAGACGCATTGCTTCTTTGATGGTTGCACACAAGAACGGTAGATTAGATGCCTCGCGGAACCTCGGTGGAGAGCTCAACTTCCCAGAACTGGTTGCTTCGTCGATCTCTTTGAGCAGCTCTGCGTAAACTTCTGGATTTCTCATTAGATGATAGAAGACGGAGCGCAGCGCGATAGCTGTCGTGTCCGAGCCGGCAAAACTACACAGTTAATTATCAGCATATTGGTCGCTCTCATCTGGAAAATTGTGTGCTCATACATCGCAGAGTATGCCTCTGACTCGACGTCGCCTTTACCGAAGTCGACAGCCTCGCCCTTATTCTTCACAATGTTGAGCAGGTGGTGGAGGAGGTCTGTCCTACCCGCCTGTGACTCGCTCTTGTCATCTGCATCGGCGCGTTTAGCTACACAGCCACGGGCTGCCGCTGAGATGTGCTTGACTGCGTTCAACCCCTTGCGAACCGTGGAGTTGAATACTGAGGATCCAAGGACCAGGTTACGGAAGGCTGGCGGAACAAGTGATGCAGCCATCATTCCAGGCAACAAAGCGTCGAGCGACGCAATGTAGGATTCGTGATCATGCGAATTCTCCATGAAGCCAAATTGTTGTCCGAAGAAGAGCTCGCCAACGACGTCGAATGCATACCTATGCTGCGATGAGTTTCAACATGGCAAGAATGTTGTTTCGACCAAGTTACCATTGCAACCACACCCCCAGATCGACCACAGCACCCTGGTCAGCAAATTCTCCCATCCGCTTCACAAACAGCGCAGAGCAGTTGTCGATATACTGCTCGAGGGTCAGAATCGTTGTCAAACTGTATACGCTGTTTACGATCTTCCGTCGCTCGCTGTGCAACCGCTCATTCGTGTTACTGAAAAGGTCTGGGTACTTGGAGAAACCCTTTATATGCCAGTTGACATAGAAGTAAGACTTGTTCAAAGGCTTTGACATTGGATATATTTTCCGGATGGCCTCAGGATCGGCGCACGCAACCTCGTTCGGACCAATACGAACGAGTGGACCGTATTTCTGGTGGAGAGCGCGTTGTACGATGTCCGCATCGCCACGCATGACGTGGCGGACTATCCATAGTCGGGTGACCGATGCCCAGAATGGACCCGGGACATGTTTGAGAGGATGGACAAGCCTTGCATATGGAATCCAAAGCAGCACATAAGCTGCTAAAGCGAGCGGCAGATAAGGAAGTAACGCGATATAGCTCGTCATAATGAGCAACAAGAACGATCGAGATGAGCTCGAGTGCAGATCAACCGTTTGGGTCGACAACTCTCGACATTATATATGACCCAGCTGGATGGATGCACTTAACCTAAGCGATTCCACGTGTCGTCGTCGACGCTATGCTATTGCCATGAATCAATCAATCTATGATATCCATGTGCGTGAAGAGAAGTATCGCGGCAATCGGGAACTCAGGAGGAAACGCACGGCATCCGGCAACTCGACTTCCGGTTCGGCATTTTGGCATCATCCGCTGCCGGAAGTCCATATCGTATATGAAATTCTGATATCAGTTCGCACGAGTCTGAATACAGCTCCGCCATTAAGCCCATGTCCAAAACGCCCACGAAACGTGTGGGCAAGAAACATCGAATCAGTACGCGAGGGGAAGCCCGCCAATACCGGATCGATGTTCCCTGGAACACACGTTGTATAACCGATCGTGCTAATGTTAAAGAAGCGAGGTTGAAGATAGAGAGTCTGGTAAACCACAATCGAACCTAATCTGAACCATAGTCACTTGTAGATGTATCGGTTGTTCAATTTACTTACGACCCTACACATATTTGTCAACTGGTAAGGCACCCTAATGGCCCCTGGCGATGTAGCTTTGTATTCAAATCCATTGCGTAAGAACTCTCGAACTGTAAGGCCCGAATAAAGTTTCAACTACTGCAACCCCGCAACTTGTTCATACCCAGAAGCGAGTACTGGGACCAAGGGGACTTATACTTCTATGAGGGGTCCTCAACTCCGCAATGCGTTGGTTTCCCGAGGCAGTGTGGAATACCCCGAAGGCTGGCGGTCTTTGTCCGGTGGTGCGAATACCGTCCAACCCAGTGGCCTTTGAGATTCGACCATTGAAGATGCATTTTTGGCTGTACAACAACGATGTACTACCGCGGCTATGGGTTTAGCTTGACAATATCAGCTGAGCTATAAGACGGGGTAGCACCACAGCTGGAGATAATCCCTGGTCTTAAAAGGCGGCGTATGTCCTGCCTGTGGACGAGCTGCGTTCGTGCACATCGCAAACACCAACTTTTGTTGAAGGACACAGAAGCAACACTATGAAGCAAAACGACAACATCGCCGTCGAAGGCGTCAGCCCAATGGCTTTCCGCCAACCTGTCGGAACCAATGCTGAAGACCGTACGACTCCACTCGTCTTGCCGCCAAAGACTAGCATTGCAGTCTTTCATCAATTTATGGAGCGCCTAGAGAGTATCGTCGGAACAGAAAACGCAACAGTCGTCAGCAGCGATGCGGAGCTCGACCATGAAGATTACATGGATCCCAGCAAAGCGCATGATGTAGGCTGACTTCCTCCTCTCCACCTCAAATTGCCTGCATAGCTGTATAGACTAACAGACAATAGATGTATCATGTCTTGCCCAAGCAACACTTCGTCAGCTCCGCTGTAGCAGCACCTCGCGACGTACCCGAGGTGCAAGAGATCATGCGCCTTTGCAATGAGTTCGAGATACCCGTCTGGCCGTTCAGTATTGGCCGCAATGTCGGATATGGAGGTGCTGCACCACGCGTGCCGGGCAGTTTGGGCATTGACATGGGACGCAATATGCGGAAGGTCATCGACGTGAACGTCGACGGTGCATATGCTATTGTCGAACCTGGAGTGACGTTTGTGTGAGTTTGCACAATGGATAGGAGTAGCCTGAGGATCACGAAGCTGACCCGAGATACAGCGATCTGCACAACTACTTGGTCGAGAACAACCTTCGCGACAAATTGTGGATCGATGTTCCTGATCTGGGCGGTGGATCTGTCATCGGCAACACCATCGAACGTGGAGTCGGTACGAGTTGTTTTGCGTGATATTCCGGAACGTCCACTGATGCTCAAGCAGGCTACACACCATACGGAGATCACTGGATGATGCACTGCGGAATGGATGTTGTGCTACCCGATGGCAGTCTCTGGCGAAGTGGCATGGGAGGCCTTCCGAACCCAAAAGCAGATCCAAATGCTCCACCACACGAGCAAGAACCCAATGAAACGTATGCTCTGTTCAACTATGGCTTTGGGCCATACAACGACGGCATCTTCTCCCAATCCTCACTGGGCATAGTAGTCAAAATGGGCATCTGGCTGATGGCAAATCCTGGCGGCTACAGCAGCGTGAGTACACGGCTTCGTCGCTATTAAGCCTGGGGTTATTTCTGACGATGTTCCCAGTATCTGATCACATTGCCGAAAGACAGTGATCTCCATACCGCGTTGGAGATCATCCGACCGCTCCGAATTGCTATGGTACTGCAAAACGTGCCGACCATGAGGCATATCTTGCTTGATGCAGCGGTCATGGTAGGAAATACAACAAATACCACGTGCAGTTCAACAGACCAGGGCTGACTTGCGTACCTAGGGAGATCGAAAGTCGTACACCGACTCGAAAAATCCACTGACAGACGAAGAAATGGACGCCATCGCGAAGAAGCTCAACCTCGGACGCTGGAACTTCTACGGTGCCGTGTATGGACCGGAACCCGTGCGAAACGTTCTTCTGAGCGTGATCAAGGATGCGTTCCTCAAGGGAATCCCCGGTGCCAAGTACTACGAGCCCAAGGATATGCCTGACAACATCGTCCTCCAGACTCGACACAATACACTCCAGGGCATTCCCAGCACAACAGAATTGAAGTGGGTCGACTGGCTGCCTAACGGGGCTCATTTGTTCTTTAGTCCTATCGCAAAAGTTAGCGGAGATGACGGCATGGCACAATACCAGCTGTGTCGACGGAGATGCGAGGAAGCCGGGATGGACTTCATTGGAACTTTCGTTGTCGGCATGCGCGAGATGCATCACATCGTGTGTATCGTGTTTGACCGCAAAGACCGCGAGAGTCGACGAAAGGCACACTGGCTCATCAAAACACTGATCGATGATGCAGCGGAGCGTGGATGGGGTGAGTATCGTACTCATCTCGCGATGATGGACCAGATTGCGAACACCTACAGCTTCAATGACCATGCGCAGCTAAAGCTGAATCAAAAGATCAAGGACACACTCGATCCCAAGGGGATTTTGAGTCCAGGGAAGAATGGTGTTTGGCCCAGTTGTTACAACGCGGAGGAGTGGAAGATTACGGAAGAGGTAGCATGAGTTCGACTTACAATAAATCTCTATGGTCTCTCCCTGTTCCGCATATACTCTCTTCGAAGTTGACTTCGTACCCCCATATGACGATTGATGACATTTACGTGGATACACACCGTCATTTAGACATAGGGTTAGGGTCGAAATACGTTTGTCAATTGATAAGTCTTTCTCTGCAAGTACGATCAAGACCAATTTCTTTCTATGGATGGTGTAAGTTTCAATCAGATGCCCTGGCCAAAACCCCGACATCCTGTCAGCCACTTTCATCGTATTGCCGTAGACTCTTGTCACCGCCAGCGAATGAGCTCATCAGTTTCCAAGAATTCAGGCACTTTGGGTGGAGACCTGACGACGATGGCTTGATCCGGCAGCTACGGGGCAACGGGAAAGGTCCCCGAGATCACAACATCCAGCGCGATTTGCGACGGAATTCACGATGCACGCAACACGGCAGGCCATGCCTTATGAACCGCGTAAGTTTATAGCCCAGGACTCGTGGTAGAACGCTGGTCGAAACGCGATGCTTGCCTTACGTCACTGTTTACAGGAATTCGCATACCGATGAGATTTATCTTTTCGCTGCTGTCATCCGGTGAGGTTGAGATGCTAGAATAGATCATCGGTCAAGAAACAACATGCCCTGGAACTGGCCAAGAACATCGCTGCATGAGATACAGACTGGAGGTGACCCGCTGTCGCTCGACGTCCTAGGCGTCCAACATGCGAAAGACGGACAGAACGTCGAACTGGTCCACGTGCATTTTGCGCAAGAGACTGTCGCAGATCCTCTACAGATGACCATTCTACACCATGGCAGTGTTCCAGAGCCGCAGGATCTCAAAGACAACATTGAAACTATGAAGAGTGAGGGCCCGACGTCCCTCAAACAGGTGGCCGCTCTCAACAAACAAGTTGGCACATCCACAGCCAGAGCAATCCGGCAATTTGCTAAGCAACAGCATTTTAGCGTCGATGAGGACATAGATCTTATCGGTGCCACTGGATGCTTTATCGAGGAACCGACAGAAGATGGAGCCGACTCAGACCAAGCTCCTGGAAATCAGGAATCGACAGAGCTCGGCGACCTGTCCATCATTGCAGCCAAGACGTGCAAAACGACTGTGGGTGAATTCCACAACTCAGCCATTGCTTCAGGTCTACCGGAGGAGTCTCTATCAAGTACTTTCGACAGTCTACTCGAAGGACAATCGGACGAATCCGGAATAATCGACAGTGCCCGCGGGCCTCTGAATGTTGCTTTCGCCTCGTTCGAGGGCTGTGTCGGCAGGCCGCTAAGCGCAACGGATGAGGACGATAACGAGCGCTCGGGTCTGGTTGGACATGTGCAGTCAGGCGACAACTACTTCGATCTTAGGAAAAAGGTTGTCAAGTTTTGGGGCGAGTGTCCTGGAAATCTCGTTGCACCCACGCAGCAGCTGACTGTGGAATGCGAATGTTGATTTGTGGATTTTTGGGATTACAGGCGCAGGAGATATATACCCGAGATGCAGTGGCAGTCTCTACAGAGCATAGCGAAGAGGCGAACTTATAAATGTGTAGGATGGCATTTGTTTCAGACTTGGGTGTAGTTGAGGTGTTACCGGATGCTTCTATAAACGAGGAATATAGATTAGTACAGCGGATGGAAGGGTTGAACATCTCCAGCGCCGACAGAAAAAAAAAAGCTCGGTGCTACTGCACTCAGCTTCACGAATGGTTTTCATTTCTCAGCCACCTCAATCTCTATTGTTTCCTGGAAGCGTTTTAACTCTGGATGGCAGAGCTTGAATGATCTGTTGAAGCGAATGTTGGTTTGCATAAGTTTACATACATAGTTCCAAAGAACGCTGGCGTTGTTATATACAGATGGCAATACTTGTGCAACTTGGAAATGTCTTTTGATCACTCCAGACTGTATTTCAAACAATATATACGAAGTATGCACTGGTGCAATTGCTCACAGCCCTTGACATCGACATTGAGAGTGTGTCCAGATTCACAAAGGCTGCAAATGGCAATCGTTTGGAATCGCCTGGGCTTATCTCTCTCGGCTGCGTTGTTTGCAACATGCTGCAGCGAACATATAGTAATTAGTCACTCTTTGTCAAAGTGTATAGGAAGAAGGAAGGCTGATATTCAATCGACTCGGAAGGAACAGGCAAGCTGCATGGCTGCCCCACCGATCGACATTGTTTCCACTTTACCTGTATTACAGCTCCTGGTGATTGCGTGTCTTCACCTGTGGCGTGCACGAACATATCTACAGCTGCTCTCTCAGGTCACTGACTTGATCACCACAAATCACTTTGCGCTCAAAAACCTCGTAACAAACCCGTACACTTCAAATCAACCATGGCGTTTTCTCCCTCAGACGCCTACCCACGCCCAGACTTTCTCAGACAAGCACAATCCTGGACATCCCTCAACGGGCCCTGGGACTTTGCTTTCGACGACGAAGACCAAGGCCTCGATGAGACATGGCACATCAGCGGCTTGCCACAGAAAGCCGTACGACCCATTGAAGTGCCCTATGTCTTCCAAAGCCCAGCCTCCGGCATCAACGAACAGCAGATCCACGAGGTGATATGGTATCAGAGGGAAATCCAAGACCCTCGCACTCCAGACCAGATAGAAAAGCAAGACCGAGTTCTCGCTCGATTTGGGGCCGTCGACTACGAATGTACGGTCTGGATCAACGGAAGCTACGTTGGCGGGCATCGTGGCGGACATGTGCCATTTGACATCGATATCACAGACGTGCTCTCCAAAGCTGCACAATCAGAGAATAATGCACAGCGCATGACACTCCGTGTGTTCGACTCCGCCAAAGACGTAACGCAGCCTCGCGGCAAGCAGTTCTGGGGCCCCAAGCCCGAGAGCATCTTTTACACGCCCTCAAGTGGCATCTGGCAAGACGTCTGGCTGGAGTCTGTGCCTAGCGTGCGACTGGGAAACAGCAGTCACGGAACGGTTCTGCGCTCCGATGATATCGAGAGTGGTGTGCTGCATGTTAGTGTTGCTGTGCGGGGCAGGAAGGCTGGGAGGAGATATAGTGTGCAGATGGAGTCGAGTTTCGCGGGCAATGTTGTCGCCACAAGTTCGAAAGTCAATCTTTCTGAAGCGAGGCGTATCGCTTTCAATTTGGGCATGCGACTATCGCGTCAACAGATGGAGAGCTTGCCTGCAGAAGTCACTCGCAAGGTGTCGCTGAATGACGACAAAGCGTGGCTCAACGGCGTCGCTTTATGGAGCCCGGAGTTTCCTTCGCTGTACGATTTGAGCATCAGACTATTCGACGATTCTGACAACCTGATCGATGAAGTCAAGACTACTACAGGCATGCGTCAGATCACCTGGGAGAATGGCGATGGTACGCTGCGTCTCAACGGCCATCCTTACTTTCAAACCCTGCTTCTCGACCAAGGCTACTGGCCGTCATCTTTGATGACACCGCCGACACCCACAGCTCTGAAAGATGATATCGAGCTCTCCAAGGCAATGGGCTTCAATGGCTGCCGCAAGCATCAGAAGGTCGAAGACCCTCGATTCCACTACTGGGCCGATCGCTTGGGCTTCCTTGTGTGGGGAGAGATGGCCAGCAGCTATGAGTATGATGGTGAGATGACTGGGCGCTTCGACCAGGAATGGACGGAAGCTCTCAAGAGAGATATCAACCATCCTTGTGTGGTTGCGTGGACTCTGGTCAATGAGAGCTGGGGCTATAGCGAGCTCAGCCACAACCCTGATCACAGAAACCACATTCGTAGTCTCTACTACCAGACGAAGTACGATCGCCAACAGCGCTTCCTTCTGACCCAATCGCAATGCTGACTGACACCTCACAGAAACCTCGACCCAACTCGCCCCATAAACGACAACTGTGGCTGGGAACACGTCCTCACCGACCTGACAACCTTCCACGACTACGCCGACGCAAACGTCCTCACAACACGCACCGCCTCCCTCTCGTCAACCACCACCACCGGCCGCGCAGTCTTCCTCCCACCCCTGCCCAACGATCCAGGCAGCGCCCACACCCCCAACGCCCCCGTCCTCTGCACCGAATTCGGCGGCGTCAACATCATCAGCGTCTCCGGCCAAGACTCGCACCATGAGCGTGGCTGGGGCTACACGACCGCCAGCAACCCCGAAGACTTGCTCGCGCGCTTCGCCGCGCTGTGCCATGCCGTCGTGCACGCGGGGCATATCTGCGGGTTCGTGTATACGCAGACGACGGACATTGAGCAGGAGACTAATGGCTTGTACACGTACGATCGACGAGCTAAATTGCCGGCGGGGAAAGTGCGTGCGATTGTTGAGAGGGCGGCGGAGACGTACTTGTCTAGTGCGGCGAAGAGTGCGAAGAAGCGTGAGGTGGTTTTCCGTGGTGGATTGGCAGATGGGTCTAGTGTGCGGGAGTTGAGGATTGAAGAGGGTAAGTACCTTGTTGGTGAATGTGCGGTGGATTTGCAGGGGGATGAGTGGAGGGAGAGTAAGTTGGATTTGGACAATTGTTTTGTGAATACGTGGGGCAAAGTGACGTGGGCGAAGGGCGGAGGCTTCGTGGCGTCGAGCCGGAATGTTAGGTTGGTTGATGGGACTGTGATGGAGGCTGAGGCGGGCGATGGGAAGAGTTGGCAGAGAAATGTGCTGAGGTTGGAGGAGAGGGTGAAGAATGTGGGTGGGAAGTTGGTTTTTGAATGAGGTACAGGTGTGCTGTTGTTGAGGTGGCTTGCGATTGCGTGGTTGTGTTAGCTATCGGATGTTGCATCGAACGAATGCAACTCGCTGCCCAAAAGCAGACCATCGGTTATAGTACTATGACCATCTGAGCAGTATCTTGGTGGTGATGTTCTTGGTCGCTTCAATGTTGTGCTAAATGTTACCAGCCAACCAGATAGCCACTCCAAGAGCAATGCATCATCAATCCCGTCGACACCGTGTGACAACAGAGAATATAACTGGAACATGAATGATACTTCATAATAAATATGTTAAATTCAACTCTCGATGCAGTCAGTTATCTAAGGTAGTTATCATATCATCCCAAACTAGACCACGCTACCAACAAACGTGGCGCCGCGCCGACCGTTCCAAAAAGCGCCACAGGGACAGATAAGCAATCTAGCAATCGCCGTCCCAACAACAAATGCATGCGGCCGGCCGTGGCCTCAGCCGTTTTCTTCTTATCATTAATAGCAGCAGCACCTGCACTGCCATATCTTTCCCTTCCCAATTCCTTTTTCTTTTATCTGTCCTCGCTGCTCCAAAACACCAGTCCTGAGGGGAAAACCAAAAAAAAAAGTCAAAGTCCCAAAATAAAACGGAAGCAAGAACGCTGGACTTGACTCGCGGGCACAGCAAAAGCCAAGGAAAGACTTGAAACGCGCGCTCGGAAGACCGGACCGGCCGTGCTGGGCTTTTTCGACGTGGACATCGTCATGATGAGATGAAATGGCATGATATGACATGCAGTCGTCGATTTTACGACGCAGTCAATTATCAGCCAGGGCACCGTCCCTTAGACTCGCATCACCTGACGAGCAGGTTCACCCAGCTGCGCTTCTTCTTCTTGCGCTCCTCCTTGTCGCCCTCTGTCATCGGAGCCTTGGATCCACGCGCCGATGCGGATCGCCCATTTCTCAATTGGGTTGGCCTCGACTTCGACTCCTCCATGCGAGCGAGCCACTCGGTGAACTCTAGCTCGCCAGGAGCAGAAGCGGTTGACGACACGGATGTCTCTCGTCGGACTGGCGGTCGGCCCATGGACAGAGGTCTGCTGAAGCGCGGCGAAAGGCCACGCACGGGCTGCTTGCCGGCTGCGATTGAAGAGGCGGCGGAGGAGGAATGCCGTGAGTGACGGGTGTAGGAGCCATCGTCGGAGGACAGGTCGAGGGAGGAGAGCGAGAGGTTGGGGCCCAGGTGGACCGCGAGGGGCTCGGTGGGAGCAGGGTCTGGGTCTTGGAAGCGGACTGTTCGTTTGGGTTTGGTGGTTGATGTTGAGGTTGATGTGATGGATGTGTGGCTGGAGGATCGGATTGAGGCTTGGTCAGTGTTGGTGTAGCTGCTGTCGCTGGCACTGCCGCAGACGCTGCTCGGGAGACTGGAGTTCATGGTGCTGGTGTAGAGAGGTGGGTGTCGTTATGTGTTGGATGCTTGTTGAAGATCGTTATGTTGTAGAAGTGTCAACAGACAGGTAAGGTGACGTGATTGTAGTGTCGTAAGGATTTGTTTGATTGTTGATACACCCAAGGGGACGGGAGAAAAAGACACCAGTGCCGGGAGTTGGGAGGAATGTGATAACTATATCGAGTCCAAGTAAGGTACAGCGCAGAGGGAAGATGGCTTGGTCGGGGCCAACATCCGGCTTAGGAGCATGCAGCTATACGGGGAGGACGACACGAGAGAAAGGGCACAACGCAAGTGGATAGAAGCAAAGATCACGCCGGACCAAAGCTACCGAAAGTCTGGCTACTGTTCGAGCGGCAGAGGGCTTGTCTTGTCGAGGGCCTAAGCTGGGCTGTGGAGGCAGACCCACGGCGCGAGAAAGCAGAGAGGGAAACGGGTGGGAATGCATCACAAATCATCGCTGGGCACGTGGGTTTCAGCACAGCACAGCCTGCAAGATGCAACTTTCTTGCGCAGACTAGAAGGACGGGCGTAGCCTGGCCAGCTGATGGCCCGGAGTATTGCGAGCCTCGCATAGAATGATTTGAGGCATAGTACCGTCAGAATAATTAACGAACAGGCAAGGCAGCAAAACCGGGCGGCAGCAGCTCTCACTCAGGCAGAAGGAGAATTTCCCTGTATTGCGGAGCGCGAGAGCAGGAGCAGGACAGCAGGGGTTGTGCATGATGCATAGGCGTGGTGCATTAATAGAAGTGATGTGCTCAATCACCAGCAAGGATCACCCAGGGTCGCCGGTAAACGAGCGAAGCTACCAACTATGCGCGCTCCCAACTGGCTGGCAACCGGGGCCCTTCGCTGCAGCTTCTCGCGTGGCCATGAGCGATCCATCGGTGGATGTAACGGTAGACGGTAGCTAGAAGGAGGAAAGCTGATGGATACGGGTATGATCAGCACTACCGTGCCAGGCACAGCAAGAAAACCAAGAAACTAGCGACAGCAAGAAATGTCCAGCCGCACACGCAGCAACAGCTGATGGAGATCGTTCATGCTGCCTCCTCTTCCCCTTCCTGCTCATGTCGCTTGTCGTCGATTTAGCATTGCACATCGCCTACCCAAAACTTAGCGCTCACGCCATGCCGCCGCCTAGACTGCTCGGCACTTCCCTGGATGCCCATTCCGTCCGATTTGCTCTTCACGACTCAGGCGGGAACCATGGTTCAGCTGTGCTTATGCTTTCCATCATGTTCCTGCCGATCGCCGGCCCCGATCGCTGCGGTGCATCATCTTGCGTCAATCATGCCGTGTCACATTGAATTGAATTCATCCCACAATAACAACACCCGCTCACCACAGACCACAGCACCGGCAGGAGAGAAGACACCGCCTGCGTGGCGCTGGTCTTCGTCCTGTTCCTGTTCTCGCCGTCAGCACTCTCAGGCGTAGGCGAGCTCAGCTTCTCGTCGCTTATGCACGAGGGCGCGGGAGATGTACCTGAGAGCTTGAAAAACTACCGCACGGCGCAGGACTACTGCACGCTCGCTCGACGTGTCCATGCGTTATATTGCTTCCAAGCCTCGAGACGAATCCGTGACTTCCGTACGTAGACCGAATGCGTGTTATTTCGCTGTCGCCATAGCGGCCATATTCTACGTACACTACACTACAGTATACAACGTGCATGGCCCAGGGCACGGCCATACACACCCAATATCGCGCCAGAAGCACCTCATCAATTCGTTACCCCGGAAGATCCCCCGGGTTTCGTGGTAGAATGGCAGGCCTGCCCTGTTCTACATCCCCAGCACCCTCTTTGCTTTCGCGCTCGCTGCCGCGCCGAACATGAGCTCGTTGTCCAGCTTGCATTCCCAGGGGTCGTACTCCATTGTACACGTCGGATTACGGTCCACGTCTACCGACGACTTGCGGGATAGCCATCCCGGCAGCATTGGCCCATTGTTTGCAGGCAAGCTCGTCGTCCTCACCCGAAAGCGCGCTAGCTTTGAGGTCGCAACGCGGATTGACAATGCTTTCTGGCGCAGATGCTTGACATAGCTGCTCCCTGAGGACTGCGGTCGTGCAACGGTGACTTCTTCCTCTTTGCCATTCTCTTCCTCCTCGCCGTCGGAAAATTCAAAGAAACACGCCTTTGCGCTGTTCTCCTCGGATCGCACCTTCCTCGGTGCAGCTACGGAGTTTGCCGAGGGCTGTGGCGAGTGCTTGCAGCTACACATGGCTGAGCTGATAGGGCTGTCAATGCTGGTGTCCGTGCTGTACATGCTGCTCGACGTTGACTTCGAGCTTCTGGGCAGAATGCTGCTTCCAGCTGAAACGGAAATGCGTCGCTCGCTCACGGCGCTGTCTGTATAGCTCGATTGGCGGGTATATGGTTTGCTGCGCAGAGAACTCATGCTGTTCCGACCAGTAGAGCATACATTGCCTACCCAAGAATCCAGCTCATCACTCTCCGGCGACAGTGGGGAGTCGAAGTCGATGTCCATGTCGTACATGCTACTCCGCTGACGAGAGATGACAAGGTCTTTGGGCAATTCCGACATGTGTTGTTGGACTTCCAGTCTCCAGGATGCCTTGCCTTTGCTGCATGTGGCGTCGGCAGTTTTTGGACGGACGATTTCAGCTCGGCTCCTCAGACCCGGAGATTCAATTGCGTCGTCTTCCGGTATCATCGGCAGCGATTTCATGAGGCTGGCCTCTAGCTGTTGTCGGTGTAGCTGTGCTGCCATAATGTCTGCGGCACATAGTGCTTCTTCCACAATCGCGTACCAGTCGTCGCTGTTCTGGCTCTGTCGCGACTGCTTGTCAATGCTGTCAAAATATTGGTCGAAAGACATAGCGGCCATGTGGTTGTTGAGAGATCGGGGTTCAGTTAGCACGAAGAGTTGATCCAAGACAATTGCTTAGCATTGTAGTCGACAGGAACGAGGCGCGGCAGGAGAATCGTGCTCCATATCACTTCAAGGCACTGCCGAGCTCTTGTGCTCAGAATGTTGGGAGCGGCGCATCATGAACAGCTGGACCAAACATCGAAGTACAGAGGCTTTCTGCAGAGAGACACACGAGCCGTACTTCATGCGAGCGCAACCAAAGGTCGACACGGCCCTCAGTCAGTGACAAAACAACCAAACAGTCACCAGTACCGCCAATCGACGAAAAGCTTCTTCACAGATTCTGGGTCTTCACACTACCTGCCGCGCTTTAACGCCCCTCGAGGGCGCCTCTCGTTCAGGAACCAGAACATGAAACGGGCGGCAGCCGCTCGCACATCATTACGCATCAAAAACCGAGAGCGAAGCAGCGGCCGCATGGCGGTAGCAGACACCTGGTACAGGAGATGGTAAACCTACGACTCCAACACAACACGGCAGCAACGGCTAATCGGGCAAGAAAGCCTGAGAGGCCAAAGCAAAACGCCGCGTGGCAAATCATAAATGCATGGAACCAGCCCAGGACCATCTCCTCGGTTCTTCCAAGGGAACCGGAGAGCACACCAGGAGATGGCACTAAAGCCGTGAAGAGAGACCCAAACCGCCCGCACGGGTCTTCCAAGCAACGATGAGAGCGGCGCCAGAAGATCGAAACTGCAAGCCGTGAAGAGAGCCCTTAGCGAAAACCCTTACAGTACCATGGTTGTGACATTCCAGCAAGCCTGCGAGCGCGGAGCGCGGTCCTCGACGCCCTATCAAATAGTTACCCGCTGTCAAGCTCTTTTCCAAACGCCTCGAGACCAGACTGCCGGTGCCGGAGTTGGAGGCTTGACCCGAACCATACCTATAACCCGCGTCTGATATAGCCTACCTACTTAGGCAGGCCGCCATTCGGGACTAGAGCGCTTTGAGATCAGAATGTCTCAGATTACCCCCCTTTCTTCCACATCTTCACTCTTTGCTGGAACAGAGACTGAGAGAGCTCTCCACGGCAGAGCGGACAACAGGCACGAGATCCAGGAATCGGTGATTTCGTCAGATGATTGCATTGCTTGTTGGGTACCTCGTTTGATCGGCAGGCACCGCAGGACGAACGAGGCGTGAAGAGAGGAAAACACAGAGAGATGCTCATACCAAGCCGGAGATGTGGCATTTGCTCTTTCTCGGATGCTCTGAGACGAGGGCTGTAGCATTGTCGTATCTCCCCCTTCTTCCGGTAAAGACTCCTTAGGTCTGGATCGGAGCTGGCCTGACTATTTGACACTGCGGTCATCTCTTTGGTAAGTTAATTAGAGAATGCGTTGCGTCCGCATACGTCCACTGGGAGCAGCTTACTGCCCAAGCTGTACCGTTCTAGACTTTGTGGCATGAGGGGAGAAGCATGATACCATTGAGGGTGGTGTGGAACTTGCCCCTGCCAATGTCCATGGCAGTGGGCTGGGCGTGATTGAGTATCTATGAAACCGTAGATTCTATGGTGGTCATAGAGGGCATACCAATAGCTACGGACGGCAATCGCAGTCGTCTTGTTCTGCCGGCATTGTATTGTCCTAATCATTGAGCCTGCGTGATCCGCATGCCGTGATCTTCCGAGCGTGCTGTGATTATACTGTACGAGTGGTTGTTCACAAACCCACAGAGAAGCTTCCATCACGACCAAGAAGACACGCAGCGATCACACACCACAAGGTGAATTTTCCAGGCGATGTCTTTCACCAATCCTGAGTACGGTATCAAACACGTTCCCACCTCCTCTGCCATCCCCGTACATCAGTCCACAACATTCCCGTCCAACAGTCTCTCTCCCTCTCCCCAGCATCAGCACCCGGGACCATCGCTGTCCAACATAGAGTACAACAAGCGGCACAAAAATTAAACACACCAAACAGACAAGCAAACGTCTTTGCTCCAAAGCTCAATGCTGAATACAGTATGGTACTGAAATACAGACAGTTTACCGTAGAATCCCGCCATGTAGAAAGATCGACGATTGCACAATACGATACACAGCACCCACATCCCGCAGGCAGACAGGTAGGCAAAAAAGCAAGAAACAGCACACCATACAGTACGTAGTACCTTCGCCACACTCCTAACCTCGCCCACATGAGACGTAGCCATTCTTCCACAAATGCTAGTGATGTTCTTAGTTATTGTGAACCGCACACCATAAAACACAACACGCAAAGTACATGTATCCAACCCACCCCTCACACACCATCCCACACCCCATCTCATCCCCAACTCCCGACCAACTGGTTTCCACACGCACACCCACTTCCATCAGCCGCACCAATCATTTAGCCCTCTGCCCTAGAACTCGCCTATCAACATTCCTGTACCTGGGTTTGCGAGCATACAGACCTTCAGGTACGCGAAACCCAATCTCATCGCCAGTTAGGAGTCAACACCGAAGAGTCGGGTTGCCCGCTCTCTGAGCTGACAAGTATGGGAAACCAAGACTCTCTACATTTATGCTGTATAGAACAAGTGATCGCCATCGCGTGCCGCACCACGTAGGGAGCTCACCACCTTCCCCTGATCTTCGAGGGGATGCTCGTATACATATGCGAGAGGACTACGGGAGTTTGACTTCCTGGCAAAGCCTGATTTTTTGTAGGGAGGTATTGAAGCGATCTTTCTTTCGAAAGCGGGATGATCGGTGCAAGTGGAGAGATTCACTGAAGCAAATCTGAGGTGTAATTACAACAAGAAGAAGATGATGAACAAAAAACGAAACTCGAGCTCTTGTACAATTGCAAGCTCAAGACTCTCTTAAAAACATGGCCGATGGTATCAAAGAAGAGAAGAAGAAGTAAACCCAAAAACTCTTTGTTCAACCCGTTCATCATCGCCTCCACAGAACACAGAAAGAATCGTCTCGAATTAGTGCAGAAAACAGGCATCCCTGAAGTGGTAGAAGTAGTTCGATCGGGCGCGTGTCGTCTTTGAATGTGGCGGCGCGTCGTTCACACCCGTTCGCACATTGCATTGTGCCGGTGCGTGTCAACGGTCAGCCCTGGCTGGCGAACGCACGCGAATGGCTTGGGGTGCCGTATTTCATGGTGATTGGGACGGACTGAGCACTGTATCGTCAAAAGCTTGTCAGTTGCCGCTCAAAATTTGAGTTGTACCTGAGTTCAGCGCTCTCAAGTATTGAATGTGGGAAGGTTGATTAAGATATACATTTTGGGTTCACGGTTGAAGACAAGTCTCTGCTCAATTAAGACTGTTATGATGGGAGCAGAGAAAAGATCTAGTACCCGTTCATGGTCATGCGGTTGCCGCCGGCGCTGCCAGGGACACCGCTGCCTCGCGAGAGCTCGCGCTCGGCGGAGGGAGAGATGGGACGAGAGCCGCCTGCACCCATCTGGGCGGACGACTCCTTAAGAGCAAGCAGCTGCTTCGCACGGAAGCCTGGAGCATGATGTTAGCTGATGCGAGCACATATTGTGGATGGCGAAAACTTACCCTCGTAGTGGATCTGGCTTGTGGTCTCGATGAGGTCCTGGAGGTGAGTGCGAGTCAGGAAGTCACGAAGGTAGACAAACTCGCAGTGCCTCTCGTCTTCCACGTTGATAGTACCCCAGCGGTTCTGACGAGCGGGAACGTTGCGACTGTTCAAACATCAGCATGTGACCAAAAGAATGTGCTCTCTCTCATGTGGCTTACCCGTCAATGTTCATGGTGTGCTCCGAACCAACAACGGCGAACGGAATGATGGACTTGATCTGAGCGTTCATAGCAGCCTCCTCTGAGTCATTCTCCTCGTTCTCGTAAGGGTACATCCTGATGTTGTGGAAGGCGAACTCCTCCTTGATGCGATCCTTGAATTGCTGGCGCTCCTCGAGAGTGAGCGAATCGGACTTTGCGATGACTGGCACGACGTTGACGGTCTCGCTCAGCTTCTTGAGAACGACAATGTCGATGGGCTTGAGGCCATGGCCGGAGGGGGAAATGAAGTAAAGACAGCAGTGGATGCGGGTGTCCTGGATGTAGCTGGACGGAGAGAGAGTTAGTGCCATGCGACTTGCGATATAGGCTCATTGGAAACATACCGCTCACGCTGAGCAGTCAGCTCTTTCCTGAGGTAGGCGGAGTGCTGGTCCTTGATGTACTTGACAATAGGGTCCCAGCAGCGGTCGTTGTTGACAAGGTCACCGTAGCCGGGTGTGTCAACAATGTTCAAGCGGAGGCGCACGCCGTTCTCCTCAACAACGTGGGTGACAGCCTGGATCTCGGTGGTCTGTCTGATGGGCTCTGTGGGCGCAAGACGGCCCTTTGATTTGACGAGGTTGGAGGCGAAGATGGTGTTGATCAAGGTGGACTTGCCGAGACCGGTTTGTCCAACGCAGATAACATTGAACTGGAAGCCGCGCTTCAAGAGCTTCTTCTCGATTTGGGTGGTGATGCTGTCGAAACCGACGTGGCTCTTGGGGAAGACGCTCTGCGCAGCCTGAGGCTGAGGAGCACCGACGTGGGACATGTTGGCGGCGGTGGAGGACGTGGTGGTGTATTCAATGGGGTATCTGGGGATTCGTCTCGGCGTTTACGACCGCGGTACTGGTGGTGGTGAGGCGGGTGTAACGAGTGTGGGCGAGGATAGTGGAGGTGAGGTCGTCGAGGAGAGAAGTGAGGTGGATGGACGCGCGACGGTGAGCGAGATGGCGCGAGGGGGTATTCGTGTGATGGAGCAGCAGGAGAAAGTGCAAGCTGGAGCAGCTACGCCCAAGGGTTCACTCGCAGGTATGGAGGAGGCACTTGCTGCGCGCCCTCTGGCTGCAGCGCGCGGGAAAGGGGCCGCGCTAAGCTTGCGGGCCGAACTGCCCGTCCGATGCCCGACAGTCCATGCCCGAAGGAGGATCTCACGCTTGCTGTGATGGAAGCTGGAGAGAGAGCAAGAGGACTATCGTGAAAGCGAAAGCAACAGCCATATACCAGTCGCATCGCATACCATTCACCACACACACACCGCCCAAGATGGCCGCAATCTCAGCAGTGCCTTCGCGCTCTTTCCTCGCCGCCTTCCTGCCCATCGCCCGTGCATCGCTCTTCCCGCAGCACACCACCGGTTCCATCGTAAACCGCATCCCGACCTTCTCACATCTACGAACCGCCCTCGTCCCAGCGGCATTCTTGCCCATTCCTGGTATCCTCGACGCACTATGGGAAGGAATCCTCAAGGCCGTGCCTAAGAAGAAGACCAGTCACATGTAGCGCACTCCAAAAGTTCTAGGTCTGAAGTAACATCAACTGACACATCATACAGGAAGAAGAGACACAGGCAGATGGCTGGCAAGGGCCTTAAGGATGTCACCGCGCTGAACAAGTGCAGCGCATGCGGTCAGCTCAAGCGCGCCCACGTGCTGTGCCCATACTGTGTGCAGAGCATCAAGCGCTGGTTCGGCACCAATTTCCAGACCAAGGAGCAGGTCGCGGAGCAGAAGATCCAGGAGCTTGAGCAGATCAACGAGGAGCTTAAGGCGAGTGGCAAGGAGCCGTTGAGCAAGCGGGATTTGGAGGACAAGAAGGAACAGATCAGGAAGTAAGGGAGGATGAGAGCAAATGGCTGGATTTTGTTTGGGCATAGCGACGGCGTTCATGGGGCTGGCATTGGTTCTGCATCTTAACAGAGCACGACCTGTCGGAAAATCTGTATCAAAACTTGTATATATCTGTAGTTGTATCATATCTGGTAAGCATATTTTACCATCCATGCGACACCCGCGTTCCGTCTGGACATGAATGAATTGCACACCAAAAATCTCCCCGCCAAAGAAGTTCCCACTCCAAAAGTCCGCATATCCAAAACGTCACCACAGTAAATCTATGTTTAGTGAATCGAACATATAAAATACCCACCACCACAACAACATCGTGGGAGAACAAAATCTGAAAGTGCAAATCCCACTGTACTCGCCCTCCAGACACAATGTCAAAACAATACCTCCAAACGCACACCATCCCGCAAGCCCACCCAACAGACATCTACTCCCTCGCCGTCACGCCCACCCAGCTCATCTCCACTTCCGGATCGTCGACCATAAAAATCCACTCCACGGTCTTTGGAGGCAACATCAACCCGGAGAGTGCCACGGACGAAAACCCGTTCCCTGAAGTGCAAGTCTTGGAAAAGTCGCATTCGCTCGGCTGTCACCATGTCTGCGCCGCGAGGGAAGGCGGCGTGTTTGCGAGCGTGGGATTTGAGGGTGATGTGAAGCTTTGGGGTGCGGGTGAGGATGGGACGTGGGCGGCGAAAGGGTGTATTAAAGGTTTGTGGATTGCTTTGCCTTGTTTTGGAACTCTCTTTAGTGATATCAGTTTTCTAAGAGAACTCGAGCTGACGGATTGTTTCCATCTCTAGGAGACAAGGCTGGCGAGCATTGGGCTCTGGCTCTGAGCTCTGAGGGTAATTTCCTGGCCGCGACGACACAGGACGGAAGGGTGAACGTGTACGACACCACCAAGATCAACGAGGACGTCAAGGCGGCGCAGACATTGGCTCGATTTGAGACCAAGGGCAGCTTTGGCACTTGCGTTGACATTGTACGTTGCATCCAGAAAAGGACAGAATTGAAGACCGTACTGACATAGTCCAGTCTCCCAATGGCGAGATGACTGCTTCAGGCCACCAGAACGGCAGCGTCTACATCTTCAACAACACCACACGCAAGCTGGCACATTCTCTGAGTGGTCTCGTCAAGCCTGTTCGTGCCGTTGCGTTCAGCCCAGCGAACAAGTATCTCGCAGCTGCTGGAGACGCGTCTGTCATCGCCATATACGACACCACGTCCGGAGAGCAAGTGGCAAATTTGACTGGACACGCGAGCTGGATCATGAGTCTGAGCTGGAACTGGAGTGGAGAGTACTTGCTGAGCGGGTTCGTCAAGCCTTGGTGTCAATCGAACTTCATATCACTGACTTTTCTACAGTGCCCACGATGGCAAGGCCAAGATCTGGTCGCTGGAGAGACGAGACTGCGTTGCGACTCAGACTGAGAGCGAGAAGTGCTTGTTTGCTGTGAAGTGGCTTTACAAGGCTGCCAATGCCAGGTGAGATCGCCTCAGTTCTTGAAACACCTTCAATTCTCTTTGCTAACTCAAATTTACAGAAATGAGCTATTCGTCACCGCCGGTGCGAACAAATCATTGAGCTTCTACAGAGAAGCCAGCGGAACGTGAGTCGTAGGCATGTGACGCTCACTGCCATCGTCATAGTATTCCGGCAACAAAGAGACAAACTCATCTAAATGAGCTGATGGGTAACGCTCACCGCTGCCTTTTACCGGTTCCAGAATATGTGAACCATCAGCAAGCCATGTGAGCTGGGCCGATGGATTCTTCGGCACCAAAGTGAGCTGCCCGCAAAAACTCGTGCTTATGCACGTATTACTGGCGCAGTCCATACAATCAAGCTTGACTATCACATGGTATGGAAACACCATCAATGCAAAGTGAGAGGGGATATATAACAAATGAACAACATCGAACGATCATGTGAATGTCTTGGCACTCGTCAGAGGCTCGTCTCGAGTCAACTGCATGTGTTTGAACGTCGCGCGCGCGGGCCCTTGAACTTGTGACAGTTGACTGACACCACCTTTGCTGTGCTTCTCAATCACAAACCACTGCCTCTGTTCTCACACATACCACTGCCATTCCCTGTTTGACTGCCGTACGATCACAAGTTGTTACATATTACCGCGATTATCCTGCTAATCTCAATTCTTCAGTCATTGCGTGCAGCCTAACCCTCAAGCCTTCACCACGACCACGACTGTACCGCTTTATCGGTTGCACTAAGCCTACGCAACCGCCGCAATGGCGACCGAAGCCGACATGGACATCGACATGAACATCGACATGGAAATCGACCCCGAAGTCGCGCGCATGCAAGCCGAAGCCGAAGCAATCAATGCGCGCGCACAGCAGCAAGCAGCCGAAGCCGCGCAGCACGATGCCATGAACGGAATTGAGCAAGCACCCGAAGAAGGAGAAGTTGAAATGAATGCGATCGTGCCTTTCAAGGTCCACCTGCGCGGCCTGGACGACCTCACACCGGAGAAGATTGTGGCCGGCGTGGGCGAGGTGTGCGACTTGGAGTTTTACCGCAGACTACAATGGATCGACGACACGAGCGCGAATCTGATTTTCGACACGGAGGCTGCTGCTGCGGATGCGCTTTCTGCGCTGTCGGCTGAGGAGGAGAGCGAGCCGCTCAGGCTACGTGCCGTCAAGCCGCTGGAGGCGTTGGGAGGGACACAGCTACAGGCGCGCATGGCTATTGAGGCGGACGTGAAGGTGGCTGGTGCGAAGGACAGGAGCAGATTCTACCTGATGAACCCCGATTACGACCCCGACAGCAGACCACGGAAGAGGAAGAACATCAGAGAGCAAGGACCCAGGTACAAGAGGACTCGCAGGCAGTCAGAGGATGAGATATTCCACAGGCGCAACTCACAGCAGAGCACACCCTTCAACGTAGACTTCTACGATGACGCACCCTCAGCTGCACAGCCAGCAGCCCGCATAGCCAGCCCTTCGTCAGCCAGCAGCTACGATGTAAGGAAGAAGACAAAGTCAGGCGAAGACTTGTTTGCAGGTAGAGACAACGGGAGACTACGCAACAATAACAGCAGAGACAGAAGCGCCTCGCCCGACCGCGACGGCGACGGCCGGTACGGTTTCTCGGAAGAACAACCCTACCGCCGCACCGCCAGACAACGCTCCGCAACCCCTCCCCGACTCCGCCGCAATCGCGAAAACCAAGACGCACGCCTCGAGCGCAGCAAAGAGCTCTTCCCCGCTCGCGGCACAACATCCACATTGAAAGCCAACGGCCAAGCGCCCGAACCTCGTAGACCCGCCAACGGCAACACCACAGACCTCTTCCTAGACCGCACCACAAACGGCAGCAAAGAGCTCTTCCCAGACAAGGCACAGCATCGCCGCCACGACGCGCGAGACATCGCCATTGACGAAGTCGCCACCGCTATCGGTCAGTATAACTTGGACGGCACTTTTGAGGCAATTGCTTATACTTACACCACTTCAGGCCCCGGGCGCGCCGGGCAGAAATCCAAAACCAACGAGAACGCGGTCCGCGACCTTTTCGCTCGCGTCACAGGTGGACCTCAGAGCAGCAACAACACCAACGGCCGTCTACGCAACGGGGACTCGGCGCAGGATCAGGGCTTCAGTTTCAAGGGCGCTGGCAGAGACGAGACTGGCTTCTCGATCCTCGGCGCGAGCGGGAACAATGACAAGAACAGAGAGAGGGGAGCAAACCTGGCCAGGGAGCTGTTCCCTCACCGTGCGGGCAGTGGTACTGGAGCAGCTCCGAACGGAGGGAAGGACTTGTTCGACGGGCGGATCAAGGGACGTGCGAGGAAGAGGGCGGAGGATTTGTTCTAGTGAGGCAAATCTCTCCTTGGACCTTCTCATGCATTTCGCGGAGGGTGCGGTATGCAGTTGCTTCTGGGGTTGATGAGAGGTCTGAGATCCGGCTTTGCACGGGGGGTGTTATGAAGGGACATGAGCATTGAGCATTGAGACGGCACAGGGGATCTTGGCATATGCACAGAGGCAGTTTGATCATTGACCCAAATTCTACTCTCTCGCCGGACTGCGTCGTGTTTCAATGTTGGTGGGTGAGGAAATTAGCTCAGATGTGTTGGAGATACTAACGCTAGATTCGCGCTGACGGTTGAGTCAACAGGGCGTATCTCAATGGTAACCAACTCATTTCAATGCTGATGGTTGATGGTATTAGCTTAAATGCCACGGAGATACTACAGCCCATATTCGCTCAGGCGGCCAAGTTAGTAGTTATGATCTCAATGGCACTCCTCGTGTTTCAATATTGATGGCTGACGATAATTGCTTAGATGTTACGGAGATACTACAAATTGGAGTGCCTAAGATAGCTAAGTTCAGAGGTAGTATCTCCGTGGCACTATAGTGTGTTTCAATGTTGATGCCCGATGATATTAGCTCAAACGCCACGGTGATACTATTCCTATATTCGCCCAAACGGCTAAGTCAACGGGCCATATCTCAATGGTAATCTTGTCATTACAGTGCAGAAGTCTGAAGATAGTAGGTGAGGTTTCACGGAGATGCTACCACAAGTCCTCGCTCGGCACGGCTAACTCTGTAGCGGCATCTCAATGGCTCTCTATCGTGTTTCAATGTTAGTAGGGGATAGTAGTGGCTCAGATGTTGCGGGGATACTACTACGAATACTCCTTGGTTGGGTACGGCCAAGTCTACGGCGATACCTTAATGGCACCCACGTCGTTTCTGTGGAGATGTCTGACGATAGTACCTCAGATGTTACAGAGATACTGTCACTTTACGTTCTTGAACTGGCTGAGTTCAAAGGATGTATCTCCGTGGCGCTCTATCGTATTTCAATGTTGATGCGTGATAATAGTACCTCCAATGTGACGGAGACACTGCAGCCGTATTGCTTGGGATTGCTAGATTAGTAGGCCATATCTCAGTGGCAGACATCGAAACTAAAGGTACTGTAGCTGTTCACACTCTCATAGTAATGCTGAAGATATGTCCTTCGTCTCAATGGCTTCTGGCGTCGTTACTTTGACTGGCATTCCGGGTAGCACGTCAAATCGCGTGTGGAGAGTGTGGATGTTATTTCCATGCCTCTCAACGTGACTGCTTTGATTGCCGTTGTGGGTAGTACGTGGGATGGCGCGGAGAGCGAGAGTGCGTCTCAGTGGCAAGAGTAAGCGTATCATCTTTCTGCGCGTAATGATAGTGGTGCACCCAATTCTGAACAAACTTACTCTTCAGACAGTATCTCAACGGTAAAAGCGAGCGAAAGATAGTCTGCGGGTCGATGATACCAGCGCACTGCAAACTGTATGGAAGGTATAGGTTGGACAGCATCTCAGTAGGAAACTCGGATTTCTCTTTCGTCGAAAGATTAGTAGCACACCACGCGGCATGACACCTGGCCCACTGAGAAACTATTCAATCTCCTTCTCAACATCTTTCTCAAGCGTGACGGCAACGTTAGATCACACCGCACAGCTTGACGCCTATACAGCTCAGAAATCATTCAATCTCCTTTCCGACGTCCTTCTCAATCGTATCAGCATCGTTGGGCGGAGGTGCATTGAAGTTTGTCTTCAGCATCAAAGCAAAGTCATAACCCGCGCAAACAAAGAATGCAGCGCTGATGATCATGTTAGCGAGCGGCTTCACTTCAGCCTAGAAGGAGGAGTACAACTTACGCAGCAGCAGCTGTCTGGAGCATGACCGTCACAAGACCGTAGCTAGTGTTCGGAGCCTCGTATACCGACAAGCCCAGACCAAGACCTGCAGTGGCATAATACAGCTGCACCATGATGTACATGAAGCGTGGCATTCCTTGAGCGGAGATGTTGCCAGTGATGCGTTGCAGCCACATCTTCACCATGACGAGCAGCATGTTCGTTATGTTTGGGAAGTGGGCGAAGGGGGCCTCCGAGAGCTGCATGAGGGGTTTGCGGTTGCTGTCTTCGCATGGTGTCTGCCAAAGTAACGAAGCACTTGTGGCTGCGGCGCTGAAGAACATAGCGAGGGCGATAGCATGGACTGCGAGCCAGTGCTTGTCGAACGTGGGTAGACGGGTGAAGTCCATGTCAAGAAGGGTTATTGGTGGCTTCGCTTCGATGGCTTTATCGTCTATTGGAACATGTGCGTCTCGCCAGCTGGGGCGTTGTATAGAAAAAGCCAACCAGATATCGTAGGTGCCGGCTGCAAAGCACGATATCCTGAAGTGTATTAGTATCACCAGCTGCTGATCGATTGTTGTCACCATCAAGATATACTTACATCCCAACAAAGGCAACCATGCACACGAAACCCCCGTCCAGCGGAGCTCGTGAAGTCCTGTAAGCCGCCAATCCTGTCGCAACAGCAGCAAGGTACTGACCAGCGGCAAGGACCAACAACATGACCGGTATCCTCTGCCTTCTCGTTCGCCTCGCCTGTGGGCTAAGAGTGTTTGAGCTGTCCAGTTCTTTGCCAGCCTCACGCAGATGATGCGCATAGAGATACGCGTTCATACTCAAGAGCATGGCGTACATGCCGGACATGAAGGCCTGTGAGTAAGGACTTCTGCCATCGCAGTTCACATAATCAGACATGAAATATGCGCAGCTGCTGCCGATTACGACCAGGAGGCAGGAAAGCAGTGCCGGGACTTGCGTCAGATGCCATAGCTTGTCGAATGGGGTTAAGTACCAGAAACGTGTGAGCGCCGATGCTTTGAATTCAAGTGCTGGTCGATTGCTTTGTGCCGCCTTGGAGACTTTCTCGTCGCAATCCGTCGGATCCATCTCGCCCTGTTTCTTGCTCTTCGGTGGATTGGCCGTAGGGCTGGATTGCCAATTTTCAATGGAAGATGTCAAAGTATCCTCAACTGTGGATGAGGATTGCTATTGAAGTAGTAGACGTTGAGTCTTGGATACACAAAACCTGAAGTAAGGTGTCACAAGGTGGAGACGCGTGTATAGTACAATCCATGGTTTGACGCTAGGAGAAAGCAATGCTGTGTAGAGGAGCTGACAGTACCGCACATCCAATAGCAGACGTCCAAGGTTCAGATTGAAGCCTACAGTACACGAAGGATCCGTTGCATGCTGCCGAACATCCGCTTGTGGCGTCATTTCTTTGGTATAATGCTGTGCTACAATGCAATGGCATAGCGACTTCGAACCACGCTAGGAGATAACAGCACGACGATCATTGCGACTGCTCACGATCCATCGAATCCTTCGCAGCCGGGTTCCGACGATGTTTGCCTGCCAGTTCAGCCGTTGACCATCACCCATTACGCCAGAGCAATTGGATCTGTGCCCGAGACGTTCATGCTTGAGAATTCTTTGTATATGCGTTGATACAATATGTATCTCCAGACGTGATCGCGAGACCCATCGTCCAGCCCGTCATTAGTAAACAAATAATTACCACTTCTCTACTCAAGACCGTCCCCTCGCCTATCCGCAACAACAGGCCTCTGCAAATGCGCTTCTATCTGCTCCTTCTCCAGCGGCCACGCAGTCGGCTTCCACTTCACCGGCTCCTCACTAGCCCCAAGCCAGATATTCCTCGTGAACTCCTTGCCCAGCATATCCATAACAGGCGTCACGACGGGCAAAATCGCGAACAGAGTCGAGTAGCTGATCAGCGCGACTAGTAAGATATTGACCCAGTATTCCAGGCCGATCGATGCGAAGTACACGCAGGCCAAGCTGCCGATGGACCACCAGACGAGGCCGTGGATGAGGTAGATGGTGAAAACGTGCGGGAAGAGGAGGAGGAAAGGTTTGGTGGAGAAGAACTTCTGGGCCCAGATGGAGATTTCGACGATGAATTGCGCGGCGACGCAGCCGGCTAGACCGTTTAGTTTTGGCTCGAAGTAGTTTGGGTATCCAGCAGCTGACGTCTGGCTGATTCGTAGTCCTGTCAGAGGTTCAGGATGAATGCCTCTTTCGTTCGTGGAGAAGGAGTAGCCTGTCCAGACGGAAAGTAGATCGTTGCCCAAGGAGCAGAAGACCAGGATAGAGGCGAAGATGATGAGCGGGTACAGGACGTATGCGCGAGATTGGATGTATTTGCGATACTTGAACGTGATGTCGAGGTCGGCAAGCATGAGACCAAACCAGAAGTAAGAGCCCCAGGAAAGTGCATACCAATGGTTGATGATGCAGAACGCGTAGTAGCCGAAGCGTTTCCATGGTGTGTTGATCTCCATGATCACAACAACACCGAGGAGGACAAGCCAACTGTTCTGTAGCTGGACAGGAATGGTCCATAGGACACCTATAAATTCATTAGAGTTGCTTTCAAACTTGACATCAATGAGTTACTCACCTGTACAGTAATTCCAAGTCAACTGTGGCGCAGCATTAGGAATCAAGTAAATCAGCTGCAAAGTCTCATTGAGGAACCAGCCAAAGTTCGGGTAGACCGAAGTCGACGGCCAGGGTGACCATGTAATGCTCGGAAGGTACTCCAGATAAGTCACAGCACCAACGTCCATCATAAAGTATTCAAATAGGATGACTGAGACGATTGGAATCATGAATCTAGGTGTTCGGCAGACCGTCTTCTCTGCAATGAACTTTAAGTCGCCTTTGCGCAGGTAGCCAGTCGTGAGGAAGCGAGTCGACGTCGTGAAGAACAGACCAGTCCAGATGTTGTTGAAGAAGAAAGGCTCGATGGTGCGACGGGCCCAGTATTCGCTCGCGTAATGTTGGTCGATATACTCCATGACGGTCGACGGAGCGAATGTGAGGACGAAATGGGTGGTTGCGACCAAGATCGAGCAAAGAGCGACTAGTCCGGCTAAGTAGTCGACGCGAGTCCGCTGCTGGGGTACCTGAGCGGCTACAGCAGGGTTGAAGGTAGTCGTTGGAGGCTTCACAGTCTCGTATGCAGCAGGTACTGCACCCGCAAGGCCAGCGTTGCTTTGAGTCGCAACCTCATTGTCACTAACAACAACACCATCAACCTTGGTGTCCGCAAGAAGCGTCTGTGAGCCGCTCGTGTCAAAGCCATCAGACGCCCTGTTCTGACGCAAGCTAGTAGCACTCGAACTGAGATCGGTGCGAGAGGAATTGGTGTTGGTAGCTTGCGCAGGTGATATACTATCAGCATCGTACTGATTTCTCAGGTAGCTGACTCGGTCCGGGGTGCCAAACGGGGGCTTATTGCCTGACTCGAAAAGAGTGGTCGATGTATCGAAAGTGACAGAACTTCCAGAAAGCGAATCGTGTTGACCAAGCAGAGGTTTTCTACACTGGTTGCTCTCTGCAGTTGGCCGGGTTGCAGTTCGCTGATAGTTACTAAGCTGGTCACGCGAGCCCTTACCTGCCACTTTCAGAGGGCTGAGCTCGACGTCAGACTGGTGTGCTTTGAGGGCAGGTCGTGATGCCGGCTTCTTGGAGATAGCCTTTTGAGACAACCCAAAGATGATCAAGACGGAAGTGACGACCACGCTGAGGATAGCGAGAGCAATGGCAACAGAACTTGGGGTCTCCTTCACTTTCGGGTCCTTGATCAGCAGATCTGCGGGAAGGCGCTCCATATCGAGTGTGTAAGGAGTGATAGTCCTCAGCGTCTCGTCCTCGGTGGAACAGTAGCTCTCCGCAGTGCAGTCGGGGAGTCGTCCCTCAGGTGCACTAACAGATGAGTTGAAGAACAGCCTCATCCACCCAATCGCGGCGCCGCTGTCGTTGGCAGGCGGTCCTTCTGTCCACCCTGGGTAACCCAACGACCAATGCTTGAGCGAGAAGCTGACTGGTAGCGTCCAATTGGCTGCAGGCATCGTGCGAGTCTTGTTCACGCCAGCGTACCACTCGATGTTGTCAGCATCCCAGTCCATGCGGTATTCCCAGAAATCCCAAGGAGATTGATTGTAGTCACTGTCCAATAAAGTGGTGTAGTTGACACTGTTCTCCGGAAGCGGAGCCTCGCCATTCATGGTGCTGGCGTACTTTGCAGTCACACCAGAGTCGTCCATGCTGAGTAGATTCAATTCCGCTGATATGCTCTCATTGTGCAGCAGACGCATACTCAAGGCACTTCCACCACTGGCGTACGGCGCAGCAGAACGCAAAAGACCTCTGAAGCTGCCGTACATCATGTCTTGTCGCTTGCTCTCAATTTCCGCGCCAGAAACAAGATGCTTCTGCGTCCGTCCAGAGACATTGAGATTGAGCCAGCCGGGCGACAAGTTCCAAGTAGAGCCATTCTGATAGTAAACATTATCTTCGCGGGCGCCCTCGCGCCAGTACTTGCCCCAGCCTTTCTCGTAGGCGTGTTCGTAGCTCGAAACATTGAAATCGCCAGTAATGCCTCCGGTTTCGTTGAAGTAGACGATGAGAGAATCCGTGTACGAGCGGCCGTTCAAAGGGTCGAGAAACCCGCAGTGGCAATCAGCAGGGACCGCGCTTGAAGTATTGGTGGTCTGGGACTCTGAACTCTCTGGCGGTGGGCTGTCCTCGTATTCTTCGCCAATGGAGTCTCCGGATTCCGTGTCGTTCTGCCCACGTGCTGCGCCGGAGAAGAAAGTGTACGCCACGAAAGTGGCCGAAAGCCACGACGAACGCATAGCTAAGGAAGAGAGCAAAAGCCGCGCATCACTGAACAACCGCAGACGCGACACACACTGGGAGATCAGTTGTTCGACAAAGTACCTGAGTAGTAACAGCAGTAGATATCACGATTCGAGAAGTGTAGCTCTGACCTGCTTTGCCATGTGCCGATCGGGCAAGAGTGCGCTTCACCTGCACGCTTTCACCTTCCACCGCGTAAGGCAAAACAAAAACGCATGCAGGCCGTTTGCCGGAAGCCGCCACCGACGGCGATGGCCAAGAAAGGCCCAGCTAAGCAGCAGCGACTGACTGTGATGGCAGAGACTGTGTGAGAGTGAGGGCAGACAATCTGCTATCGAGCATCCCAGAGATGCCGAAAGCCAAACAGCGGCGCAAAGACGTTGTCATGTCGAATTGGTGGCGCGCAGATTACCCATGCAGATGCAGATGGCTCCCACGAAAAGCCCGTGCGAACAAGGCCACCAAAGCCAACTTGTTCCCAAGCTTCATAAATCCTGCAGCTTGTTTGACCTTTCACTCTACGTAGTATGGCTTATACTTTAGGTTGAGACTATAGCAACCACGACAGCACTCTATCCAACAAAATTCTGCAGGACACCGACGTTCAGCGTCACATCACCTGTTTCCATTTGCGGCATCCCGTTCCATCGAACAACTAAAGCCGGCCGCCTGTTCTTCATCTAATTGCGTGGCGTCTCGCCTCGCCTCCCGCCGAACGCCATCCCGCGCGCATTAATGCACGACTATGCAGCCACTGCAGCCTCCCGCAGGCACATCGACTGCGATCGTTCAGACGCACAGAAGATGACGCGTCTTCCAAGTTTCTTGCGCGCATGAGCGGTCTTATCGACGGCTGGGCGTGCGGCGGCGTGCTATCGTTATGGACTAAGCCATGAGGTGATACAGTATTGAAGTGGCTGGGCGGTATCGCGGCGCATGACTCAGCCTGATACTACTGTACACGGTGAGAGGGACAGCAGAGCGTGGAAGGCGATGTGGAATCATGTGATGTGTAAATGCCCTATGTGATTGTATGGACATCAAGTATCTAGCATTATTATTACTCTGTCGGGCAAAGGCCCATAGGTATAGTTGTCGCAAATTACAAAAATAATCCCATCTACAACGCTCCCAGAAACACCCCAGCCTGAGCATAAATATCTACAATCGCATCTCCCAGTACCATCAATGGGTACACCACAAGCAATATCGGGAAAGCCCATCCCGGAGGCGCGTACTCTGATGCCGCCTTGTGAACCATAGCTACCTTCCCAACAAGACATAGCAGGCCTGAGACAATGAGCCAGATAGAGATGTGATATGGGAAGAAGATCAGTCGCGAGAACTCTGCAGTCGAATGCGGCGCCTCGCTAAAGAGCAGTGCCAGCGCAAGACAGAAGTATTGCAGAATGGCATGTGAGCCAAGTCGCGCCAGCAGTAGCGCGAAGAGGATGCTGACACGCTGCTTGAAGGTCCGCGCCGTCTTGAGTTCGGGGCTGGATTTCTCGAGCGCGGTGGTGGATTGTCTAGCTTTTGTGTAGACGAGGTTGAGGTACGGCAGACTTGACACCCACTCTGCTGCTGTCTGTATCTGAAGACGAGAGCAGCCGGGCAGACTTTCTGGGCAGTTGGTGTAGGTGATGACACTCAAGTCGTACGCAGCTCGGATGTTTTGGCTGTAAGCAGAGAATGCCACGGCAGGCCCATTATGTCTGCTTGAAGGGTCCTTCAGAGCCCTGAAGGCGTTTTGGACCGCTGATGTCCGGCCATAGATTGCGCTTCCGTGTGAGACTGGAATGCCCCAAGTGACAGTGCGTCCAGGAAGAGTCAAACCGTACGCCGCTTCGTGTTGGAAAGCAGTCAGAGATGAGTACATGGCGCGGAAGAATGAAGTGCCAGAGGACCAGACCAGAACACTTCTGCTTTGGAGGATGTCGATTTTCGCGTCTGATGCAAGGCGTGCGACAGCGTGCCTCAATGCATGTGGGTGTGGCGAATCCTGAGATCGGAAAACTGCCGTATACTGAGGTAGTGGTCCAGATTGACGGTCTTGTACGTTGCAGATGTGGTTGACCAGTGCGGCGTCATCACCCTGTCCCGGAAGCAAAGTGATGCGCATCTTGTCTTGTGGGTAGATAATGCTTTCACGCAAGGCGTGGACTCGCTCGTTGCCGGTGCCATGTTCGTCGTCTAGAATGAGCTCAATGTGCGGCAATGAAGCGTCGTCTGTCCAGCCTGACTGAGCTGCCTTCGCAACCTTCTTGCGTGCTTCTCTCAAAAGCGATAAGCCGTCGTAAGTCTCGAGGAGAGCGACGCCAGCGAGCAGCGTCCCAATGGCGAGATAAAGAAACCAGAGGACTTTCACGGCATCCCGAGGGGAGAGTGTGTAGATCGATATTGAGAACACAAGGTAGGAGACCATAAAGATCGCAGGCGACCAGCGCCAGAGTGCTGTCAACATGGCGCTTGGTGGGGAAGCTGGAGCTGAAGCTGGCTGATCAAGTTCCTGTGTTTCGTTTTCGGGTTCCTTCTCTGCAGTTTTCTCGGATTGCAATGATTGTGCTTCTGCCACGGGAGCGAGAGCATCTTTGTGGCCTGAGTCCATGTGATGTGATGCACGCCAATGATGATATGGCAGTGCAGTTATGGTGGCTTGTGACACCTACAAGCGGAGATCTTCAAGCAAGCGAGCCGCAAGACTTGACTTACCAGCAGTGATGTGATGTAGCGAGAAACGCATGTCAAAATAGCGCCTGCACTGCAAGACGGCCCGGCGGTGGTCTGCTCTGTATACGGCTGAGTCTTGCGGTCATGCGAGGTACGCTAGGCCCATGGGAACCCCAAGCTTTAGGCTGGGCCCGTCTCACGCCGTTGCTTCTTGACTGGCAAACGGCGATATACCAAGCCCCAGCGGTGTTGAGCTTGCCGGCTTGGGTCTGAGGGGCCGTTCGGTGGAAACAGGAAAGGTTAGAGGTCAAGTGGAAGGATGGCGAATGCTGGCCAATCCAGAGCTGCCAAGCCGGCAAGGTGAATCTCAACCTTGCTTTCGTGCGTTTGGTGGCACAAACGGACATCAGCCGGACGTACGCATGGACGCGGGTGCGGCGCAAAGAGTTAGAGGAGTGGTTCAGGCACGGGTAGGGCTCAATTGCTGGATCTTGCCGCGTCGTCACTCATATGCGGCGACGGCTTGCTTGATTTGTTCCAGACTAGGACACGCCGGCTGTTGTGAACGGCTGGTTTCTAGACAAGGCTTGCAATAAACTCGTTACGACCGACAGAAAGAGTGAGAGGTGGAAGAGGAAAAAGACAAACGTTAGTTCGGTGGCTGCTACTTCCAAGAGAGTGAGCGAACGTACTGGCTGTGCCAGGCGAACCTTCCATGCAAAATGCCCTCCAAACATCAAGATGATCACCAAAACGCCTACCCACCAAACACTCAGGCTGGCGACATTGGACGTGAGCAAGATCAAAACCCTTCGTGGATGTCGTCGAAAATGCCTTCATTTCTCGCCCGAAAATGGCCACGGTCACAACCACAGCAGCAGTCCAATACCCATCAATGGCCTGTCGACAGGCGCCAAGACTACTTGACAGGAGTGAGAGGCATTCTAGTACCCATGGCCTTCCTCTGGACCTTCCTACGCGTCTTCGCCCCGGCAGCAGTAAAAGGCTCACTTAACGAAGATGGCCCAGCCTATCAACTCGGCCTTCGAAAATCGCTCTCGATCCTGTTCTGGAACGACACCCTCATATACGGCAGCATCATCTTCCTCTCAGCGCGAACAATATGCCTGCCCTTCCTGCTCGACTCCAGCAAGACCGTCCTCGCCAGCACCGTCTTCCGCCGCGGAATCAGACTCTGGTTCCCTGTCGCCGCCTGTATGATAGTAGTCTACTTTTCCTTCACGCAAACAGTAGCAACCAGACTCCTCGACTTCGCCACCCTGACCGGCAACGCATCCCTTGACACCGACCTCTACCTCCTCCCGAACTCCCTGGCAAATTTCAACGCCATCTTCATGACCTTCTGGACCACGCACAATTTTCAGCTGCAAGCGGCGAGTTTTGCTTTCCCTTCGCAGATGCTGTGGGTCATTTCCGCGGTCTTCCAGCAAAGCTACACGGTCTACATGGCCATGGTCATCATTCCCTACACCCGCCCTCGCTGGCGGCTTTTCGGTGCGATTGCGTTCGTACTCACAGCCTGGTGGGTGTACTCCTGGGCATGGTACTCTATCACCGGCCTCCTCGTTGCTGATGCTGTGACGAACATGGGCCTCCAGCCTGGCGGTTCCGCTTCATATCTGTCTATCTCCAAGCTCCGCATCCCCGTGTGGATTATTGGCGCTCTTCTCATGTCCGCCGGTTTCATCATGCAATTCGTCTGGACAGCCGCCCGTCCAGACCTGCAGAACGCAGAGCTCCTCTATCACACCGGGATCTACAATACCGGTGGCCTGAACACCGCAGTAGACGTAAAGGACAACCAGATCAGAGCAGACTGCTACCTCATAGTCCTGGGTTTCTCCCTAATTCTAGAGACGTCCAGCGTGCTACAATCCATCTTCCGCAACAAGTTCCTCGTGCACCTCGGAAAACGATCACTTAGTACGCTTTTGACCCTCTCACCCCAAGACACATGTAACTATAACCATCCGCTAACATACTCTGCAGGCTACTTCCTCATCCAGTCCACCATCATCTACACCCTCGGCGTCAAAATCGCCACAGACAGAACCTCTGGTGGAAGAGTGGACCGCTACCCAGCAGCAGCCGGTGTGTCTTTCATCGTCACTCTGATCGTCACGATCTTGTCGGCCGAAGTGCTGTACTGGCTCATCGAGATTCCCTCGAAGTGGTTTGGGAGATGGCTGTTCGACTGGATCAGGGCGTGAGAGAGGAGCTGAGAGGATGAATGAGGCGCTGTGATGCGAGACATTCTTTAAATACCCATTGCAAATTGATTGCCAGTCTTTCAGCACCCACGCCATTCAATTGATTGTAGCCTAGTCAAGCCTTTCAATTCCCACGATTTACCGGGCGCGGTCACGAATTGCTCCTTTACAGAGCATGTTTCGGTGGAAACATAAGAATGAAAGGGAGAGTCACCGTGGAACATCATGTTAGAGCAGAGATCATTTTTGTTTTCAACAAGCATCTGACGAAACATCGTCAGACTCAAAAAAAAAAGGGTATTTTCCTTTGGACTGTACTTTGTGTCCTTGCGCATTCGACCCAGCGAAGCGTCATCTCATCCCTGTCACGACCTTATGCTTGCCGTCTCCCTCTTTTCATGCACAGTTCAAGCAGAACCCGCCAAAAGCAATCGTTCGTCCATCTCATATCATCGCATTGTTCTTCCTTTCCTTTCTCCATCTTACGTCTCAAGCCAGTCCAAGAACTCCGGCGTGAAGTACGATATCACAATATTCGCGCCCGCGCGCAGAATCCCCTCTGTGCTCTCAAACGCCATCGTCTTGCGGTCAAACACACCCGCCTTCGCCGCCGCGCAGATCATCGCGTACTCGCCGCTGACCTGGTACGCCGCCACGGGCATGTCCTTGCCGATCTCCTTCGCGTCCGAGATGATGTCGAGGTACTGCGACGCCGGCTTGACCATGATCACGTCGGCACCCTCGCCGATGTCGCGGGTGATAGCGCGGCGCGCAAGACCGCGGCCACCGGGGGGCAGCTGGTAGCAGCGTCTGTCGCCGAAGGCGGGCACGGAGCCGGCGGCGTCTCTGAAGGGGCCGTAGAGGCAGCCGGAGAATTTGGCGGAGTAGGACATGAGGAGGACGCGGTGGGCGATGCCGGCTTCGATGAGTTTCAGCTTGATGGCGCGGATGCGGCCGTCGTTCATGTCGGAGGGGGCGACGCAGTGGGCGCCTGCTTCGGCGTAGGCCATGGCGACGTCGGAGATGCGCTCGACGGAGAGCTGGTTGTTGAGCGAGCCGTCTTCGTGCAGGATGCCGCAGTGGCCGTGGCTGGTGTACTCGCAGAGGCAGACGTCGGTGTTGATGAAGAGGCGCGGGAATGCCTTGCGGATGAGGCGGATGCCCTGGATGACGGGTCCGTTGGGGTCGTCTGCAGCGGTTCCGAGGGTGTCTTTGGCTGCGGGATCAAGAGGGACACCGAAGAGCATGACTGACTTGAGGCCTTTTGCTACGAGAGGGGTGATCAAGGGAATGAGCTTGTTGAGGCCGACGCGCTTCTGGCCTGGCAGTGAGGGGATGAGCTCATTGTCGTCGGGGTTGTCGGTGATGAAGATGGGGTATATGAGCATTGATTTTGTGAGCTGGCGCTCGGCTTGCCAGGAGCGCGCGAGAGGGTGGCTGTAGCCGCCATGGAGCTGGGAGGAGATGTCGCCGGAGATGCTGACACTGGTGGCCGCGGTGGAAGCGTAGGACTTTGCTCGTGAGACCTGCGAGCGCGTGTCTGTGTTGTTGGAGTTGAGGTTGGGGCGGTCGCGGTAGGTGAGGTCGGAGACCAGCGAGGAGAAAGACATGGCGAGAGTGGTGTGAGGTTTGGATGGTGGGTGAGATTTGGTGTAGTTGTGGTATAGGCGGTGATTGTTTCGTCGGGCCCTAGATGGGCGGGCAGTGTGTTCGTGTTGGTCGGTTCAGGAGGCGGCGGGGCCAATGTCGAGTAGATGCGAGGAGGGGGTGGGTGTGTTTTTCAATGTCAAATGGAAGAGAGGAAGGGTGGTATAGAAGAGGAAGAGAGCAAGTAGTAGTGGATACGTGCTCGGACGATGAGGCAACTCGGAGTGTTCAGCCCAAATTATTACAGTGACGGAGTCGCCCAATCATACAGCCCCGCATCGTAATCAGATTGCCGGCACCTCGCTCCGAATGCTTCGCCCTCGTTTACTCCTTTCGGCTGAGGCCCTGGGTTATTAGACGAGACGACATCATGGGCCTTCCGCCTTTTAGTAAGATGTTATCGGACAAACCGAAGGATCGTTTCGAGGCTCTCACAGCCTAATGCTTTTCCACAATCATCAACACGCTTACATATCGTCGCTGATACTTGACAATTGGAACCCCATGAATTTTCCCTGTCATCCTGATCAAGCAATCGTCTAGAAAACCCCCCTGCGCCCTCGCTCCAAATGCCTGCAACCAACCAACAACTCTAGTTCGTGCCGCTGACCGCCAACTTCATCAAGTGATCCATGAAAGTCTGCAAGCTGACATCGTCCGTGAAAATTGTCTGAGCAGTCTGCGTGACGCCACCGTAGCTGCTGGAGGTGTGTGTTGTGCTTGGGTTAAGCTTGGCGAGCAGGAAACGAGCTTGCGATCCACCGGCGTCGCACACGATGAAACGGGGGAGAGGAAAGCGGTCTTGGATGAGGTCCTGTGAGGGTGGTTAGTATGATCTGTGTATGAGCACTGTCAAACAATCGTCGACTTACCCTTGCGTCCTCTTTGGGAGCCTCGAGTAGCTCCTTGAAGTTCTCGTAACCTTCCTGATCTTGGTAGCCAGCCTTGCGCCACTCTGCCATAGTCTCACCGTGGAAGATGAGAATGTGGAAGAAGGTGTCGAGGAGAAGCACGGTCTGGGGTTGGATGCTGGTGGAGTCGAGCAGCACAGGGACGGCACCATCTTGGTCGAAGTTGTAGCTGTCGAGTGTGGGCTGAATCATGACCAGTGAGTTTCCAACATCCTCGTGGTTCAAGACGTGACGGTAGAACGCCGTTTCATCAGGAGAGTTGTTGAACACCTGCAAGAATTGCGAACGACGCAAGTGGAACATGAATTGTGGGTAGAGTGTGAAGTTCTTCTCAAGGCGGAAGCTGCTGGGATCGTCCTTGCGATACTCAGCGAAGCGCGAGCAGAGGCGGATCAGCATGCGATCGACCCAGCGGAGGACATCGGGACCGTCGTCGACCTCGGCCTTGAAGACGGCGATACGTGACATGAGCACTGCGGCAGCTTCCTGGTCGAACGACTGAGCGATGGCAGGGTCGCCGGAAGGTCCGCTCATGTTACGTCCGACAGTAGTCACACGAAGGTGGTACTGGCCGGAGCTGTGCTGGTAGTAGGTCAAAAATTGGATGAGACCCTTTTGAGGACCTTGCTGCATGGCTGCCGCCGCAGGACCGCCCTGGCCTGCAATCTCGAAGTAGATACCATAGCTGGCTGCCGGGTCGATAGAGCACATCTTCCAGCTACAAGTGTTGCCAATACCGCACTCGGTCTCGCCAACGGAGCTAGACTTCTTGTTCAAGCTGACAGCGTGTCCGATCAAACCAGTGACCTTCAACTCCTTGGTAGTCAAGACTTCCAGCGAGGCGTTGAAGCCCATTGCAAGGTTACCCTCCGCGTCGGTGTCGAAGATCTTGGCGAAGGACTGCTTGTACATAGATGATGTGAACGAATCGGTCAGAATCATGTGACCACCAGTGGTGTTTGGCAGTCCCTTCATTTCCAGCAGACCAACCTGGTCCAAACATCCAGCGAAGATGTCAACAACGTGACCATTATGCGCAACACGCTTCGCAAGGTTGTCGTAGAATTTGAGCGCCTTCTTGTAGTACTTGATATTGTCGCGGTCGATATCGTGGTGCGAACGGATCTGTTCCTTCAGCTCGGCGCTGACAACCATACCCGGACCCTCCGTGGCTGGGCCACCTGTGAAAAGCATCACTCTGGCTCCAGAGTTCTGGAAGCTGGTCTCGAGCAGGCCAGTCGCAACAGTAAGCGCAACGCCGGTGCAGCGAACAGCACGCTTCTCGTTCAACACAGGCCAAGGGTCCTTCTGCAGGCCTTCGAGGACATTGGTGAGCTGGTACTCACACTGCTGCACCGGCAGGAGGAATCTGGTCTGCGCACCACCCATGGGCGCTGCGGGCCTACCTGGCTGCTGCACAGGCGGCATGTTGGGCCTGCCACCAGGCGCACCGATCAGACCCAGCATCTCCTGCACCTGCTTGGCAGTGTAGTCCTTGTTTCCGCGGAAGACATATGACTTTGCGCACTCTGTGTATCCCAGCTCGTGTACCTGCGCCATGGTGCCGAATGTGATCAGACCCACCAATGCATTGGGCGGCAGCAGACCCAGCGACATGATGATGCTGTCCTTGAGCGCCTTCAGCGAGTCCTCCTCCTGGCAAGTGTCCACGACGAACAGGAATATGGGCGGGGTAGGCGCGGGTCTCGCAAGTCTGTACTCGATGGTGGTGCTGCCGGGGTGCAGCTCAGGCGGGATGGCATTCTCGCTGATGTCCTTGTAGTGAGGCGGGAGGTTGTTGCGCTGCAAGCAGAAAGGGCATATCCAGATGCGCGCGCGCATATCGACCTGGCAGAAAGGGTTGAGGACGGCTCGGCATGGCGGCTTGCAAGTGACGGGCTCGTATGTGAGGAGGGGAGTCTCGTCGGTCTTCTCTTTCAGAGGGGTGTAGAGGGCGCCGATGGGGACAACAAGACGGCTGGCTTCCATGCGGGTCGAGGGGAAGGTGTTCCATGACAGGCGGATGCCATCGCGGTCCTCGATGTCGGACCACTGCTCCTTGAGCGCCTCGTAGTCCATGGTGGGCGAGTGTGCGGGAGGAGGAGGTGTGTTGAGTGTTGGTGGTGGTGGTGTTGTCGAGTGTGTGGTGTAGTAGTGGGATGTATGTATATGTGAGAGGCGGTCGGCTGGATCGAGGCCCGCTTGGTTGCTGGTTCACGCAGCTGCGGCTTAGGCAATGTGGCTGCAACGGGAGAGGGGAATGGTCGATTGTATAGACCGAAGAGGGGGGAACTATAGGAGTCGGAGTGATGAGTTCCCTCTAGCACATATAGATATCTCCTGCCTTGCTAACGTCGCCGCCTGTGTCTCGCCCGCCCTGGATTCAGTAAACGTAGCTCCTTCCACTATCCACCCACAGCCAACCACAGCCTGCGAGCCAGATCCACGTCCGTGCTCCACCGACTACAAAAAGTGAGACTTTGCACGCTCGCGGTTCCCTTCTCCTTCTTCCAAAATCCATGCCAGCATACAAAAAACATTACTTAACGGCAGATTCACGCTATCTTTCCTAGTGGATCTGTTTTCGCGCTGAGCAGAGAGTAATCTTGCTTTTGTGAGAAACCGCGGCTGGGCACCCAATCTTGACTATGCTCGTCTTGAGTTCACTGATAGATCGGGAATCAGCATGGTTTACATTTCCTCATTTGTGATTTTCGTTTAGCAATGCATCATGTATATCTCTGATTGTGTTGCATTAATCTGTTCATTTCAGTTCTTTCTGGAATGGATTGGACACTGTTGTCCTCGGATTGCATGTGTCCACAGCCTAGATACATGTACAGATGTCTCACGAAGACGCCTGCACACATGTGTTCTGTCGACGTTTTGCACCGAAGCCCAACGGCACAGGGCTATTGTCGCAACAGTAGCATGCTCCAGATGTGATGACAGAGGAGTGATGGCTCTCCCATTTTACATCATAGTCTGCTGACTCTCCGAACAAGAGACAGAACTTGCAATCGTGAGCTCTTCGTTCACGGTGTGCAGATGTCCCTACCACTAAAATTCTCAACCACTGATCGAAACCCTAGGGTAACCCTAAAGGCACATTTCTCCGCATACATGTATTTACATCTTGCATGGAGGATGCACCTCACTGCTCTTTAGCCATCACCTCCGCATCCCAGACCACTCCCTTCAACTCAGACATGCACTTCTCCGCACCTGCCATCGCGCTTTAACTTTCTCGACCTCGGTAGACTCCGATCATTCAATGCCATTTGTGCCTAGTCACTGTAGGGCATCGTGTCGATCGACCAAGATCACTGCGCTGCGTGCATCATCGTCCGGCAGCTTAACAATGTAATGGCGTACAAATGTCAGTCCGACCCGTCGTCGCTACCACAATGTTTGACTCTACATTATCCGCGCGAGTTGCATAAGGTAGGCATGGCCGCCTTTCACACCATTGCTCCTCATTATAATCTTGCTTTGAATCCGTGATCATGGGCTTCGCCTTCGCCTCCCTCGCGGCATTGTCGTTGACATGCCTATCCGGCTCATATGCTCGACTGATTGGAAACGCCAGCCAACCTGTCGTCGATCTTGGATACGCTCAGTACAAAGGCAACACAACTCTCACAGGGACCAATGTCTTCTACGGAATCCACTACGCGCAAGCCCCAACCGGTGAACTTCGCTGGCGTCCTCCCCAAGACATCGAAGCGAGCAACGACTACGATCCCACACAAATCCTCAATGCCGAGAGCCCCGGCCCGTCCTGTGTACAAGGAACGCCAGCGTGGCGACCGCCGCAACGAGACAACCTGACCGTTAACTTCCCAGTGACGGGCGAAGAAGACTGCCTTCGTCTAGACGTGGCCGTGCCGACGCAGCCGCAAAGCAGTTCTCTTCCTGTGATGGTGATGATCCACGGCGGCGGATTCACGCAAGGCAGCTCGTACGGAAATCCGGGCTCTGCTCTTGTGGACACCGCCAGCGGGTCCATGGTCTATGTCTCGCTGCAGTATCGGCTGGGTGCTTTCGGATTCTTGTCCAGCGCTGATGTGCGCGAGAATGGGCAGGCGAACGTTGGACTCTTAGATCAGCGATCGGCGTTGAATTGGGTGCAGCGGAATATTCGTGCGTTTGGTGGTGATCCAGCGAAGGTCACTATCATCGGTGGTAGTGCGGGTGGGAGTTCTGGTGAGTTGCAATGTCATTCTTGGCATATATGCGGATCAATGCTGACAGTCTAAATAGTGATGGACCAGATGAGTATGTCAACTGCGCGATTGAACACCAGGACTGTTCCCTAATATGCTCTACAGTCATGTACGGTGGGGTCTCAAACCCTCCATTCAGGGCCGCAATCTCGGAGTACCCTTGGTGGCAGTCGTAAGTCAAGATCTTGCTCCCTAACATTGGTGCTTATCATCTTACCCGTCTTTCAGCTACCACAATAACACCATCCTCGAAAGCCAATATCGCCTCCTGCTTTCGGCATCAAGTTGCACTGACTTGCAGTGCCTCCGAACTCTGGATTCTGCAACTCTGAAAATAGCAGCACAGCAGACATACATTGATGCCTACAATTCTGATCCCGGCCTATATGCATTCGGTGACTTTTACTACGGCCCGTCAGTAGACGGTGATCTGATTCGTGACCTACCCAGTAACGAGTGGAAGCAAGGTCACTTCACCAAAGTTCCCTTGCTCGTCGATCACAACGGCTATGTAAGTCTAGAGCTCACAATACCCAGCGATATATCAACGTAACCCCTACTAACACCCAACCCTAGGAAGGCTACAACTACGGCAACCAAAGCATAGCCACCGCCGCAGGCACCCAAGCAGATCTCCAAACCCTCTTCCCAGTCGCAGAGAAATCCTTCTTTGACAGGCTCTACCAGCTCTACCCTCTAGAAGCTTACAACAGCACTTTCTGGCAACGCCAATACCTCTTCGGTGACTACATCATCAACTGCCCGACCCATTACATGGCCAGCGCGATGGCCGATGCTGGTCTGCCAGCGTACAAGCTCATCTTCAATGCCGGCACGCAACTGCACGGCGCTACGAGCCCTTTTGTCTTTTCGCGGAATGACGCGGCTAGTACGTCGGCCAATTTTAAACGCACTGAATCGACGACGCTGACCTCCATGATCTACAGATGTCAACAACGCCACCATCGCAGCCTACATGAAAGACTGGTTCATCTCGTTCGTGACAGACCTCGATCCCAACGCCAAGTCTTTCTCCAACAGCACGGTTGACAAACCCGTCTGGCCACTTTATAATTCGCAACTAGGGACGGAGGGTGGTGTTCCGGAGTTTGCGGTCATGGATGTTAATTATACTCAGATTGGGGTGATTCCTGATCTTGATGTGTCGGGCAAGTGCGACTTTTGGCATGGGCAGTCTTATGTTGTGAGGAATTAGAATGGGTAGTTGGGACGTGGGTAAGTTTTGCACGATGGTTCCGTAAGCGGGCTAGGTTGCATTGGATGGGTCCTGATGTACGAGCTTGTGCAAAACGATTAAACTGTAGAAGCAGTGAAAATGATGAAGAGTTATGCTTATGCATTAGAAAATATATACCTGCCACCGCGACGTATTCCGTCCGGTGCAGGCTTGACTCAGCCATGCCATGCCGCTAAAGTGAGCGCAATACCTCACATTTCTCAAACAACAAAACCTCTATCGTCCCAGTCTTCCATCCCGTCCCATTCATTGCTACAACGTTTAAGCAGGCGAAGCACGCTTGCCACCAACACCCATGACATCGTCAAGCATGCTGTTCCAGATCTCCTTGACGACACCAACCTGCTTCTCGACGGGCTTCTTGACAGCAGAGGTCATGAAGTCCGTGACGGCGTGGAAGTCGATGCCGTTGGCGTGGCCGTCGTGCGAGTCCGACATGGGCAGGACGATGGAGAAGGGCGAGGCGCTGACGATTTCAGCTTTGGGGACGATCTGATAGATTTGTTAGCTTGATGGTCCCGGATGTAGATATATTTTGGTTTGAGGATGACTTACGGTCTCGACTTCAGGTGCGTGGGCGCCGGTGCGGACGGGAGAGAAGTTGTCGGGCATGATGGGCACGCGCATCATGAGGGTACTGCTGGCTTCGACGTTGTCGGGGTCGAAGTCGGGGAGGTAGGCGAAGTCGATGGTGGAAGAGTCGTTGACGCTCTTCAGGGCGCGGGAAGTGTTGAAGTGGCGAACGGGGGCTGAGGGAGAGTCGGATTTTTGCTCAGTGGTGGTAGGGCGTTTTGACTGCTCGACGGCGGTGCTGAAGGCGCGGGAGCTTGTGATTTCGTCGGCGGAGAGGCGGGAGATGAGCTGTGGTTTTGTTACTTGGTTGTTCTTGAATATAGCCTGATGTTAAGGTGAGCCTTACGTCTTGCTTGTTGCCGCTGAAGTCGAGCTTCCTCTGCTTGCACTCGTTGCGAAGACTGGCGATGTCGTGGGGGAGGTTTAGGCCAGGGCGTTCTTTGGTGAGAACTCTTGAAGGGAATGTTGCAGGGCCGGTCATGTGTAGGTTGCGGACCTGGTGGCTGCCGCGAGAGAGGTTGCGGAGAGCAATGAACTGGACGGATCTGGGAGCTGCCATTGTGGTGGTGTGAAAGATGGGGTGTTTTGAAAGAGGTGTGAGAGTTTCGTAGTCACGATGTTCAGGTGGTGTTTGATGTTGAGTTATCTGGTCGAGCAATACTAGAGCAGAGGAGAAGGCAAGAAAGGTTGAGAGCAGTGAGGGTGGTGGTGGGGGTTGTGCTACTTAAGAGTATCAGGGTGGCTTACACGTTCCGCCAGTGCTCACCGCAGCGCACGATCGTATCAGCAGCAGCAGGTGTGGTACGATGCGATGCAGTGCACCGACATGCAATCCCATGTCGTGCCGGACGGATGTTGTCTCAAGGTTCCCTAAACCTACAACCCATTGGCCCACCCACCCCCGGATGCTCACCTCCCGCTCGGGCGGTCAAGAAACACCCGCGTCTGCACGCCAGCTCCTGTGCGTCCATCACACAATCAACCTTCTGTTGACCACTCAACTCCCCCGCAGGTACCGCGGTATTGCATACCTGATACGCTGGCATTCAGATCTTCCTTGCCTCCGTTGATATCAGGCTTGCATTGTGCAGCTCCATTCTTCGAGCCATGTCATGTGTCTCACTTCGTCCGAGTCCTCCACCCATGTCTCTCCCCCCACGGCACCCTCTCCTTCAGCCAGGTACCCGCATGCCGCAAACAACGCACGGTGCGCGATGGATGCTCATCACTCCGGTACTCCAACCCCGAGAAACGGTTTCGCATGCCAGCCACGCTCCTGTATACTAAATCCAGCTTGCCGGACAACGTCAGCATCATGGTCAGCGTGCAACCAGGCCGGCCAGCTTTCCCGTCGCCGCCATCCTATCTGCGCAGCACGCAACAATGCATCATCATGTTCCACGCCTTGTCTCGAGCTCCATCTCACAGCAAGATCCAGCAGCTGTTGTTCCTGCCTGCTTCCATGTCTTAAAGCAGGTGATAAGCTTCGAGGTTCGGCGGCACGATGCAGCAAGCTGTGCGATTCGTCATGAACATGCCGGCTGCCGTTGGCTGAAGACACCGCCTTTTGGTGTTTGCAGCAACTGAATGGTCACGAGGGCGTGTTGTGTAGGGCTTCTCGTCTAATTTACGCGTCGCAATGTATTACAATGCAGCAAGGCTGATAATAGCGCAAGCGCATATTGCCATTGAGCTCGAGAGGCCGCCCCACTTACACATAGCTCGTCACAGTCGTTGTTGTGTTAACGTGATGCGCTCACGGTCATATCGAGATCATGACTCTACGCTGCGATAGAAGATACATCATACCAGCAGCAGAGCGAATGATCAATTCCCCGTTATCGCGTGCGTTGGGAAGTCAACTTGTTCGTGAGATAGGAGATCCGATAGCAGATCTGTCCAGTTTGGTGTTGGATCGTCAGCATACGCGGAAGTGGAGTTTCCGCGCGGAAACCCAACTTACGGCCGTTTTCTAATTGCGGCTTGCGCAGCTGACCACCTCCTTCGTCGAGCCTCTTGAGCGTCGACCACGCTGATACAAAAGAGTCAAGTTGCCTGTCTTTTGTTCGTAGATGAGTCAAGTAGTCAATTTTACCGGACTTGTACCTTTGACCAAATGTCAAAATGAAAACGAAACAATGCACACCTTCCAGGTATTGACATGTCTTGCTCATCATAGCTTCCCTGCGAGCCTCATCCCGGATCGTAATCATTTTTTGGTGACCTCTGGTTGTCATTTTTGCCCTACAGACCCCGATTTTTTAGACGCTTGAAAGCAGACCTGCATACCTTCATGGTAGCAGGCGAAAGTCTATCTACAAACAAAATGACAATACTTTCAACGCATCAAAATCACCTCGCCTCAGCCTTACATCTCATGGTCACGAAGAAGCTCCTGTGCCCGCCGACTTCAGTTCGTCGAAAGATCCCTGTGAGGTGGTGCAACTCTTGCATCGTAGCCACAGGTTTAGTAAGCTTGATACAAAACCGGCGTCATGGTGTGATGCCCGAGGACTTCCGGTATCGCCATTCTTCCGCCGACATCATGGCGCCCAAGCTACGAACATACGCGAGAATCTCAATGACTTAAGACAAAGGGCATAAGTTTAATGAAGCTCTTTAGCTGCCTTCGAAGATATCTGGAAGGAAACATCTTCGATCTAACAAAATCTTCCGACGCTGTGACGGCATCTGTCCTGAGTCTCGACAACGTTGGCATTGACGCAACGAGCATAAGCGTTGCTGTCTTCGGATTGGTACTAGCTTGGATCTATCATCTATAAGTACGTCGATCCATGATACCACTATTCTCGACGTCGAAGTGGTGGACACTCCAGAGCACCGAGTTTGCTCGTTCGGGCTGCAGCATCATCAGCCAAGGCTTCCATAAGGTGAGGACATTTCTGAATGACGATTTGCACCAATCAAATACTGATCACGCGGCCAGTATGGAAAGAGAGCGTTTCGAATAACGGACATGGATGGTAAGATCGTAAGCCATCTCACAAAGACGTTGACTTAGCTTACCGCTGCAGGCTCTATACTCATGCTCATCACGCCAGAGCATTGGATTTTCTTGTCCAAACTCAAAGAAAATGTGATCGCTCCAGCACGCGAAGAAGTGAGTCTTCTCACAATCCCGGTGTATGATCTGGCTCTGTACGGTGAGATGCATCGCTGATGTCGGAAGCTATTCTTCACAAGTTATACAGGAAGTGCACTGACGGATCCAGCGTTGTTTACGCTCTTTGGTGTCCACTTGCCGAAGTTTGGTGCGTAATGGATACATCCGCTGTGCCTGGCGGGCAGAATTATGACTGAGATTCCAACAGAGAAAACTTTGGGCCGGATGGCAACATATTTCGACACTGTTATTGCTTCTTCACTGCTCACGATATTGAACGATAAAGATGCCATCACGTCAACGTCAGGTGTTGTTCCCACCTCCTGCCCTCTAGAGACGTGGTATATCTTGCCCGATCGATACGTGATTGAGCAAACGTACTCTTCGGCCTCATGGCGCATCAGTCTGGGAGACTTATACAATGCTGAAATCGTGCCACCATCACTGGCCTACACCAAAAGCCTGACACAAGCGCAATCCCAATTGGGGGAACGGAGTCGGGCTAGTCGATACATATGGGCTATGCGTACCCGCGACCTCCAAACTGTGCGAGCACACCTGGTTCGTGCGACACAAATCCTATCCCCAATATTTGTCAGATTGAAAACCCAGCTGAAAGACTCCGAAACCTATGCTGGAAGTTCTGTTGCGGCATGGCTTGTACATCAACACCACGATGCAAGCGATGAACATCTGACGAAACTGATGCTATCTTTCAACTATGCGTTCACACTGACTACCTTGCCAGTGACACAGCAATTGGTTCACGAACTCGCTGTACGGCCAGCCTTCGTAGACGCGATCCGAAGAGAAGCTGACACCGTGCTTGGCGAGCGCGTATCTGACTTTACGAGAGATGCGTTGAGGGAGATGACAATCCTTGACAGCTTCTGCAAGGAGACACACCGCTTCCATCCTGGTTCACCAAGTAAGTCATCGCAGAGAGATGTTGTTGACTGCACATAACTCTGATCGCATCAATAGCAAACATCACAAAGAGGGTCTGCCAGCCTGTTCAACTATAGGACGGCGTGACCTTGCCACTCGGCACTCTCTTCGAAGTCACAATCCAGGATGCGATCATGAATGGCAAGTCGCTCGAGCAACCCGACCAATGGGACGTTTACCGGTATCATGACCTCAGATTGCAATGTGGAAGTCAATCCCGTAAACCAAGGGATTGCGAATGGGGTCGTCCTACCCGAGAGGATCTTAACTTCGGGTACGGTGAGCACATGTGCCCAGGACGTTTGATTGGGCCCGAAATGATCAAGATGTTCCTCGTCATCCTGCTGAGGCGTTGCGATCTCAAATTGGAGGGAGGCAAGAGGGAGAGGTTGCCGGACTCGGAATGGGGCAACAACGTAAGTCATCTTGAAGCCTTGAAAATTTGAGCCGGGCTAACAAGTATCTGGCGACAGATCCGCGCGAACGCCGCTGAAGTGCTGGAAGTAAATTTGAGGCAGGCTCGGGAATGATTGGGCATTGGGTTGCAGCATTGGGTTGCAGCATTAGCTTTAGATCAAACTTTGCTATTCAGGACTCGAAATCTCATAGTGCCAGTGGTTGTTTTGGCTATCAGCATCGTTGTATTGCAGGTTCGAGAACAGAAGATCGAGAACCGAAAAAGCATCGTCCTTCCAGGAGAACCACGCACGTGTCTGGGATTCTCGTTGACGAGATCGCAAAATGGTCGTGTAGGCATACCGATGGAGAGGCTTAAGCCGTTACTGACCCTTGGTAACAAGACATGCCACCTATGAAGCTGGGGCTTTTAGCGTCCGGTGAAGCAATATCTTAGATATGCCCTGAGGCTTAGGTCATTCGCGGAATCGTGGCAGTACGTTGACGGTTGTTCGGCTCATGATGACCGCATGCTAGTCGGGTAAGATTCGCTGAGCAAAAAAAGCAAAAACATACAACAGGCGGGATTCCCAGATGGTCACCCACTCTAGTACTAGTCGCCCGGTTCAGTGCTTATGTATGGCAGAGCGGACGGGATGCCCAGTTTTCACTGACCTATGGTCGTATGTACAAGCACCTTTCCAGCCTCATTTATGAAACAAATCGACGATCGTGCTCTGGTCGTGGGGCGAAATGGTGCGTGGTTTGAGTGCACAGGTCCTCCCGATGGTCCAGAGGGAGCCACAAGAGTGAGATTTCGTGCTGCACCGAGCCTTGCCGGTCTTTAAGAACAAGTTAAATAATAACTCGCGATAGAGAGAAGAGGTCGAACTAAAACTTAGATGTGTAGTTGGAGTGGAGGATTAAGGAACACGCAACAGAGCCAAACAAAATTGTTCGGCTGGGCGCTGCCGATGCTGCGATCCCTGGGCTCTCGCTTTCAACCACTCTCACACTCCACACTTACACGACTCAGATCGCAACACACACTGCAAGTCATGACACTCTTACTCATTTACGGCCGGAGATAATGACCACAATTCCATGAAGGCCATCGAGCCCTTCTTCGGTGTTTAAAGGAGCGGCCGTGTCGACAGATAGGGCTAAATCTGCGAAGCTGAACAGCGGAGCCCTTCGCATGACTTAAGTCCGGTCAACATACCACTATTTTGGTATGAGCTCGCTTGCTCCGATATGCATGGTTTGTATGAATGTCAAAGTATTTCCCTTCTCAGTCCTGCTGTTTTGTTTCAAACGGATTCTCTCTCGACAATTGCATCCTTCACGAATCTTGACCCAGCCCTGAGGCTTTCACTGAAAAAGCAAGCAATATCTCTACACACAACTCAAACTTCCAAATCTCCAGCGAACCAATCCAAAGATGGCAACAGAAGCCGACTACAAACGCCTCGGAACCTGGGCCCGCATGCTCGAACCCGACCAACAAATCGACCGTCACACCAGCCACCGAACAGTCCCAATGCAAGTCCTCTCGCTCGGCTGTCCACGAACAGGCACCCTCTCCATGCAAGAAGCATACTCCGTCCTCGGCTACGCCGACCCTTACCACTACTCCTCCGTCTTCGAGAACATCCGCGACGCAGACATGTGGCAAGAAGCCATTCGCTCTAAATTCCACGGCGGGCCCGCGCTGGACTGGAAGAAGCACTTTGATAGCTTGCTGGGGCATAGTGCTGCTGTTACGGATGCGCCTGCTGTGCTGTTTTGGAGGGAGCTTATGGAGGCTTATCCTGAGGCTAAGATTGTGCTGGTGGAGCGGGATCTTAACAAGTGGCTTCCCAGCTGCGAGCTCCTGATCACGGGTGTTCTGAACCCGGTCGCAGGCTACTTCCTACGTTTTGCAGACCCTGCGTGGACGGGCAGATGGAACGGCCTTGGGCGCGCGTGGATCGAAGCCCTATTCGGCTCTACCAATCTGGCCAAAGCGAAGGCGAACTCCGCCGGCGCTTATGAAGCCCACTATGCTGCGATCAGAGCTGCTGCACCGGCGGACAGGCTACTTGAATACAAGCTAGGCAGCGGCTGGGGTCCTTTGTGCAAATTCCTAGGTAAGCCTGAGCCTGACGCACCGTTCCCTCATCGCAACGAGGCGAACACGCTTGAGCAGGCATTCATTGTGGCAATCAAGAAGGCGTTCTTGAACTCGGTGTGGAATTTGAGCCTAGTGGTTGGAGGGCTGGCCTTGGTGATTGGACTTGCGAGGTCGAGCTATTTCCCGTTCGTGACTGCAAAGTAGAACGGGTTATTCGCGATCGATTGACACGGCATGCATACCCCAATTGTCATTCTGTGTTTTGTAGTTTCTTTGGTCGTTGGAGCAAGGCATTTAGTATCATCACATTAGCATAGACATAGGGCGGTATTTACTCAGGCAATGCGAACTTCCATCATTATTTTGCAGAGCGTACACAGATCCGACTTACCAACCGTGGCGCCAGTAAGTTTCCAACCAAGACTTTCCCTCTCTGCCTGATTTGCAAACTAATGTCTTCCCGCGTGCTTTCGAACTGATCGCCGTTGACCTGTTCGCCGAATATTCACTCCAACTCCAGCCAGAGCTCTGAGACGACCCGAAGCTGCGCAGTCCGTACAAAAATTCCGCCCACCATCGATGCTACCGTTCCAAATCCATGAGTGTGCTCCAAATGCAAAATTGAAGATGTTGTCTCAGGTTTTTGAAGTCCACTCTCCTTCGACCGTCCGAGGTGTGGTGACCATCGTTGTAGCTATGGTAGTCGTCGGAAACATAGGAGCCATGGCAATTGTCATCCAAGCGCCTTGAGGCCAAGTCCGACATAACACAATCCGATGCTCAGCCACTGATCGTCTCATCGGTGGTCCTTCCACCTTCCAGGCCTGTGCACATCTCCCAGGTTGACTGCATACTGCGCGCGCCTACGGAACTGGCCACTCTGTCATTCTCTGCATGCCCGACACACGGGATCTATCTCGCCGTTGTATGGGTACGGGTCCTCGGAGAAGCTGTACCCAAGTCATCTGGATGACTCCTGGCTTCTCGGCTTGCGGGACGCACATTTGAAGCAACAGCGCTGTCTCTGTTGATAATGCGATTCGATTTTCGACTTCGTTTGACTGCAGGGGAAGTTGTTGCGTGAGAGGACTTTGGCGCACGAGAAGCACGCGAAGCCGTCGTGGAAATGGGGTCCCCATCGAAAGAAGTTTTGAGCTTCGAAGAGGAAGTCGAGGCGCTTCGCGCGTTTGGATGGATCGGCTGGGCTGGCTAGCCTGTGGAACTTTCGGCAGGTGTGAGAAAGGGCGAAGATTGATGCCATGTCCAGCTCTTCGATGATGGCGAGGCTGAGTTCTTCGGGCAGGTCCGCTAGGGAGGAGGACGGAGGGTTGCTGTCGCCAGGTTGGGCCATGATGGAAGTTGCTGTGGTGGGATGTTGTAGTTTGGTGGTGTGTCGCGAAGCTGTGAGGAGGAGGAGAAGTGACTTTTATGATCAAGCCCTAGCCTGAGGCTAAGAAAGTGGCAAGTTTCGATGTAAGTGAAGGACTTCCCAATCCGTGGTTTCACTTTTGCTCCCCCTACCGGAATCTCACTCTGCGTCCCAGTCACTGTCTGGTATCAGTAGCTTGCTTGGTGAAAGGTGGTGGCCCGGTTATTAGCTTGGGATGAACGGGAACTTCTCATAGTTCTGCATTTGCAGTACCCTTTAGAAACCCTACTGGCCATCCAACACTTCTCTTAACTTCTTTGGACTTACACAGCATCTGTGCTGCGCTTGTGGGCTACTTTACACCGTAATCATCGCAAATTTGGTGGATAGTCAAAGCCGTGGCGCATGCTTTCTGCGAAAATCGTCCAGCATGAATCATAATCTCTTTTGTCCAACTCACTGACAGCTAACTAGCTACCTCCCAGCCCCCGCTCACCTACCAAAATTGACACCTCTCGCAGGATCCCAACGTCCATCCACTGCACTGCCAGCTCTCGAGCCCTGAGCAGCACCTTGCTGCGCCTGAGGCGGCGCACCTCCACCAAACACAATGGGCATGCCCTCCGACCAAGTCTGCACGGCAGGACTCTGCACAGTAGCAACGGGTGGCGGCTGGGCCTGTGGTCTCTGGGGCATAGGCGCTGGCATGGGCTCTTGGCCAACAGGTCTGGCAGGTGGAGCGGCGTGTTGCTGCTCCTGCGCGGCTTTCTGTTGGCGCAGATTGGCCTGGTTGGATTGCTGTATGCGAAGTCCAGCCATGGCATCGGACAAGTCGGCTTCCAGACTCTGAGCCTCCGAGCGGCGGGCGTAGACGAAGTTACGACACTCATCGCGGAAGCGCGTGGTGATGGCCGACAGGTCATTCCAGAATTTACGGCCTGTGTCGAGGTTGCGCAGGATCTCCTTGTAACTCATGTAAGCGTTTTCGAGATTCTGGAGAGCGCTCTCTCGCTCTTTCGAGGACGTATCACCACGCTTGGCCGCCTGGAAGGAGTTGTTGGTTTCCTGCACGCGTCCGAGGAGGCGATTCTGTTCGGACTCTTCTCTGCGTACTTCAGCTTCGTCGACGTCGTATTTGTGCAGTCGTTCGTCAAAGAAAGACTCGAACTGAGAGGCTGCGAGCGGTTGCATCGGAAGCTCACGCTCAAGTCTTGCTGCCTCTCGCAAAAGATCTGGGTTAACGTCGTCCTCCCTAGCTTTCAACCTCAATGCCTCGACCTTCTTTCTCCTTCGGCTCTCAAGCCTATTGACTTCGTTGAGGGAGGCCCGGAGCATGTTGACTTCGCGCTCAACCTTTGCCGTGATAGTCGCTCGGCGACTCGAGGGCACGTAGTCTTCCAGATCTCGATCTGTCCCACCCAACAATCGAATTAGGCTTTCGTTCTCTTTCAGACGACCCTGCACAAGACGATCGCTATTCTCTGCTTGCTTTAGGTATCCGTCGATATCGTTTACCTGCGCGTAGAGCTTAGGTACAGCATTCGGTCCAGGCAATCTGCTCCAGCGTTCTGTGCCAAACTTCCTGCGGGCTGCTTCGTCCTCGCCTGCTTCCTGTCGTAGCAAATCTACACCTTCTTGGTAGAGCTTGCGGTTGTTGTTCTTCAGCTTCTCGGTATCGGCGATAGTAGTGTGAAGTCGATGCACACCATTGGCTTGACGAATCTCCTCGGCATGTGAAGCCACACCTGGTGGCAATCCAAGCGGCTTCTCCAATGCCTGTAATGACCCAGGCAGTTGCAAGCTCGAGAGTAGCTCGTGAACCTTCAAAGTGAGATTGTCCAGCTCTGCGATGATGTTGTTGTTGACCAGGCGATCCCTTCTGTCAACATAGATCGATGCTGCAACATGGACAGCGTACGGGACCAACTTCGCGAAGAGCGGCTTGCCCAATTCTCCATGATCGCCAAGCATCTCCTGCGAGTTGCTGACCTCTTTTGGTACCCGTGAAGCAACCATACTCGCGCGGTCTAGTGGTCTGAGTTCCGCCTTTGGAGGCTCGGGTATCAGGTAGATGGTATCGTTGTCCTTTTCCGATCGTTTCAAATCCTCGCTGACCCTTGTCTTCAGTCCGTTTAGATCTGCCAGCACCGACTTGTTGATGTATCGGCCCTCCTTGAGAGCCTCATTCACGCAGTTCATGCTGTCCCTCAAGCGAGCAACTTCCTCTCCATACTTCCTCTTCTCCAGACAATCGCAGGCGGCTCGGTACTGCGCAGCAGCAGCAAAGTGATGGTGTTTCGCGTTGAAATGGTGTATCCACTCGGAGCTGATACTGTCACTCTTGATTCCCCAATCGCCTGCATCTGAGTACAGATCGCTGACTTTGGCGGCAAGCTTCGAGATGGATGCATCTTTCAGCCCGTCCTTGACTGCCTTTTGCCAGAAGCACTCTTGAGCTTGTGCCAGCATCAAGGCTTCCACACTCTCAAGTGTCAAGGTATCCATGTCCTCTGGTGGACTGCTCCTAAGCTCAGGAATGATGTCTGTCTTGAGGTAGCTGAGAACGCCTGCCGCGAAGCAGAAGTTCGAGGCAGCTGACTTTAAGCCTTCTGAGGTTGCTCGGTTGGAGGAAAGGGCAATCTGCGAGTACATGGCGGCAAGGTTGAAGAGGATGTTTGCGAGCTCGAAGCGAAGGTTGTTCTCGGTGTGGGCGTGGGTGGTGTGGTAGCCAAGGGCAGGGTACCAGGTGAAATCTGCGCCGATCTACTTCATAAATGACCGCTTGTTAGTGATGCCATTCAAGTGCTTAGAAAGTTGCGACAGTAATTGTACGTACATCAACTGGGAACTTCCCTCCCATCCAGACTAGCTGGGCAGCATAGGCCTGTAGCTTTCGTACGCCACTCGCATGTGGCTCGAGAGAGGTGACAGCATCTTTGCGCAGTTGGTCGATGACCTCCAAGTCGCGTGCGAAGGTGTCTGGGTGTTGGTCGTATTTTGTGGAAATGTATGATTTGATTGCGTCGGAGAGGAGCAAGTTGTGGGTGCGACGAAAGGGAATGGGCAGGATGTTGCTGTTGCCCGACATGCTTGCAGGCTACGCCGATGGCTGTAGTGGGAGAGTAGTGTGATGGTGATACCAGTAGAAACTCCAGACCATCCCACAGCTGGTGTGAAGTCATCGCTGGCGTAGTGGCAGTGGCTGAGGCTTTCTTGGTGGGCTGTTCTGGAAGTGTGGCGGTGGATGTGGCGTTGTTGATGAGGGGCGAGAGAAGGAGTGGCTTGCTTTGGCTTGCTTCTCGTGCGGCTCTCGACTGAACTGGGCGCGGGGCACGCCATTCAACTCGAGACACTCCACCAAGCCCGAACCAGCGAAACTTGCTCAGCGGTATGGCATCAGCTTGTGCTAGACTGCCCGGGCGGTGTCGCATGTGCCAGGCGAAGGGGCGAGTGGTAGTACCATAAAGTATATAATGTAGCCATTCAAAGAACACCCACCCTGCCCTGCACATCCATCACAGTCCCTGCCGATCCCTTTCGCTGAGCTACACCTTTCAATTACCAAGCAACCACTTTACCAAAACATTCACACCAGCTGTCTGTCTCCTCTGCCCCTCAACAACAACACAACTCTCCACCAAACCTCACAGCCGACCCACCCACACACCAACTACCAAAATGGCCGAGCACAACTACAAGTTCAACATCACCATGACCTGCGGCGGCTGCTCCGGCGCCGTGGAGCGCGTGCTGAAGAAGCTCGATGGTAAGTCGACTCTTGTCTGCATAGACACACTGAGATCTCACCCCTCACAACCTCCCTACTAACAACTCCTCCCTCACCAGGTGTCAAGGAATTCGACGTCTCCCTCGACTCCCAGACCGCTACCATCAAGACCGACGAGAGCCTCGACTACAGCACCGTGCTCGAGAAGATCAAGAAGACCGGCAAGGCCGTCAACTCTGGCGAGGCTGATGGTGTTGCTCAGACTGTGTAAATGATCGGCGAGAAGAAGAAGAAGAAGAAGAAGATGGAGGAATAAAGTTGCTTTTTCGCGAGAGGACGGCCTCACGGTCGCATCATCGGAGGAGCAGCAGGAGTTATAAGGCGCTGGGGATACCAGGGATCTATCTATCTACCTTTGGAAGGAACTGCAAAATGAAATAAGATTGTTGACCATTGTCTTTTCGGTTCGTGCTAGATCATAAATTTAAGGAAATTGTTTACATCAAGGAGACTGTCCCTCCTCTTCCATGCCCTCGACGCAGGCGAGAGTGTCGACACAACTGCTCTAAAACCTCGCCTCGACCTTGTCGTGCACGTTGCCCAGCGCCCATTCGTTGCGCGCCTTCTTAGACCTCACAGTATCAACCTGCGCTCTAGTGAAACCCTTCGCCTCCACAGCCGGGTTGTAGCCCAGCCCATTCTTCTTACCAACATCCTCCGAGCTCACCGCATCACTCGCCTTCCCATCAGCACGCTTATAAACACTCACAACCACAGCCCCTCCAAGCCCAAGATTGTGCTGCAACGCAGCAGTAGTCCCCTCCACCAAACGGTTATTCGCCCACCCACGCAAATGCCACACCAACTCCGCGCACTGCGCAATCCCACTGGCGCCCAGAGGGTGGCCCTTGGAGATCAGGCCGCCGGAAGGGTTGACGACCATTTTGCCGCCGTACGTGATATCGCCTGCGCGCACCATCTCGTGCGCTTTGCCCTTCTCGCTCAGGCCCAGGGCGTCGATGACGATCATCTCGTTCGCGCTGAAGCAGTCGTGCACTTCGGCGACTTTGATGTCTTTGACGCTGACGCCGGCTTCGGACAGAGCGATTTTGGCGGCGTACTCGTTCATGCCGTAGCCCATGAGGTCGATTGCGGAGCGCGAGAAGACGCTCTCTGTGTCTGTCGCCAGCACTTGCCCGGCGATCAGCACGGCCTGTTCCTTCAGGTGCGGTCTCGCGTCGAGGAAGCTCTGTGAAACCAACACAGCCGCCGCACCGCCGTCGCTAGTTGGACAGCACTGCAGCTTGGTCAGCGGCTCGTGGATCATCGGCGACTGCATGATCTGCTCGAGCGTATATTCTTGCTGGAACTGGCTGTACGGGTTACGCTTCGAGTGCTCGTGGTTCACTCTTGCGATCTCAGCGAAATCGGCATTCGTCGCGCCGTACTTCTCGATGTACTCGCGGCCAGCGTTGCCGAACATTTGCGCGGCGCCGGGGGCGTTGGTAACGCCGCGGGTGGCTTTCATCATCTCGCCGAAAGTGCCGGTGGGGTTTGCGCGGTCGTTGAAGTAAGTCGAAAGCGAGCCGGGGTTCATCTTCTCGAAACCAACGACGAGGACGGCATCCGCTTGACCGCCAGCGATCATGTTGCGACCTAGGTACAATCCCGTCGAGCCGGTGGAGCAGTTGTTGTTGACGTTCCAGATGGGGATGGACGTCTGGCCGAACTGGTAGAAGACGCGCTGGCCGCAGGTGCTGTCGCCGTAGCAGTAGCAGGCGACGCCCATGTCGATATCGTCGTAGTTGACCTGAGCGTCGAGCATGGCTTTGACGCCGGCTTCGAAGCCGAGCTCGGTGTAGTCGACTTTGCCGCGAGGTTTGATGAATTTGGTCATGCCTACGCCGAGGACGTAGACGGGGTCTTTTTGTTTGGGCGCCATTGTTGGAGGTGTGACTTGGTGTTGTGATGATTAGATTAGGTCTTGAATGTGTTATCTGTTGGTGGCGAGGTAGTCTTCCTCGGTTTGTAGAAGACAGATCGGTACTTGATGGAACACTTCACTTCGTTTGGGCAGGCAAGAGATTGGAGAACTGTCAACAATGAAGATCAAAAGCAATTGTTACAGTCTTCGCCGCGATGAAATAGCAATGTGAAGTTGTATGTGAAGTAGTAGCATGTCCCCTTCTTCAATCAATATCCGGGGATAAAGTTCAAGGCGGGGATAGTCGTATAAGCGAGCATGAAGCGAGTGGGTCAAAGTGAAGTGACGGAAGAGAGCCGAGGCCCAGTGGGAAGCGACAAATCAACCTCGGCGATGGTAAAACATTGGCAACCCATGTTGTTGAGCAACGGTCGTTAGAGATGAGGTAGAGCTGTCTACAGATATGTGATAACTGGAAGCTGTATCCGGTATCGGAATCACACTTGCATGCATGTCAGGACGTAAAGAAGAACCAAGACCTTCCTGTAGCAGTAGGAGTAGAGTGAGCAGGTTCGCCTATTCTGCATACTGTGTATAGCTATACTCACGCGTGGGTCGGTCTTTGAAAATCGCTTCATGTCAGGCTTGTAATGTTGGTCTGCGGTTATCCATAAGCAATACTTTCGGAAGTCGTTCCTGACGCGGCCATGCAATCCAGAGAGGCATGGCTGCAGGAAGTAATATCAACACGGAGTTGGTAGTTCGACCAAGTCAGCTCTCCATTCACGCCTATTAATATTGCTCGTTACATTTGCGTATATCATGTCTATCATGAGCGGCTGTTCGCCTGATATCCAAGCAGGAGCCTTGTTGTCCTCCTCTTGCATGAGCTCATTCCTGTATTCTAGCAGGTCTCTGTGCTGTTAATATGGCCATGCGCTCTCTCCGAGGTCCTTGTATCAGCAGATACCGTACGACTTTGCGTCGCAGCCGGATCGCCATGGTGCACTGAGCCATAGGTAACTTCCACGATTGGACGGAATTTGTTCAGCTCGAACTCAGAGCACGTCCAGTCCAGAAGGCTCCAGATTTCACACCTCATCCAATATACGTGTTTCCAACCAGTGGCCCGACAAGTTTTCCCTTCCCTCCTCTCGCAGCCTTCATCTCCATATACAGTTGCGGGTTGATGCCCTTCTTCTTCAGCTTAGCAAGCTTCTTCTCGCTCAGTCCGCTTACGTCAAACTCAGAGCTCTTCCACTCGGACAACTGCTTGTCACCATTCTCCGAAGGCGTCTGAGTGTGGTTGCTGCGAGAATCTTCCCAGCCGGCGACCCTGCCGAGACTGGTCTGCGTTTGTGCGGTATGAATGGAAGAAAGACTGTTCGCGCGTTCTTCGATCTGCTGTTCGACGGATGTGCTTTTGACGATGCGGGGCGCTCTTTCTATCTGGAAATTGCCGTAGGTCGACTTGAGGTCCTCCCTCTGCTTTGCATCCTCTCTGTGTTTTCTGTCTTTCTCTTTTTGCTGCTGACGCTGCCGTTGTTGGGCAACAATGTGAGGTGGAGGTACGTCGCCGGGCAGTTCGGGGATGAGAGGGAGTTCCGGATCGTTTGCGGCGCGGTCATTCGTCAAGACGGAGCGATTGCCTGGACGGCGTGGTGCTGGCGCTGTGTAGCGCTGGGCTTCGAAATCGCGGTTTCGACGTCCGCTGGCTTGCTGCTGAGAGCGAAGTTCACCGGCGGCGTTGTCCCACACCAGATCCGAACCGGCGGAGCGGGTGGATGGAGCTATACTATCGCCATCACCCTCCTGCTCGGAGTCGGACTCGAAGCGCGGCTCCGTAGGATAGTCATTCGTTGGAGGCTCGTAGAAAGCGCCGGCGCCGCGTGTGCTACCGGCTGTGGTGCCGCTAGAGGCTGACGAGTTCGAAGCAGCATAATTGATGTCGCGCTGGATGTTTCGGGATGAGGACAAATCCTGTGGCTTTGGGCGGGAAAAGTTGAGAGAGCGTGGGTTGATGTCGCCAGACACGGGACGAGAAGTGTACAAGCTCTCGGTGTCGGTCTCGCTGACGGATTCGCTGACCGGACTGAGACGCCCGAAGGGCATTTTGACAGGGCTATATGCGCCAGACGGCGGTCGGTATAGGTGAAGTTGGTTGTGAAGAGGGATTGAGTTTTAGCCAGTGTCGCGAAAGGTGTTGTACACGTGAGGGCCTTTTCGCATCGCTTTCTCTCTGCCTTTGCTCCGACTAGGATGCGACGGGCATTGGCACTACAGTGCAGTAGTAGATTGCAACGCTCGACCGGGTGCGACTGGCAATAGACGAGTGATGCTGTAGTCACACACTGCTCACCTTAGTGCCAGCACTGGAGCGCTGCCCGCTCCCCACCCGTGGATCGGCATCATTTGACAGAAGCTCCTTGCTCGTCGTCGACTCAGCGCTTGCAGCTGGACGCCTGGTGACGTGCTCTTATCCAGCAGACGCACTCCTCTCCGAGATCTGTGCCGATGGTTGCGCCTCTGGTGATTGGCGGCTGTGCGATTGACGAGCTTCGGATCGGCAGTGCTAGCTCCGAACGTTGTATAGTCTTTCTCTTCACGACCCTCGCACCAGCACCACGCGCTCCGTACTCGACTGTCAGTCAATAGTCAACTTTGGTACGAAGGGCACTTTGTCTTTGGCTGCCCCTGGGCACTGTCAAAAGATTGGAAACAATTGGATACGAGGGCGACAAGAAAAAAAGCCGTTGTATACGCCATGGCCTTTCGAACCAACATTATTCCAACTGCCGACCTCACTACACCATATCACGTGCCGCAGGTCCATTCGTGCTGTGCGCTGCAGCAGTCCTAGTAGACATGAAAATGTACCACAAGAATCATCCCCCTGCGACATATGTAGAGCCATATCTTGCCACGCGAGGAACAAGATCGTGCAATCATCTTCACATCATCTCACAACAAACCCCAGCCCTGCCTACGCAACCCGAACAAAAGAGAATCAAACCTGCGTCACTCTCCAAGAAGATCTGCACCCAACACCGTATCAAGCCTTCTCACCAAGACCACCCTTCGCAAAGCCAAAGAAAAGAATCACAAGCTCACAGCCACCACACAAATTCACTCACCAGCGGGCGAAAGGGGAAAGAGCCAAGTAGCTCTGCTGCAGGTCAGGTCAGGGTCCAAACCACATCAAACTCAACGTCCGTTCCAAACGAAAAAAACAACCACAGAAGGATTCGCGGATGTGCTTCGAAAATGTTGTCCCGCGCCTTTAGCGTTTTACCTATCTACCAACCTTTTGCAATCAGGGGACGAACTAAAAGAGTGAGACAAGACAAAAAGAAAAGGGTTACTTGTTACCAGGTACTAATCGCTCGTCTCGCCGATCGTGCACAACGAATCAACTTTATTCGAATGTTTCTTCCCTGATCTGCCTCTGCGTCTGCAACGCGAAACTCTGAAAGAAGAGTGTGCATAAAGAAAAAGGGTGAACGCCTGCCCGGCTTCTCGGAACGACGTGCCACCCGCGGAGACATGTGCCGTTTTTTGGCTTTTTTGCACGTCGGTCTTCTACAGCCTACAGTACCTTAGTATCTAAGGGGTCCGCCCAAGATGAAGTGCGGCGGGCCTTGCACGGGAGGAGCATTTGAGTTGAGTTGAAGTGCTGGTGCTTTGGTTTCCGCGATCAATTTTGGTTGGTATGCTGTATGCTGTATAGACTGCCTGACTTGTTGAGTTGTGAAATTTGTGCACGGATCTTGATGATGGACATGGTGGGTTTCGAGTAGCGAGGCGGGTTTCGGAGTTTCGGTGGTGATGTCGGTGGTATGAAGTCGGTGGCTCGTTGGGAGTTATGGTTTGTGTTTGTGTGGATTGTGTTGTATTGGTGCCCTGGCTTTCGATTTTACAACCGCATGTGTCTGGTGATGTTCAGTATGAGTGTAAAATTGGAGGTGCTTCTCGTTAGTCAGCTTTCGATGTCTCTCGGACGATAATGTATGACTTGTCGCGTGTTGTGACGTTGCAGAGCAGATGCAGCAGAGTGACAAGTGGAAAGAATACGAGAATGAAGAGGTGGGGAACATCATATGATATTTCCTCTTTGTGTTGATACGATCAAGATCGACGACTGTATTGAGAAGCAACGCAGTCCATCCCGCTCAGTGGAGTGAAGCGCACTGGCTTTTGACATATCAGAAACACCGCCCAATCCTTCTGTTCCATTCACTCCCATCCTCCCTCGGGAGCCCCATTCATAGCGATATTCGTTAGATGTTGAAAAGAAAAACAAATTCGTCCATTTGTCAAAACTCCGTTCACAGTGCCCATTTCGCGCTCTGCATGGGCCCTGTGAAATCCCACCGTGTCCCATCATTTGGGATCTCATTCCGTATGCGCCTCGAATGCGCCTGAAAAACAATCGCTCACATGCAAAAGAATTCCGAAATCCCCTTCGTCGCGCCGCGCTAAAATTCCCTAGGGAGCCAAAAACAATTGACAAATTTTCATTAGAACCAGGCCTTGATGAAAGGCTGAAGCAAACGTCATTGCTGGTCCTCTTTCAATGCAGAGTGACTCTTCCTCTTGCCGACTTTCATTCCGCTTAGTCGACCCAGCTTTTTCCACATGTTGTTGCTGTCACGACTGGTACGAGGACTGCCGACAGGTGAAACAAGATCACCTATAGGCGGACTCGTGGGTGGCGTCATGGGACTGTCGTTCGTGGGGCTGGGCGTACTGTCGTCGGTCATACCAGGAGCGCTTCCTGAGCCAGATGCGCTGATAGCCATCTCGGGGGTTCCAGATGTTGCAGAGGCGAAAGGTGCGATGACGTTGGAATTTGACGGTGAGGGTGAGGGTGCAGAGGATGTAGGTGAGAGGCGCATGCTGAACCTCGCCTTGTGTAGTGTTGTTGTAAGAGTTGAGGGTGCGGATTTGCGGTTGAGCATGGAGGGAGCAGAGTAGGTGTGTGCGTAGGGCTCGACTGCGGTTTGTGGTGGTGGAGAGCTGCGAATATGACGTCCGTGACGCTTGAATGACTGGGGAGCGCTTCGCTCGCTCGAGTGGCTACCACCTGACAAGCTGTCTGATGATGCATTGACGGGCATGGATGACACTGTGGGTGCCGCGCTCTGCGGGTAGCAGCTGTTGATGAAAGGCACCAGTACAGATTCCTCCATCAATTCGTAGATCTTAGCCACGGCAGGGTCCAGCTTCTCAGGTGCAGGAGGGAGGTCGCCGAATTCCAAGTTGAGTATGGGGTCTCGTACTTCCGAAGGCAGGTTGACTTCTCTAGAGCCATTGGGTTGGATGTACGCGTCGATCAATCTAGTCCAGAGAAGCTGCACATAATCCCTGTCCTTTGCTGGGGGTGCTTCCCCATCTTCCGCTTTTGATAGCATCTTTGCATAGTGTTTCTTGTACCTTCCTGCGTCCATGGTGAATTCCAGAGTCTCCAAGCAGTGGTTGCTGGATAGGTAGGCCATGAATGCCGCCAGCGTCCATGGCGAAGGAGATGTGTTGGCGAGGATTTCCCTCAAGTTTGGTCGCCTAGGGCAGTAAGGTCCATGTGCCCCAGCAACCTTTGGTATAGCAACGCTCAAAGGGCGCGGCGGAGATGATTCGTCCGCCGACATGTCGATTTCGTCCGCCTCGTCTGCTGACCAGCCGTCGGTCAGGGCAGAAGGTGGATAGAGGGAGGAGCAACGGGAGGAGCTGGTCGATGATGATGTGAATTGAGACGAAGGCTTTCGCGTAACCATAACGTTCCAGAAGGTGTTCTTGCAGGTGTTGCTCGAAGCAGCCTTGCGACGTTGGAGGTTAACTCCGACACGCACAGGAAGCTGTACTGAAGCCAGTTTGAAGTGAGGGAGACGGGCACGGTTGCCGTCTCACTTGTACGTCCGCCGTCAAACCGAGAGATGTCGCGCGGGTGGTGTTGGGTGTGGGATTCCTGGAGTTGTATGGCGTGAAGTGGGATGCGACCTTGCGTGCGGGTAGGGACAGAGGAGCTTGATGTTCGCTGGTGCGGCTCAAGTCCATGCAGGGTCGAAGTGGAAGATTGGTGGGTAGTTTCGGCTGCTGGCAGGTGACAGTGCGCTCCCAACGGGAGGAATGGGTAGGACAACAGGCACAGGCACGGTGACTCAACGCGAAACGGCGAGTATGGTGTGCGGGCTGGCGGGCAGCAGCAGAAACAGTAGTGGGTGGTGCGGCAAGGAAGTGCTTGTGTACGACTGGGCTGGCTGGCTGGCTGGAGTGGGAGCCGGCTGGCGGGCAGCGACAGGGCAGGGCAGAGCAGTAGCAGAGAGCACTGAGCAGCAGCAGCAGCAGCAGGTGGCCGGTGCGCAAGAAACAGAATAGTCGGGCGGCGGATGCGAATTGGGTGGGAAGGCGGTTGCGGTAGGCGAATTAAGATTATGGCCGGAGCGTCGGTTGGTGGTGCAGAGAGAGGCCGAGAAGCAGAGCAGAATGCAAGAGGGTCAGGATCGAGGGCCGATTGCGCCGTGTTGACGCGTGCTGGGCCGATGCAGGGTGCGAGGGCGGTGGAATGCGATCGCGGGACTTTGTCGGCGCGAAGGGGGAGGGTGGATGGTGTGTGTGTGTAGGTGGGTGGAGGATAAAAGAACAGAGGCGTCCAAGGACCAAGTAGGAGGCAGTGGTAGTAGCAGTGTGTGTGGCGATAGGTATAGGTAGGTAGCAGTAGGCAGGCACGGCAGGAAGGACGGTGAAAGAGAAGCAACGCCCAGCCGCGCGGGAGGGCAGCAGAGAGACAGATAGATAGAGGGTAAGGTAGATATCAGGCCCTAGGTACGCTGCACACTCCTCTCCTTCTCCTCTCCTCTCACGTCTCTCTTTGATCAGCAACGGCAATAAGGTAGCACCGACAGTCTCGACAGCAGTAGCTTGCAGGGTAGGGCGGGCAGACTGGCGCGCACGCAAACGCAGAGCGATGTCCAGCTAGCAGCGACTAGATGCAAGATGCAACGAGCAACGCGCACCGGCGTGTTTAACTACCTCAGCCTCTAGCCAACGGCGTCTTGCTACGGAGACTGGCTGGCTGGCTGGCGGCGGGCGGGCGGGCAGGCAAGGCAAGGCAAGGCAAGGCAAATGTTGCAGTGAGGTGTCGTTCTGCTGCTGCTGCTTCCAAAGCGCCTTCCACAGCTCTTCCACTGCCAATCGCCGCCAGCCCGCCAATCAGCAGCGCTGAGCGCACAAGCCATGAAACAACGAGCCGCCGCCGAAGACGCTAAGAAGCCCGCTAGAACCTCAAAGGGCTTAGCCACGCGCATGCGATCCACCTATGTACATTTGATTGGCCACACGGGATTCCATTCCTGCTTCGAGAAGCCATCATCAGCGTCAGCCCACCTCCCGTGTCTGCTGCTGTTCTGTCGCCTCTGCGTGCAGCGAGCAAGAGCCTCTTTGCCTCCCTTTCTTCCACCGTCTCGTCGTTGTCCAAGAATGCGTGCAGTCTCAATCGCAATCATGCTCAATCACCCCGCCCTCCCAAGTACCGCGGCACTTTGTCTCGGGCGCCGTACGGGATGCCGAAGACGGCTTCGAGCCAAAATGCCATCGCCGATTGCCTGCCTCAAGCCTGCCTCAAGCCTGCCCCCAGCACCCGCCGGCGCCCTACGCGGACAATCATAGTGACGCTCGTCCCCTTGTCTTGCTCGCACTAATTGGCTCCACCGCTGCCGAGCACTCTCAAGCCACTCTCTGCCTGCAGGCACACGCCCTGTTCAGCTGGCCTGATGATGCCAGACCGCGATGCCTGCCGCCCGCTGTGTGCGACGCACCGTGATGGCTGCACGTGTCTCGTGAATCCCATTGAAACTGCTGTCTCACCGCTGTAGCATTCGCCTTTCATTGCCTCGTTGTTGCCTGCACGGGCACGTGCTCACTGCAGATTGTTGGAATGCCATCCATGACAAACCGGCCCAAGCCCGTCAGCATCGCTAATCACTTTGGGCACACCGCACGCGAGTCCGAAGACAGCCCCCAGTAGTCACGTCAGCGCGATATGATGATAGCTCTGACCGTCAGCAGACTCAGAGCCCCGCTCGCGAATAAACCATGTAGAGTGCTGAACCCACTCGTGTATCTCAGACCACCGCCCTAATGCATAGAAGTTTTCTGGAAGCCTTCCCACCGCAGCCTAGCACGCTGCTGCAGCCAGCGATTGATCTTGTCCGCCCGTTCCCGCGCCGATCAACAAAGCGCGCAATGGCACATCATCCAGATCGCACGCCGCAACAGATCTGTGAATTTTACGCGAACAAACCTGCTTGAACCCCTTCGAATCCTTCGCAATTCCCGGCGCACCCTTTTGCAGCTTTTTCGACGCGCTAAGCTTCTTCTCTGCGCACTTTCCCATCACAGAGCCGCACCATAATAACGTCTCGCCCATATAATATGCCGCTTCGAGCAATGGGTATTTCAAGAAACCCCTTCACCCTGTGCTAGCGCTGTCCCTCAACTTGAGAATCCCCTATCTGTCTTGCAAGTTGCGAGTCGCAACATCGCAATCGAGATTCGGACCTTCTCGACCCCCACCACGATCTCACCATCAACCTCGGACTTGATCTCGACGCTGAAAGTTTCGGGCTCGCTCAGAACGCGTCGACTCGTGTCGTTTCGTATCGCAGCCTCAGTGGGCCCCTAAGAGACCTTGACTGACGCCGCCGCCGCCTCCCCGGTATGCCCGGCTGTATTCTCGGGGCGTCATTATCTCACACAACCCCAGATGGAATGTCATCATGTGCACAAGCGCACGCTACGCTTTGCAGTGTGCGTTGGCGTTATTGGTTTTCGTCCGTAGCGCCGGCATTGTGGGCTCTGGCATGTGCTCTCCGTTCCTTGAGGACCTCACTCCGGCGCCATGCTCGGGATGACATTGGTGATTTTTCTTTGAGAGACTGGTCGTCGGGTCGCGGAGCCATGGCACGTTGAGTTTGTGCATTCACTTATACATGCAAACATTAATTCTCTGGGCACACAGGTACAAGGTAGGTCCATCCGCAGGTCCTATCTTTGAACGGCTGCTCTACTAGCTTTTGCCATTGAGCCTCCTGCGTCAAGCAAAGGAGTCTGTTGGCACTTATTCCCTTTTTGGGGTTTGCAAAACTGAACCACCAACGTAATATTTTCTCCTCTGGCGTCTTTGACACTACTGTCCGTCGGTCACGATTGCTATACGATCACTGTTGCACGGGCACAAAGGCGACACCGCCTTGACGGGCACTTTCTCCAGACTGTTGATGTCCACCATTGCACCAGTCTACCAGCCGCATCTCCTCCACCTGCCCTACTAAGCCGCGTGTACCGTCTCCCACGATCGCTGATGTTATCTAGCGAGGATGTCACCGCGTGCAGTCATATGAAATCCTCAAAATCCTCGATGGATCTGCAGAGCGCGATCACTACGGTTTGATGAACTTTTAGGCAAAAGTCGGGACAGCAGTACTACTGCGGTAGTCGCAGAAGCGCTGGATCCGCAGCTTTGCATCTATCTAATCCACTTCCCTCTTCCTTCGCTCTTCCGGTTCTCCTCGCGAGAATAACGACCGATGTGTACAAACAAAATGTGATCTGTCGTCTCTCGCAACAACATCCACCCTGCCGGCTCTCATCACGCCCAGCCGGAATCCTCGCCCGTTCGCTAGGTGCTTGATTTCCCTTGATTTCTCCTTCTGTCCCAATGGCCTGGCCTTCCCGTGTCGCATTGTGCGTGAATCAGTCCTCCAACCGCTCATAGGGCTCCACGACTCGACGACGAAATCCCAATGGCCGACTACGGGGCGCGCGCAATGGCGCTCCCGCCCCATATCGTGGGTGGCCGTGGCTTGCGTTCTGGACCTCTGGAGTTCTGCGCACCCATGTCGCTCCTAATCCATGGCCCTATGCTGTATAATAAGAAAAAGAACTACTCAGAAGAAGCCCGGAGGGCTTGCTTCACAGCTTTTTTGACTTTTGGTGGCTTGACGCGATGGCGCACTTTGTGACCGCCCGACCCGGCAGCGGCGAGCGCCTATGTGCTTTCCGGTAGCGAAACAATCGTGGAGTTCTGGATGCTGAGACTTCTGCTGCGACTTTGCTTGATGACTACTTGCGCTGTACTTCTCTCGTAACATACCCAGCCTGCTGGGAATATTTCTGGATAGACAAAATATATCGACGCAAACGGAAGGTACATGCGGTAGGATTTTGGGATCCCAGGAAATAAGACCCTGGATATGTTCTTGTCTCTTATTTTTTTCTGTCGAACATGCCATGCATGCAGATGGTCTGAATCGTGGACGCAATGCAAACCGCTGTTCTAGGCGTTTGCCCTTGCAAATCTGACTAAGATTGACTACCTCACTACTGCAGTGTTGCTTTTCCAGCCTTGAAAGCAGTTATATCCGGACTCGCCTGTTTCGTCGCGACGTTGTGCAACAAGGACCCTTTGGTCTAGGCCAGGCCGCCCTCGCCTCGAGGAAGTTGGGATTTTCGCCTTCAAGGGTCTTTGTGAATCCTTCGAGAGTGCTACTTTTTTTTGCGCGTCAACAATTTACGCGACTTGCCTGCCGACTTCGGGACTGCCGGTGACATTGAGCTCGGGTTGGCATTGACACGACGGGAGGCTTTTCTGGTGTAGTTAGCTGGACTGTTGGACTTTCTTAAGTCGGGTTGTTATCCGGAGGCCGCTCTGTCTGAACGAGGGCTGATGGGTCTCCAACGGCTGTGCAGGTTTGTCTACAACCCCATGTCGTGGTTGGAGATTTGCACGGAGGCGAGATGCAGGTTGGGCTTTTCTGCTGGGATGAGCTTGGTGAAGAAAAAGACAGTGGTGGATACGAGGGGTTCGTTGTTCGCTGCATCTCATGCCGAGGAGTACGAGGTGGAGTTTTTCGCTACTGCTGAGCGCAAGAGAAGTGGTGGGTGTATGTGTGGCTGAATCTGGTCGTCTGGTTAACGGAGAAAACGCTACGAAGGTACAGTATGGTGTCTTCGTTGATGACTTCGTACCCATGAACACTTGTTGATGCTTGTGACCTGATGTTGACATGCTACGGCTTGTTGCCACATCGCATACACATTCACGCAATATAAAATCACTCTTGTCAGCGGCGATCAAGAGTCTCTGCCCTTTCGAACGATGACCAATGAAAGGTGTAAAGGTGCCTTGAAGAGAACAAGGCATTGGCTCGAATCATCGTCGGGCGAAGGTGATGATCGTTGACTTGCTACCACCTCTGTTGCTGAATCCCATTCCTTGCGATCGTACTTATGTCGATAGTCTCGTTGGACAAGTAATCTGGGCTACTTCCTAGCAATATCACCTGTGGATGTGATCGTTCATGAGCCTCACCTCGGCTCTATGTTCGTATCTAATCCCGCGGTACGGATACCCGTGAGTATTCACAGTTCCACGGCGAGTTATGTTGGTATTTCGACCATGGGATTCTGTCCATGATTGGATACACGATGTTGGCGCCAAGTCGATACGTAGACCTCGCTGTCGATATGACGCGCAAGGATTATATTCACAAACAACCCTTGCTCACCATGAATAACAGGTCGGCTGGCCCAATGGCAAGGCGCTTGACTACGAATCAAGAGATTGCAGGTTCGATCCCTGCGTCGATCAATATGCAGAGCTCCCCTGGAGCTTAAGAACTTTTGCATCTCTTGCATGATACCTCCAATCTTTTGCCAGACCCAGTATGGTTTTCAATCTTTCTTGCATTACAGCTTTTGGGTGGGGTTGAAGACTTGTAAAAGGCAAACTCGTACGGTATATGTAGGGCTTGTTTTCTTTTGATGCGCTTGTTTTCTATGAATTTATGCGTTGACCGAGCAATTACAAGACAGTCAGATGTGTTGTTCAGGTACAATACAATTTCTTCAAAAAATCTTCACATTGCATTGGGCTCCAGTAATGTACATGCAAAACTTCTACATGTAATGTTTTTCGAGTGAGTTTTGGACATAAGCTCACCCCAACCCTTACCCTTATCTAGAGAATGCCATCAAACAGAACATCCGATACACGACGCACGGTCAAATTGAAACAAGTTGATTTGCACCTTATGCTGTAAGTCGCTGGAATCTAATCAGTGTGCATGCGTGCGGTTGTCCTGATCCTTACTTGACGCAGCAATCTTGCAGATGATCTGATAATGCTAGGAGGTACGAAGCAGAAGATGTTCTCCCCGAACTTCGCACCTGTTTGACCTCGCCTTCGTGTATGCCATCTCAACATCAACATTTTGTATCAACCAGAGCACCACCGCAAGGATAAATCCCATCTTTACTGCGCGTGTATACGAAACCGCGAAAAGGCTGCCGAAAGCAGCGTATCTTGTGGCCACCGCTCACACTCTCATACATGTACACCATGGCGGCGTACCGTATCATCCGAGCAGGTACTGCGGCTTCAGAGACGCATTCACACTGTGACACTGCTTACGTTGCTATTAATGACTGCTACAGGAGTGAAAAGCGAGGACATCTAGATCATGATACCTTATCAAGCTCTAGCCAGCTGACGATGTGTAACGACAGCATGTTTCAGGTCCACTTTTAGATCCAGTATACCCAGCTCTGGCTTGTTGACGCACAAGAGAGGTGATGCCGGGCAGAGCTGGAGGCCCCACCGGGTCGGGAGTGCAGGGCAGAACATCTCGCCAGCTTCTGACCTTTCTCAAGGAATGGTGAAGCGTACCGGTGGACTTTCGCTGAAGCTAGAAGAAATGTGCCGCCTCAGATGAACGCGACCTCTTGCTTTCACTGGTTACGGCTGTGTGGGTTCACTGGATCTCCAAGCTGATGAGTGCGCACTATCCTCCGATGAGTTTGGACAACACGACAGCATCAACCGCAGCTGCGTTGCCCCCTCACAGAATGCCCGGTGACTGCGACCTGGAAGCAGCCAGAAATCTGTATATCATGTTTGCGAGACTCAAGGTGAAGATATGCTTGGCGTTGGAAAGTGAAGTGCTGTTGGCCACACGTGGCTTTGGGCTCTAGGCTCGTGACCGACTGTGTCCTGCCAAGGTCTAAACAGGCAATGGGTGAAGTGAAGTACATTTTGAGAAGTTTGTGGTAGCAGCGCAAACTCCCTCCCACAAAGACATAGGCTATAAGGCTTCCTTGCAATTGACACGCTGATACGACAGGTATATATGACACGTGCAATTACTGTCAAGCGTGCCAGCAACATTTGCTCATCCACACGCAGAAGGCGCAGGTGCATACAGTGAAGAGCGAGTCTGGGCGACGTGGCCCTTTGCGCGATTGCGCGGCACTGCCACTCGACCTGCGACTTCACTTCGCACCCATCCACGGCCGCGCCGCTTTGACAGTCCGGCACGGGCCAGACCCTACACCAAAAGTCAGATTTCTCGCGTCTATATACATTCTTCTACCACACCACCACACCACCACACCAACAAGAGACAGATAAAACACTCCCATCATGATCTACACCACAGATCTCGACGATCTCGATCCCTCAACACAGATGCCATCCTCGGGCGAAAACCTACCACGTCTCAAGCGTGTCGACAAAGACACAGAACCTTCTGACGACAACCAAGCGCGTCTCGACATCAACGACACCCTTCCCGCAATTCAGTTGCCATCTCGCGAAAACGACCAAGCAGGTACCGAGCATGTCGATGCCTATCCTGGCGTCTCACTACCAGGAGCCTTCCCCGTGGACAGCAGTGAAGATGTGTCTCAGGAGCTGAAGAACGGCGGCCTTACGACCCAGCAGATCAACCAGATCGTTGAAGGCCTGGTAAAGTCATCACCATTCAGAGCCTCGGTCATGAACAAGGCACGCGGCATGTTCCACCTTCCAAGGACCACGCCATATCCACTGCCTCAACTGAATCCTCATGCGAAAGAGACTGTCGCAGACAAGCTATTCACCACCCCGCCACCGAGACCAGTGAAGACGCCGGGTGCTTCTCGACGAACCAAGCCAACCGACACACCGCCTGCACCCACAAGGCAATTAGAACCCAGCTCACAGCCTGTGTCAGACCTTGCGGCCCGTGTCGATAATCTTGAAACTACCATCTCAGGTCTGAAAGCCGTCTTCGAATTCATCGCCAACAGGCGCAGGCCGCAGCCATCCCCAATCTTCGCCCAACAGCTTCAGCCACAGCCGGTCATCTCCACCCAGCAACCCGACCCACAGCCACCCTCATGCCAAACATCAGCAACCAGCTCCTCCCGCTTCCTAAGCCTCCCGGCCGAACTCCGCAACAGCATCTACCGCTACGCCATCACCGGCCCACGCACCATCGAAATCGACAAAGCGCGCTGGTCAACCCACCAACCACCCCTCCTCAAACCCTGCAAGATCATCCGCAACGAAGCCCTCGGCCTTTTCTACAACGAGAACAAGATCTCCACCAACATCCACGACTGGAATCCCGTCGTCAAATACCAGTTCCAGAGACTCATGGCCCATCACAAGATCCGCCCACAGAACCTGCACCACTACTTCACCGGCGGGCCAAACTGGAAGAACTTGATGGATTGGCTGCAGGCGGTGCACCAGGGGCGTGTTGGCGCGATTTCGGACGCGGTAGGCAAGCAGAGGCCGATTGAGAGGAAGACCGTCGGCGTCATGTTCAAAATCGTGCGCAAGGCGACGGGCGTGTCGGCGTGGTCGCAGGTGGAGGATCTGCTGGTGGCGCATAGGGAGTTGCTTGGGATGAACGATGCGAAGTGGTTGGTTGATCCGGAGGTACCGAAGAACACGGCGACGGACCCGGAGACGGACCCAGCAACAAATCCAGCGACGAATCCAGCGACGAATCCAGCCGCGAGCCCAGCAGCGAACCCAGCAGCGAGCCCAGCAGCGAACCCAGCAGCGAACCCAGCAGCGAACCCAGCAACGGGATGATTGGATTTTGCGGTGAAAGTCTTCGACTGCTCGGAACCGGACTGGCAGAAGAACTTGTCTTTGTTATGATTGTGCTTGCAAGTGGTTTCGTTGGTTGTTCTGTTTTGTCAGCATTGGCATTCTTTCTTTGGATCGCGCTGGGCTGGATATTCTCGAGAGCTTTGAGTTAGAGAGAGACAAGGTTTTGTTTTGTGTGATTGGGTGGATTTGTACCTTATGGACAGAGACAAGATTGATGGCACGCTCTCTTCAGAATCGGGACTTCGGGCAACGTCGTCTACTTTGGGGAGGTGGGTTTGGGGTGCGCGAGTTAGCATAGAGTACATGTACCACTATACCAGAAAATAGAGCTAGAAAAAAAACATCAGAACCCCGTTTGGAGCGTGTGTGAACGTTGCAAAGTCTCCGCATGTGCATTATTTGTCGTTCTGATGATAGAAGAACCAAAGTTTCGTTGGAACCATCGGAGGCAGTTAGTGGTTCTTCGCAAAGACACCTCACTCAATTCTTGTAGATTGCTCAGATTCGTGCATTTTTTGTCTGGATCTGATGGGAGGTAGGTGACGAATCTCAGCAGTTATGTTCAGACGTGGTGGACCAAAAGACCAATGATGCAAAGCACAGAGCCCTCCTTGAGAACAGGTAAGGAATTGATTTTCGCATCCCTAAAACTTCTTCAGCATTGACATCTATCGAAAGAATAGTATTATGTACAACCAACTGCTTTTCCGGGCGTGCGTGACGCCTATGGGGTATGTAAACGTGACACACGCATCAATGTCAGCGGTCGGGCACTGTTGTCTCCCTTATCGCGGTCCTGTTGATCCCTTCTCTTTCCCTCTTCCCTTCCACACAACCTGACCCCCCTGCAAAATTTAGGTCTGATTCACCATTGGTCGACCGGCACAAAGAAAAAAGCAAGAACGCTCAGCGGCGCCCTTGCTCCCTAATACCGCGCCTCGCGCGCATGTCACGCAAGCTGCGCTCGTTCTCTAGCATCAGTTGTTTATCGCCAACGACGTCTTCGTCGCTCAGGGCGCTGCCGATACTGCTGCTGTTGGTGGTGAAAGCGGTGAGCTCGCGCGAGTGGCGCTTCTGTTCGGGGCTGTCGGGTCGCGGGAGCGATTTGATGACTCGGCATGGGTTGCCGGCGGCGACGGTGTAGGCTGGGATGTTCTGGGTGTGATGTTAGTTGGAAAGTATTGAAGCGATTGAATCAAGACGATTCGACATACCCTTGTGACGACCGAGCCTGCAGCAACCGAAGCGCCTTTGCCAATAACACGATGAGGCATGATGATGGTTCCCGCGCCGATGTGGACTTCGTCTTCGACAATGATGGCCCCAGCGGTCAGTTCAGACTGGCTGCCTTTGCGTTGGACTGGCTCATCGGTGCCGCAGAACATAACGTTTTTGCCAATGTGGACACGGCTGCCGATTGCGATGTCGGCGGCATCTTCTATAGTACAGTTGGCGCCGATGAAGGTATCGTCGCCGATGTGGATGTTGTAGCCGTAGTCGCAAGTGAATGGACAGACAACGATGACTTGCGAGCCAATACTACCCGGACGGGTCAGGGAGGCTGATTTTTCGCGGTATTGGTAGTTTCGATCATCTCTCTGGTATGGATCAAGTATCGCCTTGAACAGGCGTCCCTTCTCTTCGTCGCTCGTTGTACGACCGGGTTGATGGGCGGCGTTCCAGCATTCGACAGCGACCTTACAAGACCGGCGATCGTCGAGCAACTCTCCGTCGATGTGGGCTTTGTATGGTTCGCCGATCAGCATTTTGTATTTTTCAGACACCTCACTGCTTGGCATAGGAGCGAATGGTGGACCGCGGGATGAATGGCCGCTGACACTTTCGCGTGAGCTTAGGGTTGGCACACCTCCGGGGAAGTATGGTGGATGTCTCCATGAGTCGCTTGGTGGCCGAGGTTCAAAATATGAGGCGGGTGGCATTGCGTAGTCGACTAGTGGAGGGGGATTGCTGGGACCATACGGACTGTCCGGATCTCGGTATTGCCATGCGGGGCCTCGCCAGACATCGCGGCCTTGAGGATGTCGAATATCGGTTGAACCCGGTACTGTAGGAGGGAGACGATGGTAGGGTTCCTGTGTCGTTGGAGTTGGCGGAATGCGGCCCCAGTGATCATAACGAGGGCCATCTGCCGAGAGTGGCAGGGGTGACTGTAGGGGCGGCGCATCTTGTATCTTCGATTGCAATGGCACCTGGGCGCGACCATTGGCGTTTGGACCCTTTTGGGTTTCGATAGGCTTTGGCCCATAGCCAGTGCATGTAAATCCGCCCCGATGGCAGTTCTGGCATTCAGGCTTGGCTTCATCGCACTTTTTCTTCCGGGTTCTGCATGTGTGGCAGCCAGTCTTGGTGCGATTGCTGAAATTGCGCTTGCGCTTGCTGTGTGGATCACTAGGGTCAGCTCCAGGACTATAAGCATCCACGGGCGACTCTTCGCGTCGCGCAGTCCCCGGCGCGGGCTGCACAGGCTTCGCAGGCTGTGCTGTTTGGACACCGTTCATAGGCGCTTGATTGCTGACACCCTGGAGATGGGTTGCTAGTGACTCCGCAAGGTGAGCCTCGGTCTCTGGTCTGACCTGAGGTGGTGCTGATCGCTGGTTGCGAGTCGGAACTGGTGAGCGCTCTCTTGAACATCGGTCACTGTCGGTGATCAGTAGTAAACTTTCTCTTGAGACGAGTCGATAATTACCGTGTGTTCTCAATCGTCACATGAGTTGTCAGCAGGTTCAACGTTGACCCGCTGGGGGTATGTGAATGAAAGCTGTTTCTAGAATCCATCATGCGCCTTTTGGGTGACAGTGCTACAGCTGATGTAGGACTTTCCCGATGCGAGTGCTCGATGTTGTCAGTCATCAATCGTTTCCGCTTGGCAGTCTCCGGGCTGAGTTTGATGGCAGGGTCCGGGCATAATACAGAGTCATTCCGTGTAGAAGTCTGTCTCGATGGCTGGACATCCATCCTGTTCGGTTCCGCAGATGTTCCATTGATGTTGGACCTGGAATGCGGCTCATTAGACGGCTCCATCAAGGCTTCCGAAGGCGCAGCGGATTGTCTTGGGTCCGATCCGTTGACAGAAGTGAACCCCTGGGCAGGCATAGCCCTTTCGATAGAGTATCGATGTCCAGAATAACGCTCATGATCTGATGGTGATCGATTCAGCAGCTCGACCATAGACCGCATCGGGTCGCTGCAGAGTGTTGAACGTCAGTAACGGTCGGTTGACCTCCTTTGATTTCGCAGAGACGTCTTCCAACGCGACAATGCGGATCGTTTGAGCAGAAAGCGGCAGAGTCCTCAGGGAGGAAGGACGCTTGGGTTGTGGCTGTAGTGCTCAAAGTGCTTGGTGGAGCTGTGCATGGGTGGCGCATAAGGGTCGGCTATATTAGACGCTGGGCGGCTGACTATGGATGGAAGCGACGGCCAGGCGAACGTAAGCTTGCAGGACAAGTGGGAAGTGTAAGCAGGAATATGGCGCAACTACGTGCAGGAGTCGCGGAGGGTCTGATATCTAGGCAGTGCGGCTAGGAAGGCGGCCAGAGAGAGTTTGGTAGAGCGCCGATCCACGGCTCGGGGCAGAAACGGCAGCGTTGCGATTGCGTGGGGAGAGTTCCGGGCAGGGTCTGCAGATCGACGGCCGAAGTAGTGAAGTAGTGAAGAGCAGGTGGGCGGCGGAGTAGCTGCGCATGGGCTCAGGGAGGTGGAGTCTGAGAGGCGAGTGTGTATGGTCACCATTGCGCATCTCAGAAGGGCGGCGCGTCGAGGTTAGATGGGGTGCCATGGAACTGGCCCGGCCAGCTGCAGCAGAGAGGCTCGAGAGAGGCTCGATGGATTGCAAAGCACAAGCGCTGGCCGTCGTCTGCGCGCGCCTGTCGCGCTATAGCTGCATCCCAGGCGTCGTCACGCATCACCCCTGCCTGCCTGTGGCCGTTCCGTCCTCCTGCTCCACCGGCCACGAGATGGGGAGGCTCACCGTGCGCGGTTAGCTGGTCCGTGGCGGTCGGCGGTCCACTTCAGTAGTGGTCGTTAGCCTGGACGAGGCCGCCGTGCAGCAGTAGTACATTCATAGCGTAAAGTGCGTGGTGAAGTGACGAGCTGTCAGCCCAACGCGGCACCACAGCCACTCGAAGCAGTCAGTAGTGAGCCACATTGCACTCCGCCAAACGACGGGGACAGAGCCGGCGGGCGTCGGCGCGGTCGAGGATGCAAGACGGTGGTGAGGAGGGGAGAGTGGCGCTGGTTTGGTCCAATGATGGTTGGCATGTAGAGAGAGGCACCTTGCATTGCCGGGAGGTGCTATCTGGTTTGGGTTTGGCGTGACAGTGGGCGATGCAGCAAACTAACGGGCAGCGCGCCTGTTAGACGGAGCGCAAGCAGGGCGTGTGCATCTCGATTGCTGTGCTCGCGTGTGTCTACTAGTGCGTGGGCCATACCTGTTACTCCCTGTTAGTTCACTCCTCGCGCTCCTACCGTCCAGCACATCACTTGCGGCGGCGGCGAGGGCGCTTCGTGCCGGCCGAGAGGATGGTCTGCTACTGTCCATCATAGTGGTCAGGCAGCCCATCTAGAGGTGATCACCCGCCACGACTGGTCCAACCACGGCAGTAGTATAGCCAGCAGTGGAAAAGAAGGCAGACTAGCGTTGTACTGAATGTACCTACACTTCAGCACAGCAGTGCCCTCGACGACGAGAGTGCATGCACGAGTCAAAGTATGTCTCACGGGGGGAAGCATGTAACGGGCCGGCGACGCAGAACAGCAGACTGCAGGGGCACACAGACGCGACTCAGGCGTGTGGGTGGGACAGCCGGAAGAGGCCATATCAAGACTCAAGACTCAAGACTACTGTACTCAGCAAGCAGCGACAGCAACAACACACGGAAGTACTGACAGACAGCGACCTGTGCGGCTGGTAGGCGTGGGACCAACGGATCAAGTCGCATTCAGCTGGTGATCTTCCTGTCAGCAGCGACACTATCGACACTACTATTACCACCACTTGCCCACAAGCGAAGTGATGTGCACTCGAGTATTGATCGGCGTGGGTGTTGTGCGGCGAAATGGCCCTTCCCACAGCCTCCCTTCGAGCCTTCCCATCTCCGCATGCCGAACCTCACATGCATACTAGCAATCAACTACTTGCGCGCGCTTCTCCTCATCATCCTTCTGCACCCTATCTCGCGCGCTTGGACGGCGATATAGCGTGGCCGTTAAGGTTGCATTCGTGCTTTCGTCTCCGTCGTCCCGCGCCTTCCCCTTCTCGCCGCCTGCCCGCCCGCGCCTGCCTCCCACCCTGCGTCTTGCCCATGATGTGAGGATGTTTCTCAACCACATCGGACACACTGACACACACCCATTATCGCCACAATTAAGGGCAATCTGCGTGCCCGTCTCTTGATAAGGCGCGTCGCATAATCTGTCACCAAACTTACCGCTCCCTCGGCTTCACCCAACCATGGTGGCCAGTCTCGCCAGTATGCTGTTCGACCAAACTCAGCCAGCGCGGCCTGCCGGAAGGCTTATGCCGGTCAACGGCTGCCATCAAGCGAATCTGACTTCGCTTACAAGACGAATAATCTTCCGTTGCACGCCAAAGTGAATCTCAAGCGCTTTCCTCATTCGTCCACCCAACGGCCAAAGCTCACAGACCTCATGTCTGCTATACGACTGACGAGAGATATCATCATATACTGTGTTGCGGCTCAGACATTCTCCGCGTCATCCATGGTACTTTCCATACCTCAACAATGCCATCCTCTACCCCTACTCAACCCACCCTGTCTTTTCATACATGACTACTGCATGAGAGACGGCAGATGCCCCGGGAAGTCCCTTCGCAAACCGACAGAGTGGTAATGGGTGCGGGAGCTTCGCCTCGCTTTTAGTACTGTAACACCAATTCACAACAAGCAAGGGTTATATGCGCTATCTACGACATCGGACTTGAGCCCGACGAACATCCGCCTTGCAATGCCAAACAAGACTGGGAGATCACTTTCAGCGCACTGAAGCAAACTGTGTACTACCATCTCCAGCGCAGACGTCACCTTCAAGTTACTTGTGCCCTCCGCTTGCTTCACTAATTTACGACAGCGAACATCCGAGTCCGCCACCAACAACAACGGAGCTTCTTTCTTCCTGTGCGAGCAACACGCATCATTAGTCCGCCAGGCATTCGGGATCAGAGCGATCACATTCTCCGCGTCCACAGATCTGGGTCTCTAGAAACCGTGGTGGCTTCTCCTAACAACAGGTCGTGTAACGTCGCGAATGTATGGCTCTTGCTCTGGATCAATGCATCGAACAGAGTGTCTACCATGGGTAGGTTATCATTGATCATGCCAAGTACGATCACAGTGTCGTCTGCTTACTGCGCATTGCGAGTGAATGTGTCGACTCAAGTTTGGAAAACTGAACCTAATGCATCTCTCACTACATACGAACAACGATCAAGCATGTCAGTTTATGTTACGGTCACCACGGAATGGTCAAGCTCGACCTGTTTCCAACTCGGCTGAATGGGCCATGAACGCAGTCGTGGGATTGTGCCACAAGACAGTCGGTCCTGAAACTGTCTGTGTCATGTACGGGGAAGGACAATCGCACTGTCAATCCACTTCGCAAAACGAGAAAGCCATGGCCCAGGCAATCTCTGTGAAGGCATCGCTGACCTTTCATGATTGCACACTATTAACACCTCGACATAGCATCATGTCTGTAGCACTCACAGTGTGTCCTCGTCTCCATGACGCCAAGGCTGCAAAACAGACAAAGACGGCAAATGCAGCCTCTTCCGAGCTGGGCCCGCTCTCAAGTTACACAACCGCGGAAGGCTTTACCAATCCACCGTCCTGGACTGTCCCAGGTACCAACACATGCAACAACGGTAACCCCCAGGCACGCTGTGATACGTTAAAGCCCAGTCGTGGCTGCACCGGCGCTCGATCTATCCAATGCAAGAGGGTCATCCAAGCGAAGGGATTCGATTGAGCTTCAGCGCCGATGGATGTAACGCATCTTATATTGCCAGGCGTGTCAGAGGCGACTCCCCGGGCATGGATACATTAGGTACGACATATATGAGGCGCGGAATCTCGGATGGCGAACACGACATCCGCCAGTTTGAGACCACGCTGGTGACACTCAGCAACAACAATTCGCAAAACGTCAAGCCTGGCCATCCTGCACGAGATATCGTCGGCGCGATGCCGCACTTGAGCGCCCATCGATCTACATCACATGCCAATCGCTTTCCCAGGAGCCCAAGCCAACGCATCGGACCGTCCGGGCCATTGTCACGGGTGCATTGGTGCATTCATCCATGTCGACGGGTAAACTACTTGCGAAATTGGGCTGGACAAACAGCGCGCGTCAAATCTGCAAGTCCTGTCAATTCTGCATGCGCCTCCATAAGCGCAGCTCGCGCTTAGGGCGGGGGCGGCCGCGGAAAGCGCTTCACGGCTAGCTAGCTGACCACGACAGTCCAAGGTCGCCTTGCTCGCTTCTCGCAGACTGTCTGCAGCGGAAGTGTTTGCCTTCTTGTAATGCTGTGCGAGGTCTTGCCGCTCTGCGCCCGGAAAATTGGCCTCTCCTGGGTGTCGGAGGCGAGCGAACCTATTGGCACGGGGAATTAATGGCGAGTGGCATGTGATGTGTTGAGATGCAAAGATGTGGGCTTGGTATTTGTGCGATCGAGATAGCCTTTGTCGTACACGTTTGGGAAGTGACGGCTTTGCAGCCGTTTGGATCGTGCTTGGTCGTGCTTGGCTTGGATGTGCATGCTACGGCGATAGGTCGGCGTGTCGGTTCTGTTTGGTGGCGTGCTCGCAGCCTTGTCTTGGACTCTTGTGCTTGTGTAACGTGTGGTTGGTGGTGCGATGGGTCGACGTATTGAGCCTTTTTGGAGCTCAGTGGTTCGTGAGGTAAGATTGATGGATTGCGTGAAGCTGATGACTGACCTGATTTGCCATGCTAGTGCGCATACATCTTGATGTGACTTGAGTAATAGCAGCTTACTTGAGCCAACAACCATCCATCATTCATTGAATCATACCTCCAATCAGCTTATCGCTGCCAACTCACGTTCACAAAATCAATGCAAGCAAGGACGTATGAATGAAAAGTTCCAAACTCATAATTACAAAAACACTACGAAAAATCCGTTCCTAGGAATCGGTATCTACTGCCTCAGCGCCTCCCCAATTGAATTCAAATAAGCACACCTCTCCCGCTGCACCACAGGCACATCCTCCATCCTCGTCTCATTCCTCCTAAACAACAACGACTTGAATTCATTCTCCTCCGTCCACGCATCCCACACCGGCGTGCCCGCTTTGCGGAACGTATTAGGATCTTTCGCGCGGATGAAACTCGTCCAGTAGCCTTGCACAATGGGGACAACAGCCGCGTTCGTGCCGTTCTTGAGGTAGCTCTTCGGCGCGCCGGGGATGTATTCGGGGCCCCAGATGGCGTTCAGCTCGACGGTGTGCGTGACACCGAGACCAGAGGCCTCAGCTGGGGGATCTTGCACGCCCCAGTGGTAGTTCCAGGCGGGGATTTGCAGGCGCGCGTACACCGCGTTGATGAAGAAGCCCGGGCAGTTGTAGCGGATTTCACCGTAGGCGGTGGCGGCTTGGCGCCAGAAGCGCCCGGAGTCGGGGAATTGGGGGTAGTCTTCAACGGGGTAGTAGGCGTGGATTTGACGCAGTTGGTCGGTGGTGATGAAGGGGAATTGATTCTTGATGAAAGTGTCGGATTGGGCGTAGGAGTTTGTGGCGTTGGGCGTGAAGACGGTACCTTCGTTGGTGGTGTCGCCGTAGATGGCGGGGAGCTGCACGAAGTTGCCGTTGGCGTAGGCGGGGTAGGTGTATTCTTGGATGAAGTCGTTGTCGAGGGTCGGGGCGTACATGTAGAGGGCGGGGCCTTGGGCGTTGGGGAAGGGCGTGTTGAAGTTTACTGCTTGGATTTGGTCGGCTGTGAGGGAGCGCAGGCAGGCGAGGGTGTCGTCGGCGTCGACGCATTCGGTGCGGATGACGAGGTTGTCGTACATGAACTGGCTCTCGGAGACGTCGTTGATGGTGGCGAAGGACTGCGATTCGGCGGCGCTGGCGTGGAAGAGCCCGTCGTCTCGGCCGCCGTATGCGGTCAGCTGGAGGTTGATGCTTGCTGCTCCGGCGCTGTCGCCGGACAAGACTACGTGGCAGTTGTCGCCGCCGAACTCCTCGATGTGCTGCTGCACCCATTCGAGAGCCTTGCGCTGGTCCTTGAGACCGTTGTTGATGCTGCCGCCTGCGAGCACTTCTTGGCTTGCGAGGAAACCGTAAGGTCCAACGCGGTAGTTGTGAGTGACAACGATCATGTTCAACTCACTGGCCAACACGAGCCCTGTACCGTTGAAGTTCGAATTGGCGTTCGAGTTGAATCCACCGCCTTGGAGGAAGAACATCACAGGTAGCTTCGACCCTTTCGTGGCATTGCTTGGCGCGTAGATGTCCATGAACAAGCAATCTTCGTTATTCCTCGCCGTGGAATTCGAGGCCCCGGAGCTTGATGAGGATGTGCTCAGGCAAACCGCGCCGTGAGTATCTGCTTCCACGGTTCCATTGATTGAAAGAGGATCCTGAGGAGCGGCGAATCGAAGGTCTCCGAGAGGCGGTGCGGCATAGCGGATTCCAAGCCATTGGGTAACGCCGCTCGAAAGGGCCACTCCGTTGTATGAAGCATATCCCAGGTTTTTGAGTGTTGATGATGTATTATAATTAGCGGAAGCAAGCTGTGATAGCACAGCCAGCGCTGCGGGATAGACTGTCTTCATGCTTGCGATGCTGCTGTATGAGTAGAACGTAACAAGGAAAACAGAGGAAGAGGCAGGGCACGCAGAGGAACATCAAGCTCACCTAAGACATCGGCATAACGTTCTTATACAAACACCTTAGACACCATAACAAAGTCAAGGGCACCCTGCCACCCAACGGCAGTTGCGGCAGATTACACTTGCCCCAGCACAGACACGAGCATCTCCCGGCTCTGCTGTGCCGTTCGAACATCCAATAGCGAATGGCGTGTGACGACTCAAAGGCCGATGTTTTGACGTTGAGAAGATCTTGGAGGAAGCGTAGTGCGAGCGAAGCGTGGCAGGTGACAGGGATCATGTCCATTCGCATGGTCTGGTGGCCGGGGATGGCAGGGGAAAGTAAAATGACCATGCGGACGACCGCCGAAAAGCGGGGAGCAAAATATGGCACGGGATTGATTATGGGGTCACCATGGGGTTTGATTGTTGGGGATGCGTCATTGTATCTGGGACTTGACGAGCAGATCTTCAGTACCTGTTGATATGGCGGATGGCGGTGAGCTGGTGATGTTGTTGAAGGTTCTCATGTCAAAGGGCAAGCATTCAGCGTGCTCTTGTTGTGATTTTGATCGCTTCGAAAACGAGTGCCAAGTTCTAATTAACAGAGCATCCCAGCACATCTTCATAAATCAGAAGTAGTCTAGAACTCTATATGACTCGAGGGGTGCGGAGAAATAAAATAATCGCTCAATCACTACCGTTCTGCTTCATGGCCGTCCAAACTAACTCCATGCTAGAAAACGCCCGCATCGAACTTCGTAGAAAAAGAAAAGAAAAAACGTATGTCGCATAGATCGTGTGGAGATGCAGATGCCGACACACTAGCAAACCGTCGGTGGCGCCGGGGAATCGTCATAATTATTCTTCTAGTTGGTATTCCAGAGTGTGATCTTCGCTGCATTCGGTGCAGTAGAATCGGCTGATGCCTGCAAAGTTTACGGCCTGCCTCTCGCACATGTCGTTGGACCAGCCATCGACAGAGTAGCCCGAAAAGATCCGATTGCTGCAGAACTCGACGCTGTCTGAGATCATGTAGTAGTCGCAGCCGCAGTAATACTGAATGTAGGTGTAGGAGCACATGTTGATAGTCCGTGAAAGCTTTGGGGCTGTGTATTGTGAGGCGTTCGTAGTGGCCGAACACGAGCTATGCCTGCGTATTTGGGAAAGGCTGTGTTTATTGTCAGCATACGTCTCTAGTGCTTCGTATTGGAAAGAACTCTATGAAGGCTTACGATCTGCTTCGCTTGGTCTTTGAGCCTCATAAATGTAGCGAATGTGGAGTTTGAGTGGGCCGGTATGCTGGGCCGACTTAACACAAACGAACAGCGAGCTTATATACATTTACGATCACTGTGACTCTGACAAGAGTACATTCACCCGTCGTTGAGGTTATCCTATTGCAGGACTAAGCATACCGCTCGGAGTTCAAACAAAGACTTCACCGCTTGCGCTGACCATACACAGTCAAGTATTGCTTTGAAACCATGGCGCTGTGCACCCGCACGATCCTCGGCCCATGCGATACAGTAATATCGGCATCGAGTCTCTTGTGGCCGAATTACTCGCAGGCGATAAGAAGTATCGTGAGAAGCAGAGCCTGTTGGTCAGATGGCACATGCCACCAATCCTCGTGAAGAACTAGGAAGTATAAGGGTGTTTCCGCGCCCATGATCCAGCAAGGTTGGAAGTCGGGGGATTTGCGAAGCCCTGCAGAACAAGAGATTCGACGGAACCCGAGTTGAACCTAGATCGTTGATGCAGGGACTAATAAGGCGATGGACCCTTTCAATGTAAGTGAGAATCTTTGTGCCTCAGATCATGCAGTTGAGACTGCACATGTAAGACAGAAGAATCCGTAATGTTGGATCTGGACAGTCACCGAAGTACTGTCGATTTGCTCTCTGTCATGCTTGAGTTGAAACATGTGTGTGGTAATGGATTTGTGAAACTGGTCGTGGCGACACCGCAGTTGTGAACTGATAGCAACTTCGAGTCTTTTACTGTCTGGAGGTATGTATGTACGTACATGAGATTACGGAATCGAGAGCACACGTTCATATAGTCCATGGACATTGATGCTGGGTTCTGCTGTACATATCATGTCTACATGTACATAGGTAAACATGTAAGTTGTACACCGGTTGGCAGACAGCATGCAAGTGGGACAGCACTTTTAGTAGGGCAATGAGGGTTAGGGTAAACTTATGGAATTGCGCTTTCCGAGCCATTCACAACGCGTCTGCTTAAGGCACTTTTCACTTACTGCTGTTTACACGCAAGAAATAACGATGGCACCATTATGAGACGAGCAAAAGACATTCAAATGATCCTTTCCGACGCCAGTATCCCAGTGTGTCTCTCGCTCCTTAGGGGACCGAGATCTCGAGCCACCCACGCCACCTGGCAACCCGTTCCAGCTAATGCCTCCGATTGACCTCGATCCAAGAGAGGATGCCACCGCATATACCTTGTGGTCTAAGAAGCGGAAGGCCCAAGACCCATTGATTGAAGAGAGCCGTCGTGAGAAGGCGCCTGCAAACGGCCAGCAGACGCCGCATCTCAAGAACACCATTGGTAAGATCATGTTCACATTGGCTATTGCCGGACGAGTCGCACAATGAAGGCACCATAGCGATAGCCTCGATGTATGGAAAGATAATAACCCCAGGTTGCAGCGAACAGATATGCGGCCGCCCAGAAGGAAAGGCTGTCTACCTCAGGCGCGCAACGCAGCGGCGAAGGTAGCCAATCATTCATGGTCGAGCAATCTTTGTCATCACTCCTTGAGATCCTCTCCAGTAATAGTGTTGGAATGGATGCTCTCGCCTTTCAGGTAGCAATCTTTGGCGTACTACAGAACGCCCATGCGTGTGCAACGACTGGAGACGAGCTTGGCTTTGAATACGTGCGCATGTTCATCGCTCGACTCGCTAAACAGACCTCTGACCATCAGAAAGTTGCGAAAGTAACCGAAGTGCTTCACAAAAAGCTCCAGGATCAGGTTCTGCGCGCATTCGCTTACGCCCAGTCGTTGAGCAAACTGGTGCCCTTAATAGCTGGGCAATCCGATGACAAGATTTCGAGCCAGAAGTAATTGACAGCTCCTGCCCAGCAACTGGTGGCGGAGAAATCGATGCACACACCAAAAGCGGCATTCAAACCCTCCAGTAATCTAAGGGCCATCCAGTCAGCGCCGTACAAGAGCGTTCAGATGTCAACGGGTCGACAACCCGATGCGAAGGTTGCTGGTAACGCGCAATCGAAACATCTTGCTCAACAACCGGCGGTGGAGAAATCGGTGAACACACCGAATGTGTTGGTCAAACCTCCTAATGTTCTGAAGGCCGTCCAGCCAGCGCCTCACAAGAACGTCCAGATGCCAGTCACACCCGCCCTCAAGGTTGCGGCCAAAGATTTGGGCAAAGTATCCTCAGAGTCTCGACACACCCAGGCTATAAAGACTGCGGAAAACGTGAGGGATAAGAGCGTGGTCCAGAACGACCGGGTGCTTGGCCCTCCTGTCTCTCATGGTAACACTGTCGTCGATATCAATGTTTCACATGAAAGACCACGCCATCACGTCTATACGAACACCAGCTCCGACGGCAAGGACGCAACAAATGCTGCCATCACAGCCGACATCAGAAACTACACCGAGCCTGGAGAGGACCTCGATTGGACTAAAGTCTCCGATCCAACTGAACGTAAGCGCTCACAAGGCACCACTGGCGGCCGCAAGTACCGTGAGCGCAGGCTTGCCGCTCAGGGAAAGTTTGTACGAGCACCTGACTCACCTAGACCAGCATGCGGCATGGCTCTCAAAAGTCGAGTCAGTGTCAATTTCACAGATCCGAGAGAACAGACGTCTTTCATATTGGATACCTTTACCCTTCCTGCAATTCGGAATGTCAACTTACTGTGTGAAGGCTGGCCTCAGCAGGTTCCTGCTCGAACTTATAAGGACGTACCTACCCTAGCTCTAGGGAACAGGCACGATGGCATTAATCCTTTGTGTGAATATCTCCATGCTACCATGCAATCCGGAATCCGAGAACCTGACTTGTCGTTATTGCAGCGTTTCATGAACATCGGCTGTGATCCTAACAGAAGCGTTGAGAGGTGGCCTCACCTCTGGATCCAGCGATACCCTTTCAGCAGCTATGAAGAAGTTTTAGAAAATGAAGACGAAGACATGCCTTCAAACTGCAAACGCACGGTCTGGACAGCTTGGCTGGGCGAATCATTTATGCAATTCACTAAGATGGAATCGGTCACATCGAACGAGACGCTGCCCAGGCGGAAGCGGCAGGCTGCCGCGATAGCCATTCTGTTCACGACATGCTACCCGATTGCGCTGGACCAGGTCATGAAGGCCATCGTACCGACGGAGAGTCTGACGATGCTTCGCGATTTACGCGACTTGTGTTCCAATCAAGCGACGGGTTATGCTTTGAGACGCAATCAGCGAGTGAGAGCCGTGAGATCTCACCATGTCACTGAGCAGTTTTACACGAGCCTCGCGAACGGTGACGATGCTTCGCAGCATCGTGGCCCGAGATGGACGCCCATTAGTCTGATCTTCACTATTGAGGACACGGCAGGAGTGGAGTATAACTGTTGCAATATATGCTTCGGACAGGGGCGGGCGGGGCCGATTCTAGCAAGTTGGTGTTTGAACTGTGATGGCCTGTCAGTCTTGTGCTACGCTTGCTTCAAGCGCAATCCTTCCGAACGACCCATTTTAAGATTCTCCTGCGAAGGCGATCACCGCATATCTACGGACACTCACACAAGTGTAACATTTGTGTGTTACGATGGGGATATGTGGGATGACCATAAAGACAAATTGAAAGATTGCAGGAATTCTCTTAAATTGCAAGGCACCACAGCTCGAGCCATCGCCACGATGAGGGAATGATACGCCGAAAGTCAGACCGAGGCAGATCTTTCCTTTGAAGACGTCGTACGAAAGACACGCATGACGTCTCCTTCACATCAAACGCAAGAACCAGGCACCATCATTGGAGAAGTGCCGAAGGAGCAAGGCGGTAGATCCACTCGGCCATGGCTCTTGTAACTGGCATCTGTACGGTGGAATCGCTTTGTTGGAAAGTGAGGCGCTCTGTCCGTGCTCTTCGATACGGTAGATGCGAGCCTCAGACGGATTTCGTACTAGATGGACGACCACAGAAAGCTTCGCGTCAACAGCGGTACTCCAAGGTCCCGATCGAAACAGAAACGTCTTTCGAATAAGCATGTCAGCAAGAGGTATTACCTCAGGATAGAGAGATTGGGCAACACTTGCTCGTTGGCTGGCCAAGCGAAGCGAATCTGGACCAAACCCGCTTGATCACATTGACCGAGTGCTCTTCTGTTAAGTCCTGTACGTCGACCGTGACCTTTGCGTTGTTGAGACCGCTGCATTTCTTACTGTGCTTGCGGTCTGGGCTGAGATCTCATGCTGCGGCGAACTAGAAGGACCTGGGAAGTCATCATATTGTAGACTGCAGAACGAAACCAGGGAGGGCCAGGTTGCATGTTGCTGTCTATTGCGAGAGCGTATTTCTTGGTCTCTCATGCAAAATCTGACAGGAGCTTGTGCTAGCCCATGGGCTCGTTGGCGAGGGTAATAGTCGGAAAAGGAGGGATGGAGTGATGCAACACTGTTCATTAAGCAACATGGCGAGTGAAGTCTTGTCCATGCCGATTTCTTCAACCAATCTTGACACAATATGATCGAGCAGAGATGCTGGCTTCTCGGGCGTCATTTATTTGCCAGGAGCAGAAATATCTCGCTGCAACGGAATACTCGTTTTGATTAGGGATATGACTCAGTGCTTCAATTGCAATGTCGTGACAAGTGACACAACAGCCAATTGGTAGATTGTCAGTGTCTCATCACAATACAACCCAGCTTCGAACGCACAAGTTTTGTAACTGCTTACGTACTGATCACCAAGTGTCTCGCTATCACTTCTCAGCCCTACAACGCTCGCTTGCACTGAAGTTGCCAAAAACCTGGCAGACCCAATGGGAAGCGTCGTGGCCGCACAAGTATCCTTTGCCAAAGCAATATCACCTCATTCGTTCAACTTCCGTGTCACATACCAGGCGGCGGCGGCACACTGCTGTAACCACCCGGTCCAGCACCAGGAGGGCCCGGAGGTGGAGGCGGCGGAGCAGAGCTGTCCTCAGGAGGTGGAGGCGGCGGCGCTCCAGCACCGTTTGTCGGAGATCCGGCCTGTGCCATCTGGCTCTGATAGTAATCGGAATACTGCTGTTGCTGGGTTTGAGCGGCGGGAGCTCCGGCGGCCCCGTAAGCTGCCATCACGGCTGCAAAACCACCGTAATTTGCGTACGGATCCTCGGACGGGTTTTGGGCGTAGTAAGTTGCCCACGCTGCGGTCATTTGCTGTTGCTCTGGGGTCATGGCTGCGGCGGCAGGTTGAGCAGCGACGGGTGCTGCGGCGGGTGGGGATTGTGCACCGCCACCGTAGCCTGCAGGAGTCTGAGAGCCATAGCCTCCGCCGTACGAGCTTCCCCCTCCACCATTGCCGTATCCTGCCTGTCCGCCGCCTCCGTAGCTTGAGCCTCCGCCATAAGAGCCGTGGTCGCGATCACGGCCACCGCGACCTCCGTAGCCACCGCCACCACGCTCCTCGCCGCCGTATCCGCCGCCTCCATATCCACCGCCACCACGAGGAGGGCGCTCCTTGAAATCGGCGTACGACTGCTTGACGGCATCAAGAAGGGAGATGCACATGTTCTTCGCGTTCTCAACTTCAGTAGGGTCCGGGCCACTGTAAACTTGTCAGCTTCAGATGCAAAGTGCATCCAACACTCGATTACACTTACGCAACATGCAGATACATCTGCTCGTCGCTCTCCATCTGCGTGTCGTGCTCCTTGAAACCACTTCCTCTACCCTTGATCTGAACTCTGCAGCGAGTCTCTTGCTGAATGTGTTTCACGTAAGACCCGCCAGCTCCGACAACTTGGGCGCGCAAGTTGAACCCTGGAATGGGCTCGAGGTCAATCGGGATGCGCTCTTCGGGCCACTTGCGGCGTCCTAGGTGGTCGCGCTCGACTTGAGGGGCATCCTCTCTGGGGCGACGGAAACGGCGTTCGTCGATCAGGTTGGGCAATTCCTGCTTCATCATCTCTTCGATCTTCTGGACCGCCTGCTCGAGGCCTTCCTTGGAAGTGCTGGTAACGTGGAGGTAGAGGGGTGGGTTCTGCTGAGGATGAGCGTATGAACAATAAGTAACTGCAGGATCAGCCTTCACTTACCGCGGCGGTGGCCATGCGCTTGTCCGGGTAGTAGTTTCCTCGGGTGGTAACATCTTAAAACATGTGAGCTCGTGGACCTAAAGTTATTATATCGTTCATGAACGGATGCGTACCGGCGCCAGTTTCTTCTTTGATCTAGAGGCCACAGGGTCAGCTTATGCAAATGGGGCGCGCTGGGAGCGGCTGCTTCTTGACTAGACGTGAGTATGTGGTCATTGTTTTCTTCCCAAACGTTTTGACACAAACCCATGAGTAGCTGTGGGTGAGCGCACATGTATATGAAAGGGAGGGCAGGGAGGGCCTGGAAGCATCAGTGGGCTAAGGTGCAAGAGTGAGTATTTACCATCTTCTGTGTGCTGCCTTTAGTCAGGGTGTAGCGATTACGCAGGTCATTGACCTCGATGTCCTTGATGTAGTCACCGTCTTGCTGGTAGATCTCAACATTGAGAGTACCACTATCGGCCGCAGCAGAGGGGGACTTTGCAGAGCCCGGCACGGCGCTGGGAGAGTTGGTCTGGGAGTAAAAGTCAGCATGGCGGTTTGGGGTAGTTTCTTACTGCGGTCGCGCGGCCATACTGCACGAATTGGCGGGACGTCGACATGCTGCGGGGCCTTCTTTTGGCTAAGCTGGGCATTGATACGTGCTGCAGCTTCAGCCGCCGCAGCTGCCGCGTCCCTCTTTGGTCCAGCAGACTCGACGCTCTTAGCGACGGGGCTGCGACTACGAGCAGCGCCCTCACTGTCGCGTTGCGCAGGAGAGCGCGAGCGGCGGTCAAACTTGCTACGACGCGGTGGGTCAGGCTCGGCCTGGTCGAAGCGAGAGCGTTTGCGCGGTTCGTCGCCCATGTTGGATGATGATGCTGTGGTGGTGGTGAGGTTTGATGGGTGGTGGGAGAGCGCTGCAAGCTGCAAGTCGCGAGCGCTTTTCAAGGTTGACGTGCTGCTGCGCTTTCGAATCCCATTTTCCACCAAGAAGGAAGGCGCCCCTCGGCCCGGCTGCCGGCAGGCGCCTTCTCCAGATCCGCCGAGAGTCCTAGCTCAGCTTGCATGAGCGCAAAACTTCACATACGATTTTGAGCCACTCAAGCCACTGTCACAATGGCTTTGCCTGTAGCCAGCGGGCAATTGCAGTTCCTCTACAGACGCCTTGGGTAGTGCTATCTTTGCATTCCCTCTGTCTTTGTGGATTGAAGAGATCGATACTTACTCTCCACACTCTACCTGCTCTTCTAGTCACATCAGGTGACAAGTCACGACGATAAGCGTATTCAAACTATGTGCCCCCAGCTCTGACTCCAGTCTGAGTCGACGCTGTGACAGGCAGCGAAGTCGGAGGGTCATCTCGAAAGAAAGCTCTCTAACTCTCTCTTGACCCGGAGAGTGAGCTCAATCCCCATCACACACCTCCAATGGCATCAAAACGCTCTCTGCGCGCCCTCAGCGGCCTGCAGGCCGATGCATTGCTCGCCCGCAATGCCGCTCGCCAGCCCTTCGTGCGACACTCCTCCTCCACCTCGGCCATTGCCTACAAGGCGCTGCACCGCCGCATCCAACCTCTGCCTGCCGCCTCGCAGGCCACCAGCGTGTCACCCGCCGCCGCCGTCTCCAGCATCCTCTACGAAACCCCCCTGCCCAGCCAATCGCCACGCAACCGCCACGTCCTGAACTGCCTCGTGCAGAACGAGCCCGGTGTGCTGTCGCGTGTCTCCGGTATCCTGGCCGCGCGTGGTTTCAACATCGACTCGCTGGTCGTCTGCAGCACCGAGGTCGCCGACCTCTCGCGCATGACTATCGTGCTGCAAGGCCAAGATGGCGTTGTCGAGCAAGCCCGCCGTCAACTCGAGGATCTCGTCCCCGTCTGGGCCGTGCTAGACTACACCAGCGCTCCCCTTGTGCAGCGCGAACTCCTCCTCGCGAAGATCTCCATCCTCGGCCCCGAGTACTTCGAGGAGCTCCTCGCCCACCACCGTGAGATGACCGATGCCGATGCCTACCACAACTCGATCTCGACCGAAGACATGACTCCCGAGCAGCTCGAGGCGCACCAGGCGCACCAGCAGGTCGACTACCACCCGCGCAACCTTGCGCCATCTGAGGCCCTGCGTCTTAAGAACCAGCACTTGGAGCACATCACACACCTGACCCACCAATTCGGCGGCAAAGTGCTGGACATCAGCACCAACAACTGCATCGTCGAGGTGTCAGCGAAGCCCAACAGGATCGACAGCTTCATGAAGCTGATCGCGCCGTTCGGTATCTTGGAGAGCGCCAGGACAGGTAAGTCATGGCAGAATGCCACTAATATCCACAACTATCGAAAACATATGCTAATCAATCTCTCACACAGGTCTCATGGCCCTTCCCCGCTCCCCTCTGCACGGCCCCAGCGAAATCGAAGAGAAGGACGCCGAGGATGTCGTTGACCAAAGCACCCTCCCTCCCGGATAGGAGCTTTGCTTGTAACAACGCATTTTCCATGTTCTCATTATCCCATGTCCGATTTCCAGCGTTCTTGCGTTTTCTGCTCTCCTGTATGGCCACTCGATCTTGGGTAATTGGGTTGGCTGTATCAAAAGAAAAGGCAGAGAAGAAAGATGTTTTATTTGTGTTGTAGCTTCGCAGCTTGTGACTGCCAGTTCTCGATGTTTGTACTAGGAATGAAGGTTATACATTCAGAATATTGAGCTCAGGCTTGCTTTGAAACGCTACAATCATATGTTTTGGCACTTGAAATCTCATTCCGGAGACTCGAGAGCTTCAATCTTCAGGCCATGGTAGTTGGTGTTGGGGAGCTTTTCGCATCTACTGGGTATTGTGCTACGGATTTTACATATCAATGTCTTCTGATAAAGTAACCCAAGCGTCTCTGTTGCGGGCTTGCGCTGTCTTCCTCTTATAAATTACAATATTTGACATCGAGACCTGGATTCACTTGACAACTTCATCTTTACGCAATCTTGCCCTTGTTAACGACAAAACCTTCAAACGCGCTCAGTACAGCCCAAAGCCTGTTCTCCGCTTCAGGGAATACCAAGCTAGCAGGCGAGTAGAAGACCTCATCACTGACTTCCTCCGGCTTGCGCGGCAGGCAGTGCATGAACTTCCAGCCCTCCTTCGCGCCGCCACGCTGCATCAACTCCTTTGTGACTTGGAAGCCGGCAAAGTCTGCCAGACGCTTCTTCTTCTCTTCTTCCTGGCCCATGGACACCCAAGTGTCGGTCACGACGATGTCGGCGTTCTTGACTGCTTCTTCGGGGACGGTGGTTTCGGTCAGAGTGGATTTTCCTGAGGGAGCGGAGGAGGTGATGATGTCGCGCATGAAGGCCGGGATCTCGTAGCCTTTGGGTGTCGCGACGGAGATTTCGACACCGAGTTTCTGCGCACCAATCGCGAGGTCGAAGAGGACATTATTTGCGTCGCCGACCCAGGCGATTTTGAGGCCTTCGAGGCCGAGCGATTTGGCGCTGGGGGAGGTTTGTGTTGTGGGGAAAGCTTCGTGGATGGTGAGGAAGTCGGCGATGGTTTGGAGGGGGTGGTAGAGGTCTGAGAGTGCGTTGATCACGGGGACGGAGCTGTGTTTGGCCAAGTCGGCGACGTCGGCGTGGCCGTTGACGCGAGCGACGATGCAGGAGACCATGCTGGAGATTACGACGGAGGTGTCGTAGAGGGACTCGTTGACGCCTAGCTGGATGTCTTGCGAGCCGAGGAACATGGGGTGTGCGCCCATCATTGCTGCCGCTGCTTCGGTGGACACGCGAGTTCGGGTCGAGCGTTTGGAGAAGGTTAGGGCGATGCTCTTGCCGGCGAGCGAGGATGTGAAGTGTGCTGGCAAAGAGCTTGACTTTGCGGCGGTTTTGTGGGTGGAGGCATTGCGGACGAGTGCTGTGAGTTCTTGAGGTGAGAGGTCGGCGATTGAGAGCAGATGGCGAGGCGCGAAGGGTGAGGTTTGTGGTGTTCCTGAAGCTGAGGTGGTGTAGCGGTAGCGGTGGGCTAGTGTGGGTGATTGCTTGAGGCTGCGGAGGCAGTTGTTGGACGGGCTAAGGAGGCGGGAGGTGGCCATGGTGAACGATCTGGTATAGCTTGTGGGTACAGGTATATTAAATGGAGGGAAATATTAAGGATTAACCAGCCAATGGCAATTTATATGAAGTTCTTACGTGAGTCAATGCCATCGATATCGGAGGAGCTCGCTCATGAGGTGAGCACGACCTCACTCCATCTTATCTTATCGCCAGTCCAAGCTTCGACTGGGGCGGCGCCGAACGCGGAAGGCGCTTCCCCAGCCAGTCGGCGTCACTTACGCAATCGTTCGTGCCCGTCGCGCCTTGGCTACTCTTCAACTACCGGCATCATCACTCATCCTCCACCTCAGCCTCATTCACTCCCTCCTGCTACCATCCACGCCGCTTGTCGCATTGTACAACCAACTTCGCCTTTGAGGGGGAGAATGCTCATATACTGGATTCCTGGATAACCGCGTACCGCGACACAACCTGAACAACCACTCTCACCACCACAATGGCTTCCAATGCCTCCGACGAGGCCACCCGCGGGCGGGATCCTGTGCGCGAGGGCGACATTGAGGCCGAGCCATCATCAGAACGTACACCGTTGCTACTACGAGAGTCCTCACATGGAGCCACCGACCAGAGCCAACCAACACGCGAGCATAGCGCATCCGGCCTACTGCGGGCCTTGAGTAGCCGTGATGGCGGCAGCAGCAAGGGCTCATCACGGAGATGGCCTAGCTTACTTGCCCTACTACTGCTATGTGTCGTCGCCACCCTCATCATGGTCTTCGCATTCATCACTCCTTCTGTCGTCGAGAAGTATGCGCAGCAGGCCGTCGTCTTTGAGCCAACCAGCTTGTCCATTGACTCATTCACATCGGACGGAGTCAAGGCGCGGGTGCAGGGCAACTTCACGATGGATGCATCAAAAGTAGACGAAAAGAACGTTCGCAACATTGGAAGACTTGCGACATGGTTCGCAAGGGAGATCAAGACTGGAGAGAGCGACTTGGAGGTGTCGCTACCTGAATACGGCAATGTTGTGCTGGGCACTGCGGATGTGCCTCCCATCAAAGTCAGCATTCGCAATGGACACAGCACGCATGTAGACTTCCTTACGGATCTCCAGCCTGGAGATGTGGACGGTATTAGAAGGATCGCAAAGGACTGGATCGACGGCAGGCTGGGCCAACTTCGCGTGATTGGCAAAGCCAACGTTCCGTTGAAGTCTGGCATCTTCAACCTTGGAAAGCAGATGATCCAACAGGAAATGACTTTCGCCAACGACGACATTCCGACCCTTCCGCAGTACAAGATCAAGAAGCTCAACTTCCGTGAGATCAACATCCCAACGGGCACTGGCATGGCAGCTGATGTTGCACTTCTCGTGAAGAACAAATACCCTGTTGATTTCACAATCCCACCTCTTGGCTTTGGCATTCTGGTGGACAACTGCCAGAAAGATGAGCCATACATCATGATCGCGGATGCGCTTACTCACCACATCCACATCCACCCGCAGGAAGATGTAAAGCTGAATGTGACTGGAAATGTTCGCCATCTCCCGGACAGTTTCATACAGGCTTGCCCCGGATCGCACGAATCGCCACTCGATTCTATTGTCGGTAAATACATGTCTGGCAAGGATACCACCATCTATGTGCAGGGCTCCGAGTCGCCATCCGAAGATACGCCCAACTGGGTGACTGACCTGATGAAAGACATCACCGTCCCTGTATCACTACCGGGTCGCTCCTTCGGCTCGCTGATCAAGAACTTCACTCTTGACGACACCCACTTTGGTCTACCAGACCCATTCGCAGACCCCAGCAAGCCCGAATCCAACCCGCGTATCTCCGCTAACATCAAGGCCATTGTCGCGCTGCCCGAAGAGATGAACTTCAATATCTCTGTGGGTCGGGTCCGCGCTGACGCGGATGTCTTCTACAAAGGCAAAAAGCTTGGCAAACTTGATCTACACAAATGGCAGCAGGCCAACAGCACTCGCTTGGCACCGGAAAGCGAAGATGACGGGCCTTCGCTTTTGGTACAATCCAGCATCAATGATGCGCCATTGAACATTACAGACGACGATGTCTTCACGGACGTTGTTCAAGCTCTTCTCTTTGGATCCAAAAGCGTATTCCTCAGCATCAAAGCTCTGGTGGACGTCGAAACCGAGACCGCGCTGGGCGCGTTCGCCATCAGGAAGATTCCCGCGGAAGGCCAGGTGCCTGTCAAACGTAGGTGAAACAAACCTCTTATTTACGAAGTCACGAAACAGATTGTCCGTTCTCCTCGAGTACGCCTAAGATAGCGTAGATAGCTAAGCATATGTGCAACAGCCATCTCACACGGCGGTAACGGCTCCGCTGGCGATACCATCGACTCAAAGCTGCAGCCCAAAGTCTTCAACATGAACATCATCGATACGACCGAGACGTCTCTGACCATAGCCGCGCTCGTAAACTTGACCAATCCAACCAACTACTCTGCCACTGTTCCCTACGTCGACATCAACATCTTGAATAACAACACACTCCTCGGCCATGCCACCATTAAGGATCTATTCATCGGCCCAGGCAACAACACCAACATCCCCGTCGTTGCCCATTGGGACCCTGCCACTCTCGGTGGCAAGCCAGGCGCTGCAGTTGGCCGCGAGTTCCTCAGCCAGTATATCTCCGGCTGGAACACCACACTCACCCTGCAAACCCACAACGGCACAATACCTGCCCTTCCAACTCTTGGCCGCGCCCTCTCCCAATTCCCTGTGACCTTCAACACTCCACGACTCGGCGGCGCTGATCCTCCGCCCTCTCATGACCCAAATCCTGATCCTCCAAAGAAAGAAGGCCCTCACTTCATCGAAGATGCTACTTTCCACCTCATCGGCTCCTCCGCCACATTCACCCTCCTCTCCCCTCTGCGTTCTTCGACACTATACGTCACATCCATCAACGCCACTGCCATCTATAAGCACAACCCAGCTGGCAAAATCTTATACGACGTTCCTTTCGCCGTCCCTCCTGTCGACGAGTGGGGCAATGGTATTGTCACGCCGAGACTGCCTGTTGATTGGAGCTTTGGCAGCGTGGGATACGAGGCTGTCAAGAGGGCGCTTGGCGGCAGCTTGAAGCTGGGTGCTGAGGCGACTGTGGGCGTGAGGATTGGCAGATGGGTGGAGGAGGTTTGGTTTATTGGTGGTGGGATTGGGGCGAGGGTTAGGTTGTGATTTTTTCACTTGTTTTCTTTTTGTTTTTGGAAATGGGAGAGATGGCATTCATGGCGTTACTGGATCGAGTATCAAACGTTGGTAGAGATCTCATGTACATGTGTCACTTATCTTTTCACATGTGCTGCTTTTGAGGCGTCACCTAGCGATTTTACTCTTGTGTACCGCGAGCTAGCCTGTAAAACTGCCGATAGTCGTCATTGTCAACGGGCTGGATGGATGGCCGCAGATCTTACAGAGAAAGTGTGCATCATACAATGGAGGAAGGAGGAGATCGTATTATTCGTATTTGCTGTGCCTCGGGACTTTCGCAGCCGTGTACATAGACACTCCTGTGGAGTCACCCCTGAAAGTCGTTGGAGTTGACGACATGCATTTCGCCCGATCGACTAGTAATACAATCGAGCGATGAGGTTGATCTCGGGATATCTTCCTCTATATTTTGATCGTCTTCTTTGTTTTCAGCTATCCAGGCTACGAGTGGAGGGCTTCGCCGGCAAATACTCACCCCTGGGGTTTAGGAATAGTCAGGTGGAAGTGCACCACCTCGCCGCCGCTCCAACACTCGGGCTACCTTTGTCAAGATCTGTGAGGCAAGGGTGTCATGACTTCTGCTCGCTGCCGGCATTTATTTAGCAGACCTGGCTGAGCAAATTTACCCCATCGCCGTTCACCACCCCTGCCGTCTTCAAGCAAAAACCTTCGAGCTAACGATGGAGTCGATCGGATTTGCTGGTAGTGCTAGTCATGGCACAGGCTGTGTTGGTGTGCTGACAACGTCGTCGTCAACACGCTTGCACGTCTTCATGGCTCGTCTCGGGGGTTCTCCCGATTTGGAATAGTGGTGATCTTGATTCTTGACTGAACGGCCGCAGATCTTACAGGGAAACTCAACTGTGCGTCTCAAAATCACTAGGACTAGAGGATCCCCCGCCAAATGCATACATGTATGTCCAGGGTGATATCGTCCTAGGAACGCTGTAGTATAAGTAGCAAGATTACTACGGTGCGTGAGAATACTTTGGTATATTACAAGTACGATATTTAGTGATACTTTGAGGAATGGTTCACGCAACACTTCCATCGTGGAGCAACGGAGATTTCGTCCGAGTCCCAGATTTTATGCTATCTCCTGAGTCAGACTTTGCAGGTGGAGTGCATCGAAGGAGCGTACAAGGTAAAGTATGCCAGCCAGGGAGAGCCTACCTCCAGTATTTTACTTCCACCCTGACAAGAAAACTGTACCCTCACTTATTGATCAAGAGATGCCCTAACCCCCCCACGATTTTCGCATGTTCCGCGCGCTCCTGTCACTACTCTAATCTATGGAGCGCCTGAGGAGGAGCAGGTAGGGTTCATTGTGCTTGGATCACGACTAAGAACTCTGTTCTCGGTAAATCCAACTGAACTTCACGGCAGTTGCACAGCGTTGGGAGACATCCCGCTCTCATCTACAATGCTGGGCTGGCTTACTGACTCTTGAAAACAACCCATCTTGCGCGACGATGCTTCGGCAGTGACATGCGGCTGGGGAATTCCAGGTCATTCCGAACCTACGGGTTCACTAAGCACTTCCATTCTGCGCTACGATCCGCCACTAAGGGACACCCACCTTGTTGGTAGATGCCGGCGTGCACCCGGTGTGCGACATCTCATTCCAGGTTGTGCCCATCTTTTCGACGAGAAACGTTGAAAGCACACTACAGTGTCTAGTGGTCCAATGTGTAACGCTAGATTGAGGCTGGACTTCGTCGGACGGGATAATGCGAGCAGAAACGCCCTCACCTCTTGATGAGCCGAACCTGGACTGTACTTGAGGTTAACGGTCGACTCTGCTTGTGGGTTGGTGGACCCCAGAGCTCAGATGAAACCCGTGATCTGCACGCAAGTCTATTCTCTAGGAAGTATGTCGTTTTCGCCCTTGATAGCGCGGCGAGCTAGGCCAATAGTTGAGTTCCGTGCCACTATTATATACAAGCTATCAGAACCCCATTAGGGCAGAGACCTGGCGGTTTTTGGCAGCCCTACAATCTTACACCACAGTCCCTCATCATGCGATTGCTTTTCACTCTAGCAAGCTTGTTGTTTTGCACGCTGCTTGTGTCTGCTGAAACATCGAAGACAGATACTCCTCCCTCTTCTAAAGAGCTACTTGCAGGAATCGCGGAATTGCCAAAATGCGTTGTACGTATGACAGTCGAGAGACTTCAGCCTTGTCTAGTGTATATAGCTGACAACCATGGTAGACCGCATGCATAGGGCAGGCCCTACCTCAATCGAAGTGCTCCCTAACTGATGTTGCTTGTCTATGTGAGGATAAGATATATGCTGCGTCTAGCCAACAGTGCATACTAGCCAGTTGCACGATCAGGGAGGCTCTACGCATGTCGCCTTAAGCCTACAGTTATAAACTCATACTGACTTTACAATCAGTGGCTCAAGGATGGCAATACAAAGCCTGCCCAGTACCAGAACACAATGCAGGGCCATTTACTGTCCGACTCGCCATAGCTTTCCTCGTTCTCTCTGCACTCTGTGTCGGAGGTCGCTTTGTCGCAAGGTGGCGTATTCAAAATGCCAGCGTGGGCATAGACGATTGGTCGATCCTGGCGTCGTATATTCTTATGATACCAGCTACAGTCCTCATTATCCTTAGTGAGTTATTATTTGAGATTGAGATTCGTTGTACAGGTCATACTAACTTTAAGCTACCAGTGGCTAAGAGCGGTATGGGCAGGGACATCTGGACTGTTCCAGCTGACAATATCACCACGATGCTGAAGGTACGTGGACTGCAACCGAGCCGCCTGTTTGTCGCGTCCTTTAGAGCTGGAGCTGACATTTGTGATTACAGACCTTCTACATCACTCAGTTCTTCTACCAGGTCGTTATTTCCTTAACCAAGATCTCGATTGTCCTGTTGTACCTCCGCATCTTCCCGAAGGAGGTTTCTAAACGGTTCAACTACATTAGTTGGACAATCATTGCCGGCTTGGTTTTGTACTGTCTGGCCTTTGTTGTCGTCTTCATCATGGAGTGCCAGCCCATCAGCCATTTCTGGAACCAGTGGGACGGCGAACACGAAGGCTACTGCGTTGATATCCAAACATCAGCTTACGTTAACGGGGCCATCAACATCTTCTTCGACTTAGTCGTCTTCTTCCTCCCCATCCCGAAGCTCGTCAAGCTCCAGGTTCAGGATACGCGGCGAAAAGTCGGGGTCATACTGACCTTTCTCGTTGGCCTCTTTGTTACAGCCTGCAGCGCTATCCGCCTACAATACTTGGCCAACGTCAGCAATCTCACGAACGCGACATACCACTACAACGATATCGGGTTATGGACCGGTCTGGAGGCCTACCTCGGCATCGTCTGCGCTTGCATGCCGTCCATCCTCGGGCCGCTCGTGCACTTCTTCCGCAAGACGATCGACTCTAAACTCAGCTCTAATTCGAAGTCTGGCACACGGTCTCACCACACACGCGACAAGAGTGGAACGAGGCTTGGCACCAGATCTGTCGAGCCCAGCGAGGAAATTGAACTGGCGAAGCACGCTCAAAAGCGTGGCGAGGCGGAGAAGATGGGAGGGAAATCGCTGTACGATTTGTCGGAAGACTACCGGGGGAGCAGAGAGGATGATGTGGAGCTGGTATGCCACTCCAGCTCTGACGCCCAACGTGTCGGCAGGGATCAATATGGCGTTTGATGGATTGGACTTGTGTTTGAGGATGGAGCATGACGGTAGGATATCTTGTACATATTTTATTCATCTTTCCACGGGTGCTCCATCCGCGTCGCTCCTGCCGGAATCTGTGGTGGCTCTTTCACTTTCACTGTTTCACATGCCGCGAGCTTCGCGTAGTCGATGGCACACTCAAAAATGGGTAATTTCGGAAAACGGACAGTTACGATCTCCGTTTGTCAGTTACATACTTTACGCTTCCTAGAAAGAAACTAAAGTCGACGCCACGCCTCTCAGTGTCCCCTCTGCACATCCCCAATCACAGTACTCTCGTTGCACTTCAAAGCCTGCTCAACCCATACTTAACCGCTAACCTTGAGGCTGGCCGATCCGGTTCCGCTGAAAGCCTCGACGGCAAACACCTGGTAGTTGAAGTTGCTCGCGGAGAATCCGTAGTTCTTCCACGCAGCAAAGTGGTTGGCGACGGTGACAGTGCCGCTGGTGCGCTTGCTCTGACGGACCGAGAAGTACTGGCCGAAAGTGCTGGTGCCCTGGATGGAAGGCTGGTTGACCTGGGTGTGCTTGCAGATCTTGTAGGTCGAGCCGTCGCTGGTGACGCTGCCGACGGTCTGGGAGCCGCCGACCGAGCACGGGTCGTAGCTGTAGTTCTCCACGATGTAGTACTCTGTGGTTGAAGTCAGTCTTCTGTGGCTGTGACGCTTGCAGGACTCCTGGTAGACTTACCGGTGAGCGGCGAGTTTATCCAGCCGTAGACAGCAAGGTACGAGCCCTGGTTGGTAGAGTAGCTGCCACTGTAGTTGATGACTCTGCAGATATACGTCAGCCTACGGTACCTTGTCACCGACGAACGAGGTAAACGTACCTGTTGGCAGTTCCCTGGTTCCAGCCAAGTCCGACTACGAAGTCGCCAGGGTTGTTCCAGTTGGCAGTGAAAGTTCCTGCGCCCTGGTTGTACTTGAAGTTTGCAAGGTTGCCGTTGTAGTTCTGAACATAGCCAATGGCTTGACGGCGCTCAAGTTGGTTGTCGAGCTCTGCCGACTCCGTCAGAGCAACAGGAGAAGCGGCGGCCGAGCCGAGAAAAGCGAGAAGAGCGGAAGTGAACTTCATGTTGGAACGATGATGATGATGATCGAAGGAGGGCTGGATGGTTCGGTGTGTGTTATGGATTCAAGAGACCTCTGAGCATTTGCTCTACCCTTATATCGTACTATGCCTGACAGCAAGGAGTGATGCACACGGCTCATCTCGGTGCTATTCAGCCTGAAAAAGCCATCGAATATAAGCTCAAACATCGAGGCGCCAACCTTTGCCCAAGCAATACACAAGCTTGACAAGCTAGTCTTGAGTCTTGGACACGGAGCCCGGCTCCGTATTCAGCCTGTATAAACATGTTTCGTGTGTAGTGATTTAGGCGTTCGGCATTGTTGACGGCATGGTAGAAGGAACTAAGAATTGAAAAGCAAACTTAAGCCTCGAGCATCTCCGGAGATATGGAGACGGGGGATTTGATTGCGGGGGCATTCTAACTAGAGCACTTCTTGTTTCTAGTTGATTGGATGTCAATGCATATGCTGGAATTAACGTTCTCGCCTAAATTCAATGCATAACCGAACAAATTAGTACGCAATCTGTTGTAATACGAAGCTTATAGTTGATACGGAGCTTGTGATACCGCCCATCTGAGTGGCAGTTCTACCTCCTCAAAGAGTCCAGATGCATATGATCGGCATGGAGCCTACGTCAAGCTCATCAAGCATTGCGAAGCCGCAATTAGGCTACGGCACGTCGCACTTGGATGCTTACGTAGCACGGGGATGCTTACATTGAAACACCCGTGACACCTGCCCCTGGACAGGAGAGCGATCACCAACAGTGTGAGATCCCGACATGATTCTAACCTTGCTCTTGGTATAGTTCCCAAACATGTAGTACCAGGAGGTGATCAGGCTGTTCAGCGGGTAATCTTCCAGTCGTCGAACGAGACCATGAGGTAGCTTATAGTGCGCTCGATACGACAAGTTTGCTACTATTTTGTTATAGCACTTGACTAACTACGCCAGCCCAATCGAACTAATCAAACCAGTCAATCCACCCCTCTCACAATGCACGGCAACGCCCTCGTCTTCGCCCTCTCGAGCGCTGCTCTTGCGTTTGCCTCTCCAGTCGAGCTCCAGAAGCGCGCCTGTCCTCCCATCCATGTATTCGGTGCCCGCGAGACGACAGCCTCTCCGGGCTATGGTTCTGCCGGGACTGTTGTCAACAAGATCCTAGCAGCGCACTCGGGCGCTACAGCAGAAGCCATCAACTACCCAGCATGCGGCGGCGGAAGCGCATGCGGTGGTGTATCCTACTCGAACTCTGTGCAGCAAGGCACTGCTGCCGTTGTCAGTGCTGTAAGCGCATTCGCGAAACAATGCCCAAGCACTGAGCTCGTGATTGTTGGATACTCACAGGTAAGCTGGCGGCATAATTTGCCTGTCATATGTTTCTAGAAAGCTACTGACACAACGCTGCCAGGGAGGTGAGATCTTCGACAATGCTTTGTGCGGCAACGGAGACCCCAAGCAAGGACTGTCTAGTTCCGGCAGCATCGCTTCCTACAACATCAAAGCGGCCATCTTCATGGGCGACCCACGCTTTGAAGTTGGAGCACCATACAACGTTGGTACCTGCAAGGCTGGTGGAGTATGTTCGGATTCTGTCCTTCCGTGTATTCAAAATCTTGCTGTGATACTGATCGATGGTCCAGTTCTCTTCCCGTCCAGCCGGCCAGACTTGCGGCGCATACAACAGCAAGATCCAGTCTTACTGTGATGCCGCGGATCCTTACTGCTGCAATGGCAGCAACGCGGCCACTCACAACGGCTACGGTGCTGAGTACGGCAACCAAGCGTTGAGCTTTGTGAACAGCAAGCTTTAAAAGAATTCATTTCTTTCCTTCACCTGATTTGATCTGGCCGTCAGTCTGTGATGCTCTGCTGTTACATATGCTCATTTGACCAAATCGAATTCATGATTATCTATACAAATGTTGTTCATCTTTTCACAGGTGCTTTTACGTGTAGCATTGGAAGTTGTCGTGGTCCTTGCAGCTTTCACATGCCGTGCGCTGAGTGTAGTCGCTGGCTGGCTAGGTGAAGACGGGCGCTGGCAATATTCCACACGGCATTGCTCCGAGCGCCAGTTCCTCGGAAAATTCAACCGGGTTCGAGCAAGAAGGTGACAGGGGGTCACAAGGCAAGGCAGATGGCCCCAAAACCCGGTTTCGCGAATGGTTTGAACCAATTACCGCAGGCATTGTACACATTGCGGAAGAGAAAGCGAAGGCAAAATATGACCTCAAAGGCATCGCACCTGGCAACAGCGCCCGTGAAGGCGCGATCAAAATCTCAGAAGACTTCAAATTGAGAAACTTACAGCATCGGCTCGTTGATCTGATTGATGTTCTCGATTCGAGAGGCGAGCGTTCCGAAGCGAGACGCACGAGGCGAGCCCGACCATCTCGTTCGTGTGAGTGCTCTGTATGTAAATGTTGCTCACCAGAGCCTGTCGAACATCAGTACCGGATCTGGAATTGGAATCTCCACATTCGGAAGAACAAGAGTTCGGCACATGCTTGAATAGATGTATATAGAAACCCTTGTTAGCCCAAGAGCTGAGACTTTATGCTTGACGAGGCGAGCCTTGGAGCGGTCGATCTATTGACTGAAACCATTCGTCGTTAAGTAGCTCGGACGTCGATGGCCGCAGATCGGGCTGGTATTGCAACAGACTTCGCAACAGACCCAGCACATGAGCGCATTCCTCAGCTTCCATTCCTTCTGGCCTTAACTCTTCGAATGCCTCCTCAAGACTAGGACCCTGGAACGGTTCACCCTCGGCTACATCTGTAGAGCTCACATCGGAGCGTATAAGCTTGAGGTTCTCGTCAAAATACCTTGTACGCCGAGACCACTTCGCAAAGATGACCGGCGGAGATTGCCCCAGTGTGTCGACCATCTGCAAAAGGTGGTGGTCGTCGTTTTCTTCTTGTGGAACATCCGTGAGTCCTGAAAATTGGAAGAGTATGTTTCCGGTAAGCAATTCGTATAGTAGGCATCCGAAACTCCAGATGTCGATTTTGTGGTCAATGATATTTTGTAGGACAATTTCTGGAGCTCGGAGGGCTGCTGGTGCGACACATTTGTCGGCAGTGGGTGCGTTATCGAACGAGAAGGCTTTCAAAGTATTAGTCTAAGATCGCCTCTGAGGTTGTGAGGCTCAAAGATCGCCACGCTTACCTGCTCCAAGATCCGAAAGCTTGGCAGATATCTTTTGTTCCATGTCCACAAAATCGACCAGCGGCCGATCAAGATAAAGGTGCTGCGGGGCCCAGAGATCGTGTTCACCATCGATTCTGTAGACTGGAGCAGCTTTGCCACTATTCTCACATGATATGCGAATGTTCTGTACGACCTGGCTCGAGAGTTGCCTGATAGCCAGCAGGAAATTGCAAGGATTGAGGTCACCATGGGCAATCGCACTACTGTGCAGACAATTGAGTCCCAGCAAAAGGTGCTTCAACAAAGACTTTCTCCGGCCTAGTGTGAGCTTGGCTGGAGAGGGCGTCTCTGTGGCCGAAGGTGGAGGCGGAGGCAGAGGCGGTGGCTCGTCAGAAGAGGTGATGTCCTCGGGTGAGTCCTGGATACCTTGGAGTACTAGACCAACACTTGGTCCCATAGGCTCAAATACCAGGCACTGGTGTTTGCCATTGGGTCCAGCTTGTTGAATCTCGTTCAGTGGTAGGACAACGTGATTGCGGTTTGAACCGGTGGCAGCGAGTTATCAATGTAGTCGCAATTCCTCCAGTGCCTGGCAAGCATCTGCGCGAGCTACCTTTATGGCAACGAGACTCGATTTCCTCCAGGCAGTTAGCATCAAAGCTCACCCAGGGTTAAGCGTGCGCATACTGGCTATCTTCTGCCAGCCAGACTGTTGAGAAAGCTCCGTAGCCAAGCTTGCAAACAATTGCATATCGACTGTTGCATAGAGCGTCACCAGGATGTATTGGATGAAACCCTCCTAGTCGATAGGATTCCATCCATTCTGTGGGAGCATTCAGAGGTTCAAAGCGCCACTGCGACTGGTGTGATGGCTCCTTCGGCGGTGAAGTCAGCGGCTTTGAAGGATTTGCCATTCCAGCGATATGTGTTCTTTGAAGAACGTCCTGGTCCGATTGAGATGCCTCTAGGAATCAGTCAAGACAGTGACAAGGAGTCTGGAGCGATCGATGCGTGAGTAGAGTGTTTTACTTGTGCGTTCCTTTGACGGTGATGATTCGAGGGTTTTCAGGATTGGCCATCGCAACATCGAGTCTCATCTTCGATACATATACTGCTGGGAAGCCCCATAAACTTTTCAGTGGCACATATAGATGAACCTAGGAAGGATTATTTTATCCAGTGTGCAATAAGGCTGCCAATGGGACTCAAGACATGGCCGTGCGAATCTTGTGGATGGTGGCATTGAGAAAGTTTGAGGAGTGGGACCTGTGACAGATCTGAAAGAGGCACCCGCAAGTTTCTAAGTGCGTCTCGTGCCTTTTGGGCTGTGCCCACGAATCGGTCATGTAGGGAATGCTGTGTTTTCTACATGTATCGGACACGTGCTCTTGAGAATGTGCGGCGGCGTGGAACTCCTAAAGGGGCTAGCTTGAAGAGGCCCACCTCTCGTTACTCCACCAATCAATTAGCTTCGTGCCCGGAGTCGCTGCGAAGTATAGCTCAGAGTGTGGACGAAGCTTGTGTTCTTGACATCGTCTATACGCTACTTGTTGTCTCACGAGAATCGTGCTCTTTAGACACTCGTCAGTCCTGCCACTAGTCATGCCGGTCTTGAGATTCAATCCTACTAGGATGTACCTCCGTTACGAATGCAACTGGAATTTGAACCGGCTTGGCTTAGCGAACCGAGCGAACCAGTCAGCAGCATGCAGAGGACGAAGCGAAGGAGCGAGCAACATCCCGTGCATACGAACAGCAGCGCGTCACGTTCCCACATGTGGATGTAGGAGCAAGGCTGAAGAAACTTAGCATGGAGGCATGTCAGCTTGGGAAGTTCGCTGGTAAGTTTGCCTGCAGTCCTGGCCACCACTTCCTTTTGCGATGAGTTCCAAGTTACACGCGCATACTTGAGACTCTGGATGACCCGACGATGTTATACTCCAGCCTTCAGCGGGGGTTCAAACTTGGAGACCGACCTCTTCCATCGATACGCGCGCTCATCAGCTCGTCTGCTGGCGTGACATTTGCTTGTACCGCAATCATCTGGCTCTCCATCTTTGCAGCTTGCAAACACTTGCTATGGCGGGACCCTCATACGGCTTTCTTCAGCGAGGATGGAGTCTATGATTTGCACTACAGCTCATTTCGACAGGCGGAAGCGCATGAATACATTGCGCAGACAGAAGCAGGTGCTCACAACCAGACTGAAACACCCAGGACTGGAACACCGTCGATTTGCGCCGCGATCACCACATTCAACCGGAATGGACGCCAATATCTGAATGAAACTTTGGGGTCAATGCTGGCGGGTCTCACGGACGAGGAGCGGAACGAGCTGGAAGTACAACTGCTTTTTGCACACGTAGACAGCGCAATTCATCCCGACTGGAGTGCTAAGTGGCTGGATACTGTAAATCAGTGGGGCACTTACAATGTGTCCGATAAAGATCTGAGCCAAGTTCAAGAGTGGGAAACGGCGCAGAACTTTTACGCGAAAGGAGTCTAGTATGTTTATTTATTCGATGAAGACATAAGAGCTGAACGTAAACAGTGACTATATCTACGTCATGGAGAAATGTCTCAACGAGACAAAGGCTTCTTACATTGCTATCTTTGAGGACGACATCATCTTCGCAGACGGCTGGCTGGTGAAGACCTTAAATGCTCTGAACGACGTGCAACTGCGCACAAGCTCTTCCTGGATTTACCTCCGCTTGTTTTATACGGAAACATCGTTAGGCTGGCAAGCTTCGGAAGACTTCTGGTACGGTCATCAAGTTCTCACCTTCTCCCTCGCAATGAGCGGCGTGCTTCTGCTTCTCCTCCTCGGCAAATGGTGTCTTCGTCCGCTGGATCGCCGGCTGGATATCTTCGCGATCATTATCCTGGTGTTCATTGCTGCTCCGGCCTTCACTGCGCTGGTGTTCATGACAGGGAAGTACAATCTCAACCCTTTGAGCGGTGTTGAGCGGATGGACAAATACGGCTGCTGTACGCAAGCGCTGGTCTTTCCTCGATCTCAGACTGAGGGTCTGCTTGAGTATTTGAAGCGACGAGGGTCCGGTCAGACTGACTCGCTGATTGAGGAGTATGCTGACGAAGAGAGATATGAGCGGTATGCGCTTGCGCCCCAAGTCGTTCAGCATGTAGGGCTTATCTCGAGCCGGAATAATCTACCGATCAATGCGAAGAGCACGTGGGCGTTTTGGTTTGAGACCCAGGATCCGTGGAAGCTGAGGGAAGAGCATGACCGGCTAGTAAGCGAGGAGGAGTGGCGGGCTATAGGCAATAGTCCCTAGGTATCGATTCTTTTCTCTATACGTCAAATCTGGTACGATAGCAAACCTCAGTAATATCTATACCTCGAACTCTAGCTGTCTAGTCCTTACTTCTAAGCTCTAGTAGCGCGCTACCAACACCTGTTCAACGAAACGAATAGCCAACCGCGCTACTCCGAACTTATCTACGTGTAGGTCTGCTCTAAATACACTATATCGCCGTAGCTTCTTAGGCTCTCCGAGATTAGCAACGAAGTGTAGTAGTGTAACGAGTACCATCTAATCTTACTTTTTCCGCTTTCCTCCTTCTTAGTAGTAGCCGTGCGGTAGCGCTTTCTCCTAGTCAAGTAACCATATGCAGAGATGATTAAACATTTGACGTCGAAATCCGAACCTTGTCTCTAGGAGGTAAGGAATCCACATGCTCCACTTGTTCAAAAGCCGATCCGGATCCCTCCTCAAGCTTAGCGTTGTTTCAATTGCCGGCCATTCTCTCCCTTCGAATCTCGACTTGGTCTACACAACGACATGGCCTGAGAAGTAGTAGAGGCCTTGTTAGCGACCTCGAGAGATACAAATTCTGGACGATATGTACAGCATAGAGCAGGTCTCAGCCAGGATGATGGGCACCTTTCTCCAGTCCCCAAACTTCGGACTCCAGACCACCACATGGTCAGGACACACAACCCGAGATATGTGGGTCGGACGTGGATATCGGGCGACTTTGACCCTCTGCGATCGACACAGTCGTAGGTAGGCTCGCGGTCAAGCTTCAAATTCCGTGTTGCTCGCCCTTCCACTGAGAGGTCAGTACGGAGTTTGATTCCAGGGCGCGAGATAGGATGGAAACCAGAGAACTGCTCGTGACGAGTCACGGTCTATATCAGGAAAAATGGTCATCCGACTCTGCTCCATCGTGATGTAATGGTAGAGTATCGCGGCAGAACTACTTACTAGCCGCTGTTTTCACGCACATTATAAATGTCGCACCTGGCAACCAAACAGTAGCCACCGCTTGTCTTCATCTTGCCACTTCTGCTAAGCACGCCCAAGATGTACAAGCAACTCATCGTTGGCCTTCCGGCTCTAGCCCTTGCTAACTACAGCACTCCAAGCTACTACTACACTGGCTGCACCAAGACCTGCGTGGTAGATTCCAGTGCTAATGACAGCTCCCACGCCATTGTAGAGGCCTTCCGCACCTGCGGCCACGAGACCGGAGAAGACCGCGGCAAAGTCGTCTTCAAGAAAAATGAGACCTACAATGTCCGCCGCGTCATGAACACCACCAGCCTGACCAACGTTGACGTTGAGATCCACGGCACCCTTCTGTGGGACACCAACATCGACTACTGGCTCAACAATTCGTTGCCTATCGGTTTTCAGAACCAGTCCACAGCTTGGATCTTTGGCGGCGAGAACGTCCACTGGAATGGCTTCGGGTACGGCACTCTCGATGGCAACGGCCAGGTCTGGTACGATTATATCAACGGCACCAACAACTTTCCTGGGCGGCCTCATCAGATCTCTTTCGAGGGCATGAAGAATAGTGTTATCGAGAAAACACGATTTGTACAAAGTCAGATGTGGACCATGACTGTCATTCATTCCGAGAACGTCCTGCTCGAAGACATGTATGTCAACAGCACAGACGCAAAGCAGGAGGTTGGCTTCGACTTCTCTTCGCTCAACACTGATGGTGCCGACGTCATCTACTCGAACAATATCACCTTCCGCAACTGGGTGGTCGATTGCGGCGACGACAACATCTCCACAAAGGCCAACAGCACCAATATTCTCATCGAGAATCAGGACTGGTACACTGGTCTGGGCTTTGCTATGGGCAGCATCAGCCAGTACGACGGCGAATTCGAATACGTCGAGAACGTGACGGTTCGCAATGTCACCGTCCACGACCGCATGCGCTACGCCGCCTACTTCAAGACATGGACAGGTGTGAGTCGTGGCTACCCACCCAACGGTGGTGGAGGAGGTCTGGGCTACGCAGCCAATATCACAATGTCTGACTTCAAGCTCGACAACACTTCCGGCATCTTTGCGATCACCCAGTGCACAAGCTATAACGAGGCTTCCGGCGAGTGCAACACTAGCGAATTCAACATCCACGACATCACTATCGCCAACTGGACTGGCACCTCCACCAGTGCTGTCCTTGGTGAGCTTCAATGCAGCGGTGCCAGCCCATGCACTGGCATCAAGTTCGATAACGTCTCCATTGAGATCCCAAGCAACAACACGATGGCCAGCCACTACTTGTGTGGCAATGTTACTGATCCGATTGGGTTCGAGTGTACGGATGGGCTTTGGGAGGAAAACAACAGATAGTTTTGGTGAGCTCTGATAAGGATTGTCCGTATGTGATTGCACACAAGTCTCTCAGCCACAATTTCCGTAGTACAGATGCTATGTCAAATGTGAGTTTGTAGAATCTTGATGAAGTCGAACGTACCTTTTTCAGCAGAGTATATGGTATGCTGGCTTACACACATGAACTATCAGATGTTGTCGTCGTACATTGCTTAGAGGGCCTCGCGCTTCGTCTTCAAACTCCGTACTGTGTAGCTTCTCAGCGGCAAGAGTGCGCGTGTCGTCTATCTACGCGTAATAATAGTAGCCTACTAGATGTCGGAGAGAACTTGTTGTATATATAGCATTTCAAGAGCAACAACAAGCGTATAATTGTGAGTAGGTCGATGATGATAATATACTGTAGACTACAGAAAATGCGAGCGCAAATAGTATCTCAGCGGCAGGGCAAGCAGTACAGACTTTGAAGCTAGACCGCGAGAGGGCGACACAGAATGTGGCTGGTGTTGTCTGGGATTCGCTTGTGGCGTTTTTGGATCCAAAAACAGCTCGCTCGAGCACGCCATTCTGATCCAAGACGACCAAGGGACCACCTGCTTGGCGATGATATTTACCCAGGTAACATCTCTTGCAACGCTCCCAACAATGTGTATAGCGATGTCTTGTCTCATGTGAGAATCCCCGCATCCAACAACATTGGGTTTCGCTCCCTCCAAGCTGACACAATGTCTTCAACCTGGTCTTCAATCAGGCGGAATGTGGCCAATGGCCGCAAATTCCTTCTTCCCTCGTCGGCGACGGTATCGAACAACCGCGTACTGGATATGCTTGCGCACAACTGGAGTATAGCAATCACCGCATTTGGTGGCCCAGCAGTGCACTTTCAAATCTTCCGTCGGGTGTTCGTCGACGAATACAAATGGATAGACGAAACGACATACCAAGAGATGTTCGCGCTCTGCCAGGCATTGAGTGGTCCTGCCAGCACCAAAATGATTTACCACATCAACGTAATGCACTATGGGTTCTGTACCGGCTTCTTGTCATTTTTCGTCTGGAGTTTGCCCACTGCCCTAGCTGGATTCGGTCTTGCTATGGGAGTGGGACAAGTTGGCGAATCGCTTCCACTCCCTGTTTACGCACTTCTCAGCGGTCTCAACTCGGCGACTGTGGGTATTATCGCCCTCGCCGCCGTTCAGCTAAGCAACAAAGCGATTACGGATACACTAACAAGGATTCTTGTCTTCTTGGGTGCTACAGCTGGCATGCTTTATAATGCACTCTGGTATTTCCCGGTCTTGATGATCGCGGGAGCTCTGGCGGCCGTCGTGTGGGATCTGAAATTATTCCAACGTACATGGAGAGCTCTCAGGATGAGCTCGAGACGACCGGAGCACCCGCGTGAAGAAGGTCCGGAGCCAACACGTATCGAATCTCAAGCTTCCGAACCAACAGCTATGACTGAACGCCATACCGCCAGCACTGGTGCAGCGCCGCATAACGCATCGTTCGAGCAAACGCCTGATCAAGAGCACGCATTCGCTTCCCCATCCCAGCAGAAACTCCTGACCTCATGGCGCTTCGGAGCGATCTTGATCGCAGGCTTTTTCGCCTCCTTCCTCATCGTCATGGTCTGCCGTGGTCTCTACAGTGGCACTAACAGAGGCTTCGATCTATTCGCCAATCTCTATCTCGCTGGTACAATCATCTTCGGAGGCGGCCCAGTGGTCATTCCTCTCCTCCGCGAATACATCGTGGCGCCCGGCTGGGTGTCCTCTCGTGACTTCCTCCTGGGCCTGGCAGTCATGCAAGCATTCCCGGGCCCCAACTTCAATTTCGCAGTCTATCTAGGAGCGCTTGCTGTGCAAGGTACGTCGATTCCAGCCCCAGCTGGTGCCATTATCGGATTTCTGGCCATCTTTTCGCCTGGGATGTGGCTATACACTGGCTTTATGGGCCTCTGGGCGAAGGTCCGCAAGATACAGGCTGTAAGAGCTGCGCTACGAGGCGTTCACGCGGCAGCTGTAGGACTTGTCTTCACGGCTGTCTATCGCCTGTTCGAAATCGGTTATCTGGACGAGAATGTACAGAACGGAGGCAGCCTTAGCAGGGACCCTTGGTGGATCGTGATTGTGGCTACGGCTTTCATTGGGGGGTTGAACTTCAAGGTGCCACCACCAATGGCTATCTTGGTCGGCGCCATCATGGGTTTGGTCTGGTATGCAGTTGTGCGGGCATGAACAGTTACGAATATTGCAAGGTAAAGCCGAGTTTTCATACCAAATATGCATGTCAAATTCCTTGTTCAGCGTCCCAGAATTGGTCGGCTCTGTCAGTATCAGGATCTTCGATGGCATTGTCAGCTGAGTCATCGACGACGTTGGTACTGCTATCCTCAGTAGCAATTTTTGATGTGGTATCAGAATCCTTGCTTCGCTTTTGGCTGTCGCCCCGGACAACATCCATTATCTCGTCTCGGTCCTTTTCACTTTCAAAGACGGATGCGGCGGTGCCATGTCCTGTTTCGTTCAGTTCATGCAGCCTTTGAACATCTACGCATGATTTCAGAAGGCTGCAATCACGCAGCATCTTGAGATACCATGCCTCGATATCGTGACCTTGTGCTGCGGCGAACTCGCCGGCCCTGATTGTTTGGCCTCGTACCTGAGCCGGTATCCAACGCAGTTCCAAGTACGGTACGTGAAACTTTGTTCCAGGATCGACTCCACGCTGCAGCATGCTCATTATGATTTCGTCAAAACTTCTAGGTTGCTCCGGGCAAGGGACATCTCCTCTTGACATGTTAATCAAGTGGCACACCTTACCGGCGATTGTCATAAGTAACAGCCACTGACTTAGTTGAGTGTCACGTTTGAAGTTGATGTCTTCGTAATGCAACGCAGTAGCCATGTAAGTCGACTAGTTACCGTTGAACGCAGCAATGTGCATCGGTACCTGCCAACCATTTTCATAGTGACGAACCTTGCCTCCGAGATTTATCAGAGACTCAATCTGTGAGCCACAAGCTTCCATGGCTGCAAGTCCGAGCGTCCTGTGTGGGTCGATATTAGAGTAGTCGTTCTCTGTGAGCAGTTTGAAGATGTCCATGGATGAGTGTTTCGATATGTGATCGCTTTCGCGCCAACAAAGCGACCCAGACGGATACCCGGCGTAGTCAGCTGGATCTGTTGATGCGCCACGCTGAAGGAGGAATCGAACCATAGTAGGATTCTTCATCTGAGAAGACTTCATGAGAGCGGTGCGTATATCTGAGTCTGTTATAGCGTCCACATCAGCGCCATAGTCCAGAAGCTCCGCTACACTTTTGACGTTGCCAGACCACACAGCGAACTATGTTTGCGTTGTCATAAGTACAACACATCTCGTACTCTTAGGTATGATCACTTACCGCCATAGGCGCCCTCCCATCGCTCGTCTGGTCTGTAGGTCGACCCTCGCCACTTCGCAGCATGAATTGAACAGTCTTTGTGTCACCTTTCCAGCACGCCGACATGAAAGGATGGTATTTATCGACAACCCGAGCAACAGCAAAGCAGTGTGGGTGGCGGAACGCGAAAGAGCTTCGGCAGAGTGGTGTTGACCGAAGCGACAAGCATCCTGTTAATACGTAACTGCCTAAGATTCGCGCTAGAGGCAACGACACTGAAAAGTTGATGTTGTAGTCGGTAAGATGGCCTTGCTTAGTTGTGACCAGACCTGCACGAAACCCCCAAGTTTACCAATTGTCAGCTAATTTCCACGGAGAAGCTACCAGGCTGCGTCTTTCAGCGGATCCAGCTCGAGTGTGAGGCATGGTGATGCTGGTATTGCCGGCGGTAGGGACGGGTGAAAACGCAGGCCCAGAGACCGGTAGCGCTATGACAAGTGTAGAGACCATCTGCTCGATCCTGTCAAGGCCGTCCAAGATAGGAATCTGTGCCTTCCTGTGAGGGTTTCAGCAATGACTTAATACTCGCCATCCTGGTGGCTTACAAAGAGATGAGTGTCACCAAGTTTGCCAGTCGTTGCTCGACCTCTTGCGTCTTGTTGAACATCTTCTCAGCAGACGCGGCATCCTTGATAGTCCACTGGAACTTCTGGCGCATAGATCCGTGCTCTTCCAGGCGGAAGTGCAAACTCTCGAGCTTGGTGAGTCGTTGGCGGACATCAGTGAGCAGGTCGCTCAGGCTTTGACGGATGATGGCGTCTGTCAAGACAGGGTGCGATCTTGCAGTGGCGTTCTTGGTGCTCTGCAGCTCGGCGGCAAGAAGAGAAAGTCGCGTCGCCAGTGCCTGAATCTCATGTGGTGCATTTCGCCATCGCAAAACCAGATCTTTGGAGACCCCGGCGAGAACACCGGTGGCTTCGATGAGCGTGATAATGCTCGCGACACCGCCGACTACGTCCATACTGAGTGTTGTCGTTCGTGCGCCGTTGGAAACTAGCGCCAACGGTATGCACTGAGGGACTTGAGATCGTAGGCAGACGAAATGGTATCGCATGAGCAAGGCTGAGCTGCCTTCACAGCTCGATTGTACGGCCCAGACGCTTCATGCAGGGTGGTAGCGTTGCCAATCAGATGTGCTTCTCACTTGCAAGAGAAGCCTGACACACAGCCTCACAGGCGGCTGTGACTTAATGAGCACTGCCATCGATTGTAAAGACCTACCTCTATCAATCGTGATTCAGGATGCGTTCACACACATACAGATGTTTTTGAGCAATAGTTCACAAGTTTACATATCGCAAATAATATTGCCTTCAAACGTGGCGTTCCCAACACTATCGGCTGACGAAGCGTTATGGTAGCCGCCGAGACGCTCAGCTGCTAAGGTATGAATCTCCAGAGGTAGCTTTTTGTAGTGGCAGGCACAGTTTCGTGCGTGCCCTGCATGGAAAACACCTGAGACGCCGCCTATCGCGTGAGTATTGTGTGGTGTGCGGCATTCAGCAGCATTCGACCAGATGAATACGAGGGAGGTAATTGCAAGCGCGCGCCAACGATATGTCGATATGGCAAGCTGCGCACGAGCTCATGGTTCCAAAGAGTGTCGCGTAATAACACCACGTATCTTAGTGTTGTCAACGATAAGGAGATGTCCACGCGATGACAGGCACGGAAAGTCTCGACCCAACCCCAGAAACCTAGACCCTTCCAAAACTCTAAGCCATTTAAGCCGCCGTCCAAAAAACCACTCAAACCCACCGCATATCTAATCAACACCACATCGAAACAAAAAAACCATGTCGCCCTCAATAATAGCCTCCCGCTCACCGTCGCCCGAGCAGGACTTCCTCGGTTTCGGCGAAGACTTCGTCGAGGCGCCCGAGCGTGTTGCCGCGAGCATCAAATCCGTCGATTTTGGAGGGCTCCTAGACCCGCCACTGCTGCTGCATGAAGACCTGGCAGATGGATGCGGTGGCATGCTGTGGCCGGCGGGCATGCGGTTGGCCAAGTACCTGCTCAAGATGAAGAAGGGGGAGATCAGGGACGCGGAGTCAATGTGTGTATCTAGCTGTTGTCGAAATTACGTCCTGTGATTTGTGAACTTGACGACCCTCGTTGAGAAAGAAACACGGTCTGACGAGTGATTTTTTTCTCTGTAGCATTGAAATCGGCGCTGGAGGCGGTCTGGCTGGGTGAGTTGTGCTATGCTACACCTCCTCTACTTCGCTCCTTTGCCCTCAAGCCCATCGAATCCACGTGTCCATCGCGTGCGGCATTTTAAGCAATATAGACAAGCATTCCTCACAGAAGACACAAGCACTTGCCCCAAGCATTTGCCTCATGCACGCCATCACCCGATACCACGACATCAACACTCACACCACCGATAATGAAACCCCCAAGGGCCCAAGCTAACCTCCCCCCAGCCTCGCCGTAGCCAAAGGCTGCCACCCCATGAAAGCAACCCTCCACATGACCGACCAAGTCACCATGCTCCCCCTAATGCAGCGCAACACCGCCCTAAACGCTCTCGAGCACACCGTAGCGCCCTCCGTCTACGACTGGGGCCAGCCCACACCGACAGGCCTGCCGGCACAACCCGACGTCATCCTGGCCGCCGACTGCATTTACTTCGAGCCCGCGTTCCCGCTGCTGCTGAGCACTTTGCGGGATTTGATTGGCGAGCGCACGGTGTGCTATTTCGCGTGCGTGAAGCGGCGGAAGGCGGACGCGCAGTTTATGAAAGCTGCCAGGAAGGTTTTTGATGTGGCTGTTGTGGGGGATGATCCGTTTGAGGAGGAGTGGAGGGGGATGAACTCGAATTTGTGAGTACCTGTTGAGTGTTGCTTTTGTTGTTGAATTGAGATTGGCTGTAAATGGTTGTGCTGATTTGATTATAGCTATACGATTAGGAAGAAGGGAAGCCGATAGCGGATGGGGAGGTACTTTGGCACAATGCGTGCCGACGAATGAGGAGATTATCGGCGACCCTGACGTGCATGGAGGGAAGTAAGAGGTAGGAGGAAGCTTTTGATCAGCTGGCAACGGTGATATCACATCCACGTGGAGAAGGTTAGGACGGGAAGCTTATGAACATCTTCCTATCGTACAAATCTTCGATCGTAGCTTGAGCGTCAGCGATACTTCTAAGCATCCTTCGAGGAGGAGAGCTACGTCGGTCTGTCGGCATAAAGTGACGTTCATGTTCCATCGAAGCGACGACGCATTTAAGCCTCGAAGCCAGGTGCTTGCACCTGTTCAAACTTCACTATTCCCTCCCGACTAATCCCGACGGCATTTCGGTGTATCGTTGTCCGCGAATGGGAAAGGCGTGCTTCACAAGGTTTACAGAAAGGGATTCGAAACTCTAGTAAAGAAGCATGCGTAACCCCTCCTTTGTCCCTCCACCTCTCGGCGCTGCATGGAAGGAGCTAAGATGCCTCCACCACAGCACCTGTGCACCCTTTCGACGCAGGTCGACGTGCGACAGCAGGCGCGCGACAAGCGGTACCCAGGTACAGGCGTACGGACCTGGAAGCCGATCATGCTCACCATAGGCGGGCAAAGACACCAAGAAGTGTTGCATGAGACGCTAAATCATCTACCACTGCACGCAATACGATGGGGTGCAGGTATTTCCCACTCTTTTCCGCCCGCAGATTGGAGCTGGAGGACGCCAAACGTGGGGAATACTCTGGGGGCGGCAGTGAGGGTGTGCACTGTGCAGTGAGGTTGCAGCAGCAGGAGTTGTGCAGGAAAAAGGTGCGCTCTCAGCCCTCCCTCTGTGCCTCTTCTTAGCGCTGTCAAGCCACCAGCGTCGTCGGCCAAGCGAGCGCGCGTGCTGTGGTGAGAGCAGGCTGACTGGCCGAGCGGGTAAATTGGGAAGCCGTGACACGAAGGCGAAGGCGAAGTGAAGAGAAGTGGGAAGAAAGCATGGACTACAGTACTGGACCGGGGACTTCCCAATCGACTACTCGCTAGCACTGTGACGCGCGAGGCTGCTGCTGCGGGATGCCTTGTCTTGTCTTGTTTCTACTCGGATCGGGGCTGGGGGTTGTAAGACAGGTAATATTAGACCTGCGTCTGCGCAGCAACATGAACAGCGGACAGGCCAGCAAGCAGAACAAGGTGCGTCATGGCACCGATGGCTCGCCATCGGTGTTGTGTTGGCAGGACAAAGGCATGAGGGTGCTTGCGCAATACCGCAACTGCCACTACTGCGACAGATCAGCAGGGCTGCATTCACATACGCACGCAAATGACGATTAGTGTTCGCCTTCGTCGGGCGCGCGAAAGACGGCGGGCATGTTTGTAATCTCTCTCACAATCAGAGCCAGGCCGGTCTGCACTTTATCACTAGCAGCACAACAAAAGTGCGCGCAGACCATCTCCACGGCAGTGTACGGCGACTAGAGCATGTCACTCTGGCCGTGCTGCCCGTTTTTGGTGCCGGTTGCCGCGCTGCAGCTTGCAAAATGCTTGTTGTAGCGAATGAACTGTCTGTGCGTGCGCGATAGAGTAGCACCGATTAGCAGTGCAGTGTACCTAAGTACCTCTCTCTCACAGGCCCATCTGCATCCCACTCGCCGCCCGAGCCTTTTGCCTTTGCCCTTGTGCTGCCTTCGATTGCCAGTGGCCGAGACACCCAGAAACACCCCACCCTCCCTCTGCAAGTCTCGCATTGCACACACGCCTTATTACCCTCCCTCGCCCGCCTCAACCAAACCTCATGTTACCACCATAGCAGCGATGGACCGCGCCTCTAACACCATCTCTTCCTCGACCACTCCTTCTCTTACACGAGCTGAGCCTGCGCAGCCCGAATTGTAGTCACCGCAGTCCGATCCTTGCACTTACACTGCCGCGATCAGCGCCTGACTTACCTGCCGAAACTCCGACACAGATCAGCGATACCGGCCCCAGCACTACCGACTTCTACAATTCCTCAAGCGAACGCTGATCCAGCGATCGATTTATATTATTACCAAGCCCTCCCACCAATTGGGCTCACAACATCACTGCACGTCGCTTGAGCAGACATATCAAAATCATGCCGTTCAGCTGTTTCCGCCCTTCGAGGGCTGAAACACCAGTCGACTCGGCTCCTCGACCTGTCGCAGCACGCGCCTCAACGTCGATCGACAACTCACGATCTCGCAACAAATTCTCCAGCTTCCAGTTCCGTCGCACCGACAGCAACAACACCACGATCAGCGGCACTTCTTCTCGCGCATCGTCCAACACAAGCATCGCTCTCCTCCCGCCATGTCGGCGCGACTCCGACGAAGAAATCAGAATAGAGGCAATGATGATGCCTTCACCACCCGACACAAGGAACCCGCAACGATGCCTGCGCATGAGCCATCCGAGATTGTACGCCAGCATTGTGAAGGAAATGAAGACGGAAAAGGGTTGCAGAGACTGGAGGAATTTCGCCGTTTTCCCCGAGGATGATGTGGACGAACGATACACGGCTGAGGAGCTCGCGCGCAAGAAGGCGCAGGAGTATCAGAAGAAGATGAAGATGCTCGACAGCTTCACTCTCGACGGCTACGCGTTGGAGAGAGCCAGGGCATTGATTCCTTGAAGTGACGGCATTGCTTGCAAGTGAAATAATCATTGCGACATGCAGTGTCGCAGCATCGAGTTGGCAATTAGCTTGCCGTCGTCTGACTTGGAAGCGTAAGCGGAAGTGCACCATCAAGCACTCTTCGCACGACTTCACACAGAAAGTCAATGGTGGCGAGCAAAATTGTCCCGGCACACGGGTCGCACAACATGATGCGATTTGTGTCTACTCCTGCAGTGCCGAAACCTGCAACTAACGCCGCTAATGAGTTCCCAAGATTCTTGGCGGCGATAGCATGCATAGGTGAAGGCACCGTTTGCAGGGCAGACCATGCTGCTGGATGTTAAGTACGAAGAAAGAAGAAGAGACACATCAACGGCTAACGACCGTTCCTGTTTTGTGGTCCTTCGAGTTAACGAATTGACGGGGCAAACGTGGCATTTTTGGATGTTGGTTGGACAGAACATCTTGTCTATATTTCAGCGGCATATAGTCATGCGCTTTAGCGACTTGGGCTGGTGGGAGGCTGGATGGATGGCCGTCACAACATATATTATTATTATTAATTACGATAAACGATCGAAACTCACATAATCTGCAAATATCATTCCCATTGCCATGAAAATGTACCGTATCTACTTATTGTAAATGTGCTGTCACATTTCATGTTCGCTGTGATAACCCGTGTCACGTGACACCATTCAACTCCGCCGGCGCTTCCTTCCCAATCGAGCATCACCAATGCCCATCTCGACTTTGAATATATCGACAACCAAACACCCATTCCCACCCTCCCACCACCACCCTCACAACACCCGCCCAAAATGCTCTCCCGCCCACGCCTTCGATCGCTCCCTCTCCGCCAGCTCTTCCAAAATGCCCGACCGCTCCAACGCCGCACCCTCATCGCCGCCCCCAAAGACGGCTCCGGCCCACTAATGGAACGCCGCTCCGACCGCGCCCTCCCCTCCCTCTCCTCGCCCAACCGCTGGCTGCGCACCCTGCCCGTCTTCGCCGCTATCATGGCCGCTTGCACGCTGGCCATTTTCAACTACCAGAAGAGCAACTCCAGCGTCGTCAGCTCCGCTCTGTATTCTCTGAGGACGAACGATGAGGCGAGGAGGATCCTGGGCGACGAGGTGTATTTCGCGCAGCAGCTGCCGTGGATTTGGGGCAGTATTGATCAGGTGCATGGGAAGATCGATGTGAGCTTTATGGTGAAGGGGACGAGGGGGAAGGCGATGATGAGGTTTCAGAGCGTGAGGAGGACGAGGATGGGATTTGTGAGTATAATTTTCTTTTTGTTTTCTCTGGGTTTTGTTTGGAGGAATGGGTGTGACATGGTGGATCGGGATTACTGACTATGTGATTTTGCAGTTTGAGACTACGGAGTGGAGTTTGACGCCTGAGGGCGGCGAGACTGTTTCGCTGCTTGATGGTAGTGATCCGTTCCAGAAGGAGGAGTGAAAGCCATTACAACTGGAAATGGGGGAACTGCCATGTAGTGCGCAGGTGAAATGCGAGCTATCGGCTTTTCTTCTCTGGCTGGGCTAGGGCGTATGCTCGGCATGGCGCATGTCGAGATGGCACGCCACGTATAAGACGGCATCATGGACCTGCCTCGACTATACGTTTCAGACTTCCAGTCTGAACTTTGCAGTGTGTCAGCCCTTCCTCGGAAGGAAGATCGAGACCTGCTCGAATTTATTGTGGCAACAGGACGGCTGGGCATTGTCTACAGACGGTCCCTTTTACATCAACGCCAACGAGCACTGATGAATTCGTACACTCAACGAATTTGTATACACACCAACATGTAAGATAGAAAACTATTGCATTCTGGACTATGTATTGTACTACTATCAAGTCTCCTTTCTCGGGAGATCCAAATCCTTGGCACAAATACTCCCTTGCGGAAGTGTCTCTCCAACCCCTTCTTTCATTCTTCACAGCCACCTTGACGCAAGGGCACGATCAGAAATGCCTCCACGCGAACGAGCGCGTCAGGCTCACAGGGCTTGCATAAGCGAATATGCTGCGCATGTCTTGGATGTCGGGCTGCCAGGATGGTCAGCCTGCGAGTTCATGCGACTTACACTTTGAGGCAAACGGATCAGACGAAGGAGATGGTCGGACGCATGGCGGTCGGGATGAGAATCTTGCTCTTGATGAGTCTGCTGCTTGCGACTGCTCTATCGACACCAGCAGCCGTTTTCCCTTTTAACTCACAAGTGCCTACAGCGGCGCGCGTCGATCAGCCATACCTCTATCAATTCTCAGGCTCGACATTCGCTCCAGGCGACGCAAATATGATATACAGCCTTTCCGGTCAACCAGCATGGCTATCTCTCGACAGTGCTTCACGGACCTTCTCCGGCACACCCGGCCACGCAGACACTGGAAGCAGCACCTTCATCCTCACAGCAGCCGACAGCACCGGCGCCGCACACATGCAATGCACTCTCGTCGTAGTCAGCGACCCCATCCTAACCCTCCAAGGCGACCTCGGCGAGCAACTCGCCGAATCCGCAAACCTCTCCAGTAACAATCCGCCCGCCATGACCCTGCTACCCGGCAGCGCGTTCAATTTCCACTTCCGCCAGGACTCCTTCATCGATATCGTGCGCCAGCGCAGCTTGTACTACTACGCCACGCTGACGGACCACACGCCGCTCCCAGATTGGTTGCATTTCGACGCGGCGCAATTGACTTTCGAGGGCGTGGCGCCGTCGTTGAGCGCTTTTCCGCAGAGTTTTGAGGTCATGCTGATTGCGTCGGATGTCCCTGGGTTTGCGGGCTCGAGCTCGACGTTTACTATCAGGATTGGGGAGAGGCAGTTGGTGTTTGTGCCGGAGGAGAGGGAGGTGAGGGTTCAGGCTGGGGAGAAGGTTGTTGTTGATGACCTGGGGAGTGCACTGCTTTTGAATGGGGAGAAGATGGATTTGTCGAAGTTGAAGAGCGCGGAGGCGAAGGGTCTGCCGGGGTGGTTGGAGTTGGATAGTAAAACGTTGGGATTGCAGGGCGAGACGCCTGATGATGTGAGCGCTGTGAGTGTGACGGTTTCGGTTAGTGATGAGAATGGCGATACGGCGATGGTGGTCCTGCATTTCGTGCTTGACGGGGACAGCACGGCGTTGTTCACTGGAATTATTGGCACTCTGGACGCAACGCCTGGCGAGCATTTCGAGTACACCATTCCGACCTCGATCGTAAAAGACAAGGATGCAACGCTAATGTTGATATTACCTACGGACGCCACTTGGCTCAAGTTCGACTCCGGCAAACGCGAATTGAAAGGCGACGTGCCAACACAGGCATCAACGGTCATCACCGCCACGCTCAATGCCAGAGCGCAGAACGTGGCCAAGCTGGAGTCTCAGATATTCAGCATTGACGTCAAAGCTGTATCAGCAACGATCACAAGTGCAGCCACTCTCATCACCTCTCGTACCGCGCCTACGACGTCTGCGGCTTCTCCGCCAGTTGCCTTTATTGCAGAGTCGCAGCCACGAGAAGGTCTGCGAGGTAGAACAATAGCCGGAATCGTCGTCGGCGTTGTCCTAACTGTGGCTATCTTGTTCGCGATGCTCTTCCTCTGCTGTCGCAAGAGACGTACACGAGAAGGCTATGAGAAGCAAAGTACTCCATCAAAGCAATCAATCTCCAGGCCCATACCACCGATCGAAGCAAATTCGATCGCAGTGACCACGGAATTGCAAAGAGACGTCGAAAAAGCTGGCTCTGTGGGTGATGTTCAGCTTGCAGAACATCAGCGACCTCCTCAGCTCGATCTCAATCTGCCGCCGCAATCTGCCAGGAACTCGAGGTGGACGAGGCGTTTCTCTCGCAACAGTTTGGCGTCCTCTCTTGGAAATGGTGAAGACATGATCAGGGCGGATGCGAATATTCCAGAGTGGGGCCACGAGTCTACTGTGCTTCAGACACCGCACGACAGTTTTTCTGTTCCGGCTCAGATGGCAAGACTGTCGAGACGATTGTCGGATATGTCGCCTAGCAAGCGTGCTTTGCGCAGACCGCGGGCGAAGAAGATGAGGCATCAGTCAGAAGATGATGTTGGGCCGGGGATAGGTCTGGGTGGTGCAAGCTTGAGTCCTCGACGAGGGGCGAGTCGTCGAAAGGTTCGTAGTTTGGGATTGGAGGCCACGTTGGAGAGAAGTAGTTGTGTGTCTTTGGAGACTGAGGCCACGAGTGTCCTCAACATGCAGCCATCGGACTTCCCTCGACCACCGACACATTCGTCGTTCGGAGGCTCGAGATCAGCGCTTGCAGGGACTGACAAGCGGAAGAGTGTTCGCTTGGTGGCTCGTAGCGACAGCATCAATGATGAGCGCTCCCTGGAAGAAAAGCGTCAGTCATTCATCAGAAAGCGCGCGAGTACAACGCTGAGCAGTCCATTATGGTCCGCTTCACTCGGAGTACACCGAGGCAACGGCCACGGCTCCTCAACAGACATCGACGCCTACTCAGCGCCAACATCAAGACGCTCGAAACGCATCAAAAGCCAACTGATCTCCTACTCTGAATCGTCCTCCATCCAGCCCACACGCTCCTCAAACCGCCTAAGTCAACGCATCCGCTCGACTTTCGCCCCCAATTTCCCTCGCGCCATCACAAAATCCACCCTAGCAGACAACGACGACTGGGAGACCTCCTCCGAAAGCAGTTCCAGCGCCGCCGACCTCGACGCCGAAATGGAGCTCGCGGATGAAATGGCCCTCTCACGACACGAGCGCTCTTGGGTTCTTCCAAACGAAGCATCGCCCACGCCTCCACCTACAGGTCCACCTTCCCATCACCAACCCTCGAGCCATCGAGCTAGCACTCCCAACTCAGCCCTCTCAGTCCGAAGACCAAAACCCTGGACAACTGCTTCCTCTCGCTCCATCTCGCCCCTCGCCGCCCAAGCCCTCGACAATTCTAGCGCTTCTCTGAACGCTTCGGCCAAAGCTTCTCGAGCGCGCCGCAGCAGACTTTCAGAGCCAATGGCGCTCACAAGCACGGATAGTCTGAGCAAGGTCAAATTCAAAACGGAGGCTGGTGATCGGCCGAGGCTGGCGCACACGCGGAGCGGAAGGCCGGTAAGTGTGGAGGATGTGCAAAGGTTGAGCAGTCTGAGGGCGGAGAGGGTGGAGGAGGAGGATGTGGGTGCTGGGGCGAAGGATGATGGGGGGGAGAGGGTTGTTACTGATGGGAGTGGGAAGGCTTTCATATGATGGTATGTAGTGATGATTTTATGAAGTTACGGTGGTTAATGCGTTGTTTTCGTTTCATTTTTTGAAGTCTATTCGTTTCTATTCGTAGCGGGTCAAGTACATTATACATGCAATGACCATGGCTTTGCTGTATGCGATTGAGCCCATGTGGTCGGTCTTTCATCACGACCATTCGTGCACATGACAAGTCTATTCTATGCAATGGTAATCACATCCCCTTCCTAGTTGTTCTGAATGACAACAGATCCACACCCAGCCTGAGCGAGGAACCCGCTGTCGCCAGGGAAGCTGTAAGTGATAGCGATCGACTTTCCGCACTCGGAGCCACGGTACAAAGTGCAGCCGGAGTAGTAATCCATCGCGACGCACTCCTCATCCTCAACGCACACCTGACAGCACGTCGACGCATCCTTGTTAGCAGGATCCTGCTTCTGCCACAGATCCACGGAATCCAGGGCACCGACGTTGCTGACGCCGCTGATGCCCGTGACGAAGTTGGTCGGGGCGCACTTGGCAGACTGAGTGGTGGTGGTGGAAGCCGTGGCGGTGTAAGAAGTCGCGGTGCAGTCGGATTCGATGGTGCGGGTGGTTGTGCCGGTGGCCCATTCGAAAGACGAGACGGGGACGTCGATGGTGGTGGTGGACTCGTGGTAGTATTCGGTGTAGAGGGTTGAGATGGTCGTGTAGAGGGTGACCAGGGGCTGAGAGGTGTATGTCTCGGTGGAGGTGACCTCATCGCCGGAGTACACGTATTCGTAGTCGACGCTGGTGGGACAGTATGTTGGAAGTGGCGTGGGAGTGTAGGAGCCTGTGTACACCGTGCTGGTGGACTCGGCGGCGCTGGATCGAAGTGTTAGCTCAACCATAGATTTGAAGAGGTTTGGCGCGACAGGCAATCTTACATGGTCTCGGTTGAAGTGCACACGCCGGTGGTGACCTCCTCGAAATAGGTCTGCGTGGTAGTGCCAATGTTGTGCACGATGTTCGTTTCGGTCCAGACACCGGCATTGTACGAAGCGGTGGTGTTTGCCAGTGAGGTGTAAATGGTTACCGTGCCTCTGGTGGAAGTGGGGAGGTAGGTGGTAACGAATTCGTAAACCGTGTTCGGGTAGTCATTGATCACCGTGGAGGTGGATGTGGTATCAGCGCAAGTAGCTGGGGCAGAGGACTCTGTGGTCAGAGCACCGGAAGCAGATGTGACATCGGTTGCGTTACCAGTGGCAGAAGCTTCAACTGTCGAGGTGGCTGAAGGAGTAACCTCAATCACTGATCCGCTCGAGATTGAGTGGTATGGGGCAGGAGGAGGGCCCGGTGGGGGCGGTGGTGCGGCGCCTTTAGGGCCTAGAGGAAGAGGCGCGGCACCTTTTGGGCCTGTTGGAGGAGGCGGTGGTGATTGAGGACCGGGAGGAGGCGGTGGTGCGGCCTTTCCTGGGTGAGGAGGAAGGGCAGAGGCAGAAGCCAGGCCGAATGTGAGTGCGAGAACAGCGATTGTAGAGACCATCTTGGATATATTGAGGCGTTGAAGGGCGTGGCGATAACATTGAGAGCTTGCAGAATCGGACTACCTTATATACTTACTCACCTTTCCACAGGCTAAGTGGATTTCTTCGCTAAGCGGCAGAGAACTCATCTCGACGGTACTACATCGAGCTCGTATTCAGCAGTTGTGAAGCGTGAAGACGGTTCTACAGCCGGACAAGGGACTGTTGTTGTTCGCTGCCTAGTGAAGTCCACATGGCGCCCCGGCAGGACATCGCTTGAGATTGCTATCGGGCTTAGCTGCATATTAAAGATCCCGTTCGAGCTCAAAATAGATCAAGCCATCGCAAATCGCCGCGGGTAGTGATGGGATCTCCGGATTGAGAAATCTCTTATAGTTGTCCCATAGTGTTTGTGCGAAAGTTCCGCGATGTAGCCACTGAAGTCTGTGTATAAGGTCAGCACTTCACACCAATGAGCCACTGAGAAGCAAAAATGTAAAATGCTAATCATGCACTGCATTGCCTGCTTTGGGGCCATTGGAGACTTCAACATATCAATGTAATTTGTTGATGCTTTCCTCGTGATTCCTTCGAGGGCTCAGAGGGCTGTCTGCAATGCAAGTGCAAGCGAGATAACGGACCGACCTCATATAGTGTTTGTGTTTGTGTTTATATGCGTGTGACTCGCGACTTAGGGTCAAAAAAATACGCGAGTCATTGAGCAAGCAGATCTCGATCACGTGAAAAATACGTGAACCGAAAGGTGTCCGGCATGTCGTGTATATACGTAAGGTATCTATGCTCATCAGTCTTACTTGTCTCATCCGCTCGAATAATTACAGTGTGTGATATTGACATGCAAAGAGTGTTCTCAAAGATACATGTACTGATGTTGAAATGAGGCAAGGCAGGCTACACATCAGGGTGAACATCCATCGGTCGAATGGTCGAATTCGACAAAGAGAGTGGATGACAGCCCACACACCAGATATTAGTAGCAATAGCATAGTAAATATGACTTTAAAGCGCCTCAAACTAGATCAGTATCCAATTCGAGTCTTAATGGACCCAGAGTCATGCTTTTTTCGATGTGCAATACAGAAGCATGCACCCCAACCCGAACCCTATGTCAACACCTCCAGTCGTCTCCAGTCGTCCAGTACATGTACGTTTCATCGCACATGTACGCCGGGCGTGTGCACATGTGCGATGTGACCACAGTCTCTGCAAATTAAGGCGATGTTGCAATGCCAAACAGGCGCGTTACCCAGAAGTACTGTTACATGTACACTCCGGCATGCCGTGATGATCAGTCACATCCAATACATTTGGTAGATGACATTTCTGAGCACTACCCACCAAGAAGGCAAGGTAAGCTTCAGTCGTATTGTCTCGCGTGGAAGTGCTGCAATGGCATTTCCCTACAGATCGTTTCAACAGCAAGATTTGCAGGCCGAGCAACTCAACACGCTTGGAGAAGAACTCTTGTCCCACGTTTGAGTCGCAATTGGAAAGGCATGAACATGCACTCCCAACTAGTACGATGAGCATTGCCATGGAGTCATGGCATGGAAGGAATTATCGACACTCTGTTTTCGCGATCGCGACACTCCGAGGTTGAGAGGCTGGCCAGAACCTTCCACGAACTACGAGGATCCCCGGTGTCAACCGTGCCTTGGTAAATCCAAGATTGATCTGCCTCCCCGGGTGGAGCCTCCCGCGTTCTGCGGGTGGCCTGCAGCTAGCGAGAATGCCATTGTGAGGAGGTGGGAGTGTGCCATACCAGGTGTTCACGCAAGGACGATTATTGAAGTGAAGCGTGGCATGCTCATATCAAGCAACCAAGTATCGCGAAAGTTCTAGAGCATTGAGTGATGTCGTCAGGGGTAGACAGCAAGACAGTTGTGGGCTGGCGATGAGGCGTTTAGACCACATGATGTTGCGATGATGACGGTCGCGTGCGGAATCTCGATGAAGTTTGGCTTGAAATCACGCTTGCCCGCCTCCAAGGTCGAGCTCCTGCAAAGACCACCCCGCATCCCGTGCCCAAACGTCATCGGCGTGCTGTTGCTGCTCTTGACTACACCACTGCTCCTCTCTTTCCAAGGACATCTTCTTCCTCTTCTCATCAACCAAACACATCCATCAATCAATCACTCTACCAAAACACCTCCCACCACAACACATCAACACTTCACAATGGCCACCCTTTCTTGTACGTACAGCACCAGCCCATTGGCGCGCGCCGGCCATGCTTTCGAGAACTATGTGTTTGTTGTGATCCGCTCGCAACCGCATCACCTCGAGTCCATCGTGGCAGCACCATAATCATCACCTGAACATCACTAACACGCGCCTCCTCCAGACCTCCCTCCCGTTAAGCCCTCCGCGGTCGCCCTCGGCACCGTCTACAGCCACGCCATCTCCCTTGCTGTGCTCGGCCCCGTCTTCGGTGACACCTACCGTCAGGCCCAGGCCTCCAACTCCAAGGAGGAGTTCTTCAAGTCCAAGGAGGCTGCCTCTGCCGCCTCTGCCTGGGGTACTTCCCTCGTCGGCTCTGCCGTCCAGTCTTACGGTGTCGGTGCCCTCATCAACGCCACTGGCACTCTCTCCTACAAGGGCGCCGCCTACCTCGGCAGCTTGATCTTCTTCGCCAGCTCTGCTCCTTCCGTAAGTTGTCTTGCAACATGATATTCCCGCAATATCTGCTAACATCGTCCAAAGTTCATTGCCCAGATCACCACCGAGAAGCGCCCTCTCGAGCAGGTCGCCGTTGGCGCCCTTGCCCGCGTCTTCGAGACCGTCGGTCTTTCCGTCTTCCTCACCTACTGGGGCACCCGCACCAACCCCTTCAACTAAGCTTATCGCTTTGATGGGATGTGGACGAGATTGATATGGAACCGAACAGAACTGGTGTCCACGGAAATGGGAGGCGTCATTGAGCGGCAGCGTTAGCTTAAACCCCCGCCTGCGCTAGCCCTAAATACTTATGCGAGACGCGAATCTATGTATTTTAGTACTACCGAAGCAATTGTAACTCCTGATAATTCATTTACGATTCTCCCGATTCAAATATGAGTGTCTCTACCATTATACGCGTGACATCATATCTTATCATCACGTGACCTGAAGCTCAACTTTTAAATATGACTGATTCGTTGCATATGTCTTTGAGCACTAGCAAATTCACACTCACGACCACCATGTCCGAATCAGAAAACCCTCTCTTCGACATCGGCGTAGACGCGGATGACTACGCCGAAGCAGCCGCCGACGATGCGCCCGCAGTAGACCGCACCTTCCAAAGCGAAGCAGACTTTCTCGCCGTCAAAGCCACATATTCCGCAAGACAAGATGGCGGCGATTTGTACTCGGAGCTCGTGCGTGCTGTACCTCATCTGGCACAAGATGCAGCAGTTTCAGACCCCAAACCGAAGCTCGACAAGCGCGTGCAAATGCTGCTCGGCTATGCCATTGGCGAGCTTTATTACGACGGGGACTTTGCTGGGGTGGTGAGACTTTGCGATCGGGTGCTTGAGACTTGTACGGTTGACAAGAGGCTGGTGCCCGGGTTGGAAAGATCGAGGGAGAGGGCTAGGGGGAGGGTCGAGGGTGGGAACTGATTTGAGCGCTGTTTGGACTTCTAAGACGACAACGACGACCGCGCCTTCGACGTGGCATTAGCCGCAATGGTCGCCAAAGGGCACTCTGCATGGACTATGCCAACTGCTGCTTCGCCACTCCATCTCGCACGCCAGACTTGCTTTAACCACAGGAAGCACCATCATGTTTCTCCTCCAGTCGCTGCAAAGCTGCTTCACCGCCATACCAGACTTCAAGTCCACTCGACGGTTTGCAGCAACCTCAAGCGCGGTGTCAATTCCTGCCCTTCTTCTTCGCCGTTCATGGAAACCACCTTCAATCTTAAGACCTCCACATAATGCTCCATAGCCTCACGATCCCAGTTCTTGATCGCATCCTCGATCCCATCGACCTGAACCAACCTGGCCACATACCTTTTCTTAGAGCTTGGCCGAATTTGTGCATGCTCCCGAGAAAGTGTCGTCACGGTTCCTGGGTGACAGTGCACCTGCAAATGTCCTTCCTCGAAGTGAAGCGCCAGACTGGTGGAAGGCATAGCACCTGGATACAGCTGTACAAGCCTTGGCCTGTCCTTGCTGGCCGAGATGTGCACGTATAATGTGTTTCTCCCATCTGACGTCTTCACAATAACCCTTCCGCAAAGCACTCCACTGCTCAACAAAGCCAGCTCGTCAACCGCGGCTTTCTCAGCCGCCGTACTATCAACAGAAGGGAGATCGAAGAGCATTGCGCGATCGCATTTTCGAGTTGTCATGGTCTTCCAGAGCTGTGACATTTCTGCATTGTCCAGTTCGATGATTTCTTCGATGATCTGGTCAACGAGCTCGGGAGGGAGACGAGATTCTACCACGCTGTTGGCTAGGAACTGGGCGTAGTGCGCTTTCGCGAGGCGGCGCCGTCCCAGTAGGATTGACTTCTGAGTGACGAGAATTCCATAGAGAGGCATCGTGGCGAGGTGCAGGGGTTTGTTGGTTGACGCCATCTCATCGGCGCAGCGTGGGTGGAGATGATGTCTTTTGTTGATTTTTGGATTTTTTGGGGAAAGAGGTGGTGGTGTGTTTCAGGCATCTCGATTGTTGCAGTGGATTATATGCGTCGACTTTCAGCAGTGACTGAATGAGGAGGTGTCGAAGGAGGAAGTAGTGAGTGCAAACGCGCTTCAATTCGCTCTGTTTGCATCAGCAAACCGCCTTCACTGTGTGTTGCCGTTGCGGGGCGTGGAACTCTGCCGACGCTCATGCCGCTCGACTAGAGATCCTGTATTTCATAATGTGAAGCAATCGATCCACCACCGCCTTGCGAAAGTTAGCAGAAACGTCTGCATACTTCGTTGTCTCCAGGACTTTGCCCATGACATCCTTACCGGCAGCTAGCTATGGGTTTGTCGGGCATTGCCTTTCTTGGTATGTCTGCTGAATGAGATCTTTTGTAGTGATGGGGATACCATATTCAGAATCTTTTGGCGTGCGGTTCGCGTCTAGGCCAGGTTCCAATCGACCTTGGTCCTCAATGCCTTCTTAACACCGGACCATGATGATCTTAACGCCGATCTGTGGTCACAGCCCGGCTCTACATGTAAGCTCGGTTGAATTCAATGCCTGCAGTCTTTTGCTGGTACAATTTCAATGCAATGCATAACTTTTCATCAATTGTTCTCTACAACCAGTCATATGAGGTTACGCTGCGACGCCTAAATGGGTTTCTGCATACGTAGGGGCAAGTCAACACCTGTTGCTACTACGCTCAGCTCGCCAATACAGGTACTCCGTCCGGAACAGAATCCAGGTACAACAAACAGATTTGGTTTGGCAAAGACAGTCCTACTTCATGACAGGCCTACGGTCGCATGTTAGAATCGAACTTTTTGTGCTTAAGTGTCCATCGGTCGAAAATAGAAAGAGGAGACCCGCCGATCATGGCGTCTTCTGGCTAGTGTTGATCAACATGATCGATCACAAGGCGGCTCACAAGCTTATCTACGGCGCGGCTGAGTAGGGTCCAGCCCCAGGCAGCATATTATAGAGCCATCGATCCTGACATTTATCTCACCTCTTCCCATCGCTACATTGTGTATCTTTGGCCGCAAAGGATTGATCCGTCAGCGTCAGCGAAACCCACCACGCATCATGGAGACTGACACTGAGAGCCAGAGCTCAAGCACTTCAACGCTACGAGATGGGAAAAGAAAGCACCTCTTTATGCGTGCTGGGAGACTACCACTGCCGATAAGAAGGAGCCACATAGTGGTGGACATACTCAAGATCGTACTTTGTCTTACAGCCGCAGCGTGAGCATGCTGAATCGCCTCCATTCTTGATAATAACCTATATCTGACGCTTGCCGTAGGTGCATTGGCCAAATCGTCTGGATACGGGCGTTCCAATCTGGACTACGGCGCGTTCCGAATGATTCATTTGACATCGGATTTGGCAAAGATATCACATGGTCAAGTCCTGCCATATGGGATGACGTGCGACAAGACTTTATCCACAATGCGCATCCAATCCCAATCCATTCACACAATGACGAGACCCGACGCATACCACTTTTTGAGGCGCTCGGGTCAGGTTGTGTCAGTGTTGAGGCTGATGTGCACTTTGTCGAAGGAGACTTGCTCGTCGGTCACTCCACGCATGGTCTTCGCAAGGAGGCGAGCTTACGCGCCCTGTACATTGACCCTCTCCATCGCATGCTTGCGAGACAGAACGCCTTGAGATCGACTGATGGGGCTCCTCGAGGTATCTTCACACGAGAGCCTTCGCGCAGTGTCGTCCTTCTTGTCGACCAGAAGTCTGTTGGACCTGAGACTTTCGCCGAATTGTACAGGCAGCTACAACCGCTTCGTGATCTCGATTATCTCACATACTGGAATGGCACAGACAGAGTCACGCGACCTTTGACTATTGTGGCAACAGGTAATACACCCTTCCACTCCGTGCTCGCCCTTCCGAACGATCACAGGGACATCTTCTGGGACGCACACCTCGAGAGACTGCCGTCGGCATTGGACGACTTCACTGTCGACCCTCCTGTGTTCAAGTACAACAGGTCGAATTCGCATTACGCCTCCACTCAGTACCGCAACGCCATGTTCCACGGGTGGCGTGATGTTCATTACGAAAACTTTGATCAGCCAACCGGGCCAGCATGGAACGATATTGGAGCCTCGCAGCTGGAACAAGCGGCGTCCAGAGGTCTCTTGACAAGATACTGGAACACACCTGCGGGTCCGCCTAATCTGCGAGATATTGTGTGGCGGAATCTCGTGGATGAGAAGGTTGATCTGATCAATATGGATGATATGGGTGCTGTGCGAGATAGAGCTCGCGGTTGGGGCCATGTTTGATAGTTGTAGTGATCAGCTGTCATCAGATACGTTCACTTGTTACCATCGAGATGCCACCACCTGAAGCGCTTTCACTAATTTTAGTCCGCTGACAGTGAACCCATTCCTTCACTGCTTTCGCACACAAGCCACCCTCACCCAGACTCCCTCACTACATGTACCGCTTAATGCCTTAGCTTTGTGTATCACCAGTCCAAAAACACCATACACCCTGCAACACCGAGTGACACCGAGTCATCGCTAAACCGCCGCAGACGAAATGCAGGACAGCGAAAGCAACCTCGGGACTCTCTTAATGAGCCTCCCTGCCGAGCTCCGCATCGACATCTACGAACGCGTCTTCAACGCCAATCTTGACGACCGTCTGCTGCCGGAACGCTACAAACGCTACCACATGCAAAGAAGAATGCTACGCACCCTTCACATCAACCGAGCCATCCGCAACGACAGCAAAGAGATCTGCACAAAACTCGCCAAACGTCATCTCGAAGCACTGGAAATCAGCACCCCGGCCGACACGATCGCTCGCGACGAACTGTACGACATCTGCAAAATTCAGTGTACCTCGCCTTCGGTTGATCATGGCTGGAACTCCCAGTCGTTTATGAGCCGGGTTTCGCGCATGTCTGATCTTACTCAAAAGATCCCCGACGGTACTGCAAAGGCCACAGCTTTGTCTGGGCTGTTGCGGATTTTGGATTCTCCACGTCGTGGTCGAGTCTACGTCTCGTGGCTCAATGTGCGCAGGCGCCTTCAGGTACTCTCTCGAGACGCCAAACAGAAGCTTCTCCATCGGTGAAAACTACAACAGATGGGGAGCGTTCGGGAAGCAGCTCTGTGTTGTAAAACTTGCAATCGAGAGGATAAAATGGTTCTCAGGAAATTGGTGGACTGCTTGAGTGGTAAAGAAGAAGATACGTACTAGTAAGCCTGCTCTCTGGAGCAAAGAAAAATAGAAGTACCACAGTTATGAACGCACCAGCAGGATTGTGTCATAGAAAGTAATCATGTTTGCCATCGCAACCCATCACGCTGCTCCTGCTGTCCTCACACCACTGGTAGGCCATGCGCGCACACACTCAGCGCGCACAGCTCGCTGGCTGCATCACTGCACTTGATTATGTGTCGTACGGATCCAACAGACCATTCTTCCGAGGCCTCTCCCAAACCTTATGTGCAGCGATACCACGCAAGAAGTTATGAGGCTCCAGCATTCAAAAGTGATTCAGCTTGTCCATGAGGGCCCGTTTGCTTTTGTCGTAGCCGCATGGTAAAGCACCCCTAACATTTGTAGAGAATACATCGTAGTACAGGCTGATTGACATTTCTATTCATGGAACTAACTTACAAGGTCATGCCTTCTGAGGTCGTAGTGACCGCGCTCAGCGGAAACCTTTCAACAAACTTTGTAGAATATCCCAAATACTGTTATAAAACAGAGGGATGTCCTTCTTCTGAAGTTTCAACACCCCTTCGCGTGCGGCGATACCTCGCACCAATGAAGCTGTCTCCAGCATCAGCATTTGACCTGCCTTCTTGCGGAGCTCTGACTTAACGCGAGCGTCCTGATCAAGGCGGCTGGAGTGCGAGACCTTTAATGGGCGTTCTTTATCGTTGATGTCGATTGTAACGGTGACGGAGAGTTGAATATGCTGTTTGAAGGTATCGACGCGCATGCTGAGGTGTTGAATGCGAGCGAAGTCGTCGTCCGACGTGTTCTTCAGAAAATTCGCAGAGTGTTTGGGGATTCTGAAGAACTTATCCAGAGTAGGGTAGGATTGAGAATCGAAGGCGAAGCGACAACGACCGTAGAACAGTGGTAGTGCTTCTTGTCGTGTTTGTCTACTTGCCAGGGTGATTGGCGGCCATACTTTGGCGAGTGCTTGTCCGAATCATCGAGGGAGTCAAAATAGTGCATGAAGATCTGTTGACGAATTTCAGGCGGGAGATCCAAGAATCGATTGAAGGTCGCGTCATCGTCAGCCTTTTCTAACAGCTTGCGGAGACCAGGGACTGTAGGCTTTTTGCTGAGATTGACAGACAGTGCTCGTTGCGTGACGAACGACTTGAGCTCGCGTGCTGAGAAGTCTTCGTAGGAAATCACGCCACGCTGGCAACGGACATAGAGCACTTGAAGGCGCGCTCGTTTCTTGCTATTGTGGTTGTAGTGTTTCGATCTCAGCCGTTCGAGCAGCTTTCCAGCGGACGCGGACCTGCCAGAGTCGAGCATCCAGTATTCATTGGGAGGAACATGGCGTAGCCAATCAGAGAAGTTGCGAAGTTGAACCCATTTTCTGGATCTCGGTAGTCGTCGAGCTTCGCGGCTTTGCCGTGTCGTGCTGATGTTTTTGGCACTGGATATTGCGAATGATTTCCTGCGGACGGAGTGGTTGAGGGCACAGAAGATTAGTATTACGTGTGATGAAATAAAGAGCTGAACTGGTGAGCTGGGTGAATTATCACATGCACAGGTGAAGCATTCATTTGGCCGCATCATGTCATGTGAGATCGTTGTCGACCAAACCATTCAGTTCACACAGCTATCAATGTTAATTTCGATAGTGACACCTTCGCGTGGGTGAGTGATACCAGTCGTGCCCTTATACACGGAGGATGGCGTGAATCACCCGTCGTATGACACAGCGTTCTCTTGTGAATCAAGATATAACGGGAGCCGTGCTTGGATACCTTGGTGGATAGTTTGGTCTTCATTTTGACGTAGCAAAGTATTATGGACGGAAAAAGACCATGGAAACTCGAAGGAAGAGACCGCTCTACAGTACCAGCCACCTTTGTCGGATTGTCGGAGGAGGCTTGGATTTGGCCGAGGTCGAGTTCGAGTCTCTTCTCACCCTACGCACCTCACCGTTTGTTACCACAGGAAAAATACCTTGTCTCCTTTCTTCTGGCCGCAGAACATTACATTCGCGTACCTGTGTTGTCGACGAGGGCAGCGCATAAGTCTCTGTTAGTAAATCCTTACCGCCAGATGATGAGCCAACAATCTCTTCCCCGAACACCGAACCCCGAAAGCCGAGGCTGGTTTCAACTACCACCTTCCCAATCCATTTCCTCACCAGCAAGGATGCTGAACAGGCACGCCGCGATACTCGCATCTTCCCTCGACACCAATTCTCTGGTGAAGCGTAGGAGAGATGTCCCAGCCCACGGTCACGACACACCGTCGCAATGGAAAACTCCAATCGTGTGAGCCATGTCGGAAGCGTAAACTATCATGTGATCACAAGCTGCCAAGTTGTGGAAGATGTGTAAGACGAGGTACGACGGGAGACTGCGTTTATCACCCTGCGCCAATGACCAGAAATGGCCATGTTACTCCGAAATCAGCTTCACCTCGGACTACGCCAGGACCGAACGCACACCCAGCTATAGCCGGATATCGGGAACCATCAATCACAGCTCCACCTCAGCAGCCGAACTCATCTCCTGCACCACGCGTGAACTTCGAAAGCGCTGCCCACGATGGAGCGGAGAAAGCGGTGATCTCACCTCTTGGGTTCTTGGGAGAGTCAAGCGCATCCGCAGCCGTGGCCGAGCTGATCGATAGCATGGGCGAAACTCCCACCGAGGCTATCTATGCACATGCAGAGGATCGCATCACCGAATCCATGGTGGATAAGGGAGCTGCCGTCCTCTACCACCTCCAGGGTATCGAGGCTCGGCTAGAGGAGTTCGAAGCCTGGATGCGTATCGGAGATGGGTATCTGCTTTTCCGCCAGGCATACCAGGTCTTCATATCCGAGCTATGGAAATACTTCAGGACCGAGCTGCAAGCTGTTCCTCAAGAAAAACGATTACAGCATCTCTCAAAAGTGGTGTGGCAGAATACCCACAGGCCTATGACCGCCACTTCCAACTCTACGATCGAGGAGTGGGCCAATCAAGCAACTGGTCGAAATCTCCGTTGGGAAACTGTCGGCTTACTGTTCTCGGCAGTGGGCTTGAGGGCCTCGGGTGCGGTTTTCACAGAGCAATTGAGCTCCCATGATGCCTCGCATCCCATATCACGAATGGCCATGGCGAAGACGATGTTGAGACTAGTCGATGAGTGTGTTACTTTCAGCCGGGAGTGTGGCAGCGTAACGGATCTGTTCGCTTGCATGTTGTACGAACGTTCGCCCCTGGTCGAATGGGTTCGAGGCGACGTATCTGCAGAAGCATGGGCTCGATTCAGTGATGTTTGCAACGTCGCCGTCGAACTAGGCCTACATAAGGAGAAGCAGGTGAATGCACGAACGCCGTTCTTCCTGTGCGAGCTTCGCATACGCCTTTTCGAGGCAATCTACGTGCACGACAAGTATGCGTCCACCCACCTCGGTCGCCCTCCACGTATCAGCTATCGGCATTGCGTGATCCAATCACCAACCGATCTTTGCGATGAAGACGTATGCAGTAGCCCGACAGAGCTGGCAAACATATTGGCAAAATTGAACAACGGCTTCGCAAGTTCAGGAAAGCTCGGTCGTGCGACAGTACGGAGAGCATCGACGGGGCACTTCATCATCCGGGAGGAAATCCTCGAGATCGTGTTAGGAAATCCGCAAGACGACGTGACCGATCGCATCCATCAGATTCGAGACAAGATTGCGCGACATACCGAGGATATGCCTCCCTTTATCCGTCTCGACCCAGAGGAATTACTCGATCACGTACGATCTGGTCAATTCTTCGAAATCCCCGGCCGAAAGGTTACCTGGCGGCCTCTGGATGTGGTGTTAGTGCTTGGATTGCACTGCAATTTGAGGCACACCAACTTCCTCCTCGAGCGAGCACTAGTGCGGCGATCAAAAGTTGATCCCACGAAGCTGATCGCAAGCGCGAGAAGCTTGCTCAACCTGGTCATGAAGGCGACATCGAACAGTGGATTCCTACACGGCTTTCACATGTACAAAGTAGAGCTGGTAAGTCGCAGAAAGTTTCCATGTTTCGTCTCCCGTTCATTGCTGACCACACTATCAGCTTGCCTTCTACGCCATTCCCTCCGCCACCGTCTTAGCGATTGAGCTTTTGAAGCACGACCAGCTTGGCATCGACGACGAAGCCCTCCCACGTTCCACGATCATCCAACAGCTCAGTGTCCTTGTGGCGGCGCTCGAAGAGGTTCGACCGGACGACGGCAACCGGAGCATGTGCGAACTTGGCATGAATTCTTTGCGGAAAGTGCTTGATCGCTTGCTGTCGCAGAAGCGGTTGATGGTTCCTCCGGTAGCTTCTTATCCCAGCGAGAATATCGAGGCTGTGTTCCCGGCTACTAACGACATGGAATTCTTGTCCTGGTTGGGCGATGTAGATTTTGATGGAAATTTGTGGTTGGATGGGCACTGATCGGTAGTAGGAAGAGCACTGAGAGAGACAGTGTCGATGTCCTGCACCATCAAGCGAACATTGATCCTAAGATATCACATCCACTGGTCACTTGCAGAGGATGCAAGAGCAACGGCAACACAGATGTCATCCAACGTGGTCCTTCGAACAAGGTTTAGCCTGGAGCACGTTTTTGCGCACATGCGTTTTAAGTGGAAGTCTATCACATGACCACAAGATCCGACATGCTTGACCAGAGGACAAATAACCCGTGTATCACCGAAGCGCTGTACAGTAACTCCGGATCAACCAACGCCGCAATGAACATCGATCGGAGATGCGTCGCAAGGCTGACGAGACAGAACAGCGTGACAGTGGCGCTAGATCCTAAGAATTGCACGTTGGCGCCTGCAAGGCGAAAGTGCATCTCGGTAGAGTTTTTGGCAGGCTCGCTGGATGTGCGGTTACGGCTACTAGCTATCAATCGTCGGAGATGAATAATGCCATGAGTACGAAGTTCGGAACAAACTGTCGCAATGCAAGTCCATATTCATGGCTTGTGAAAAGCTCCGATGCAGCGAAAGATCTGACGCGAGCGGAGTACACAGTGTACAATAGCTGTGGCGTGTTCAACGTTGACTTTCGTTGCAGATGTGAGCTTTCAGCCAACAATCGACAAGGCTGTCAATTTCCTTACTCCATGGTATCATGCCATCTGAATTGCCGAGACCCGTTACAACTCACTGCGACTGAGACTACTCTCGTGATAAGTAAGTACAGGTCGATGTACAAGTCGCACCAGCGGAAGCCAAGCCGCTCCTCTCACACTCGTGGCTTATTAGATCAGGAGAGCCAACCGGTCAATCTACAGCCGCCTCTTCTTCCCAAGTACATGGTCGAAACAATTCGATCGCCAGAATGAAGCCTACATCAGGAGATCTGGCAGATCGTTACGAAGTAAGGAACTGCAGCATGATTCCACAGCTTGCCACTTTTACACGACCGAGCCTGATCGCCTATAGAGCTGCTCAGCAACACATACTCAAAGTCAACGAACGCATGAGGAGCGTAAACGCGGAGATACCGTGACCGCACGAGATTTGTGGTGGCTCGTTCTTGTCTATTTCTATGCAAGGCTGCAACTCACGCCTTAGATGAACAAGGCTGTGCACACGGAGCGCGATCATGGCGCGATGGCCTGATCGTATGAGCTGCAAAGCTTGGGGATCCTAGCTACCTCACACATTCCGCTAAGCATAAAGGTGTCAGAGAGCCGTGGTCATCTAACACAAGTTCACGCTTCATATAACGACTTTGCGACATTCGCACGACCTCCTCATTGTCAACACCACAAGTCAAGCTTACGAGCCCGCAACACTAATAACTTAAGCCTGACTCCACGCTAGACACATACGCAATGGCAGCACGAGAAAGAATGCCACAGGAGACCACCCTTCTTGCGGTCTTAACGCTCAAGGCGTTTCCTTCAGCCGGTTTCCAATATCGCCAGAAACGGTTCGGGCTCTGGTGGGGCACGTTTATATGGGCCTTTCGCCTTGTAGACACCGACGCGTTGCAGAAGCGACACTGGGACTTGCATGCGTGGTCGGACAAGGAAGTTCAACAGTGGAAAGACTCCCACTTGTCGTCTTGCAATGCTATTGCAGTTGCGGTAGGCACAAAAGCGTTGGTGTGGGTGTTGGTACATTCGCTAATGGAGGAGAGTACATGTAGGGCGCGATCTTTGCCACGCTCGGCGTCACGGCTCTGCAGATTCCCGACATGAATGATGCCTGGTGGACCGCTCGAGCATGCTTGGTGGCTAGCATGGTCCTTGGAGTCTTCTCGGTAACGACAGCGACAAGGCAGCATTTCACCGTGGTCATGTTAAAGTCTCCACTTGATGTGCGACTCTGGATGAGCCGGGGAAAGCCAACAAAAAGGCGCCGCCGTGAAGACTCGGGCGGCCTCCTTTCAACCTTCCGAGAAGAACATTCACTGGATAAGTACAGAGGCTTGGACGATTTCCTCCCCCTGCAGCTGGAAAGCTCGATCGCAACTCTGAAAGCAGTCGCTCTGCCGAGACACCTGCTCGATCTCTCCGTGGTCTTGTTCATGGTCGGCATCGGGCTCTACGAGTTCTCCGGCTACAAAACGCAACCCAACAGCGCCCGCGGTACGGCCTACCGAAACGTGTTCGTCGTCTTCATCGCCACGACTCTGGCTTACCTCATCTACCACGCCCTCATACTCCTCGGAGCAGCGTACGACACGAAGAAGAAAGACGACGAATTCGGCACGAGCTCGTTGAGGGGAGCTTGGGGAGAAAGCCCCGGGCTCCGCGACTTGCGAGATGGCCTCAACAAGGTGCATAAAGATCTCCCTCCGGAACTGCAACTCGCGAGTGTGCTCGAAGGAGTAACACGCGAGTTGAGAGAACTGCGGCGCGCGCGGCAATCGGGCCCCCGCTAAGCAGCTGTAGAGCTGCTGCAAGCGCAAAGACTCGTTCGTCTAGCGACCAGTTCGTACGCGTTCACGCTTGATTGATGTGACCATGTCACTCAGAGCAGCCATGGCGAGGGCGTTGGGACGGCGTTCCTCGAGATTTCCCCTGCAATGCCGTGGCAGATCTATATATATGCTTCAAAGAATGCAGCCGCTGAGCTTACCTTCTTACATTTGTATCGTAGCACTCATAAATTGCATTTCCAAGACAACACATTAAGTACCTCGCCACTGAGCTGCGGCTTCAAATTGATGGAACTTCAGACTTTCAATTTCGTACAATTAAAAAACAGACACATGGTGTATATAACAGCTTTCTCTCTCTCTCTCTCTCTCTTCACACACAACTTACTCAAGAGGCATTCCTCTTCGCCAACAAGTTCAAAGCACTACCCGCAAGCACAAACCCACATTGATCCTTACTCAGCGCGTGCTTAAGCGGCACTCTAACCACACTCCCATCACCCTTCTTAACCATAAGGCTCACAGCCGAAGAGCTGATATCGCCGCCCTCAGAACCAATCTTCAGCGCAGCCGCCAGACCCTCGGTGGAAACTTCATCACAGCCAGAGATCTTGTCGTAGTCCGCCTCGTTGACGAAAGTAAGCGGCACGACGCCCTGCTTCTTCAAGTTCGTCTCGTGAATGCGCGCGAATGACTTAGCGACGATAAGGCGCGCGCCAAGGTAGCGCGGCTGCAGCGCGGCGTGTTCGCGGGCGGAGCCCTCGCCGTAGTTGTGCTCTGCGACGACGAGCCAGGGCTGGGATTCGGATTTCCACTTCTTGGCGAGGTCCGGGATGGTGTAGGCGGAGCCGTCGACGTCGAGGGCTTGGTTGGTGGCGCCGGTTTCGGCGTTGACTGCGCCGATGAGGGTGTTTTCGGCGATGTTGGGGAGGTGGCCTTTGAACTTCAGCCAGGGGCCGGCGGCGGAGATGGTGTCGGTTGTGCATTGGCCCTTGACCTTGAGGAGGACTTTGAGGCCGGAGAGCTCTGAGGGGGTGCCGTTGGAGTCGTTGGGCCAGGATTCGAAGGGTTCGAGGAGGGCGAGACGAGTGGAGGTCGGGCTGACCTTGACTTCGGCAGTGGGATCAGGCTTGACACTGGCGGGAGCGAAGATGGGGTTGCCGGAGGCGAAGCCCTGGCTAGGCAGATCTTGACCGACAGGAGGCTGGAAGCGGAAGCTCTCGCCTGAGGGTGTGGTGATGCTGTCGGTCATGGGGTTGAATGTGGTGCTTCCTGAGTACGACATGGCTGTGACGAGCTCGGGAGATGCGAGGAAGTTCATGGTCTTGCGGTTGCCATCGTTGCGGCCGGGGAAGTTACGGTTGTATGAGGTGAAGATGGCGTTGTTCTCCTCCTTGGGAACCTCATCTGTGCGCTTCCACTGTCCGATGCAAGGTCCGCAAGCGTTGGCAAGGACCGTGCTGCCAGCCTCGGAGAATGTGTCCAGAACGCCATCGCGCTCGACAGTAGCACGGATCTGCTCGCTACCAGGAGTAACGAAGAAGTCGGCCACAGGCTTCAGACCAGCAGCCTTGGCTTGCTTGACAAGAGACTCTGAACGGGTCATGTCCTGGTATGAAGAGTTGGTGCAGCTACCAATCAAGCCAGCGCCGAAGGTTGTGGGCCAGTTGTTGGCCTCGACAGTCTTCTTGAACGCGGACAGAGGAGTGGAAAGATCGGGTGTGAATGGGCCGTTGATGTGAGGCTCGAGCTTGGACAGGTCGATTTCGACGACTTGGTCGTATTGGGCGCCCTCGTCGGGCTTCAAAAGGTTGTGAGGACCGGGCGAGCTCCAGATGGCGTTGGCCTGAACAGCGATAGGAGCGCGGAAGGTCGAAGCGAGGTAAGGGTCGTGGGAGGAGGGAGTGTAAGGGAAGACACTGGTGGTAGCACCAACTTCAGCGCCCTAAAATCGTAAAGTCAGCAATTGTCTTCAGATTGATGGAAGTCAAGAAACATACCATGTTGCACACGGTAGCCATGCCTGTGCACGACAAGCTCTTGACACCCTCTCCAAAGTACTCAATAATGTATCCGGTACCACCACGAACTGTAAGCTGGCCAGCCAGGTACAGAATGATATCCTTAGGGCTTGCCCAACCGCTGAGCTCACCAGTCAACTTGACACCGAGAACCTTGGGTGCCTTGAGCTCCCACGCGGCTCCAACCATGGCATCAACAGCATCGGCACCACCAACACCAATAGTAATCGCACCAAGACCACCAGCATTGGGAGAGTGTGAATCCGTACCAAGCGACATCAAACCAGGCGCAGAGTAGTTCTCCAGCACAGTCTGGTGGATAATGCCCGCACCAGGCGGCCAGAACTCAATGCCATACTTCTTGCCCGCGCTCTCCAGGAAATCGTAAACCTCGCTGTTGCCAGCAATGCTGCTGCGAAGATCGACCTCGGCGCCCTGCTCGCCGACAATCATGTGGTCGCAGTGGATGCTTGACGGCACAGCGGTCGAAGGCAGGTTGCAGGTCATGAATTGCAGCAGGGCCATCTGCGCCGAAGCGTCCTGCATGGCGACGCGGTCGACGAGCAGCTTGAGGCTGGCATTGCCACGGATGTCGCGGCCGTTGTTTGTGTTTGAGAGCAGCGACTCTTCCGCGTTCTCGCCCAAGTGGCTGTAGACGATCTTCTCGGCGAGTGTGAGCTTGTGGTTGGGGAGGAGCTTGCGGACATCGTGTAGGTTGCGCAGGAGCTTGCCGTAGGGCGGTGTTCGCGACTCGAGGGAGGAGGCCGAGGGAGAGGATGGTTGCTGGTCGGAGGCGACGGTAGCGAAGCCCTTGGAGGAGGAGAGGAACGAGCGCGAGGAGTTGAATAGAGAGTGCTGCGTCCTGGCAGGCAATGAAGCCGCCGTTCTCCTGGCTGCCAACATGGTGTGGTATTAATTATTTGATGATGGCTGCTGCTGCTGCTGGTGAATCACGAATCACGACTTCAATGCCTCACTCGCTCTCGCTGGCTCGGAACTTTTTGGCGCAGGCCGAAGTCGCTGACCTTCAAGCGCGCCGACTGGCTGAGCGACTTCCATTTCCCCAGAGAGGGAGAAGGGAGAAACAGACCAGCACCTCGTCTCGAGCTCGTCTTGAGACTATTGCATTTTCTTTCAATGCTTTTGCCAGATGTTAATTACCTTATACAGAGGCCAGCATGCACTGGATAACAAGATATTCTGTGTCCTCATCGTGCTGATGGGTAGTGTGTTAAAACGGGTCGATGGCTCCCGTCTCTTATCTTTGACAGCCCAACTTCAAACTCAATATTGTACCTGGTTCAACCTTGAATCAAATCATTCCGGCGATATCCAGAATTCAGGCCTGCAGATTTCTTTTGCCCGCCCAAGATCAGCACTCTATGAAGCTTTTCAACCCAAGGCGGTGTAATTTGGTGAAACTTGACACAGCGAACAGCTGTCGTATGATCATCAATCAGCAGGTCTAGCAAACCTGTATGGTGTAGCCTAGTCATTGGAGAAAGAGTTACATGGAGAATTTCAACCTGTTCAGCATCTTTGCTGCGACCAAATCGGATCCACTTTAACAACTTGAAAGGATTCATCCATCTACTCGAACGCCCGAGATCAACAATCATGATTGTGGCCGAATGCAAAGACGTACAACAACAATTGCACCGACTAGAATGTGAACGAACTGACCAGAATGCAATCCCATACTGCACGATTCCATGACAACGAGTAAGCGGTGTCCGGTGTTCGCAGCCTCGCCGGTCCACCAGACGAACTGATGCGTCCGTGGGATGAGTCTGTGCGAGCGTGGTCGGCGTAGGCGTCATGGGGAACAACTTGTTTCGTCGACTTCGAGCGATGAAGTTGGACGATTACCTGTTGACAGCTTGTTCCATTAATAAGATGTTAAAGACAAGAACCACCTCTTACATGTTCCAGAGCATTGGTTCATGATATCCTGTAACAGACCGCCTGCAGGATGAAAACCTTGCTATCATGCAGGGAGCCTTAAACGACAAAAGTTATTACACGTGCTACGTGGCTGGCTGTTGGGACGGTGAGTGGTGGAGACGTATACAGTTGTGGAGATGGCCGGCGATGTCGTGATCATCATGAAGGCCGCGTAGAGCCGCAACAGGCAGGGCAGGAGCAGGGCTAATAGCGCAAAAACGGGAAGATGAGTGACATGTTGTGCAGAGATTTTGCTAGCGGGACGAGCAGGCGGACTCATGTTGAGGAAGATCACTGTCGACACGGCGAGTTGCTGTATCTTCGGGCCAGACTACTGCTGGCTTGACTACGGCCTTCTGCCTGCTCCCCGCGGGACATAACTCTGTTGACGATATCGGAGAGCGAAAGGACAGTTTGCTATGAGTAACTCGCCGGGCGGCGGGTATTGTTGTCGCTGCAGCCAATAGGCAACCACCACTTGCGCCGCCGAGCTCGCGGAAACTCATCGTCTCATCCTCTTGCAGCGCGCACTGACAAACGGAAAGCCTGTGCACACAAGCGCGGACCCTTTTCAAGCAATGCCCCTCCATTCCTGCCCTCACCCCACCTCGACTCCACGCACTTTTTCGAGACGTCGTCACTCTTATACATAAACACCTGTCCCCATCACTTCTTCCTTTCTGCTTCCTCTCTCTCCTCTCCTCACACATCCCTCCCCCAATCTTCACCATCCTCCCCTTTACCATCAAACACACAGCCAAGATGGTGCAATCAGCAGTTCTCGGCTTCCCTCGCATGGGTCGCCTGCGTGACCTGAAGAAGGCCAACGAGGCCTACTGGGCCGGCAAGCTGTCTCGCGAGGACCTCCTCGCCGAGGGCAAGAGACTGAGACTCGAGCACTGGAAGATCCAGAAGGATGCCGGCGTCGATGTCATCCCCAGCAACGACTTCGCCTTCTACGACCACGTCCTCGACCACATCCAGATGTTCAACGCCATCCCCGAGCGTTACACCAAGGACAACCTCGAGCCCATCGACCAGTACTTCGCCATGGGCCGTGGCCACCAGAAGGACGGCGTCGATGTCTCCTCCCTCGAGATGGTCAAGTGGTTCGACTCCAACTACCACTACGTCAAGCCCACGCTCCAGGACAACCAGACCTTCACCCTCTCCTCCGACCCCAAGCCGGTTCGTGAGTTCAAGGAGGCCAAGGAGGCTGGCATCACCACCCGCCCCGTCCTTGTCGGTCCCGTCTCTTTCCTCGCCCTCGGCAAGGCCGACCGTGGTCAGACCGTCGACCCCATCACCCTCCTCGAGAAGCTCCTTCCCGTTTACGAGCAGCTCTTGAAGCAGCTCAAGGAGGCTGGTGCCGAGACCGTCCAGATCGACGAGCCCGTCCTCGTCTTCGACCTTCCCTCCAAGATCAAGGAGGCTTTCAAGCCTGCCTACGAGAAGCTCAACGCTCTCCAGGGTGCCGGCGGTCCCCAGATCGCCCTCTCCACCTACTTCGGTGACATTGTCCACAACCTCGACGTCGTTGACAGCGTCCTCAAGAACACATACGCTCTCCACGTTGACCTCGTCCGCAACCCCGAGCAGCTCACCAAGATCATCGAGCACCTCGGCGAGAAGCAAATCCTCTCCGCTGGTGTCGTTGACGGCCGTAACATCTGGAAGACCAACTTCAAGAAGGCCATCGAGGTCGTCGAGACCGCCGTCCAGAAGCTTGGCAAGGAGCGTGTCCTTGTCGCCACCTCCAGCTCCCTCCTTCACACTCCTCACACTCTCGCCAGCGAGAAGAAGCTTGACGAGGAGGTCAGGGACTGGTTCTCCTTCGCCAGCGAGAAGGTCGTTGAGGTTGCCATCATTGCCAAGGCTGTCACTGACGGCCCAGACTCCGTCCGTGAGCAGATCGAGGCCAACGCCAAGAGCATGCAGTCTCGCGCCACCTCCAAGCGCACCAACAACCCCGATGTCAAGAAGAGGCAGGACGAGGTCACCGCCGAGATGCACAACCGCAAGTCGGTCTTCGACACTCGCTACGCCCAGCAGAAGGAGCACCTCAAGCTTCCGCAGTTCCCTACCACCACCATCGGTTCCTTCCCCCAGACCCAGGACATCCGCATCCAGCGTAACAAGTTCACCAAGGGTGAGATCACTCCTGAGGAGTACGAGAAGTTCATTGAGAAGGAGATCCAGGATGTCGTTGCCATCCAGGACGAGCTCGACCTCGATGTCTACGTCCACGGTGAGCCTGAGCGTAACGACATGGTGCAGTACTTCGGTGAGCGCCTCGACGGTTACGTCTTCACCACCCACGCCTGGGTCCAGTCTTACGGCTCCCGCTGCGTTCGTCCCCCGATCATCGTCGGTGACATCTCCCGCCCTGCTCCCATGACCGTCAAGGAGTCCAAGTACGCCGCCTCCATCAGCAAGAAGCCCATGAAGGGCATGCTTACTGGTCCCATCACCTGTCTCCGCTGGTCCTTCCCCCGTGACGACGTTCACCAGTCCGTCCAGGCTCAGCAGCTTGCCCTCGCCCTCCGCGATGAGGTTGTTGACCTTGAGGCCGCTGGCATCTACGTCATCCAGGTCGACGAGCCTGCCCTCCGTGAGGGTCTTCCCCTCCGCTCCGGCTCTGAGCGCGAGAAGTACCTCTCCTGGGCTGTTGACAGCTTCAAGCTGTCCACTGCTGGTGTCGAGGACTCCACTCAGATCCACTCTCACTTCTGTTACTCTGAGTTCCAGGACTTCTTCCACGCTATCTCTGCTCTTGATGCCGATGTTCTTTCCATCGAGAACAGCAAGTCTGACGCCAAGCTCCTTAAGGTCTTCATTGACGAGGCCTACCCCCGCCACATCGGCCCTGGTGTCTACGACATCCACTCTCCCCGTGTTCCCTCCGAGCAGGAGATCAAGGACCGTGTTGAGGAGATGCTCCAGTACCTCAAGCCTGAGCAGCTCTGGATCAACCCTGACTGCGGCCTCAAGACCCGCCAGTGGAAGGAGACCAAGACCGCCCTCACCAACTTGGTCAACGCCGCCAAGTTCTTCCGTGAGAAGTACAGCAAGTCTTCTTAAACGACTTCGCTGTTTGTACAACAATACAACAACCACATTCCGCATAACGCGGAGTCAGACCCTACTCGCCTAGAGCGAGTCACCTGTCTGACCAGGGCAAGCACTTAACTGCTGTGCCTGGATTACTTTTACGAGATTTGATGCTTCAACACCCTGTGATACCCAAGTTTTTTCAACATTATTAGCGATGGAGTTCAACAAAAAGGAAAAGAACGGAACAAGATATGATGATTTTTTTTACGATGACTCTCAACGATCATCCGATGACCCGAAAAGCGAGCATTTACCATGGTGTTCTGGGTTGGCTGATTTGATGACGCGGTGGATGAGGGCAGACGCAGGACAGGTATCACGAGCATCGTTCGTAGTATTAATGTACACGCTGGCTTTCCACACCACTTTTGCCTTCGGGCATGACTTCCATTTTGTTTTGTCCATGTTGACGTTCGTGACTGCTGATCTGTTTCCCCAGATGTAGGGAAACTGGCCATGAGCACGCACTTGCACATGGCAACACGCATGTCGTTGCTGCCCATCTCAAACGATGTTGCAGTGTTATGGCCCGCCAGTCGCCGCAACACATCACCTCTTCACCTCACAACATCATCACACCCAATTGGAAAGCCCACCGGCTCTTGGACACCACTCAAAATCTTGGATCACTCGAAAACGACAACCCATCAGTCCATTGCTACATCATCACTTCACAAACCATCAATCAAAGCAAAACCACAAACTGGAACCGATCCCAACCAGGCTCCACCACCTCAACACCACCAAACCATGCCACCAGACCTCTGCTGCATCAACCCACCCCACCGCTCCCTCTCCCCCACCGAACCTGCCCGTCCTTCTTCTCTTGCTCCGCTCACCAATCTCGACGGTATTTTCGCCGTCGCCGCTCTGCCGAACGACCACCCTCACTCTCTTAAAGTCCCGCTCCAGGACCGTCGACCGCCGAAGCATTTGATCCGGAGTCCGAGTTTGGTAGGGAAATTGAGGGGACAGTTGAGGAGGAGGGCGACAGTCAAGAGTTTGAGGGCGGAGATTGTTTGGGATGGGGATGCGAGGGTGCTGACGGGCGGGGATGTGGTGGTGGGTGTTGGCGAGGTGCCGACGGTGAGGGTTAGGAGGGTGTGAGTTTTGAGCGATGGCGTTTTTCTTTCTCTTCTTCTTCTTCTTCTTCTTCTCCTCTCTATTGCTGTCTTGTTGGATATTCCCGGATGTGTTTGCTGAACTGTGCCTTTTCTAGATCTCCCCTGTATGCCTCCACGGAGCTCCTTGCTGGTGCTGGGCTGGCTTCGGGTTTCGAACATCAGGCTGCCACTGCACCTGCTTCTGCTTCTGCGGCTTCTTCGGCGAGGCGGGTGCGTTCGACTTTTGCGCTCGGAGCTGCTGTTAGGGGGGAGAGGCAGGTTTCTGGGACTTCGGATGTTGAGTTGAGGGAGCTGGCGTATTTGAATCTGGATTTGGCGAGACATCAGGTTGATGGGACGGCGAGTGGGAGGGATTTTGAGGCGGGTGCTGCGGTTGGCGTTGCAGTTGACGAAGGCTTGGAGGAGGATCAGGTCGACCATGACCAAGCCGTTGAGAAAGATGACATTCCAGCCAGCACCACTGAAGAGGCACCAAGGGAAGATGCAGCTCCTGCTGAGGTCCCGGTAGACTTTGAACCAGTTGGCGTGGCCGACTCCAACGAACACGGTCCCGGAACCAAAGAGAACGAACGATCAGAATCGCACAACAGCTTCCACCTAACCAAAATGCAGATCTCACAGCAGCTACGCTCCATGTCACAACTCTCAGGCCCTTCTGAAGAAAGCGACCGCCTGACGCCAGATGCGTGGACTTTTCACCATCGCGAACGGTCTGGTTGCTTTACTCCGGCAGCCACTCTGGGCTCAATCCGGGCTCGCCATATGCACCATGCGTCGGACTCTGGTGTCGACAGCGCCCATGTTCCGGCTTCTTGGGGACAGGTCACTCGCGATCCCGATGCTTCGTCCTCGATCTACAGTCGTCCAACTAGCCCGGAGACGCATGAACCGCATGAGATTCCAACAGACCTCGCAGCTGTTGTCGACTGGCCGCTGAAGTCGGAGCCGAACTCGACCGCAAGCTTGTCGGCTCAGCATGATGCGGCAGCATCGAACGATCAATCAAGTGTGCAGGAAGCAACACACATCACGATCATAGAGCCCAACTTCTCGAACCTCGCGGCATCCCAATCGACGCACGATGTTGTCAAAGCCAACGGCTCCAGTCCAGCTACCACCCTGAATCGTGCACCTTCCCACAAAAGTAGCTCTAGCTCAACGACCAAGCACAGCAGATTCCTCGAGCGTTTCACGCCGCCCAAAAGGCTTGTCAGAAAGCGCCGCTCAATTTTCAAATTCTTGCGGGCTGGCAGCCGCCGCAATCAGACTCGCAGTATCAGCACGCCTGTGCTTTGCAGTCCTCACTTGCGGCCCCTGGTCGATGGACCTGCAGATGACAATGAGCTGCTCACTGTCCAGTATGAGCTCACTGTCCCGGAGACGAACCATGCCCGATCTGTCAGTCTCAATAATTTGCCCTCGACTGTGGCGAACGAATCACAAGGTGTAGCCTCTTCGCCTGACCTTCGACGCAAGCCTTCTCTTGCCGAATATGAGAGACATCTCTCTGTCGCCGGCGACAACCGTCGACGTCCATCAACGAAAGAACTGCACCGTCTCAGTCAGATCGAAGAAGACGACAAACATGATCACATCCCCACCAAGCAATCTTTCAGTTATTACTCTGGCACGCAAGAGACTGACCCCTTGATGCAAGCAGCCCTTGAACGGCAGCTGAGGGAGAAGGCCGTGTTCCGCTCGCCCAGCAAGCGCAGCGTGCCTTTCAGCGAGTCTTCATCAATGAGCTTTGTTGCAACTTCGTGGGACGAGCCGTCATCCGCTCAACCTCAGAGCCCTGAACGCGATCCGCTCGACAGTCATGGCAAGAAACCGAGTGCCGTGCATCTGTCACCGCCGCGTACGCCGATCGACGGAAGACCTCGAACTTCCAGCTTCAGCAAGCAGAAGCAGACGAATTCCAAGAGGCCAGTCATCCTGCACACACCGTCTCCGGTCTCTCGCGAGTCAATCAGGAGTCGAATTGGTTCATCGTTGGATTCGTGGTCGCGTTATCCTTCCCACACACGCGGCAACCGATGCAACTCCGCAGGATCGCCCGACAACGTCCGCACTTTCGACTTCGCTCTCGACATCAAGCATGAGCGTATCAGAGGCACCGGTACCGATGAATCCGATCCTTTCATCCCTGGCAGGAGAGTACTTACAGAAACATCTTCCATGAAAGCTTTAAAGCGACCGCTCCCGAAAAGCCGCTCAGCGACATTCGGATCGTTCGTTCGATATTACAGCAATCTTTTCAGCAGCCCCGATTTTCATGGCAAAGGCCGTCGCACTTCCGTCGCAGCAGGCGGCAAGCTTCAGTATCCTGAGCTGGAAATCCTCTCGCCTGTGTTGCCGGCGGGTGGCGGTATGGTGCCGGATATGCATGTTCATGAGCTGGAGGACCTTCGTCCTGGACACATGTTGCATATCAAAGAGCAGACTGACATCCTTGTCAACAAGCCGAAAGGCACTCCACCGAGCAATACAAAGCTATCCAGCCGTGCCACTTCGCCCGTACCATTCCGTGGTAACAGCGTGTTCGTACCACACAGTCCCAAGCATCACACCGAGGCCAAAGCCGCCACAGATTCCACTCTCCAGTCAGACGGATCCGAAGATTGCTTCTCAGCAGAGCACAACAACAGTCTGATTTCATCTATATATATCCCAGACCGTAACCCCAACCTCGACGGCACTACCGAGACAACAGACCCCGTCAAACGTCCCGCGCCCTCCAAAGCTCAAGCCTTCAGCGAATCATACAAAGCCTGCTTGATCATACCACCATCGCCCGCCACACAAACGACCACCACAGCCGAAGCCGACGCCAAAGCCATGCCTCCGCCTTCCCTCAAACCCACGAAACGTGGCTCACCTGGCCAGACTCCACAGCAATTCTCACTGGACCCCAGCGCTGCTGTCCGTCGCTTTCCGTCTGTGACTGTGGTAGATGATCGCAAAGGGCACTGGCGTAGCGTGAGTTTCATTTCTGTTCAGTCGAGTAAGTCTAGAGCTAGCGGGGCGAGTTTTGCAAGGGAGAGCTCGAATGATTTGTTGAAATTGATGGAGATGAGGGAGAAAGAGGAGAGGGGGAAGTTGTTACAGCCGGTGATGTGAGTATTGGAGGAGTCGTGGTAGGAACCGATGTATCCTTATGAGTATGATTTGGAAGGGTGTTCGGGGAATTTTTTTTTGGTTTGGCTAACTGTGTGCATTGACTGGATGCATTGGACTATTGTAGTCTTGAGGCGAGCATTGCAATATGGCACTAGCATTGGAGTAAAGAGATAGAGGCAGTATCGAAAATTTCGCATCAACAGTCATCGGTCTAGTCTAATAAGATGTAGTACCAAGAGAATAACACCACTCTAGTAGCTGAACTTGAAACCACCGTTCGAAGAAATAACGCTGCCAGTCGTCCAGGCGCAATCAGGCGTGCACAGCATAGCAATAGTGCCAGCAATCTCAGACTCATACGCCTAGAAATGGTCAGCTTATCAATTCCACAAAGTCGCACATAAGTCATGAAACTCACCGGACGCCCACCAGCAATCTCAGCATTATCAACAAGATCCTTACGATCCACCTCCGGCCGAATAGCAGTAAGCGGCGAATTAATCGTCCAATGGCTCATCTTCTTCTGGAACTCCTCCGTAGTCCCCGCATACATATCCGTCGCCACCGGACCCGGATTAACCGCATTAACAGTAGCCCTCTCAGCGAACTCGCGAGCCCAGGACCTCGTCATGGACTCGAGAGCCGCCTTCGTGCCGCCGTAGACGCTCTGCCTCTCGAAGCCGAGCGAGGAGCTGACGCTGCTGACATTGACGACGCGGCCGGAGCGGTCGCGGGGCAGGTACGGGCTCGCGGCTTTCATGAGGAAGAGAGGGCCGCGGACGTTGACGTTGTAGAGGAAAGTGAAGTCGTCGCTGTTGCACTCTTCGACGGCGAGGTTAGAGGCCACGCCGGCGTTGTTGACGATGATGTCGATTTGCAGTTTTCCACTTTTGGGGTGCGAGAAGTGGTTCTTGGTCATCTCAACGAGGTGCGCGGGGCCGTTCTCCGAGCCCATGTCTGCTTGGACGGGCAGGCATTTGACCCCGTAGGTGTCTTGTAGCTTCTGGGCGAGCTGTTGGGTCTTGTCGGCTGAGGACTCGGAGGTGTAGTTGATCACGAGACTTGCGCCTTTGCTGGCGAGGTTTTCGCAAGTTGCTGCACCAATGCCACGAGAGCCACCAGTCACGATTGCTACCTTGCCTTCGAGCACGCGAGGGGCGCTGCCTGTGAGGTTAGTGGAAGCTGATCTGGACGACATGGTTGGCCTTGACATTGTCGAAGTTATCGAGGTCCAAAGATTTAAGTTTGAGGGTCAGATAATGCAGAGCGTGTTAATATATGAATGCAAACGATATAGCGAAGAATACGTGTGCATCTCGTGGGGTGGAGGGTGCTTCGGGTTTAGAGTTTCTTAGACCACGTGGTGATGTAACCTGGCAGCCGAAGTGGAGCAGCGGCATTTGAAGACGACACTACAAGCGATATCTTCTTTGGTGAAACCCGACAGCAACGATTTGGACTACTTGATAACTGGATAGTGATGCGCAAAGCCATGTCAAAAGATCAAACGAAATGGCGCGAATCAATCTTCCCACATCGTCAACGACGAACACTGCGCCTACTTGCCGCCGAAAACAGAGGCCGAGATCCAGTGTATCCAGAGTGTTGTTGGCTCGAAAAGCCTTCAGCGCGTTGTGGGTAGCCACCGCGCAGACCACGAATGCTAGAAAGCTCGTAATCTTGGGAACTCGACTTTGATGAGGGAAGTGTAATCCGACCACGAGATGCTGGATTGAACTGCCTCTCAACAGGCGGATGCATCGAAGACGCGTAGGCGTGGTTGTTGTAAGAAGGCTGCAAATGCCCTGACATTTGGGATGCTGCCGTCGACCCTCGATAAGGGAGCGTAGCAGTAGATGGAGGAAGCCCGAGAGATCCGTAGTCACTCTGAAGACTTCGTCGTGCGGGTAGATCGAATCGATCCTGAGCATTGGATGTGCCATCGGACTCATGGAGCCACTGGGATTCCGTGTTGGTTCCAAGTGGGAAACCACGCTGGCTGTGTGGCTGGCTTACGTCTCCTCCGCGTACCGGTGGTCGTTGTCTCGAAGCGATGTGAGAGCTGTTGGCTTCCCTTTGGAAGAAAGGACTACTGATTGACCCTGCAGTCGGTTGGCCGGCTCTCAAGGGTGACGCAAATGGTTTCGGACCTGCCCTCGGGTAGGATGTTCGTTTGGGCGTTTGCAGGCCAGCATCGTTGACGTAAACAGGTCGAAGTGGTTGTCTCGTTGGTCTTTGCGGATGTTGTTCAATTGCCGTGTCTTTCATGTGCGTGAACCGACTGGTGCGATCAAGTGATCGTGATCCTGGAGGTTGCGAGATGTACATCTGTTGATTCACGATCGGTCTCTGATTCACGCCGAAAGATGACTCTAAGGGGCGGCCGGTCGTGGCAAAGTTCGCAGATTCATCGTATGCGATCGAGTCATGCATTTGGTGATTATACACATGGCGTGATAGGTTGCCATTGGTGGGTTGAAGGCGAATCGGTGGGTTCGACATATCCAAGGCTCGGTTGTCAGCTGGCTGTTTCGTAGGCTTCCCGGTTGGATGCTGCGACGTGGGTACACTCGGGAAACGATCATAAATCTCGTGGTGTTGACTCGCCATCTCAGCTGGCAGTGTCGGTGCGCTGAATTGCATCTCGTTACGTTGGCGTATCCGAGGTGGAGGTGGAGGCATCATCTCCCGACTACTCATGCGTTGTGGGTTACGGTCGACTGGTCTGTGAGGGACATCGCCTGATGCCGTCTCATCGTGGGTTCTCTTTCGCTTTCTGGACGAAGACGAAGAGTCGTTGACTTCATGAACTGCTCGGAGTTGCTTAGCTCTTGTGCCCCAAAGAAAAGAGAACTACAGTGCGTTCATGACGCGAGTAAGGTCGACATACCTCGCGTTCGACCATTGTCGTGATGGTACGGAGTCTCAGTATTGTTTTCGTCAATGTCTTGAGAGTCATCTCCGAATCCATAACGACGTCTCGGAACATTGAACCCAAGCTCTGTCAGCTTTGATCTCATCATGTCCATGTCCCTAAAAACAGTCAGCCATGTCGGATAGCCTCTTATCAGGGCACGCACTCAGTCATGGGCTTGATTGCTGCCATCAGTCCATTGATGACCGGCATGCGCTGCTCCCATTTCTTGACAGCAGCTTGTGACTTCGCCAACGCGGCAGCATCGTCGATAGTCTGGAGTCTTGCACGACTCAAGTCATCCTGAAGCTGCTTCCTTTGCTTGCGCTCTCGACTGAGGCTTTGCGCGGCTGTCGCATGCTTCACCTCAGCTGCCTTCCAGCGCGCGTGTGCCTTTTGGGAATACCGAGCCAAAGCCATGTATTGAAACTGTCACTTTGTAAGCATGTCCATCATATGCCATCACGCTTGCACTTACTCTCACTGCATCCATGCCCGGTGCCGATCCATCCAGTCTGATGGGCGGGCACTGGAACCAAGTTCGCGGGATTGATGGGTCGTGCTCGCCTTCGTCTAGGCCTCGAATACCGTATAAGTTCTTCGGCGGTTTGTCTCCTGTTTGGATGCACTGCGGGCAGGGCGCCTGCGGTTGTTCACCATGGGGGTGGAATGGCGCGGCTGGTACAGTCGGTCAGCGATATTCGTGTCGTCAAGGCGACGCAACACACCTCCTCCGGCTAGATGCTTGCCGCATGAGACGTGTGAGCACTCTGCGATCCAAAGCCGCGTGACAATACCATCGTCGTCACCTGACCCGCTGTGGAAGCCTTTGTTGCTCTCAGGCGTCGCATACACCTCGGATACGGTGGCCTGGCAAATTCCACAGCTGAATATTAGTTCTGGAAGCGTCAGGCTTTGCCCGGAGGAGGAGTCGCTGGCGGGTTCAACAGGAGACATCGCGGCGATGCGACCATATTGATGAAGATGGTCAGGGAGCGATGGAACTATTCTTTAACATCGACGCGAAGATTGCGCGTGTAGTTGGAAGCCGCCGCAAGCAGTAGTCGCTCCTTCCTCGTCTGCACCCACCCGCAAACTTACGAGATCTGAGAGACGCCGCTTACACGAGCTTGAGTAATGCGGGTATTTCGAGAATAGTTTTTATGAACAAAGGAACTTCTTAGACATCAATTCGACCTTAATCTATGTACATCCTGAACTCCGGGAATCTTTTCCATCGTCTAGACGAAAGACCTGCAAGGGTAGCTGCGAAATGCGTTAGCGAGACTCTCCCGAAACCAATAAACAACACCACCTACTTGGGTCCGTATGTTTGCAGATCCTCCTCTGCCAAATCGTATTTGGGCGCGGTCACAGTCTGGCCGTAACGCGCAGGAAGGGGCGGCAGGCCGTTGGGGCCCAGCACACTCCTCGCCGCGCTCTTCTCCTTCTCAAAGAATGCGCTCAAGCCCTTCTCGCCCTCCTCCTTCAGCGCAACAAGCTGGTTCTTGCCGGCCTCGCCAATCTGAAGCTTGTCCTCCTTGGGCTGCGCGGCCGAGCCGACCGACAGCAGCGCAACGACATCCGGCTGCCTCACGACTGAGAGTTTGGGGTATGAGCGGCGCACGTCGCGCTTCCAGTATGGGTTCTCGGCGATGTCGCCGGCGGGGACTGTGACCGGGTCGTCGTAGAGCTTTGGGTCGTTGGCGCCGGGTGAAGGGTAGCGGAAGGTAGGGTTCATGGGGATACCGGTGGAACGGCTAGAGTCGACGGCGAAGAAGTTGTTGATCTTTGCCCAGATACCGACGGGCTGGACAGTGTACTTCTGCGCGTGGTATTAGTACTGCTCTCTATGTAGCTGGGTTCGAGGGCGAGAAGTCGTGCCTTGATCGCTTCCTGACGCCCGCCCATGGACGCCAGCGTCTTTGAGAGTTTTCCCGCTGAGGCCATGGTGACGAGAAAGAGGTTGTGAGTGGAGATGTGGTGGTATTAAGCCGTTCGCGCGATCCCAATGCCTCTCTGTATCGGCTGCGCTCAAGGTCCGACAACTGCCAAGTCTAAGTCTGGTCAGCAACGCGTTGATACCTGAGGCACACATGGTATCTTGACTACATCTCCACTTAAGGGTGCTTCAATCTAATCGAGGTGGAGTAAGAGCCTCCATGTATACTGTGGTAATTGTCGTCTGATCGTCTTACCGCGTCCGACCCCCAACTTGATCAATTGGCACCGCTGGTAATTGCGAACGCTCCATCGTTTCAACCAATCGAAGATTCAGCACCTTCCGACACCCCCCAACCACCACCATGGCATCAACCCGCTCAATATACAAATCTCTCCCAGGCCACCTCACCACCGCCCTCAAAGACTTTCAATCCTCGTCCTCAACATTCCGCCTCCTCCAAACCGTCCATCCCAATAACCTCACACCTCAACCCGCCACGCCACCACCACCAACAACAAACCAACCCCAAACTCTCATAATCCTCGACTCCTCCTTCAACCCACCCAGCATAGCCCACCAAACCCTGGCCTTAACCGCCCTACACAAATCCTCAAAATCCGTCTCCCAAACCCCCGGCCCTCATCGTCTCCTCCTCCTCTTCAGCACCATGAACGCCGACAAAGCCCCCAGCGCAGCCACTTTCGACCAGCGCCTAACCCTAATGACCCTCTTCGCCGTCGACTTGCTAAGTAACCTCCAAACCCGTCCGGACACAGCAGACTACACCATCCCCCCAATCGACATCGGCGTAACAACAGCCCCTTACTACACCGACAAATCCCTCGCAATCTCCACCTCCCCGGAAGGCAAACACTGGTACCCTTCCTCGCCCCAGCACATCCACTTACTAGGCTTCGACACCCTCACACGCTTCTTCGCGGCGAAATACTACCAATCCTTCACCCCTCCGCTCTCAGCGCTAGAGCCGTACTTCGCTGCCGGGCACGGCTTGCGAGCGACGTTAAGGCCGGATGATGCGTACGGGAGTGAAGCCGAGCAGAGAGCTTTTGTGCAGAGGCTCGCGGACGGGGAGATGGAAGCCGATGGTGGCAAGAGGGCGTGGGCGGAGCGGGTGGAGCTCGTGGAAGCTACGCCGCAGGCGGGTGTGAGCAGCACTGTTATTCGCAAAGCGGCGAAGGCGGGGGAGTGGGATGTTGTTGGGGAGTTGTGCACGCCGTCTGTGGCGGGGTGGGTGAGGGAGGAGGGGTTGTACGAGGATGATGATCGGGGGGCGAAGATGGGGTGATGGTTTGTTTGACTTGTAGGTTTGACTTATAGCTTGTAGAACGAGCAGGAATGGAACTTGAGAACGGACGGCATGACCTGCGATGGGGATTGAAGTTGTCTTGTATTTCTTCGCTTTCGTTCGTGCTCTCTTTCTCTCTATTCTCTCGCGTGAGCTACCTCGCGCTCTACACCGACTAAACAATACAACTATCTAGATAGTCAGAACCATCCCAACGATGCTGTCGCGCGTTCGCCTCGATCGCTGCGACCAGCGCGACGCAAGCGTGGCCGCAGATTGTGGTATTCAAGCAAATACTTTTTCCTCCCAGAGGCGGGTTGGTCCGGCGCCCGCTCGTCATGGCCGGCCCAGACACACGCTCGAGACAAAGTCCCCAGAAAAGAACAATTAAGAAAATAAAGACCCATGTGAAGACACCTCTAGACTCCGTCGCTGATCCAATGGAAGGAATACAGAAAAAAAAACAATTCCTCCTTCTCGCAAGAGGGGACATAATAAGGGATATCGTGGCTTGAAGCCAATCGATGTCTGTAGATGTTGTGGTCGAGATACTCGAAAGTAGGGTGATCGCAGGGCGAAATTGTCGCTCTCAGCGCATGCGAATCTACTCCGGAGTTATAGTCTGCGAGCTCAATCCCAGCATGCTCGCCACTGGCTTCCGCTTCGTCCTCGCTTGGTTGGGTCTTGGAGCGCCCTGAATGGAGCGCGGCTCTTTCATCAGGCTGGGGTCCAGCTTCGCAGGAGTGCGACCTGTTGCAGAGCCCATATCAGTTGGGAAGCGTGCAGAAGGCGGTGTTGCAGCGGCGGAACGCCACAGATGATCCGAGTTATCGGAGAGGAAGTTGGTGTGGGATTTCGAAGAGAACATAGACAAAGACGTGCGGCCACGGTTGCGCTTGGAGAGGATGATCTCGTCGAAGAGCTTGATTGAAGGGTCTTCGCCGCGCGTGGATTCGCGCTCGTGGATGAACTCGTTGAACATTTGTGTTTGGCGGAGCATGTGCATGTACTCTGAATCGCCGTGTGGCACGCTCTTGAGGAAAGCGTCCATGTTGAAGTGATAGATCAGGCCTGCCTTGCGGGATTCTCCAGAGGCAGGGTGAAGGTACTTGCGGTAGGTGTAGAAGAGGGAGGCGAAGCATCGAACGAATGCAGCTCGGACTTGATCAGTGCGGAAAGCAGACGGGCACGGGAGACAAATCGCAGGAACACAGCGAGCGTGAACGGTACATGCGCAAGCTGATAATCGTTAGCATGTGGTCGATGGAAAGGTACAGGAAATACACTCACAACTGCATCTGAACGACTCATCCTCGCATCGTTCATCGCAAATGGCGCATATTGACTTGCCATCCCTGTTTCGTCGAATGAAGCAGTGACCTTCAACCCACTTCGTTAATTCGTTGTCTCGAACCGGCTGTACCATCATATGTGGCATAATAGTGCTGGCAGCCAATGTGCTCTGCGCATACACGCTAGGCGCATAAGTGGAGGCTGCAGTGTGACTACCATTCGACAGATTTGATGTTGATAAGCTTGCTTGGTGGCCGATGACCGAAGGCTGGCTAGGTCTGCGGATTGTGCCGATGCGGTCGAATCCAAACTGCGGTTCTGTGTTAGTTCGATCGTGTAGGGGTTTGCGGGGATTGAGCATAGAATATACAGATGAGTTGCGGCGTGCCATGCCGTCAGCGAAGTGTCCAGATCGCTTCTCGCGCAAGGTAGCCTGTAGTGCGAATCCTGAATCATTTCTCGATTGCGCTCCATTGGAAAAGTTGGAGGCGATGGGTGAGGGTGCAACAGGTGAGGGAGGTGATGCGCCCGACGAGTGACTGTTGTTTGTAGTTGTGGAGCTGGTGGATGGTCTGTCGCTTCCACGACTGTTATCACCGCGGGCCGTCAAAAAGGCGTTGTAGACGGAAGTACGCGAAGTGGATGGAGGCAGAGTCGACGCGTCCCCAAAGTTTGACGAACTCTCGCTGACCAGCTGCGACAACGTTGAAGGGGTTGCTCGCGAATCGAATACTTGTGTGTTTTCTGATGAGAAGGCGTCGTGAGGGAAGGTTTCGACAGCGTACAGTGGAGGGCCGGTGGGAACACCAAAACGGTTATGGTGGGGAGCTGCAGCCTGCAGCAGGGCTTGAAGCTTCCTGCGTTGAGGGCGAGGCAAACTCGTCGGAGGATCAGTACTTTCGATAACATCCTCATCGAGATCGACCAGGCAGAAATCTCCATCGGGCAGCTCCAGTTTCTCATACCGCCTCTCTACGCCCACAATGTATGGACATGGAGCATCAAGAGCCTGAATCAGACGCGCTGGTAACACCGGAATGAAGACGCCAGCCCACTTGAGCGGGTAAAGCAAGCTTGTGAGGGCGTGAGTTGCGAGATGCAACATAGCCGTATGTGATGATAAGAAGATAATGCGCGACTCCGCCAGCGTGAATTCTAGGAGTGCCATAATGTTGGGAATGGACAAGCACCTGAATAGTGCATACAAGTCCACATTTCGTGATCCAGGAATCTCGTTGAGCGCTTCTTTGCGAGCGTACAATCGCAGGTCTCGTACGGCGATTTCGACTTGTGTGATTGATGTGATCGGGCTGACAGCTTCCACGCAGAGATTGACCACGTAGCGTTCCAGGGGTTGCCAAAGACCAACTTTGGGAGAGCTGGGCGGCACCCGCAGGATAGCAGAGTTGGTCATTGGCACCACCACGGCCTTTAACCATTCTTTCCAGAAACTCGTCAGGTTGCCGTCGCGGCCCAAAATGCCATAACACCTCGGTATCCAGAAGCCAGTATCGCCCTCCGTCAGTCCTTCAATTTTGGATGCTGCGCCATGTCGGACTGGTCGCAGCAGATCTGCCATCAACCCGATCTTTTCCTCGACCGCACTAATTTCATCTTCCAGCGCTTCGCGTTCGTCGGAATCTGATGGCACGGATGGAAGCTCCGCTAAAAGCCTACTAAGCTTCGCTCTTTCGGCGGATAAGCGCTCACCGAGACTGCTAGCCAACTCTCGCTCTTCTTCGCTCATGTTGGCTCTGCGCCATGCCTCGCACTGTCGTTCCAGCTCGTCCGAAGCCTCTGCATTCAACGCTGTCCACATTATGACGCAGATACCATGCATTCTCGCTCCGTCGCCACCTGTCATGGCAAAGCCGTGCCATGTCGATCTTGGTCGCTCGTCTGACGAGACCACTGTGACGTCGTTCGGGAACGCGAACATCGGTACGTATTCTGGAAAAGGCGCTCGTCGTTTAGACTCATCGGTAAAGGCGGGCGAAGGGTAGCGGTCCAGTAGAACGGGTTCGTAACGTCTCTTCAGAGGATGCATGTCGGGAGCGGCGTGAAATGGTTCAGGAGCGGGAATGACTGAGTTGTAGCCACTCAATCGCTTTGATGTCCTGACTGTCGAAGATCGGCTCATGGTCGATGGCTGTCGCTTCATGCTGTTCATTGTTGACAGCCGTCTGCGAATGCTGCCAACACCGCTCTTCAGTCCTGAGCCTACGGACGCATTCGAATCATCTGATGTGATGCGCAAAGTCCTCGGCCGGGGTCGTTTTGAAGGTTGCTGCTGTTGTCTGTTATTTGGTGTCTGGTGAACAACGCCTGCTGATACGTGTATATCATCCAGGAAGCTATCCCTCTCCGAAGCAAACTTCTTAAGTGCTTCTTCAAAAGCATCGTCGTCCAGGCCCGAGCCTCCTACCTGCGGCGCAGCTTTAATAGTCGCACTACTCCTGTTGCTTGCCGTAGGCTGAATCTCAACCGCATTGATGATGCTCCCTATGCTCTTGCGCGCCTCAAAACTGTATCGCGACTTTCGTTTGGCAGCTTCCGAGGGTGGCGATCCCGGCGTCGGAGGCCTCCCAGCGCTGTCCGTCTCTAACGCCCGATCTTCTTCGATTGTGTCCTCGACTGGCGGGGAAGGGAGGTTTGGTGCGTATTTCTCATGGTAGATCTGCGACGACTCGACGCCGCAAATGAAGAAGTAGTCGGCGAGCGGCGCGGCGGTGTCGGCGGTATTTGCGTTTGCGTTTGCGCTCGCGCTGTTGGCTTGCTTGGCCTTTGAGCTGGTGGGAGCCATTGGCGGCTTGGTGGGTGTTGTATGTGTACGGGAAGAGAGCGAACGTGCGGAGGCACTGCACAAGCTATACGGCGAAGCTTCAATTCGTCCAGGCCTTCATGGGCAACAAATCCGTCTAGAGGGTCGCGGCGCAATCAGAGCAGTGCAGCTAGCCGGCGACAGCTGTCTGTGTAATCAGGTACGCGGTGTCAGCCTGCACGCAACCGAGCGGTACCAAAGATGGGCTGCAGAAGACGGCACAGTTGGATTCAGTACGACACAACAGAGTGCGTGGGGGTTTCTGTCGTCGAAGCAAGCAGCGGGTGAAAGAAGAGGTCGGTGGGACAGTAGGGCCGGTAGCAAACGGCACAGTGCCGCGGGCAACGAGGTACGCCGGCAGCAGACGTGGTACGATTGAAAGCTTAAAGGCGGGTTCCAAGCGGGGGGCGGTGGGCGGGCAGGTGTGCTGTAGGTAGGTAGTCAAGGCGGTGGTGGTGTGCCGTTTGTCGTGTGTCGTGTGTTGGTGGAGGTCAATGTGGTGGTGGTGTTTGGTTCGAGTTGGGCGGGAGGTGTGTGCAAGGGTCTGGTGTCTTCAGGTGAGAAACGAACGTTGGTAGCGGTGGTCAAGCGAGCGAGCGGTGGTAGTGCTGGTCGGTGCTTGGTTCGCGCATGGACGGCGGGCGGTGGATTGGAGAGGAATTATTAGAATTGCTATGATTACCTACTAGCACAGCTGTTTGATGGCTCCAAGCACCGCTGCATACACGCCGCCTACGGGCTCTCCCTAGCCGGAGTCAGAGGCCAAACAGGGAGGCAGCGTGTAGAGGGAGTGGAGTCACGACGACGATCGGACGGCGAGTCTGTGCTGGGAGACTATGGGTATTATTGGGCCAAGCGAGGAGAGATTGTTTAGAGAGGACAAAATAGCATGTACATTAGTGACTACTGCTACTGTTGCTCCTGATTGTGTGGCAGATGACTATAATTATTGTTTGATTTACAAGCATACACCTCCTCTTCCTTCTACTCACTTACAACACGCACAGCTCACGCCTGTCACCCCGGCCTCGACCAGTCTAGCCTCTACGGCCCCTGCAGCGGCGTTCCCTCTGTGCCGTTGTATATAATGCCGTCGGGCTAAAGGTGAGGAGGGGAGGTATATCAAGATGGCAGATATCAAAACAGTGAGCGGACCCTGGCGTGTGTGTAGCGTGGAGCGTGCCCTTGCGCTTGCTCAGTGCTCAGGGATCGATGCAGCTGCACGATGCACGACGCGACAGGGAACATGGGTCGAGGTGATGGTGGCAGTAGTTAGTGGGCGTGCGCATGTGAGATGTTCTGCGTCAGAGCCTCTCGCGCCTCCTCCCGTCCACGCACCAATCCGAATGCGCACGCAGCCACTTCCAAAACAGGGGCGATATCATTTCAATCGTTTCCCGTTGCGTCTTTCTTCACACGCCATCCTCGCGAGGCGCAGCTACGCGTGAAGAGATCGATGTATTCATGTACCCCAAGTAGATTGCGACGACGACCATCCTTCGCTTCAGACGTGGCTATCTGACTGACTAACTAACTAACTAACCGACGTCCGCCGATCTCATTGGCAAGGCACATGTCCCCAGCAGTTCTTTAGCCTTCTCCTCCTCCGCTGCTCGTGCGCCCGGCCCTGTGAAGAGGCTCCGATGGTGTTTGTGTCCTCTCCGTGTATCGTAGCCGTGGACGCCTAAACGCCTACAAGGCCTCCTAGGCTCCTTGTCCGGGGAGCGCCGTGGTACGTACAGTATATCAGACATCAAATCGCATACCATCAAACGACTGGAGATGATCACCCGACACGCAGCACAGTAATCTTCACTCCCTTAATGCTGAAACACGGTACGCCATCACGGCACGATCCCACGAATACGCGAAAATCTCCTCAGCCACGTACGCCTTTTTGGAGGTCCTCCTCGGCACACTCACTCCGCGCAAGTGGCTTGCCCCAAGGGCGAGAATGCGCAATACCATTGGCTGCCCTAGCCTCCCCTGAACCAATCCTACCAAGGATGCAGCTGGCAACTCTTTGCTCGGAGCGAGCGCGAGCATCCTACCGTGGGCGGCCTCTAGCCAGATATCTCTATCCATCATCCTCCATTCCCATCTTGGCCATCGCACGAACAACTACCGTGAGATACACGCAGCATTCAATCTCCTCTAGCCTGCCTGTGACGAAACTCTGCCGGCGAATGACAGCCGCCGCTCTCCTGCCTCACACTGCCGCCTTTCCATGTGCATGCCATCAACACTATCGATATACCAAGCAATACTTCCCCCCTCTAGCGCTTCTTCACCCTCGCATGTCTCGACACGTGCAACTTTTGCCGGAGAACCATCGCTGCTGAGCCGTGCCACAAATCCGCGCCAGCCAGAGCGCAGCCAGAGCAAGCCAGAGCAAGCCACACTTTAAAGGTATTCAAAGATAAGCTACAGTACTATAAAAAAAGCACCCATACAAGAAGCCCTCGAGTCATCCCATCCCCTCGTCCACGCTACACATGGTCCGCACGGCAGAATCGGCTCACAATCCCTCCAGCCAAGAGCTGAAGAAGTCACACAAATCGCACACACACATAGGGCTCTCCCTACCTCCTCCCTCCCTGTCTGTCGAGTACGAGATATCTGCCCGCGCAGACAGCAAAACAAATCCACCCATTCTATCGGTTGCATCCACCAGCATCTGTGCATTCTCCTCCGCCTCCTCCACCGTCCCCGCTCCGACCTTGCCGACGCAAGCGCGCGCAGAGACTCGGAGAGCATCGTGCGTGCACACACAAAAACATGCCAGCGAAATCGCATAAACATATCGTGTGTGCTCGTGCGAGCACACCCACCACCACCCCACTCCCCTCCCTTGCTAGTGTTTTTTGCATGTGCATTTCTACACGTTGTCCGAGGCAATTACATATGGATTTCTGCGCCCAATGCGCTGGCTTGCTCTCTTGCTTCTTTGTCGCTTGCGAAAGTAGTGGTCGCTGCTCTCTAACTTAGATACGGCCGTTTGTTCGTCTGCAGCTTAATTTCTCGTTTATGCACATCCGGGAGGCCTGTGATTTCTTTGGCGGAGCGTTCTCCGAGTGGTTGATTTTCTTGTTATGCTTGGAGAGCACGGGGTGAGATATGTGTGTGTGTGTGTGTGTGCTCTCTTTTGCTCATGTTCGGCGGAGCGGTTTTGAGTAACTATATGGTGGGGACTTCACATCTTGATGTAGCGTCTGCTAAACCCAATTGGTGAGACATGCTCACGCACACGTCTTCATACGCCTCCGCACACGCACACGCGCACGACTACGACGCTCAACACGCACGATCCTGAACACACACACACCTTACAGCATCCAAAGTCCAAAACAACCGTTCGCACTTCTGCCCTAAAATTGCCGGTGATCATTCGGACGTCGACCTCGATTCATGACCTCCAGTCCTCGGGTACTAAAAGAAGTATGGTGAACCTGGAGGGAGATCGTGGTTGGATCTGCAGGGTTCTTTTCTTGTCGATGGTGTGTTTCAGAAACGACTATCATGACATCGTTTCGCGTGGGGAGATGAAGGCTGTGTCCGGCTCCCTTTCATGATCGGATAGGGAACATGGTCGGATATCGCACTCCGGATGGAGACGAGAAGGTGAGCAAAAGCATGAACACGCGACTACTCGCGTGACTTTTTCGGTCATGCCGGTCGGTGAGTTTGGCTTGCTGTTTTTGATCTGGGAAGTCTTGCTTGCAGATGAAACTCTGATGTGGTGGGAATATGACACTACCATGTGACTGCCGAACATCACGACCGCTGCCTTCTTACACCACCTCCAGTGGTTACACCTACAGCGATCGCACAACACCAACTCACAACTATATCCACCCCACCCCTCTCCAGACCACCTCCCTCCCACCCACAACCAAATCTACACACAACAAATCTACATCCCAACCCCCCCAACCGCCCTCCCACTCCACTCCCACAACTCCCCATTCCCCTTCCCATCCTCAAGCCACCTATTCACCGCCTTACTCACTTTCCCCACCGGCAACAAAAACTTCCCCTGCGCTTTGCCCGGTGCTTCAGGACTCGTCGCCGCGTACAGAGAATTCAGCGCTCCTTCGAGCGGCGTCACGGTCGGGGTGATTTTCATTGAGAACTGCAGGAGAGTGCCGAAGAAGGAGGGGTCTTTGCCTTGGAGGTTGGTGGGGATGACGCCGGGGTGGAGGGAGTAGGCTGTTAGACCTGGCGTGGGTTGATGTTAGTTTGTGGGTTGGAGGGTGGTTGTGGGCGAGGATTGGGGATGGGGAATGGTACCTTGAGCGCTGTACCGGTCGTTCAGCTCTTTGGCGTGGCGGATGGAGGCTTGCTTTGAGTGGGAGTAGCGTTGCCTATCCGCAGTGTCAGCATTGCCATCGATTTGAAGCGATCCATTGTTGACAAAGCGATGAGAAACTAACAGCAGCACAGTCATGCCTTTCTGCTCGGTCATATTGACATCTTTTAGGATAATATGCTTCGGGCCAAGCAACGTCGTCATCTCCGAGGACAGGTTGATGACCCTCACGCGATCTTTGCTTCCGGATACCGATGCTGTCGCCAGCAGCAGTGGCAGGAGCTCTGACACAAAGAGGTACGGTGACAGGTAATTAACTTGCCATTGAAGCTCGTAGCCGTCGTTTGTCAATTCGAAGGGCACGCCCATGATCTGAAGCAAGAAGTCTCGGGTCAGTCGCATGCTCAGTCCTCGGACGACAGAATGTACAATCATACTCCAGCGTTATTGATCAAAACGTCAAGCCTCTGCTCTTTTTGTTTGAACGCTGCCGCGGCAGCTTTGACCGATGCCAAGTTCTGCAGATCGAGTTGCAGGAATCGCAAGTCGAGCTGCATCGTTCCGGCGGTTCTCTGCATCTCTTCGATGGCTTTGTTGACGCGCTCTTCTGAACGACCGGCGATGTATACGCGGGCATGACGAAGGGCGAGTTGCAGGCTTGTTTGGTAGCCGATGCCGCTGTTTCCTGTGAAAATTGTTGTTAGAGGTGTTGTTGGAACAGAAGAAAAGACATGGATCAGGCTTCGATCTCAGAATTTCATACCTCCAGTGACGATCACAACATAACCTCTCAAGTCCGGAATGTCCGCTTCAGTGAACTGGTCGTTGTGGCAAGGCATCGTTAGTACAGTGTTTTCAGATTTTTCGATTGTTGAGAATGTAAGATTGCGAGGTTGCGACAAATGGGACGGAGAGAACAGATAGTGATGATGTTTGTACATCTTTCACCTTATGTGCTGATGTATATATATATATCACTGTGAAACCTACACATATCCTAGGCTGCTACATCTAAAGCGGACATACGAGGGGGTAGTCGTGAAGGATCTCCATGGATTTGCTCCCCGTCCGCGGATGAGGCTGAGCCGAGCTGCATGCATGCATGCATGCATGCGCCAAGCATGGTATTTCCCATGGACGATAATACACCGAGTTGTTATGTCTTTACTCTTTTCTAGAGCTGGATAATGTAATACAGATCTGTGAGCTATTCAGGCAAGGCTTCGAGCACTCATTCTCTAGCACTTCTCACGAGGCGATTGCGAACAGCACGACAAGGACTAATAAATTCTTGAATCTCATCATATCGTTATGTCATTATCGATCCTTCGGGGTCCTCGAGATTGGATGTCCAGCTTTATCGATCATCTCCACTGGGCATGGTTGTACTCGAACCCGAACCGCATCATTCATCATGCATCGGGTCCGGCATTCGGATTACGAACGAACGCTTCCCAAAGATCCTGAGCGAAAAGTCAGCATACTATTCGACACGGGGTATATCACGATGGTTTATTACCCAGTCTGCACTGTGCGGGTCATCGAAGAAAGATTCAATACCAGAAGTATCGAACATGGACGGCGAGAATTGGTCCGGAAGCGTCAGTGGGTCTTGGTTACTGGATCCGCTCGTTCGGGCAGACGTTTCGCATGGGTCTTCGGCTCCAGAGGCATCGACAGAGCGCATCGAATAGTCCTCAGTCGTGTATTGTTGGGCCCCGTTGGTGTGCGTCACTGCGATGTCGACTGCTGAGTAGGACATCTGTGAGTTTTCTCTCAGGCCCAAGCGCTGTATAATGAGCGATACGATGCCGTAGGCTTGCTGACAGTCAGCCGAAAGATCTTTCATCTTCGCCAGATGGCGATGCGAAGTATGCAGCGCGTTGAGCAGATCTGTCCTGGTAAGCACTGGGTGTTGCTGCGTGCACGGAACATCAGGACGTCCAGAACTAAGCTCGAGACAGATGATTGTTGCCGCCAGGATGAAGTCTGTTTGCTCGAGTGACGAGATCAAGCCTTTGCTCTGGCGTAAGAGGGAGCCGTACTTCTTCTCGTCGAGCATGTCGGACTGGATTGCGAGGATTGACATGGCTGCCTCGACACAGAACGATCTCGACTGGCTGAACTCTGCTTGAGTGAACGACTTCGTCATGTGTCGACGATGCAGCATGCACAAGCACTTCTGGAACAGGAGCTCGAGCATGCATTGGCGGAGGAGAAGGTGAGGTTGCACAGTCACAGTGTCTTGGAGGTTGTTCAATTTTAAACGGGGAGAAATCGACTCGTGTGTTGTCAGAAGACGTTGGTGTAGTGCCATGATCTCCGCATAGTCGTCGCTACCACCCAGGGCTACACGGCTGTATATCTCGCGAAAGCAAGCAGAGACTCTGACCTTGTTGATGACGTACAGTATCGGTGTGACTTCTGTTTCAGGGCGGGATGGTGGCAATTGCGTCGTGTCAGGGCCGAAGTCTTCATCGAAGAGGTTCCGGGGTGGTTTCGTGTCGCAGTGTGCATCCTGCACCATTGCTGGCAATCCCATCTGGTACGACGTCAACGCATCGAGCTGCAAGATCAAAGCCCATATCCGTCGTCTGATCTCGCCCTGGTGCACAGAGATTCGAGGGTAAGCGTCTGGATCCCGGTGGTATCCCATCCGAAATGCGAGTCGAATGATAGTGCCTCCCATGAGCCAGACACCGAGCCGTGCATCTTTGCTCCTCATGAACTCAAACTGCTGGTTTACTAGCAGGGCTTCGATCGTGTACGGCCCGGGCGACGAGAAGTACTTCGAGAGTATCAGACACTGCGTAGCGCGTCGATGGAAAGCTGCCGTTGCTGCGGCGGGCGAGCCAAGAGCGTCTGGAACCCCTTCGCCTGAACGTGTGTAAAGGAATGCGCCCATGGCCATCACGCCAAAAAGCAGGCTGAGCCATGGGACGGATACCTTTTCGGGCTCAAGCCAGAAATTGCGATACTGTCCAGAACATCAGCTGCTTACAATTATGCTGATGTAGATATACACACCTCTTGATCGAAAGTAGGCGTATGAATAATCACTGTAAAGTTAGTCAGTGCCATAGGTCATGACAAAAAACTGCAAGAAATTACCGGTCGGGAATTCGACACCATTGAAGTATCGGGAAACGAGTTTGCTCGTGATGTCTCTCGGAGGAATATCAGACAAAATGCTATCCAAGTCCGGTGGTGTCTCAGATGCGTCGAGTATCAGCGGGCCATCGACATCTCTGGATTCCAAGATGTTTGCAGGCTCTGCCTGGGATGCTTGGTCGAAGTGATCGCGGATATCTGCAAGCTGCGGTAGCCACGACACTGTCAGTCAATTACACACCAGCTAAAAGTACGCTTGTATGCCATCATGAACACCTACTTCGTAACTGATAGAAGCCCAGTGAGAGCCAGAAACGTAGACTGTCTGGCGGTCATCTGATACGATCCTACCGGACTCGATATCGGCCATCGGGCGCGGTACACCAAGGGCCACATCGGACTGACTGCAGCTCGATCCAATCAGGCCGTCTGATTGTGGCTGTGGATCTGTAGAGATCAAAGAGCTGACTAATTGCTCCAAACGCTGTATTCGTTCGTCGACCTGTAGCTTAGCCTCTGTCCGCAGTCCAGCAACGCGGTTGCGATCTCTTGCCTGCGGCGCAAAGATGCAAGTGGTCTTCCGCGCAATACAGTTGCTGCATGGGACATTGCGGTCGCATTTGAGCCTCACAGTTTAGTCAGCAAACTCTAAGTCATGGGGGATTATTGTCACCCGCTACTCACTTTCGCTGGCGGCATAGGGAGCACGACAGTAAGGCTCGCCCTGCACTCATGTTGGTCAAGGTAAGAGGCCCCAGGCGGGATGTATGATTCTGCAGAGGACTTACCGGAAAAGCAGTTTCGGTCTCAGAACAACTGCGTTGTCAGACGTGTTGAATCAGTGAGGCTCAGCCACGAGAGCTGAGCTTCGGAGTGGGACTAGCAGCATTGGCATTGTTAGTCAGCAATGCGGCTGAGGAGCACATACTGCATCGAGAATTGTCGCCCAATCACATGAATGGTAATATGTATAGAGACGAGGCGTCGGCGTTTTGAAATCGTGAGTGTAACGCTCCATCGAACCAGACGATCTAGCCGTTTGGTACAATTTCTGTGTTCAACTTTGATAATTCGAGTGCTGGTACATGCCTTGCCGGACCAATATACAGTGGAAATCATCCTTGAATGCTGTACAATACTCAGCTCAATCGTCTTCGGCTACATGTCACTCTCTCAGTCTATCTGAGCAAGCAATCTGGGCGCTGGTCGATATGCTCTGAGATGCCCACGTCTCTCCCTTTTGATCGAACCACAGGCAGTAACTCGTATTAAAAATAACATCAGACTTCAATATAACAATAAGTTTTCGGAAGTTCGTAGAAAATGCGGACGTCTCAGGCTCTCAACGGCTCGAAATGAGCCTGAGGCTTGGAGCTCGTTCTGTCGACACGCTTCTTTGTCTTCGAACGCAGGCCTGCGAGCAATACAATGAGCGCAGACAAGAGGCCGGTAGCAACATTAGCAAGTCCGGAGTACCACGATGCCGACTGTTCACTTGGTAAGCATTTCTCCAGTCAAAGTACACCCACTACCACTTTAGCTTACCTGGATTGTACAATACTGGCCGAAATTGATATTCGTGATGTCCTTCTGAATCGCATCGGCGCCGGCGCTGCAAGTCCTGTCTTGATATCAGCTCCGACTCATGATACATGTATGCAGTACAACGATGCACTCACCACCCCCAAAGGTCCCGGAACTTTCCCGCAACCGGCTCTCTGCCATACCGATAGATGGCAACACTGACGATCCAGACCACCACATGGCCCAATAGCACAATGTAGCCCCACCACGAAGCCACGTCTGCGACGTTGTTCGCTCTCTTGACTCCGCGACAGTATGCAATCACAATAGCCAGGTTGAAGACAGCAGAGATGAGCGAAATGCCAAAGTACATGTATGTGTACCAGGTGATAGTATCGGCTGCCCACGCTGTACGCTCCTTGCCATCGACGACAAATGTGGTGTTCTTCGTTAACAAGAACTTGACCAAAGTCATGGTTATGGGCACCAGAGTCGTTATAGACATGATTAGAGCGATGACGCGGGACACGAGTTTGAGTATACGGATGCGGTATTTGAGCCGTTGATCGGCGGCTTGTGATTTATTGTACTGCTCTGACAGAGATGCATCGGGAGCAATCAGTCTGTATGTGTCGTCTCCGGAGTTGAGCGAGTACGTGTAGGCGGACGCTGGAGCCTTGTGCATGGGTTTGGGGTAGACACTGTCTAGGGCATAACTATCGTGTCGCTGCATGGTCGATATTCTGTGAGGTCGAATGTCATGTATGGGCTCTGTAAAGTCGTTGCGCCAAGAAGAAAGGTTACTAAGCAGGGAGTCAAAGGAAGGCTGCTAAGACATGTGTAAGGATTCCTAGGAACTTATGAGGAAGAGCAGGACGAACCCCACCTGGGAAAGAGGCGCAGATGCCTCACCGGGAGTCTAGGTCTTACATGCAGCTACTTCGCCTAGCTCTCAGCCGCAGATGCAACATGCTTCATGAGCGAGGCTGGCAGCCAAACGATTTCGAGGACTGCATCTTCTCCCGAACCCTAGGGACGCACTTTTGAATTTGTAAGATGCGTTGTCAGACTCGGTGTCGCATCAATGGGCTCGTTGGCGTGGTTCCTTGGCTATATGTGGTTTCAAGTGCCAACATTTCGTCTTCGGGAAAGCCTGTGCTTTAGTGCCAGCGACTGCTCCGAGCCCCCTGGATACATCGCTCGTGCGATCAGGTCATCTGGGGCTGGCTACCCCAAAAGTCTTTCGGAGAGAAGCGTGGTGGCCTGAGCCACATGTAGAGATCAGCTGATGTTGTGTATTTATGCGTTTGCCACGCGTTTCCTCAGCTCGCCAGAACAGACCCCTGCAACTTTATTCGCCGTGTGTCCAGGGTTAGGGTTGCACTGACCACGCTTGCTGCCCAAGCATGTGCAAGCTTCCTCCTTCGCAGCAAGGGCAAGTCACGATGAACGGCGGAGCGTTGCCTGGGACTGTCTTCTGATTGGCAGTCATCGTCAGATCTCTGTGCGAGTACCCAAGCTATTCATCTCGAGGTCGTGATAATATCCAGCAACATGTTCAATCACGTTGCTTTACCAGACCCTTCGAAGCAGTTCCGACTACTAAGCTTCAACCCTTCTTCCACAGACCCGTCGATAGACTGTCAGTTAGAAGTCCATGACATAGCCGATAGTCCTCCATACTATGCCATATCGTACCACTACGGCGACCCATCCGCGGTAGATACCATTCTGGTGAACGGCCAGGAGACACAAGTCAACCGCAACTGCTGGCATGCTTTGAACCAAGTCCGAGCACAGCCACACGCAGGCCTCTTCTGGGTAGACTCAGTGTGTATCAACCAGAGCGACATAAACGAAAAGTCCTTGCAAGTCCATCGCATTGCAGCAATCTTCAGCGGTGCACACGAGGTGTGGGCGTGCTTTGGACCAGCGTCTGGCGACAGCGATTTCCTGCTACATAAGCTCGCGAGTTTCCCGGCAGGGGATCCTCTTTTTACTGCCAATACACCTTTCGCTGAACGCAGCGATGATTTGCAGCGTCGTACGGTGAACTGGATGATCTCGCTCGGCGACGATTTCGGACGATTCGCAATCGCTCTCAAAGCATTTGGGTCCAGACCTTTCTTCTCGCGGATGTGGATATACCAAGAAGTGTTCCTTGCGTCGAACATGAAGATGCTGTTCGGTACCGAAGCAGCGAACATGCAAGCTCTGCAAGACATCACAAACGTCTGCTCGTGTTTGATGATGAGTTACCGCCCGCAATCCGAGTATGACTACAAGGACGCGCAACTAGAACTCAACGAGCTCTTAACAAGCCACGATCTGTTAGTCAAAGTCGGCCATGACAGTGACCTCAGCGCCCTCCGCCTCCTGGTCGGCCAACTGCAACCAAGAGATAGGACTGGGAAAGCAGTAGCTTTCGGGGACGTCCACGGCATCGTGCAGGTGCAAGAATCGATTCAACGCTTGCAGTGCCAGGATCCGCGAGACAAGATCTTCGCCATCGTCAGTATGTTTGGGTCTTCTTGCACCATCAAGCCGGGCTATGGGATTTCGTGTTTCGAACTGGCGCTGAGGGTCTTGCGCGAGTACGCGGCCTGTGACAACGATCGGAGAAGCGTGAAACTCGCAATGTATTTGTGCCACAACCTGCAGTTGGGTCTCATAGCGACCGACGCTGACATTGCGCTCGCTAGGGATCAGGTTGTCCAGTCGATTCATCGCGATGGCAGTGGCTCTGTATTACCACCCAACATCGGCAGCCCTCCAATGCTGCTACAGATAACATCATTTGCTTGCGAAGTGATGCCCAACGGTGCCGGGCAGATGACAGCGCCATTCAGGTCATCCAAATCGCCGTGTTCCGGTCATGAAATCGATGGCAAAACCATCGTAGTAAACAACCACCCCGTAGCAAAAGCCACCTGCGACTTCGCCACAGGCGACTGGATCGCTCCTCTCAGCGACTACACAAGCAACTACTACAACAGCTACTGCGTCGGTCAGGTATTCCGACTGCGCGAAGGCAACACATACGACATCGTAGGCGAAGTTTCTTTCTTCCCGTCCTGTCGGCCCTGCGTCTCGTGGGACAACTGTGGGTGTCAGTTCGGGTCAGACTTCCATACGCACTATCATACTAACTTTGAGATTGCTTTTGATTGTGAGGAGCTTTTGCTCTGCACGATTAGACTTCGGGGACCGTACGATGAGATGCGGCAGGAGACGAGAGACGGTGGACGAGGTGCTGCATGCGTGCCTGGTGGATCGCCCACGGATTGGCGGTTGAGTTGCGCGGTACGTCGTGATTCTACGGTGCCTCTCAGAACCGTCATTGCTTGAATCTTGAGCTATGGTGTCGAACACACAGGGTTGCAGTGCAGTATGCACATGGATATTATTTCCCTGGTGATCGCCGTCACCATCGTCTCGAATTAACAAATAGAACAGACCGCTTGTGCGAGGAAAGTTGGGAAGGTATCTTTACATTTACACATGTTACAATCGAAGAGTCCGGGTATTGTTACAAGATCCTCTAGTAGAAGCAGACGCAGCAGAGGTTGTCTGCTTACTTTGATGCCCGCCTCAGACCCTGCATGGCCTTTACGCGCTCTCCGGAAATGACCTCTCCGATCTTCGCCAGCTGCTCGTCCGTAAGCTGCCTCTCGGCCGCCGCCTTTTGCTTCGCCCTCATGTCCGCCAGCTCCTGCAGCGGTGTGCGTACAGTCTTGATAAGACCCTTCCTCTTCTCGTCCCGCGCATCCTTCGCCTCCATCTTTTGCACGAACTCCAGATCGTGTCGTGTGCGGAACTTGGAGTATTTGCTTCTCAGCTCATCGATGACTGATGTAGGCATGGGCGGGAACATGAGGTGTGGGCGAAAAGTGTCTTCTTCAACACTGATACGCAGCGTGTCGTGTTCGTGGTCGATCTCATCGGGCGCAATGCTTTCAGGCCAGGGGATGAGTGTGTCTGTGCCAGGAATTGTGCGCTCGCCTTTGTCCCACACTCGCTTCACGGCGTCCCACTGCTCGTTGACGCGCTCCAGCCTGTCGATTATGACATCTTGTGGAACACCAGTTTCTTCGTTCGGCAAAGGGTAGACCAGCCGGACGTCTTCGTAAAGGGTCGAGAAAGCCCTGGAAGTCCTGGCCTCAATATTATCCTCCTGCTGTGCCCATTCTGGGATATTGACGTCGCCCATGTTGACGCCCTTGACGTTTACGGAGCCTCTGTCGAGATCCACGGTCTCGACCAATCCAATCTTGCCCTTATCCCTGCCCTTGACCACGACCACTCTGTCACCTTCAACAATGTGGCTCCACTTGATCTTGTTCGCCTCCTGCCTCTCGGCCAGATTCATGTGGAAGATGTCGACACTGCCGTAGGTTTGCGCCTTCTCGCCGACATCTCTCCTAGGCGCAAGAGCTCCGCGCGCCCAATCTTCTTGACGTGCTAGACGGGCATCCTTGATGAGGGCGTGGTTGTATTTCCGGATGCGCTGGGCTTCTTGACGGCGGGACCAGCCTTTGCCTTTTTCGTGGTGCTCGACCAGCTTCTGCATGCGGCGGTCGGCATTGCGCTTGGCCGCTGCGCTGCGCTGGATGATTCTCTGCATGGTGGGCGATGTGTGTGAGGTGCAATGCCCGTGGAGGCTTGCTAGGATAGGCGTCTGTCTCCTTTGGCTGCTTCCGATTTCTTGAGATTCGACGTCGGCGGCAGCGGGCGAGCTCAGGACAGCACTTTTGGCGTCGGGGCAGGACTTTTGACCGCCGGACTCCGCCTTTCGTATCGCCAACCTCAGACAAACTACCACTCTCTCCCTCGAGTCTCTTCAGGAGGCATTTTCGTATTCCTTTGCACGTGATCATTTGGCCATGGTCTAAATCATAGCTGTATGAACCAGCTACAGCCCTTTTTCAGGCTGCTTTGCCATCACATCAACATGAGTCTTCCGATGTTTCTATACCGATGCCTGCACCGCGCAGCATGAGGCGCACGCCTCGAATCAGCAGTGGTTTGCAGCCGCCGGGCTATGCATAAGGTAGGTCTGATTCGTCGAGATCATGCAGGGACGCCACAGCATCGTAACGTGATCACGGGGCGAGGCTCTCAGCCTGATGCTTCACAATTGAGATCGGGAAATGGTAGAACTCACCATGGATTAACCGCAAACAAGACAACAAAATATGGCTGGACAGTCGGGAGGCCAGCAGTTCAACAACACTATAATCAATGGCAATGCCAGGGTGCACATGGGCAACGTCCACCACCACTGTACGCGAAGTCGCCTTTTTGGCATGGCATCTAGCTAACCCCACGCTCCAAGATGCGAACTTAACAGATGTCGAGGCTGCTGAATCATCTTTCCATAAAGCTTTGTTTCTGAAAGACCCTTCCGTTGACCGGCAAAGCCTCATCGACAAGAAAGGCCACCGCGTGGCCGGGACGTGTGAATGGGTAGAACGCAACGAGACCTACAAGGCCTGGATGGCCGGCATTCCTAGCCTCTTAATGGATCTTTGGCGTTTGTGGGAAATCTTTGCGAAAGTCATTCAGACTTCTGAACTTGGAAAGATGCAATGCCTCATCGACGGCTTAGATGAGTGTGACGATGAGTCTTCTCGCTGGCTGGCGTCTCGATTTGCCGAGCTTTCAAGCCAACCGAACAACAGCAGCTTACACATTGTCATCGCCAGCCGTCATATGTCAAGTGCTAGACACATAAAGCAAGTTCACCTGGATCCAGACAATGACCAAAATGTCAGCGATGATATCGAGAAGTTTGCCTCCGTAAAGATAAAAGAACTCTCGCAACGACTTGACCTGACGGCTTCGTTCTGCGCACACATTCAGTCCCAGCTTCTCAAGAAAGCTGGAGGGACGTTCTTGTGGATTGGCTATGCGATGACTGAGCTTTCAAACAAGCGGACCAGCTGGGAAATTGAGGAAGCTGTCAAGGAGCTGCCCACTGCACTTCCGGCGTTGTATGGCTGCATGATACGACGGATTCCATCTGGCAAACTAGACTTGATCACAAAACTCTTGCACTGGGTGACTCTAGCAGTCAGGCCTTTGTCGATCGACGAATTGGAAGACGCAGTCACTTGGCGAGTACCCAAACGCATGGACCGGCGGCAAGCTCTTCGTGACTACATCAGTCTTTGTGAGCCTATGGTTGTCGTGCCGCATGATCAAGTGCTCCTTGTGCATCAGTCAGCAAGAGATTACTTCTTACGCGATGCGAGGGACGACGACGTGGTCGCTGAGAGAGTGAGGGCTACTTTCTCCGATGCACAAGCTTCTCTTGCCAAGACGTGTCTTGACGCGCTTGAAAGGTCTTCACCACTATCTTCATATGCGACGGGTCATTGGCCGCACCATCTCATCCATTGTCCGGGATCTGTACAGACTTCACTAGTGAAAGACAAACGGTTTTTTGGCAAGGGTTCCGCTTCGCGTCATGATTGGTGGCAACGATAGAGACACCATCACGCTCTCGACGGTCCGCTTGTCGTAGAGCCACCACGGTTGCATACTGCATGCTACCTTGGTCTCGAAGTGTGGGCGCACAGAGCTCTGATTGAATTGTCGTCTGAGGAAGCCAACCGAACGCTGCGATCACGCGTGCGAACAATGCGGAGCAACGGAGCGTCTACGCCAACCCGAAGTCACTGTGTCAACTTTCGTTCCGAGAGAGGGTGGACACCTCTGCACTATGCTGTCCGGGCAAAGCACAGCTATGATGTCGTCAACTTCCTGCTTAAACATGGAGCCGATCCTAACTTGCTTGACAAGTCGATGCGAACCCCACTCGCACTCGCCGCAGATACAAACGCCCATCTTGGTACCGTAGAGCTTTTACTGGCTTC